>CP126899.1:12190000-12790000 GCA_030440675.1 Furcifer pardalis
CTGGTCAATTTGTTTTCCTAGTTTTAGAGGTCCAAATTAGGTACCTCGACTTATATTCAGGGCAACTTATACTCGAGTATATACGTAACCAGGAAATATGGGACCAGGTTGCAGATAAAAACATTTCCTCTTGATGTTACTTTTAAAACTCGGTTCACAGCCCCCCCCCCGGTCCTGTTGGGCGCTGAGCTGGGAGACTAGAAGGTCAGGGGTTCGATCCCCGAGGGCTCTACTTGGGGACGCGAAAGGAGCTTCATTTGGGGTGTCCCCTGAGTGGAGTTTCTCAAGCCCCAAAAAATTTCCTTTCAACCCAGAGTAATGTCTGATATGAAATTATTATTATTTAAGGGTTGTGTGTGTAACTTTCTAAGGCCCGTATTCCTTGGCCCACAAAAGGTCCAGGTGCTTGGCTTTCTGTCTTGGCAGAGCTGTGCGTATGTGTGCGTGTGCATGCGTGCATGTGTGTAATTCTTCCTAACCCTCCCTTTCCAAAACTACCACCTTTTGCACGCACAGCCCTCCTGGCCTTCTACCAGTTTCTTTGGCCACAGACTACGGAGCAGCTGTTCCACCCCAAGGGGCCGTCTGTCCGTCCTCTCCAGACCCCCCCCCAATAACACCCTCCCCCCAGTGCTGTCCCTTTGCACATGTTTGAAATCCACCACCACCCCATTTCCACCCTTTCTGCATCTGTCGCTGCTCATTTAGCTAGTTTGGGGCTGGACATCCCCCCGGATGGACAAATGACACCCGGATGATGGAAGCGGAAAACGAGTGAGTGTCAGCCTTGGAATGGGTACGGGGGGTGATGGTTTGTGGCCTTTGGGGAGCATGGGGCCAGGCGGGCTGGATGTGTGTGTCTATTTTTGGAGTAGGGGAACTGCAGTGGCCCAGAGTAGATTTTCTCCTCCATGCCAAAGGCTGGCATAATTTATTTCAGGGATTCTCAACCTGCAGCCTGTGGGCCGGATGTGGCCTGCAGCACCAGTTCGTGTGGCCCACCTCCACCACACTGCCATGTGTTGGAGGAAGGGCAAAATGGCCGTCCAGACCCTGAAGTTGTCTGAGGGAGCGTGACCTCCCCCTCCGGCTTAAAAAGTTTGAGAATTCCTTTATTTTGTGTACCCGGTGCCAGTTCTGGACCGCCCCGTCAACGTGGAAACGGAGGCCGCCAGCCTGTCTCTGGCGAGGGTGTCATTTCACTCTTTCCACCCGAGAGTTAAAATTAGCAACGTCTCCCCCCTTGCTTCTAAGATATCCCTGCCTTTTACTAGAGTATTTTTCCAACACCCCCCCCCCCACACACACACACACACAATTTCCTTCCAAAGGGCCTCCCCCCCTCCGGCTTGAGTGGAGTCCAAGCCCCACCGCAGAGGTCAGCCTGTTGCTTTTTAAAGCCCTGTTTTGGGAACCGTCGGCCCAACCCCGGCACCTCCGAATTAGACCCTTGGAAGGCCACCAGGAGCCCGGCCCGGAATGATAATTAACGGGTGGCCCCGGGTTTGGGTGCGCAATTTTCCTGTCCTCCTGGCTGGGGCTGCCCCGAGGAAAGGGTTGATTATTTGGCTATTTTGGGGATGTTCCCAAAATAGATTCTGGGCCGGCAGGCAGCCGGGTGGGGTTTGTGGTCTGGTGCGCATAGGTTTTTTTTTTGTCTGCCCCCCCCCCTTCCCTCCCCATGGCCGCTGGATCAGGAGAAAAGTTTCCGACAACTTCTGAACCGGTGTCACTTTCTTTCTGGTCCCAGCCTAGCCAGGCTCAGATGGATGGATGGAAACGCCTCTCTCGTCTCTGGGGCTGCTTGGAAACCTCTGGACTGGGAGCCTAAAAATCTTTATTTTGCAATCTACTGGTTCCCAATGGTGGGGTCCAGGCCTCACGGGAGGGGGGGACTTCAATTTCCTCCACTATATTTGTAGTCTGTGTGTGTGTGTGAGAGAGAAGTAAAGGTAAAGGGGAAAAGTTTCTGACAACTTCTGAAAAGTAAAGGTCACCCTTGCTCAAAAGCCAGTCGTATCTGCCTCTAGGGTTCAGTGCTCGTCTCTGTTTACAGCCCAAGAGCCAGCGCTGCCTGTAACTTAAGTAATAAGTAACTTAAGCTCTTTCAAGAGGAATTATGGCGGGTCTTTGCTGTAGTTTTTTTTAATGCCAGTTCTTGTATCAGCCTGAAGTTTAGGCAATGCAGACGCAAGAAAAGTAACTGGAAAGTACCCTATAGATACTCGAGTATAAGCCGGGTTTTTAGTCCTCAAAATGAGGTCCAAAAATGGGACTCGACTTGCACTCGGGTCAACATAAACACTCAAAAATATATATACTGTATATACTTGAGTATAAGCTTAGTTCTCTGTGACGCCCAGAGTCTTTTGAGTTGGGCGGCAATATAAATAAAATAAAATAAATAAAATCCCCAGAAGCCTACGCCAGTCCATTGGCCGATCAGGGCTTTGGGGAATCGACCGAGGCTTCTGGGAATTGAAGTCCCCAAAACCAAAGGTTTTCGTGGTCTCTGTAAATCCACATGAATGAGTTTACTGCCTGTACATGTGGCGTGGAGTGGATTGGATTGGATTGGATTGGATTGGATTGGATTGGATTTGATTTGATTTAATTTAATTTAATTTAATTTAATTTAATTTAATTTAATTTTAGCACTTGTATGCCTCCCAATCAGGGAACCAAAAACAGAGGACCACGACAAAGACCTTGATAGAGCATTGTAGGAGCAGAAATAGACATTATAGATAGCTCATCATTAGAACATTGTTCTATTACACAAGGATATAGCAATAGCAATTACACTTCGGTCCCGTCCCATCCCGCTTCTCTGGACGAGTGAATTAACATTCCCCCCCCCCCCATTAACATGCTGGGGGCTCGTTTTACCCACCATAGAAGGATGGAAGAGGCTGGGCTTGACCTTGAGCCCTGGTCAGGATTGAACTCACAATATTTTGGCTGCGGGACAGTAGCTAAACCCCTGTGCCTCTGGGGCTCCTTGTGGGTCAGCTTGATGCCTGTTTTCCTCACAAACCTGGCGATACGTTGACTAGCCCATACTTCGAAAGGGTGCTCCCCTACACTGTGAATATGGCCAGCTTGTCTCAGCACATGTTTTTAACCGCCTTACCAATCCGGTGTGTTTTGTTTCTGGTTCAGGCTTGGAAAGCCAACAGGGGTTTATTTGGCCCATATTTCCCAAGGGAGGCCATGTCAGGAATTTCTGCCTCCGGAGAAGAAATATTATGGATTATGACGCCTGCCAGTTCCTCTTCACATCTTACTCGACCTTCAGCATTATGTTGCTGAGTCTGCTTTGACGGAGTTTAGGAATAAATGGGCACGACCTGAATGTTCATAGAGCGGGCCGGATTTGAACCCAGGCCTCACAAAGGGTCAGCTTTGGGCCGGATTTATTTCTATCAACACTTTGGGGTTGAGCGCCCGTCTCTGTCCCAGCTTTTGGGTCCTTCAGGCGTCCCCTGAGCGGAGTTTCTCCCAGCAAAAATCCTTTCAACCCAGAGCAATTTCTGACACGACATTATCATCATCATCGTAAGGTAAAATAGCTCAAAAACCAGTCATATCCGACTCTAGGGTTCGGTGCTCGTCTCCATTTACAGCCAGAGTGCCAGCGTTGTTTGCCTCTGCGGACGTTTCCATGGTCACATGGCAGGCATGACCATACGCGGAAGCACACAGAATGCTGTTACCTTTCCAACCTGTCTTATTTATCTCCTTGCAATTTCTTGCTTTCGAACTGCTAGGTTGGCAGGAGCTGGGACAGATGACGGGAGCTCACTCCATCACATAGCACTCAGGTCTTAAGAAGTTTCGGTATTTTATTAAAAAACCAGGCGAGTTCCTCCTTTAATTTTGGATCCGGGTGGCCCTCGCTGTGGCAGAAAGGGCCCCCCAGACTCTGCCTCCTGACATTTCTTCTCTGAAATGGGGCACATGGGAACGTGTCACACTGAGGCTGGCATAAAAAGCAGCCAGGCAATTCCCCAGTGGGTGACAAATGCCCACTGGATCCAATGTAATCTGGATCTTTCAGGATCCCACCCAAAACCTTGGGACACATTCCTTTCTCTGCTTTGCTTCCCAAATGGGTGTTATAAAAATGCAATCAATCAATCAATAACAATACTGCATCACAAAAAATAAATATTGTCTGCAACTTGGTCTAATCCATGTTTCCTATTTATTTATTAATTATTGATTGATTTATTCTTCAGATTTCTATTGCCGCCCAATTCGGCAACGACTCTGGGCAGCTAACAACAATTAAAAGCATCAAAACTAACTCAACACCCTTAAAACCCCCATTAAATATACTAAATCAAGTGCGCTCAATCCAAATCTGAAGCCCGATTCTGCCTGGGACATCAGGATCTTAAGTCAGCAAATCTCACCCTCTTGGTTAGGTTCTTGCGCTGACCACACAAGTGTATATTTGCCACAAAGGTAGCAAAAGTCATCTGGTTTATTAACACGGCTGTGCCTACTCTTCTTTAGGCTCAAAACAGACTCATTATGGCCTAGATATACTATCCAATAAGATGGTTTCACACTATTGGCAAGCCCTTGGTCCCTCTTGCATTATAATGCCTATTTCTGACCTCAGCTCACCGACTTGCCCAGACATGCCCGGCCGCCGCTGGGACATGCATGCCACCAGGGGACGTGATTCGGCAGAGGCAGCAATAGCGCTAACTGCAACTGTTATAACATTCCCATGTAAAAATACATGACCCCAATGGCCGGCCATTTGAACAGATCTAGCGCGCCTTAAAATCTGTATGCAATGGGCAAGATTCTGAGTTGAGATTTGGAATCAGCGCATGAAATGACATGATAGTCACATGTGTTATTTCCCAGGAGCAAAATCGTTGTTGTGCAGCATCATGAGCATAAGGAAAGCCAGGCGTTTAAGTTTGTAGACATGCCTCTGTGTATGTGTGTGTGTTTTCTGATCGGCAGCTGTCCCGGCCATTTGGGGGGTGGGTTTTGATCTCCTGGATTTTCAGCTGTTGTTTAAAAGCCAGCAAGAAGATTCCTCTGGGTGTGTAAAAAGTTGTCTGGTGGCAAAAGATCACCGCAATTCCCAGGAGTAAAATATCATTTGCCTCGATGTGAGCAGGTGGGGAATATTCCCCCCCCCCCCTTTATGTTGTTTGGTTGGGGTAGAAAAGTTCATCGGTTGAAGGTGGAGAGCAATATTATTATTATTGTTGTTGTTGTTATTCTTAATGTCTGAAATTATTCTGGGTCGAAAGGATTTTTGCAGGAGAAATTCCACTCAGCAAACGCCCCAACCAGGATCGTTTCAAGAGCTTTCATCCCACCAAAGTAGCACCTGTTTATCTACTTGCAATTTCTTGCTTTCGAACTGCTAGGTTGGCAGGAGCTGGGACGGAGATGGGAGCTCAGTCTGTCATGGAGTACCCAGGTCTCGAACTGGCGACTTACCGGCCTTCCAGCTCACAAGGCGAGCTTCTTAACCACTGAGCCGCTGCGACTGCGCACCGTTATCGAAGGGAGCCCCAGAGGTCATCTAGTCTTGCCCACCGATGCTGAAAGGGTGGCCACAGGATTGGAGAAATGAGCCCTGGTGGCACAGGGATGAAACTGCTGTCCTGCAGCCCAAAGGTTGTGATTTTGATCCTGACAGGTTTCAAGGTTCTCTGTTTTGGAAATATAAGCAATACTAGGACACTTAGGACTGTGGTGGCCTTGTGGTTAAGATGCTGGACACTAGAGACCAGAGTACTGCACGACGGGGTGAGCGCCCGTCTCTCTCCCAGCTCCTGCCAACCTTGCAGTTTGAAAGCAAGACATTGCAAGTAGATAAATAGGTGCTACTGTGGCGGGAAGGTAGACAGCGTTCCGTGCGCCTCCAGTGTTGAGGCATGCCTGCCACGTGTCCATGAAAGAAGATTTTTAGTTATGTTTCCCACTTCTTCTCCTCCCCTCCCGCCTGCCTGCCAGGCTACAAGATGCTCTGCAGTTTGGACAGGAAGATGGAGCGGATTCCCTTCTGAGGAACGGCTTCAATCTGGGTCAGGAATGTGGTCCGTGTGTGTCTGTGTATGTGTTTGTGTTCCTCTCTCTGCCTCTTTCTCTGCTCATTTCTCCTAAATTCCTCAAGGGATGGCATGACATTTGTCCTCTTTTTCTTGTCATCTGTGCCGCTCAGAGCCAACCTGCCAGAATGAGAAGGGATGTGTGTGTGTGTGTGTTTGTGTGTGGGAGGTGTTGGTGGACGACGGTGATCCAACACTCCTCGAAGCCAACGCTTCCCTCCCTCCCTTTCACACCGAGAAACTGTTTGGACGGAAAGACCACAGAGCCTCAGAGGATGATGGAGATGATGCATCGCTTGGAGGGGAAGGGTCTCAGGAGAGGCAGCCTGGACTGTAAAGGAGACCTAGATTATTATCATCCCAGCCTGCGGTAGCTCGGTGGTGAAGACGCTGAGTTTGGAAACTGGAAGGTCGGGGTTCAGTACTCGAGGGCTGTTCGATGGATCTTGGGGGGACGTGAAAGGAGCCTCATTCGGGGCGTCCCCTGAGCGGAGTTTCTCCAGCAAACCTCCTTTCAACCCAGAGTAATTTCTGACACAAAAATGGTTTACCCCAGCCGGTGGGGCCCAGCCAGCCTCGCAGTTTGAAAGCAAGAAATTGCAAGGAGATAAATAGGTACCACTTTGGTGGGAAGGTCAACGACATTCCGCGCGCTTCGGTGTCTAATCGCGCCTGCCACACGTCCACAGAAACGTCTGCAGACGCAGACAGCGCTGGCTCTTTGGCTATAAGCAGAGATGAGCACTGAACCCTAGAGTCAAATACGACTGGCTTTCGAGCAAGGGCGAATTTGAATTTTATGGGATCCAGGAAGGGATGAAACCCCTTTATTTTAATTTTTTAAAGGGTCACCGTGTGAAGTCTGGATTTCAAGCGTTTTGGAGAGTGACTGAAACACAACAGACACACAAAAGTGTTGTGACACTTTACAAACCATGTTGTAATGTGAGCTTTCGTGGGTCAAGTCCACTCCCTGGAAATTTACACGAATGGGTTTACCGCAGCGTAGGTAAAAATCTGTCGCTATGACATACAATGTGGGACTTCTGAATCTCATTGCCGGTGTGGGGGTGGGGGTGGAGAATTCCCATACCGATGGGCCATTGGTTTCTGAGGCTGCCTGGAAGGGGTTGAGATTTTCTAGCGCATGGCGAGGAAACCCGTGGGAATTGTGTATGCTTTTGGTTTATATCTGCGCAACCTCTTGTGTGGCGGCTGCATAGGAAGTATCGTGTTGACTAGCCTTTCGTTTCCATCTCTTGGTGGAAGGTTTTACAGTCTGGCCAGGGGACCCTGCAGTGGTCACAGAGTAGACCCTACTGGTAGTGACTCAGTGCCGAGCGTCAGGCAGTGGTTAACTCACCTGGCCACCCTGAGGACTAGTGGCTTGGGTGGCAAACGTCCACAGGGACCGGCGAGGGTCCCCAAGTGGATTAAATGGTCTCACGCGAATCCCTCTGGATGCATCCATCCTGGCCTGAGGATGATGATGAGGGCTTTGTGCGCCCAAAGGGCTGAGGGCCAGAAAGGGACTCGTGGAACTGGATCCGTGGCACTCTGGGGGTCAATGCCGCGATGTGGAAGGAAGAGGAAAGGTCACGGCATTATATTCTTCATGGCCACGAGGATAGCCAATACTTGGATTCAGATGCGGCAGAAGGAAAATAAGGTTAAAGATTGGCTGTTGGTTCTAAAATGGGGAATCGATGCAGGAAGGGAAAGGATGGAGGAGGAGGAGGAGGAGAGGGGGGGACCATCTGAGGAACTGTTGCATGGCGATAGTTACTATGGCAACCACTCCATCCGCATCCCTGCATCCCTGGGGGGGCCTGGCTCTTTGCCTGCAAACGCAGGTGGGGGGGGGATCCTGTGGGTGGGGCCAGCCAGCCGGCAAGTGCTTGGGATGGGGAGGATGATATCCTGCAGGGTGGAGATGATGGAAGTCTCCTCTTCCTCCTCCTCTTCCTCTTCAACCTCTTCTGGTGTTGAGGGAGATGCAAGATTCTTGTTCCGGCTCTTCTTGCGGTCTCCACTTCTCTTATTTGATATTCTGATAGTATTTCTTTGACATTATCCCTCCATTTTCCTCGTGGCCTTCCTCCTTCTCCTCTTCCCACGTAAGCCTCGTAAGGTATGGCATCCCACAACCATTCTCTCCAAGGGCAACCCCCCCCAAAAAAACAAAAAAAACAACCACTTTATTCGTCCTCTCTGTGTGTAGCTTAAGATGGGTTCTATTCCAATTCTTTCCCTCCTAACCTCATTCCTGATGTCATCTAGTCTGGTTGCTCCAGCCTCTTTCCTCAGATATCTCCTTTTTGTCGTGGGTCTGATGAAGTCGATTTGGTCCATGAAGAGTTAAATACGGGAGTTAGTCTTCGAGGTGCCACAACATTTTTTGTCTATTTTTTGCTGTTCTGTTTTATTTATTCTCTCTTTTTTGCTTATGTGTTACAGAGCAGGGATTCTCAACCTGTGGCTCGTGGGCCAGATGTGGCCCATGGTGCCACTTCATGCCCCCCTCCCCTCTGCCTCCACCACACCAGGAAGTGTCATGAGATGGAGTAAGGGCAAAATGGCCATCCGGCCCCCAAAGCTATCTGTGGAAGCGTCACCCAGCCCCTGGCTTTAAAAGGTTGAGAACATTTGGCATAGAGCATAGTAGGAGCAGAAATAGACATTACAGGTGAAGTTAAAGGTCACCCTTGCTCGAAAGCCAGTCGTATCCAACTCTAGGGTGCAGTGCTCATCTCTGTTTATTGCCAAAGAGCCAGCTGTGTCTGCCTTTGCAGGCATTTCCATGGGCATGTGGCAGGCATGACTAAACACCGAGCGGACAGAACGCTGTTTACCTTCTCACCAAAGTGGTACCTATTCATCTACTTGCAATTTCTTGCTTTTAACTACTAAGTTGGCAGGAGCTGGGACAGAGACGGGTGCTCACTCTGTCCTGCAGCGCTCGGGTCTCGTACTCCGACTTTCCACTCTTCAAGTCCAGCCTCTTAACCACTAGAGCCACTGCAGTCCTGAACATTATAGATAGCCCATAGTTAAGTACAACCATGTCCTAACTACAGACGTCATAGTTAGAACATCGTTATGCTTAATGAGGGTAGAGCCATAACAGTGGTACTTGTAGGAAACCCACCCACCCCCTCACCATAATGCTTAGTACCTTCTTTGGGTGGTCCACAAGTTAATTAGCACTTTGCCCCCAACATGCTAGGGACTCGTTTGGAAGGCTGATTCAACCTTGAAACCTGATCAAGATCGAACTCACAACGTTTTGCCTGCAGTGGAGCATTTTAACCCCTAGTTCACCAGGGCTCATCAGCGACTGATGATTCCCCCCTCCTTTTAATTAAAAAAAAGATCCCCCCCCCCCGGCAAAACCCCCCCTCTGCTTTGCAAGAGAGAAATGCATCAGTCGGCTGGCGGTGGTTTATTTTGTTATGGCGGGCCATGATGTGTCCGTGGCTGCCAGGTGTCAAAGGAGAGTTTCCTGTTTTCGGGGGCCATGTCAGTTCTGGGGCTTGTTGTGAGACAAAAGGGTTGTGAGGTGTTTCCTGGTTGTGAGGTTGTGTGTGTGTCTCTCTCTCTCTCTCTCTCCGCCTTGTACGGGTCCTGATTCTGCAGAGGCAGTTTTAGTGAGTCCTGTTCTTCTGCTTTAACCACCTAGCAGTTCGAAAGCAAGAAATTGCAAGTAGATAGACAGGGACCACTTCAGTGGAAAAGTAACAGTGTTCCGTGCACTCTGGTGTCTAGTCGTGCCTGCCACATGGCCATGGAAACATCTGCAGGAGCAGACAGCGATGGTTCTTTCGCTTTGAAACAGGTGAGCACTGAACCCTAGAGTCGGATATGACTGGCTTTCGAGCAAGGGAAACCTTGCTAATTTATTGCAAAATAAAAATATTTTGGTGCATTTTAAATGCATGACGGAACGAGGGCCCGTCGTCCGTTCCAGCTCCTGCCAATCTAGCCGTTCGAAAGCGAGGAATTGCAGGTAGATAAAGAGGGACCACTTCGGTGGGAAAGGTAACAGCATTCCACGCACTCCAGTCCTGCTTGGCACATGACTATGGAAATGTCTGCAGACACAGACAGCGCTGGCTCTTCGGCTATAAACAGAGATGAGCACTGAACCCTAGAGTTGGATACGACTGGCCAAACAAAGCCAAACAAAGCCACTTTCTTGGCCTGGTCGTTGGCCAAACCCCGACTCCACATCGGTGCCTGTTTCTGGCAGTCTTTGTCAGCCCACTCAACAAGCTGCTTGTTGTTGTCGTTGTTGTGTCTGTGGGAATGTGGCAAGGGGGTACTGAAATTGGGGCAAGTGGTGTGGTGTAGACAGACCTTTTGCACTGGTGGATGGACAGACAATGCAATGCCAGGTGTGGCTGCATTGCTATGGGGAAGAAATTCAATACAGATTCAATATGGTGCGTGGGTGGCAAGATAAATATGAATGAATGAATAAATAAATGCAGGGAAGAGGGGAGGCCCTCTCGCGTGAGACCAGCCATATATCTCCCCACCCCACCCCTCATGTTGTATAATTCCCTCCCACCCACCCACCCGGATGCCTGTATGGGAACGAACTCTCTATTATCTTTGGTGTATAATCTGCTTCTGTTCCCCTTTTATTGCAATGTCTTTTATTGCACAAAATTTGATTAAGGGCTAGAAAATGGAACCGCTCTGCGGAGCTTTTGGACTGTTCAGGCTAGAGGAGGGTTTATAGGTGGGGAGCCCCCTGTAATTTCCCTGGCTGTGCGTCCGTGCATCCGTCCGTCTGTCTATCCATCCATTCATCAATCTACAGCAGGGGTGCCCAAACTAAGGGCCGAGGGCCCGATGCCAATTCATCTGCCCACGAAGCCCTTGTCGCTCCTGGAAGCGGAAGTAAAATACGCCCATGCAGGCGCATTTTACTTCCGTTTCCCGGAGCAATGAGGGCTTCGTCGGCCAGATGAATTGGCATCGGGGGCCACATCCAGCCCCCGAGTCAAAGTGACCGGCTCCCTGAACCATGTGACTGGCCCGTGGCCTGAAAAGTTTGGGCACCCCTGATCTACAGTATCTGTCCGTCTGTCTGTCTGTCAGTCCATCCATCCAGACATCTATCTATCTATCAATCTACAGTATCCTATCCATCCATCCACCAATCCACAGTATCTATCTGTCTGTCTGTCTGTCTGTCCGTCCATCTACCTACCTACCTATCTGCCTATCTACCAGTACCTACCTGTCTATCCATCCATCAATCTACAGTGTCTGTCCGTCCGTCCGTCTATATCTATCTATCTATCTATCTATCTATCTATCTATCTTATCTTATCTTATCTTATCTTATCTTATCTTATCTATCTATCTACAGTAACTGTCTGTCCGTCCGTCCGTCCGTCCGTCCGTCCGTCCGTCCGTCCGTCCGTCCGTCCGTCCGTCCGTCCGTCCGTCCGTCCGTCCGTCCGTCCGTCCGTCCGTCCGTCCGTCCGTCCACCTACCTACCTACCTACCTACCTACCTACCTACCTACCTATCTATCTATCTATCTATCTATCTATCTATCTATCTATCTATCTATCTATCTATCTATCTATCTATCCATCCATCCATCCATCCATCCACCCACCCATCAATCTACAGTATCTATCTGTCTGTCCGTCCATCCAGCCAGCCATCCAGCCATCTATCTTTACACACACACACACACAGAGAGAAACCCCGAATTACGTACGCCTCGAGTTACCGTATATCCTCTAGTATAAGTCTTCCCGAATATAAGTCGAGGTACCTAAATTAGTACCTCTAAGATTAAAAAAAATAGATTGATCCGAGTATAAGTCAGGGGGGGGGGAATACAGCAGCTGCTAGTGAGTTTTATTAATTAAAATACATGAAAATATGGTAACATTAATTAATCTAGACATTTGTGTGGGTATGTTTTTTTAACGGTAGTGCTAGTTTTTAAAACTGTATGTTTGAATTTGAACCACCGCAGGTTTGGGACCCTCCTGGTAGTTGACCCGAATATAAGTTGAGTCCACTTTTTGGACCCCATTTGGGGGGGGCTAAAAAACTAGGCTTATACTTGAATATATATAATACGTAAAATTCGACTTATGTAATGGTTTTGCACTAAAACCATGTCCCAATTTATGTAAATGTCCCAATTTACGTAAAAAAAAATTCATTTTTTTCTACATGTTTGCTTTGATTTGTGTAAAAATGTATTATGTAAAAACCTATGAAACGGGCTTTTTACATACATTGGGGTTTTGCTGAATATAAAACACTTCTTATGTTAATAAAAGGACTACGGTGGCTTCCTGGTTGAGATGCTGACATTGACAACCGGAAGGTTGGCCGATCAGCAGTTCAAGACCAGAGTGCTGTGCGACAGAGTGAGCACCCATCCTCTGTCCCAGCTCCTGCCTATCTAGTAGTTTGAAAGCAAGAAATTTGCAAGTAGATAAATAGGGACCACTTCAGTGGGAAAGGTAATAGTGTTCTGGTGTCTAGTCATGCCTGCCATATGACTAGGGAAATGTCTGCAGATTCAGACAGTTCAAAAGCAAGACATTGCAAGTAGATAAAAGATGCACTACTCCGTTAGGAAAGGTAACAGCATTCCATGCATTCCGATGTCCAGTCATGCCTGCCACATGTCTGAAGACAACTGTTTGGCTGCAAATGGAGATGAGCACTGAACTCTAGAGTCGGATACGACTGGCTTTTGAGCAAGGGTGAACTTTACCTGCGCCTCATTTATAAGGGAGACTGAGCTATATTTTATTTTTTTCTCTCTCTTTTTGCTATTGCAGGTTTCCTTGATTAACAAAAGGCACGGATCCGGCCCTTTCTCTTCTGCGGATTGGGACTGACGTCCCGCGTAGACCATGAACTGAGGAAGCCCCGGATCGGCTTCCCGTCGTCTTTTCTTTCCCTGGTTTGCAACTTTCTACCTTTCTGAAGAAGAGCCTTTCCCCCTAGATGACACCATTTTGAAGAAATCCTCTTTTATTCTGGGATTTTTAAAAGAACCATTGCAATAACCACAATAATAGTAATAAATCATACTAACTCACGTCTATATTGTGTGAGGAACTCAGGAGAACATGGGGCGGAAAAAGATCCAAATCCAGAGGATCACGGACGAGAGGAACCGACAGGTGAGTCCGGAAAATGGGTCCAGAACTGGACGGAAGTGGGTGGGCGTGATTCCTTTCCCGGGAGATTTTGGATTTCCTTGGGTGGGTGGGCTGTAATTTCCCTGGCTGTAAAACCAGGTTTCGTGCTTCCCAGGATCTGAGGATTGTTTGAAGGGAAGGAAAGGGTGAAAACTCAGACGACGATGGGTTGTGTGGTAGCTATGGGGTATAGAGCTGCTGCTTGGGGGAATTTGGGATTTGCAATATGTCGTTCTGTGGTTCTTTATCTGCTTTGATTCGGATCCCTGCCTTGAGCAGGGGGGTGGGCCGGATGGCCTCACGGTACCCTCCCTTTCCAACTCAGTCATTCTATGAATGAATGAATGAATGAATGTCATATCTGCTTTGATTGCGATTCCTGCTTTGAGCAGGTGGGGTTGGGCTGGATGACTTCACGAGTCCCTTTTCCAACGCATCCGTTCTAGGCTTCCTTCTACCTCGGGGAGTCCAGAGGCTTTTAAGAGCACTCCACACACACATGCACACATAAACACCCCTTTCCCCTGTTTGCACTTCAATGCCACAACCGGGCTCTGTCTGTGAATTTCCGGCCCCCTCTGACTCTATAGCAAAGCAGCGCTTGTTTTGTTCTGGAGATCAGCAGAAAATGCCGCGAAGGAGAAGGAGCTTTTCCTTGCCCTTCAGCCACCAGCCCTCAAGGTTGGCAGGTCTTAACTTTAACTGGTCCTGACAGATGGCCTGGTTTGGGTATCCAGCGGCTCTGCCGGGTCTTGGCAAATGGCCCTTTGAGGCGGGCCAAGCAGGCTTTGAGAAGTGCAAAGCCCATTAGCAGCAACTCCAGGCAGCCTCCTCTTCCTCTTCCTCCTCCTCCTCCTCCTCACAGGGAAGAAAGGCCAGCACGTTGCATCAGGAAAGACAATACCATCTATACTCAAGTATAAGTCGGTTTTTTAGCGCCACCCCCAATGAGGTCCAAAAAATGGGACTCGACTTATACTTGGTTCAGTGTAAACACTCAAAAACATACCCACACAAATGTCTAAATTAATCAATTTTAAGTTGTTTTCATGTACTTTAATTGCTGAAACTCACTCGCCACTGCTGCATTTCCCACCCCTGACTTATACTTGGGTCAATCTATTTTCCTAGCTTTAGAGGTCCAAATTAGGTAACTCGACTTATATTCGGAACGGCATAGAGTCGAATATATACAATAATAACAACCAAAATGACGTACAAGATAAAACAGAAAGTGACTCCTGGAATTGGATCCATGGTACTATGGTATATGCCACAGCATTATTGGGTTCCCAGGATTTTCACCATGGCTGATCGCCATGAGGATCACCAATATCCGGAATCAAATACGGCACCAAAAGAAGACAACAATTTTCCTTCCTTCCTTCCTTCTTATCTAGGCTAGACGTTAAACTGCCAAAATGAAGGCACCTTTGGGTGAGTTCATTATCCTGACCTAGTGTGAGAAAGATTAGCTGGCAACATAAGGTTGCCATTGTCCAAGGAATGCCCAATTGTGGTTCAAAAATACCACAATATTCAAGCAAGTTCTTTCTGTGTACCTTGGAAGATGATAATGATAACAAAGGCTCAATTTTTCCAATTTATTTTACAGCGCATGTGTGTCGATCACTATAAACATATATGGTGCATATTAATAACAACAGATGGGTATATGGAGCATCGGGGGTGGGGGGATTGCATAAATCCCAAGTGAATAACAAACCAGATGCCTTTGGGCTATAGAGGGCACCCTGTAGATCAGAGGTACCTGAAATTTTTGGGCCGTGGGCCGGTCATGTGGTTCAGCAGGCTGGTCACATGGAAGTGGAAGTAAAAAGTGCCTTGCAAATGTGTTTTGCAACAGGATGAGATCAATTTTAAGCTGCCATTTTCTCTGCTTAAAGCAGGGGGTGCCCAAACTTTGGTCCATGGGCCAGATCTGGCCCCCAACACCAATTTATCCAGCCCATGCTGCCCTTGTCGCTCCCGGAAGCTCTTCTGATATTGTTCTTAGTATTAACTTCCGCTTCCAAGAGCGACGAGTGTGGCAAGGGCTGGATGAATTGGCATCGGGACCAGATCTGGCCCACGGGGCGTGGTTTAGGCACTCCTGCTGTAGATGTTTGCAGACTTGTCCGTCGCGGTGGCTCAATCCCTTTGGGTCTCAGATGAAGCGATCTCTCTTGTTTGTTTCTGTGCATTCTTCCCCCGGACCCACAGCCTCTAAGCCTGGACCCACTGCCCCATCTGGCCCCATCTGGCCCTAGTGTCCTTACTGTGAAAGTCGGCAAATCAGAAACTGCTGAGGCTCCTTGACTCCAGAGGTCTGTGAAGGTCCCATGTTGACTCCCCCTCCCCAGAGGTCCATCGCAGGGGGAAACCAACACGTCTCTTGGAGGGGCTTTAAGGACAAACAGGCTTTAACTGGCGTAAGCTGTTGAGCACCTCATGGTGCTTCAGGCAGAAGCCTCTCTTGCGTGGAGTGCGCTCCAAAAGAAATGCATGCCCGAATAAAACCAGGCTTTCCCCTGCTTTTGCAGAAACAAAATATAGGTCGGGTCAGCCGCTGTTCTTGTTACAGAATGTCAAGTCATCTCCGATTTATGGCAACCCTGCGAAGAACCCTGTGACGAGTGCACTTTTAGAAAATGAAGTGAAAACTGCTCTGATAGGACTTGGAAGAATAAATCACACGGGGCTCTGCTACCTTTCTCTGAGGTGGGCCAGGCAGGAGGATGTTGCAGGTGCATTCTTAATGTGCAGAATATACTTAGAGATGGAGCTGCATTGTTTGCCCGGCCCAGGGAGACCAGAAAAATGCTTAGGACGTCTGAAAAACCTACCAAGCCTATTCTGGCAGAATCTTTCCTAGACATTAGGGCAGGGGTGACCAAAGTATGGCCCACGGGCTGGATCCAGTCCATGGGCCGTACTTTGGGCACCCTTGAACCATGTGACCGGCCCACGGCCTGAGAAGTTTGGGCACCCCTGCATTAGGTCTCTCCAATCCAGTGAGCCGTCTGAAACAGGACAGTCTAAACCAGTGGATCGCAGCCTAAGGCCCACGGGCTGGATCTGGCCCACTGTGACATTTCATGTAGCCTCCCCCTCCAAGGACATTCCTATGGGTTGTTGGGACTGCGGTGGCTCAGTGGTTAAGAAGCTCGCTTTGTTAACTGGAAGGTTGTTAAGTTGGCAGTTCGAGACCCGGCTACGGCATGATGGTTTGAGTGTCCGGCATCTGCCCCAGCTCCTGCCAACCTAGCAGATCAAAACTAAGAAATTGCAAGTAGATAAATAGGGACCAGGAAAAGATCTTGGGGGACATGAAAGGAGCCACATTCGGGGCATCCCCTGAGGGGAGTTTCTCCAGCAAAAAAAAAAATCCTTTCAACCCAGAATAATTTCTGACATTAAATTATTATTATTATTATGACAACCAATTTCCACTGGAACGTTTCCCGTCTTCCAGGCAGGAATCGTGGGCCTTCCAAATCCTCCTCGTTAAAAGATTTACAGGGAAGGGAGGAAAGAAACAGCGGCCAGAGCGTGCCTGTCCTTAACGGGCTTTTAAGACTACCGAGGAATTTGCCAATAAATATTTGCAAGAGAGGGGAGCGTGCCTTTATTTCCGATGGCAACGCTTGGGCGAGAGGGAACCAAATTGTACCGGCTGAGGCCGAAGACTGGCTTTGTGTGGATTGTAAAAAGAAGGATCGTTTGTTTGGGTCCAGGTTGCTTCCATCCTCCAGGAAGGGAAATTGAGATGGAGGTTAGGTTTTCTGGCCCCTGAGCGGCTGCTGGCAAAAGGCATGTGGCTTTGAATGGAAAGAGAGTCTTCTAGTTCAGTGATGGCCAACCTTGGCACTCCAGAGGGTCTTGGACTTCAATTCCCAGAAGCCGAAAGTCTCTGCGAGTCCACACGGAATGAGTTTACCGGGCAAACGCAGTAAATGTTTGTTCTTGCCCTAAATCTCTTCCTGGATCTGAACCATTAGACTTGAAGCCATCGCAACTCGTTTTGCATGTGTGGATGGCTTCCGTACCGGAGTAGCATATTCTGCTGCAGAGATGCTCAGGGCCAAAGCTGATGTCCACGGCATGGACGGCTGAGTTCCCCATGGATAGTTTATCAGTTTCCTGATGATCTTGTTCCTTGTACTGACTTAAGCTTTGGTATCCAGGCACTACTGCTTAAGAGTACAGTCAAACCTCGCATAAAGAGCACCTCGCTTAAAGAATAACTCTCTTAAAGAGCAGAATTTTCTCGGAATGTTCGCTTCGCTTAACAAATAAAACCAACCAAAAACTCACTTAACAAATAAATCAGGGTTCACAATTACCCCACCACACACACAATTGGTCACATACAATGGTGTTTCGCTTAAAGAGCAAACTCGCTTAAAGAGCAATCCTGTGGAACGCATTATGCTCTTTAAGCGAGATACAACTGTACATAGAGTGGACGGTTCAGTTCCCCATCTATAGTGGGTGAGTTTCCTTCTGATATTGTTCTTAGACCTGTACCAATTTTGGCTTTGGTGTCCATGCAGTGCTGCTTAAAAGAGCACACAGCTGGGATGGTTGAGTTCTCTATTTATAGATTGTGAGTTCCCCATCTATAGTTTTATCAGTTTCCTGATGATCTTGTTCCTTGTACTGACTTAAGCTTTGGTATCCAGGCTAACTGCTTAAAAGAGTACGCAGCTAGGACGGTTGAGTTCCCCGTGTATAGTTTCTAAGTTTCCTTCTGATATTGTTCTTAGTACCAACTTTGGCTTTGGTCTCCAGGTGGTGCTGCTTAAAAGAGTGTGTCCTTGTCGAGCATTGCACCGAGATATTTTGGTGCTGAACAGTGCTGTCATCGGTCCCCTTTGCCATGTAACACATCCGACTCAACCTTTTGCAAGGACGGGTTGGCCACTAGATTATCCCTGGGGGTTCCTCCCAAGCTTAGAGGGTCAGATCTGGCCAGGGGTGGTGAGATTCTCTCTTTTGGGGTCTCGATGCCTTTAGGCCAAATTTGGGGCAGCAGAAGCCCACGCAAATGAGTGGTAAAAGGAGGGAGGAGAAAGAACGAGAGAGAGCGAGAGAGGAAAACGCTTGGAATAACCCCTTAATGGCATTACCAGGGATTTGGCCGGAGGATTTGCGCATCGGTCCCGTGTCTCCTTGGGGCCAACCGGCCAACCGCCCGGCCATTCCCTGGACACGTCAGAAGGGAGTCCAGAATCCCCTCCATCCTCGGGCTGTTCAAGGCTGGCTTGGGCGATAATTCTGCCCCCCACCCAATCCGCCCCCGACTCTCTCTCTCGCCCGTTCCTCCTCCTCGGAGCAGCTTAGGCCCTGGAGAGAAGCAGATTGGATTGCCTGCTTAAGACTTAAAAGGTTAATACCGATAGATAAGGGCGAAGGAGAAGCCTGGATGGATAAATCCTCTCCTGGTCTTGAGAGAAGGAGAGAGAAGAAGCCTTTGAGCCCCTTACAAGACACCCCAAACCCCACCTCCAAATAGTCTTATTTTCTATTTATTCTCCATTTATTTTTGTTTATTCTCCATTTGTTTTGGTCTCTGCAAATGCTTTCACTGCAGAGCCAGAATGTTGTGAGTTCGATCCTGGCTAATATCAAGGTTGACACCTCTTGTTCTATCCTTGCTGGGTCAAATGAGGACCCAGCATCTTTGTGTGTGTGTGTGTGTGTGTGTGTGTGTGTGTGTGTGTGTGTGTGTGTGTGGCAAAATGCTAATTAACTTGTGAACTGCCCAGAGAGGCCACGATGCGCCTTGTAAAGGAGGTGTATAAGGCTAATTGCCATTGGTAGATCCTTGTTAAATATCACAATGTTCTAATGATGGGCTATCTACAACAGGGATTATCAGCCTGAGGCCTGTGGGCCAGATGCGGCCCATGGCACCATTTTCATGTGCCCCACGCCTCCAGCACACCATGTAGTAGAGGAAGGGCAAAATGGCTGTCCGCCCCCCCCAAAAAAGCTGTCTGAGGGCGTGTGGCCTGGCCCCCGGTTTAAAAAGGTTCAGAACTCCTGCTTTATTTTGTGGGCCTGGTACCAGATCTGGACCACCCTGTCGACGTGGAAAAGCAGTGGTGTGGGATATAAGTGTGATTGCTATTGTTATTCATTTTTCACTTGAATCCATCTTGATGGAAGGCAGCAGCTTCATCCATCCTGGCCTGGAGAGGATGATGAGGACTTCGTGTGCCCAAAGGGCTCAGGACCAAAAAAATCACTCGCGGAACTGGATCTGCAGTACTTTGAGTGTCACGCTGTGATGTGGAAGGCAACTGGAAGATATACTGCATTATATACTTCCTAGGACAGTCTTCATGGCTGATCGCCATGAGGATTGCCACTATTCAGAATCAGATACAGCACAAGAAAGAACACACTTTTCCCAAGCCTTATTTTTATTTATTTCCTTGGCCCACTTTGTTTCTCAAATGTCCTTTGGGGGTGGGGTGGGGCCACACGAAATGGTGCCGTGGGCCTGATCCGGCCCACGGATCTCAGGTTGGGAACCCCTTCCCTATATAAAAGGTGTTGCCTCCATTCTGCATTGCCCAAACAAAGGCAACTTTAGGTGAGTGTGTTCATTCTGCAGTACCTTTTGCCCGATCTGGTGTGTGAGAAAGATTAGCTGGCAACACCAGGGTGGCCATTGCCGGGCTTATTGTACCCAATTGTGGGTCAAAAATACCACAATTTTTGAGGAGGCTCTTTCTGTGTATCCCATGTCCATTGATTGGCTTCTGGACCTTTCTGGCCCGTTTCCAAGCTGTCCAGAAAGGGGTTCTGACCTTCCTCTTGACCTCAAACCCCGCCAGGCTTGGACATCACCAGGGCCTCTGGGTTGGGGACATGACACCCCCCCCCCCCCGGATCTACCCCCCAAGTGTGCCCAGCCAAGAGTTGTCCAGTCGGGAACATCATGCGCTCGGGGGAGACGTGGCTGCCGGCTGGCCATGCGGCCTGCCCGACCCGCGAGGCCAGGGAGGCAGGGCGGAGAGGTCAAAGCCCGCCGATGACCCCTGCCTGAGACCGGGCAACGTGACGGCCGGCGGCTACGAGGCCGGCTGGCCGAGAGAGAAATGGCACAATGGCTTAGCCCGGGCTCACGTGGTGGGCATCAGCTGTGTCGTGTGCCGTCTTTGCACATAGGGACGGAGGGAAAGGGGGGCGTGCAAAGCGAAGCGATTAGTGCCCAATCTTGTTAACTGCTTTGAATCTCCCGAGAGAGAGAGAGAGAGAGAGAGAGAGAGAGAGAGAGAGAGAGAGAGAGAGAGAGAGAGAGAGAGAGAGAAGTCAGAGGCACTCTTGGCCAGCTTGCGTGGTTTTTTTTTGCTAGGGCTAATAAATGCTAAACGTTAATAAAATTACGATTCCCTCCAACACAATCCACATTATAGCCATTTAACCGCACAGGTGCTCATTGCCATCTCCATGCAGGTTTAGAGACAGTGGAAGCTCCATTAACAAACAGCTTGGTTAACGTAAAAATCGCATAACAAAAAGAAATCCATAGAAAATAGTGTGGCTCCGTTTATGGCATTCCTCCCCGGGAACGGATTAATTGGTTTTCAATGCATTCTTATGGGAAAACGCATTTTGGTTAATGTACTGTATTTTGGTTTTCAATGCATTTATTCCTACGGGGAAATTCGGTTATAGTAATTTCTGCTTTAAGACCGTCCCAGAGAACTCATTCATTAGGTTAACTGAGGGCTCCACTGTATAGGGCGGGGATTCTCAAACCTGTGGCCCGTGGGCTGGATGCAGCCTCCAAAGCCATTACCTCTGGCTCCCCCACTGCCTCCACCACACCAGGAAATGCCATGGGGTGGAGGAAGGGCAAAATGGCTATCCGCCCCCCAAAGCTGTCTGTGGGAATGTGACCCACCCGGCCCCTGGCTTTAAAAGATTGAGAACTCCCAGTGTACATAAAGGTCACCTTTGCTTGAAAGCCAGTCGTATCCGACTCTAGGGTTCAGTGTTCATCTCTGTTTATAGTCAAAGAGCCAGTGCTGCCTGTGTTTGCAGATGCTTCCGTGGACATGTGGCAGGCATGACTAGACACCAGAATGCATGGAACACTGCTTACCTGTCCTACCTAAGTGGTACCTATTGATCTACTTGCAATTTCTTTCAAACTGCTTGGGTGTCAGGAGCTGGGACAGAGATGGGAGCTCACTCCGTCATGCAGTACTCGGGTCTTGAACTCCGACCCTTCCAGTTGTCAAGTTCAGCATCTTAACCACTTAAGCTACTACAGTCTCTTCAGATTTATATATGGAAGGTGCTTTATAAGAAGCCCTGTTTCTTTCTGTGTCTGGCAGGCTTTACTAGTGGAATTGAATTAATTTAATTTAATTTAATAGATTTATATACTGCCCTATCCAGTGCAGCAAAATACCTCCCTAGATGTTTGTTTTAAAGTCTTTTTTTTTAAATAATTATAAAAGAGTTTATTTAGGAATTTCAGAGAATAAACAAAACAACAATAATAAAGAAAATTGTGGCTCTTTAAAGACTAACATCTGTATTTAAATGACAAAGAAAAAACTGTGTGATCCATATTCAAATTGAACAATTAAATACATTGAACAATTAAATACATTGAACAATTATATTATATTAAATTACATTTCAAAAAAATTGCAGCAATTGCTGGAGGAAGGCTGAAAATTAAAATGTTGCAAGCTTTCAAAATCCAAGATCTCTTCTTCAGGCGTGGCATTGAAATGCATTTTTTGTATTTAAATGTGAGCTTCCGTGGAGCAAGTCCTCTTCGTTGCATGGCCGGACTGATAACACGGCTTCAGAAAGTTATTTAGGGAGGCACTTAATGAGGCGTCTGCCCTGGTCACTTCATTGGTTTGGGGATTTGGCACCCCGGATTTGTACTTCTGGATTACAGTCGTTGTCGTCGGGATGTTGAGTAGCTTTAATGTTTAAATGTGAACCACCCTGAAAGGGGGGGGGGAATCTCTGTCCTTATTGGTCGCCTGTAAATGCACATGAACGAGGTAATTTCACGCACCCATTCGTGTGCATTCATAGGTGACCATGAAAAAGAACGACAATCACAGGTATGCCACCTGACCTTCTCCACCTTTTTAAGCCAGTGGGCCGGATCATGCTCCCTCAGACAGCTTCGGGGCCCAGACGGCCATTCTGCCCTTCCTCCACCCCATGGCACTTCCAGGGTGTGATGGTGGTGGTGGTGGGGCACATGAAATGGCACTGTGGGCCACATCCGGCCGGCCTAGGTTGAGAATCCCTGTTCTACAGAGTGCCATTGTGTGTGTTTGCTGTTGTGTGTATATGGAGTTATTAATTAAATACGTAAAGGAATACATTTATTGCCTTCCAACCGGGATGACGCCTGTCTCTGGCAAAGCCGCTCTGTGACTTCTGCCCGTGACCGTCTCGCCCCGTTTTCCGTTGCAGGTGACATTCACCAAGCGGAAGTTTGGGCTGATGAAGAAGGCCTACGAGCTGAGCGTCTTATGCGACTGCGAGATCGCCCTCATCATCTTCAACCACTCCAACAAGCTCTTCCAGTACGCCAGCACCGACATGGACAAGGTCCTGCTCAAATACACCGAGTACAACGAGCCCCACGAAAGCCGGACCAACGCAGACATCATTGAGGTAAGAAGACGTTTAAGGCAACCCCTTCACCTCCCCGGGGGATGCCGGAGCAGAGGGGATGGGTAGAACCTCCATGCCCAGGTGGAGTGTACCTGGACAGGGGAGGAAGCCAGAAACTCCTTTGGCTTGCAGGATGGATTGAGACCGTTCGCCTCCTGGCCATTCTTGAATTGCCTTTGAATTAGAGTTCCTTTTAGGAAGTAACTCTTTCCTGTTGTTAGAAAGGAATCTCGTTCTTGGAAAGTAACCCCTTTTTTTGTGACAGTTGAAAAATAATTCATTTCCTCCTTTGTTGTGAAACTTGGTCCTTTAGGATTGCTGGTAATGTTCTACCTAATTTTGTTTAAAAGATCCTTCTTCTTCTTCTTCTTCTTTTTCTTCTTCTTCTTCTTCTCCTTTCTCCTCTTCCTCCTCCTTTCTTCTTCTTCTCCTCCTTCTTCCATTTCTTCTTCTTCTTCTTCCATTTTACCACCACCTCCTCCTCCTCCTTCTTCCATTTCTTCTTCTTCCATTTCACCATCTTCTCCTCCTCCTTCGTCGTCATCATCTTCTTCTTCTTCAAGACCCTGGACTGCCAAAACGAAGCCACTTTCTTGGCTTAGTCATTGACCAAACTCAAGTCCTCATCGGTGCAGATCAAGTCCAAAGTGTTGCCACTTTCTTGGCTTTGTCATTGGCCAAACTCAAGTCCTTATCGGTCCATGTTTCTGGTTCTTCTTTCGTGTCCATATCAAATCCTGGAGTGCCAACACGAAGCCACTTTCTTGGGTTAGTCATTGACCAAACCCAACTCCTCTTCGGTGCAGGTTTCTGGGAGCCATCAGCAGACCAGCACATGAGCCCATGGACTCTGTCCCTCTCCACATTGACACTCTGTGTCGTTGTCCACCATCATCCCTCACTTGAGCCTGTTGGCCTTGCATTGAGGGACTCCAACCCTCAGCCTATTCATGGTCCTCCAAGTGACGTCGGGGAGGTTGACTTCCTCAGCCCTCTCCTCCTCCTTGAATGTCAATAGCCAGAGTTGGATACGGCACAAGAAGAACAGGTGGGGGTCAGAGCCCAGGGGTCAAGTGGATCCCAGATCTAGCCAGGATCTGGAGGGTGGTTTATGATGACCATTGTGCATTTTTGGAGCAACCCTTGGGGCATTTTCTCACCCGTCATCCTGGAGGTTTTTGGAACTGGACCACTTCCTGGGACCCATCGGGATCCTCCTCGCCCTGCAGAGGCTTATGGGGGAAACCCTAAGGCCCCCTTTAAGCCTCTTTCCCTCGGCTCGTGTTTCTGCTTTCGAAAGCTCATCAGCTGCAGTTATTTCTGGATCCTGTGAACCCCCTGCTTTGCTTTGTTATTTATGAGCATTCGTGGATTCCCTTTGCTATTCTCTCATCATTATTCTTTATTTACAGTATGGAAACTGTCAACTTCTCCAAAGTCTGCCTCTCCCTTCTTCCCCCACAAAGCAAAATCTATTTACAGTATTTGCATTTCCCCCTCTTCTGTGGTTTCTGGCTTGTGATGTCAATTTCTCCCCTCCCCTCTGTCATGTTTTGTCAGCCTGCAAATATCTGAGTTCGATTCCCCGCCACTGCATCTCACTTTTCCTGGGTTGTTGATAGCAGAAGCAGCTCAGGCAAGGGAGAGGCGCTCCAGTGGGCCATAAAGCCAAAGGGCCACCAGACTCCACCTTTTCACGGCACAATAGAGTGAGCTCTTGTCTCTGTCCCGGCTCCTGCCAGCCTAGCACTTCGAAAGCAAAAAATTACAAGGAGATAAATTCCCTTGGGCAGGGAAGGTAACAACATCCCAGTGTCGAGTCACATGGCCAGGGAAACATCTGCAGATGCAGACAGTGCTGGTTCTTTGGCTATAAACAGAGATGAGCACTGTACCCTAGAGTTGAATACGACTGGCTTTTGAGCAAGAGCGACCTTGACCATTAAGCCGCCCTAAATAGGAAAATGGCCCAGATGGGTGGGATATAAATGTAATAAATAATAATATAATGGTAGTAATACAGTAAAACACTGGATAACGCTAAGATTTGGTTCCACAAGTCTTGGTGTTATCCGATTTTTAGTGTTATCCGATCCATGCTAAAATCCTATGGGATGGATTGGATAACGTTAAAGCTCCATAGAGATACGTTGTAACTACACAGGCTTTAGCGGTTGTTATCCGATCCATCCCACAGGACCTTAACATTATTCAATCCAATTCTCCTCCCCAGATTACTTAACGTTATGCGATTTTAGCGTTATCCAATCCAAATGTTATCCGGTCTTTTACTGTAATAATTTTATGTCAGAAAAATGTATATATTGTATTACTGTGTATATTGTTTAATTATCATGTGAGCCGCCCTGAGTCCAGGGTCCCTGATTGGGCGGCATATAAGTGCGAAAATTAAATTAAATTATTCTGGGTTGAAAGGATTTTTGCTGGAGGAACTCCACTCAGGGGGACTCCCGAATGAGGATCCTTTCATGTCCCCAAGAGCATTTCCCCCACCGAAGTAGCACCTATTTATCTACTTGCAATTTCAAACTGCTAGGTTGGCAGGAACTGGGACAGAGATGGACGCTCAATCCGTCATGTAGTACCCAGGTCTCGAACTGCTGCCTTGACAGCCTTCCAGCTCAAAAGGTGAGCTTCTTAACCACTGAGCCACTGCAGCCCCTAATATAATATAATTCCTTGCTCATGATCACACACACTCTGGTCCCCTCCAGACTTGATTACTGTAATGTGCTCTACATGGGGCTGCCCTTGATGACCATTCAGAGGCTGCAACTGGTCCAGAATGCGGCTGCCCGGGTTGTGATGGGGTGTGGGTGGTATGCACATGCCTCGCCTCTGCTTCGGGAGCTGCACTGGTTGCCGGTTTGCCTCCGGGTGCAATTCAAGGTGCTGGTTATTACCTTTAAAGCCCTACATGGTAGTGGGCCAGGATACTTAAGAGACCGCCTCACCCCAAGAACATCTGTCCGTCCCACCAGGGCAGATCAGAGAGGCTCCCTAGTTGTTCCATCGGCCAGGGAGGCACATCTCTCTGGCACCAGAAGGAGGGGCTTCTCTGTGTCTGCTCCGGCCCTATGGAACCTCCTGCCTACGGAGCTACATCCCCAGACGGAGCTGCTGCCCTTTAGGAAGAATCTAAAAACATGGCTGGCAGGACAGATATGGGGTGCGGAAGGTATAATGACCCCAGCACCCTGGTTGATCTGAGCCCCTCTCTTTCTCTACTTTTTTAATAGTAATTGTAGCCTTTGGTGTGTTTTTAATCTTTTTAAAATTTTAATTTTAAATTTTAACAGTTTTAAGGTTTTTATATGGAAGCTTCCACTTCCTAATTCTGGGCTCTACCTGTCCAGAGAAGGATAAGACTAACGTCCTCTGGCCAGGTGGAGGAATGGACTGCAGCTGTTTGTGCTGTGTAGCCGCCCTGAGTCACCACGGCGAGTGGGCGGCGATATCAATCTAAATAAAGAATAATAGAATAGAATAGAATATAATAGATTTCTATACCACCCTATTCAATGGACTCTGGGTGGTGTACACAAGTTAAAACCAATATAATATAATATAATATAATATAATATAATATAATATAATATAATATAATATAATATAATATAATATAATATAGCAGTCTGGGCTGCCCTTGGATGGCTCAAGAAATTTGCCACCTGCTCTTGCCGTGTCACGCGGGCCCCTTATCAGCTGTTGGAGGCTCCAGTTGGAAAGGCCGGCGTAGCCCAGTTCCTTCAACCAGGAAAAGGGAGCGGAAGGTGTTGGAAGCTTGTCCCAATCAAACCCTGGACTGCCCAAATGAAGCCACTTTCTTGGCTTTGGCGTTGACCAAACTCAAGTCCTCTTCGGTGCAGTTTTCTGGTTCTTCTTCTTCCATGTCCTGATCAAATCCTGGACTGCCAAAATGAAGCCACTTTCTTGGCTTGGCTGTTGGCCAAACTTAACTCTTTGTTACTACATGTTTCTGGCACTAATTGGCAGCCCAGCCAATGGATTCTGTCTCTCTCCACAATCCAAAGGTTTGTAAACACTAGTTTAGACCAGGAGTTTTCAACCTTTTAAAGCCTGGGGCCGTCGGATCACATTCCCTCAGACGGCTTTGGAGGCCGGATGGGCATTTTGCCCTTCCTCCACCCCATGGCACTTCCTGGTGTGGTGGAGGCGGTGGGGAGCCACATGAAATGGTGCCATGGGCCAAATCCGGCCCCCAGGCTGCAGGTTGAGAATCCCACAGACACTTCCGTGGAGAGAACCTGGTCTTCTGTCTTGGCTTCCTTTCTTCTGTTTCAAAAGAGTGGGTTTTCTTTCCCAGTTCTTCCCTGGCACAGAAAGGGCCGTCGCCTTCCAAGGAGGCCTTTTAGAAAACACACTGGCAGGCGTCGCTCCCGTAATGCAGGCTAATTGCATCTGGTATTTTGGAAATACAATGATTAAGTGCGATCTGGGGAAAACGTCGGCTTTCAAATGGGCCACCCTACGTGGAGCAGCAAAGATCTCGCCCCGGACAGAGCGTCCTCATGACGGCAGTTTGCCAGGGAGGTCTGAAGAGCAGGGGGCCAGTTTGCCCCATCCGATGCAGTGGGGAAAGGTGGTCCCAAAATAGACCCCATTGGAGACTCCGGTCCTGTTTCTGTATTGGACGTTCTGGAGCAATTAGGACTGCTCCAGGTTCCTGGAATCAAGATCCGATATGGCATCTATGCTACACTGGCATTTTAACCCAGACCTGTGGGGACTGCGGTGGCTCAGGTGGTTAAGACACCGAACTCGCTGGCTGGAAGTGTCAGAGTTTGAGACCCGAGTAGTGCAGGGCGGAGTGAGCTCCCGTCTCTGTTCCTAGCTCCTGCTGACCTAGCAGTTCCAAATTGCGAGTAGATCAATAGGGACCACTTCGGCGGGAAAGGTGAACAGTGTTCCATGCGTTTCGGCATCTAGTCATGCCTGCCACATGTCCACAGAAACATCTGCGGATGCAGACAGCTCTGGCTCTTTGGCTATAAACAGAGATGAGCACTGAACCCTAGAGTTGGGTACGGCTGGCTTTTGAGAGAGGGCGGCTTTGGCCTTTCCCTGTGGGGTCTTTGGGTTGTGATGTTTGGAGCACATCCCTCATTTCCAAACGGCTTTTCTTTTCTTGCAGGAGAACGAACCCCAATTCTTCCCCCAAGCTACGTTTCCAGCATCCCTTTAGTTTAGGAAGAAGCCACGAGGATACAGTTAAAAGTATTGAGCCCTAGTGCTGCAGGGGTTAAAAGGCTGTCCTGCAGCCAAAAGGTTGTGAGTTTGATCCTGACCTGGGCTCAAGGATGACTTCAGCCTTCCTTCCAAGGTCGGTCCAATGAGTGCCCAGCATTGTTAGTGGGGGCAAAATCCTAATTAACTGCCAAGAGAGGGCATGACGCACTTCTATGGCACGAGAGAAGTCTAAAGTGGTACCAGACGCCAAGTCCCGTGTCTTGTGGACGGGCTCTTGGTGTTCTGTTAATCCCAATTGGGATTTGTAGTCACTCCTTGGAAGTGGTCTGGCCAGAATGTCAATTTTCCCCATGGCATTTACTGCCTGGAACGGTTGCTCTTTTTAACATGCATGGAGACATCAACGCCAGCTAGTGGTGGGGGTTTAAACCACGGTTTGCTGTGACACCCAGATTGGCACACCACGGTTTGTTGCTGGCAAGCTGGGTTTGGAGATTGTGGTGTGATTTTGGCCAACCTTGGCTTTTCATCACGTCCATCAAGAACCGTGATTCCCAACCTTTGGATTTTGGACTTCAACTCCTAGAAGCCTCAGTTGATTCCCCAAAGAACTGGTCACCCTGTGGAGTGACATAGGCTTCTGAGAATTGGAGTCCTCCTGTGGGGCCTGGGCCCCACCGTTGTGAACCACTGATCTAGAGCCTTTAGAGGCAGCTTGCATATAAGGTTTCAAGGATCCTGAACATGAAAACGAGAAAACCACGATAAGTGGAATTTAGTTGTTGCAAAACTTTAATCCATAGTTTTGAGTCCTAAAAGCCGTGGCTTATGTCAACTAACCTCCAAAACGCCTAAAGAAAAGACATGATTAGTGGTTTGATCCCTGAAGGGCTTGGTTGATGCGAATGGTGGTTTATGGAAACCATGGTTTGTATAAACCACAATTTAGGGGAACAGGACTCTGAACAAACTCATTGTAAACCATGGTTTATATAAACCACGGTTTAGGGGAATGGGAGTCTGAGCAAACCCATTGTAAACTGTGGTCTGTGTAAATTACAGTTTAGGTGGAACAAAACTCTGAACAAACTCATTGTAAACCATGATTTGTATAAACCACAGTTTATCCTTGGTACCCCAATGGAGAGGGGCAGGTGCTCCGAATAATCATCCTTCTTTTTCTCTCTTGCCCACCCCCCTTCCTGCCTGACGGCCGGGCCTGAACTTCTCCCGGTTGTGCTTTCAGACATTAAGAAAGAAAGGTTTTAATGGTTGCGACAGCCCGGAGCCGGACGGGGAGGACTCCATTGACCAGAGTCCGTTGATGGAGGACAAATACCGGAAAGCCAGTGAAGACCTCGACATCTTGTTCAAGCGCTACGGCGTAAGTAAGCCCCGCCGTCTGTGGGCCGGAAAGTCCTTCATTCCTCTCTTCTTTTTCTTTCTTTCCTTTCTGTTGTCCGTTTGTTCGTTTGTTCACTGGACGTGTCCTTCCCCCAAATTGTGGCCACCCCACTCCACCCCATCCACCCCCACGGCCCACCCACCCGCCTACCCACCCTGGCCACGGATCAGGCCCTGAACAAGAAGCAGAGGGAATGTGAGAGTCCCAGCGGCGAAGATGGCTTTGCCCTGACGCCTCAGACGGAAGAGAAGTATAAAAAGATTGATGAGGAATTTGATAAAATGATGCAGAATTACAGGCTCGCAGTGAGTAAACCCACCCGGCTGGCTGGCCTTCCTCTCCTCTTCCTCCTTCCCCCCTCCCAGTTCTCTCTGTAGGGCAGGGTTTCTCAACCTTTTCCAGTGGTGGGCTGGACCCTGCCCCCTCGGACATCTAAGCAGGCCGGACACAGGGTTCCTCCTGCTGTAAATGCTGCTGTAAATGCACTGGCAGCTGTCATAAACAGCTGCAGGTGCATTTATGGCATGTTTTTGGCTGTTTTTGCTGCTTCCGGGAGCAGCATGGGCCAAGTCTGGCCCACGGGCTGTAGGTTGTGAACCCCTGATGTAGGGCTGTGTACCTTCCCTTTGGGAGGGAAGAATTAAACTATAATCAATAATGCAGCTTAAAACAGGCGTTCTCAACCTTTTCAAGCTGGGGGCCATTGGGTCACACTCCCTCAGGCAGCTTCAGGGTCCGGACGGCCATTTTGCCCTTCCTCCACCCTGTGGCACTTTCTGGTCTGGTGGATGCAGTTGGGGGGTGGGGGTGGCACATGAAGTGGTGCCGCAGGTGGCAGGTTGAGAACCCCTGGCTTTAAAATGTGCTTTTTAATACATATTTGCACCAGACGGTAGACCAGGACTGCTAATCCTAAACACAGCATGGCTGCCCAGAATGTGCCAGTCTTAACCCAGCCTGCCAGGCTTACGGGCACAAAAGACAAACGCTTGCACGCTTGTGGCTTGAGAGATATTAATTTCCCGTGTTTATATCATTTATTGTTGTTTATAAATATTTGTCTGTTGCGAAGCTTTCATCCTAAAAGTTACAGTTCATGCCAGCTTCCTCTCCCCCTCCCCCACTCCGAAGGACGGAAAGCCACGATGGGTTATAGCATTGATGGCCAACCTTGGCACTCCAGGTGTTCTTGGACTTTAGTTCCCAGAATCCCCAAGTCTCTGTGAATCCACACGAATGACTGGGCCTCTTCAGGCCTCATTCACCCTTCTGGGAATGACCCTCTTCGTAGACGGAGACCCCAGAGGTGGAGAAAAAGGTCTCCTCCTGCCATAGTCCCTGCAAGTAGAAAGCTAGCTTACCAGGCTTTCTACCCTTGGAGATACACTGGAGATTCCTCTCTCAATCGCCAGAGACTCAGGGCCACCTTCCAGGTCTCTTTTGTGAGAGAAGGACATCTTTTAGGCTCAGATTGGAAAGAGGGAGGATCCCCCCCATTCCGACCCCGACCCCCAATTCCTCCCCCCTCTTTCCTTTGTGCCCCTCCTTGCATTCCCATTTCAGGCGGTTTCCCTCCGGCTTTCTAGTTTTGCAACATTCCACTTTCTAAAAAAGACACAAGTTCTTCCTTTGACATATAGGGACAACTCCCTTTACACTCACGAGGTTGTGTGTGTGTGTGTGTGTGTGTGTGTATTCTTTTCTTGCACTCAGGTGTGTTCTGCCTTATGCACAAGCCTTGCAGGTGTGAAAAAACCCAGGGCCCAAAATTCAAGCGTATCTCAATCATTTATCAAATATAATTGTAATGCAGGACCGGGCGTCGTTTTCAAGCCCTGGGCGTGGGTGTGGGTGTGAAGCCCACTCTGAGCTCATCTAAGAGGACTTGGTCTTGGGAAACAGCCCTTCCAAAACCCGCCTCCATAAAACCTTGGTCTAATCCAGAGACGGCCAACCTCGGCTTTCCAGATGTTCTGGGACTTCAATTCCCAGAAGGCCCTGAACAGCAACTGTGCTGACTTGGGCTTCTGGGAATTGAAGTCCAAGAATACCTGGAATGCCAAAGTTTGCCGTCATGGCCCTAGAGCAGTGACGGCCGACCTTGGCTCTCCAGATGTTCTGGATCTTCAGTTCCCAGGAGCCGTGATCAGCAGGTGTGATGACTTGGGCTTCTGGGAATTGAAGTCCAAGAACATCTGGAGTGCCAAGGTTGGCCGAAACACTTTAATCCATGTGTCCTCTACTAAATCCAAATCTGAAGTCCGATTCTGCCTGGGACATCAGGATCTTAATTAAGCAAATCTCATCCTCCTGGTTAGGTTCTTGCCTTGATCACATGGGGTAGATTTGCCACAAAGGGAGCAAAAATTATCTGGTTTATTAACACAGCCGCACCTACTCCTCTTTAGCTCTAAACAGACTCACTATGGCCTAGCTGTACTATCCAAGAAGATGGATTCACACTAAAGACAAGCCCTTGGTCCATCTCGCCTTATAGACCTATTTCTGATGTCAGCTCACTGACCTGCCCAGTCGCTCGCAGAACATGCATGCCACCAGGGGATGTGATTCAGCCGAGGCGGCAGCAGGCTCAGTGGTAGCTGCAACTGTTATAATGTTCCCATGTAAAAATGCATTTACCCAATACCATTTGAACAGCCATAGCATGTCTATAACTTAAAATCTGTACGTGATAGGCAAACTCTGAGTTGAGATTTGGAATCGGCACACTCGGCATCATATAAATCACACGTGTTGTTCCCAGTAGCAAAATCTTTGTTGTGCAGTGTGATGGATTGTGAGGATTGGGTGGTTCTTGGGGTGATAACTTTTTTAGAAAAGGAACTTCTGGACTCTTGAGATTTGCCTAAGAAGGTTGGACTTGCCCAGGCCAGCTTGGTCAGCAAAGAAACCGTAAAGATGACATCAAATGCTTATTTGGGATTAAGGTATACTATGTCGGTGGCATACCCTCGATCTATTTTGACAAGAAGTGTAATGCCACCAACCCCATTGGAAGGGAGGGAAGGATTGGAGAATGAGATGGTTGACCTGGTTGGGTTTGGATTTGATCAGATCTTGCTGGCTTGTGATAACATGAAATAATCTTCGCATGATAGCATTTTAAGAATATTCCCATTTTTGGAGAAGTCCCAAAGCCAGGGGGTCGGTCACGGGGAGCCTTCTTGGAGAAAACAGAGGCCTAAACCCAATGTGGCATTTGTGGGAAATTAAGGGTCTGTTTACTCCAGGGGTTCCTAACCATTCCAAGCCAGGGGCCACTGGGTCACACTCTCTCAGTCAGCTTCAAGGGCTGGACGGCCATTTTTTCCCTGCCTGCACGATGTGGGTGGCCATTTTGTCCCAACAGCTTCAAGGGGTGGCCATTTTGTTTCCCAAATGCCCTTGGAAGAGAGTGGGGCCACATGAAATGGTCCAGATCTGGCCCACAGGCCTTAAGTTGGGAACCCCTGGTTTAAAACCTCTTTGCTCCATGCAAACACACACTCACATCTTGGCATCAAAAATCTGGGATGTGCCAAAGAATGAGGGGTCAATGGAAGGGGAGAAATTGAACCCCACAAATACGCACTACCTGGTCAAACAGAAATCTCCCACCGAGCACGGCCTGTGGCCACTTCTGGTGATGGGACAACAGCTTAGCAAACCTGTCATCTTTTGTCCCCCCCACGGGTCTCCTAAACACCTTTCTCTTGTTTCCTTCTTTTTCGTCTCAGTCCGCGGTGCCGGCTCCCAATTTTGCCATGCCGGTGACAGTCCCGGTGTCCAACCAGAACACTTTACAGTTCAGCAGCCCGGGGGGCTCCTTGGTGACCCAGTCTCTGGTGACCTCCTCCTTGACTGACCCACGGCTCCTGTCGGCTCAACAACCGGCCCTGCAGCGCAACGCGGTCTCTCCAGGCCTCCCACAAAGACCGGCCAGTGCAGGTAGGACGAGGTGCCAAAATCCAGGTTTTTCCCCTGGTGAGGAGTCCTGTGGGGCCCAGAAGATGGATGAAATTTGGTAGGCTTCACGATATCACAATACTCCTCATACATCTTGTTGTAATGAGGAAACGTTGCTGCCACAGAAGGGAGGTTTTGCACAAAAGGGAGGTTTTGCACAAAAGGGAGGTTTTGCTGCACAAAAGGAGGTTTTGGACAGAATTGCATAACAAAAGGAAACCCACAGAAAATAGTTGCTCAGTTTATGGAATTTTTCCCTGGAACGGATTAATTGGTTTTCAATGCATTCCAATAGGAAACTGCGTTTTGGTTGATGTATTTTGGTTTTCAGTGCATTCCTGTGAGGAAATTGCAATGCATTCCTATTGGAAATTCGGTTAAAGTAATCTTGGCTGTAAGAAACCTCACGGAGAACACATTAATTACGTTAGCCGAGGTTCCACCGTAACTGTTAACTCTATTTCTATTATTATATATATATGATATATTTTCCCCACAATCTTTCTTTTAGTCATCAATTTTCTTGTATAATTGTCTAAGTTTCAATTTGTTTCATTTCATTTTTATTGTAATTTTAGAAGAAGGAAAAAAAGAAAGAGAGGTTTTGCACAAGGGAGAGGTTTTGCACAAAATTCTTATCTTGAATTTCCCATAGGAATGCATTGAAAAATTTGTATCTTGAACCTGATTTTTTCCCTGAGATTTCTGGATGTATCTCAAGTTTTTCTTAAGTTGAGCCGTTCTTATCTCGAGGTTTGACTATATTATATATTTCCCCCACTGTCTTTCTTTTACTCATCAATTTTCTTGTATAATTGTCTTAAGTTTCAACTCATTCCATTTTATTTTATTGTAATTATAGAAGAAGAAAATGAGAGTGGTTTTGCACAAAAGAGAGATTTTGCACAAAGAGAGAGGTTTTGCACAAAGTGAGAGGTTTTGCACAAAAGGGAGGTTTTGCACAAGAGAGACATTTTGCATCGTTATTACTCCGTTCTCTCCCTTTCCGTGGCTGCTTAATGTGTTGCCAAACCATCATAAAGCAAGGGACAAGACATCGCAGGCAAAACTCTAGGCCTCCTAGGCTGGGGTTTGTAGGTATTAAAACGATGCATAGAGCCGTTAAAAAGATAAAAAGACCCAGCAATTAAAAGCTTGTTTTTCAGCAGCTTGTGTGGAGAGAGAGAGAAATCCCGCTGCCATTTCCCTGCTGGGGTTTGTAAGCCCCTTGGGGCCAGAGGCCTCTTCTGAGACAGGGGGCTTGGGCTTCTGGGAATTGAAGTCCAAGACCCCCTGGAGTGCCAAGGTTGGCCGTCACTGCACTATGGGGATGGTTTGTTGAAAGCCGAGTGGCTCAAGAGAAACGGCCTCTGCCCCAGGGCGCTTCCAAACCTGAAAATTCAGCCCCAGGAAGGCAAATTGTAGGGCGAGAACCAGGGAAAGGTTGTCTTTTAAAGGCCCACTTCTGAGGTTTCGTTGCAGGGGAAGGAGGACATTATTTTTAGCCTCGGTCGTCCCCAGAACATTTGCAGTTCTGAAATAGGTGCGGAGGGAGAAGATGCAGTTTGCAAACCGCCGCCTGGACCGATGATGGGCCAGTGTGGTTTTCTGGGGCTAAACGTGGGTGGTTGTGTGTGTGGCCTTCCTGCCTTCATCACTCGCAAAAATCTCTCCCTCAATTGCACACAAGCCACGCGACACGTTTTGCATCAGTCACACCTTTACACGATTTTAAAGGGCCTTTTAAAGCCAGAGTTCTCGACCTTTTAAAGCCAGGGGGCATCGGGCCGCGCTTCCTTAGACAGCTTCGGGGGCCGGATGGCCATTTTGCCCTTCCTTCACCCCATGGCGCTTCCGAGTGTGGTGGAGGTGGTGATGGGCCACATGAAATGGCTCTGCCGGCCGCATTCGGCCCACAGGTTGAGAATCCCTGCTTTAAAGGGACAAACCTCCCTTCAGCCCATCTGAGAAATGGGTGGCTGCCTTAAAAGTGTCACTCCAACATAAAACTGTGTTTGCCTTCTGGGCGTCACAAATTTGAGGAGGTAATTAAGCCACGAGACCAGTGATTATGCACAACTAGGTGGCTTCAGGGGTTAGGATGCAGAGCTTGATGCCTGGAAGGTCAGCAAGTCCGCAGTTCGAGACCTGAAGGCTGCATGATGGAGTGAGTTTCCGTCCTCCGCCCCGGTTCCTGCAGTTTGAAAGCAAGAAATTTGCAAGGAGAGAAAGAGGTACCACTTTGCAAGGAGATAAACAGGGAAAGGGAACAGCGTTCCGGTGTCTAGTCCTGCCTGCCACATGACCACAGAAACGTCTGCAGAGGCACACAGCACTGACTTTTTGGTTAGAAACGGAGACACGCACCGAACCTCCAGGCAGTTTTGATTGTGCAAAAATGGCAACGCTCTCCGAGGTTGGGGGGGAGGGAGAGTGCTCACCAGTTGGGACTACAATTCCCACAATCCCCTTTAACTAGAGGAGAATGGGTGACGCGGGTGCAGGATTTGACCGCCTCTGGTGCTAACTGTGGTTGTCGGTGGCTTGTTCTTAGGGGCCATGCTTGGCGGGGACCTCAACAACACCAACGGAGCCTGTCCAAGTCCCGTGGGTGAGTAGATGTGGAACTCCCTGCCACTAGACGTGGTGGTTTCTGCCCAGGTGGAGATTTGGCTTTCAATGGTTCAGACCTTCTTAGTGGCCTTCGATGCCTTTTGCAAAGATTTCCCTGTGAGGTGCGGCGTTCAGTATGCTCCGGTGTCTAGTCATGCCTGCCACATGACCACGGAAAGAAGCAGGCAGCGCTGGTTCTTCGGCTTTGAAACAGAGATGAGCACTGAACCTTGGAGTCAGATACGACTGCCTTTGGAGCAAGGGCGACCTTGACCTTTAAGTGGTTTTCCTAAATGAGTTGAGTCCTTCCCAGCCCACAAATTAAAGAAAATAAGAATTCAGGCTCAACATCAGGGGTTCCCTACCTAAGGCTCATGGGCCAGATCCGGCCCCTGGGGCCATTTCATGTCCCCCACCCCCACCCCTCCTAGGGCATTTGACAAACAAATTGATGACCCCTTTGAAGGTGTTGGGACAAAATGGTCACCCCATCATGCAGGCAGAGCAAAATGGCCATCCGGCCCTCGAAGCTGACTGAGAGAGCGTGGCCCGGCCCCTGGCTAGAAAAGTTTGGGAACCCCTGGTCTAAGCAATTACCTTATACTCTGCGGGCCAGATCAAGCTGGGGGCCAGATCACGCTCTCTTAGGCAGCTTTGGTGGCCGGACAGCCAATTTGCCCTTCCTGTACCACATGGAACTTCATGGTGTGTGGTGGAGGCGGTGGGGGTGGCACATGAAATGGTTCTATGGGCCGTATTTGGCCCATGAGCCACAGGCTGAGAATCCCTGCCTTAAGGAGTGCCTTTCAGTGCTAAATTCTTCGCTTCCTTGAAACAATGCACAATCTTTCCATCTGGAAAAACAATAATAATTTTCTTCGGTTTGTTTATTTTTTATGTTTAATCTCTTATTGCTATTGTAAATATTTTTAATGTGTTGCATTAAGGGGACTGTGGTGACTTAGCAGCTAAGATAAAGGGGCAGCGGTGGTTAAGAAGCTCACCTTGTTAGCTGGAAGGCCAGCAAGTCGACATTTCAAGACCCGGGTACGGCATGACGTTGGCTCCTGCCAACATAGCCGTTCGAAAGCAAGAAAATTGCAAGTAGATAAATAGGTGCTGCTTTGGCAGGGAAGGCCACAGCATTTCCTGTGCTGGTCATGCCTGCCCCATGTCCACAGAAATGACTGCAGATGCACACATCTCTGGCTGTAAACGGAGATGAGCACCAAACCCTAGGGTCAGATAGGACTGGCTTTTGAGCAAGGGAGATGTGACCTTTTCTAAGCCTACCCGGAGTGGGAGAATATCCCAGAAGGGTGGAAAATAAAGGCCAATAATAATAACAGACCGTATTTCCTGGTGTATAAGACGCATCAGAGTATAAGACATTTTTAAATGCAGTATACCATATATATTCAAGTATCTTTATCTCTTGGGCCGACCCTATCCCCTGCTCTGACACCCCTGCCTTTCGATGGAGGCCGGGCGGGGTTCAACCCGGCACCGGAGGGCCCCAAATCGGCCGGGTGGTGCCTGGCGAGCGGGTTTTTCTGCACTGGCGCTTTAATTAGAGGCTGCTCCGGCACCGCCTTCAACATCACAAGGGCCGACCTTGTCAGTATCCCTCGCTTTCCAAACCTCTTGTTAAAAACGACATGCCGGCCCTGGAGCACCTTCAGACATGTCGCCCCGAAACCCTTTGTGCGCAAGGACGCTTTGCAGGGCTTAATTATGATAGGACTTAATTACTGACTGGTGGGTATCGTTGGGGGCGGTGGGGGGGGGGAGACACCTTGGACTAGCCATTGAATGTCAGAACAGGGTTTGGTCCCTTGCAAGGTTAATCTATGCGCAGAGCAGAGGAAATTTGGGAAGTCTGGCTTTCCAACACTTGGGCATCGCCGCAGCGGGCCAGGCTGCGGCCGGAAATGTGGCGCAGTGGACGTGACCTGTGGCACCTTGAAAACTGCCAGGGTGCGTTCAGGATAAGCTCAAAAGGCGCATAGCAACGTTTCTTCTTTTAAAAAAAGTGTGCTGCTAGAGTGCTTAGTGGTGACAACGTTGAGCTTGACAATCGGAAGGTCGTCAAGTCAGCTGTTTGAGACCCGAGCGATGCACGACGGAGTGAGTTCCATTCGTCTGCCCTGGCTCCTGCCAACCTAGCATTTCGAAATTGCAAGAAAATTTCCGCTTTGGCAGAGGAGGTAACAATGTCCCCCTCACTCCGTTGTCTAGTCACCTGTCCCAGCTCCTGCCAACTTAGAAGTTGGAAAGCAATAAATTGCAAATAGATAAATAGGTACTACTTTGGCAGGGAAGGTAACAGCGTTCCCAGTGCTAGTCATGGCATCCACATGTCCATGGAAACATTTGCTAACTCGGAAAGCAGTGTCTCTCGTAACAGATGAGCATCGTATCCTAGAGTCAGATACGACTGGTTTTTGAGCAAGGGCGCCCTTGACCTAGGTTAACGCTCCTGCCTGTGGCGATTTAGGGGTTAAGATGCTGAACTTGATGACTGGAAGGTTGGCAGGTCAGAAGTTCAAGCCCCGAGTGCCGCAAGATGGAGTGAGCTCCCGTCCTGGATCCCAAGTCCTGCTAACCTTGCAGTTTGACAGTAAGAAATTTGCAATTAGATAAATGGGTAACTGCTTTGGTGGGAAAGGTCACAGCGTTCCATTGTCTAGTCATGCCTGCCACGCCACATCATTATGGAGATACAGAGAGACTCTTTAGCTCTCAGCGGAGATGAGCACCGAACCCTAGAGTCATGTACAATTGGCTTTTGAGCAAGGGAGGTTTTGTCCTTGAGCTTGAATGCACAAAATGACATCCAACCCAACATTGAGGTCAACGTCAAGGTCACCCTTACTCGGAAAGCCAGTCTTATCTGACTCTAGGGCTCAGTGCTCATCTGCATTGGACGGGAGGGGTTGGACTCGATGCCCTCAAAGGTCCCTCTTCCAATTCAGTGATTCTTTGACATGTGCTTAGACATGTCCGTCGTCATGCTTCCTCGGCGAAGCGGGCTTGCGTTTTCCCTGTCCCTTTTTGATGGCACGCTTTGACCACCGGCGAGCAATAGGGCGGGGGGGGGGGGGTTTGAGGACGGCTGCCCGAATGTAGCCAGAACACCCCCTCCCAGGGTGGCCCCATCCGTCCGGCTGCCTCCGTCAATCACCGTGGACATATGCACCCTTCCCGGCCTCGGCTGCTGTCCCCGCGGGGGTCAGCTGTCACGGGCGGCTGTCCCGGCTGGGATCACGGCCAGGCCAGTGAATGTCGGCCTTGACGTCACCTGGACATTCCCTCCGTGCCAGAAAACGGGAACAAGGACGGCAGGCGGAGGGGGACCCCCCCGGGGGGGAGGCCACCTCGGAGGAGAAAGAGGACAGAGATGGGAAAGGGCGGTGGGGCAGGAAGACTCACTCCCCCCCCCGACTCTGGCGCATCTGATGACGCAAGAGTCTGGGAGGTTAGTTGGCAATGCAGTGGCATAGCCTGTTCCCTTCCTGGCACCACAAGTCCCAGCATCCCCAGTTGCTGTCAGTTTCCCAAGTCAATATATTGCTCTGTTTTGCTGACCGGAGAGCAAAGGCTTGATTGACCCTGTTTTGGACCCTTGTTGGGTCCTTAAAACATCTGGATGCTCACCCGAACTGGTCTCCTTAGGTATCGGCTTGCAACAACCATGAGCAATTACATTTATTTGCAATTACATTTATGCTTATATTTATGTAGCAATAATAATAATAATAATAATAATAATAATAATAATAATAATAATAATAATAATAATAATAATAATAATAATAATAATAATAATAATAATAATAATAATAATAATTCCATGTTAGAAATTATTCAGGGTTGAAAGGATTTTTGCAGAAGAAACTCTGCTCAAGGGATACCCGAATGAGGTTCCTTTCATGTCCCCAAGAGCTGGGACTAGAGACAGGCGCTCCATCCATCCTGCAGTACCCGGGTCTCAATCTGCCAACTTTGCCAGCCTTCCAGCTAACAAAGTGAGCTTCTTAACTAGTGGTTAAGATGCTGAGCTCAGAGACTGGAAGGTCAGGGTTTGATACCTGAGTGCTGCACAACGGATCTTGGGAGGACACAAAAGGAGCCTCATTCAGGCAAAGTTTCTCCAGCCAAAAAAACCCTTTCAACCCAGAATAATTTCTGACGTGAAATTATAGTTAATAGCGATAGCTATGACGCCTCTGTCCCTGCCAACCTCGGTGTTTGAAAGCAAGAAATTGGAAGTAGATCAACAAGGACCTCTTTGGTGGGAAAGGTCAACAGCGTTCCGTCTCGTCATGCCTGCCACATGTCCACGGAAATGTCTGCAGACACAGACCGCACTCTCTCTTTGGCTATAAATAAAGATGAGCACTGAACCCTAGAGTTGGATATGACTGGCTTTTGAACAAGGGGAACCTTTACCTTTTTTACTAATCATTGGTATGTTTGTATTAATTTGTTAAAAATTAAAATTAAAAAGAATCTATTTATTTCTAAGTTTGGCATTAAGGCTGCAGAGGCAGAAGATTGGGAGTTCGAATCCCGTCATGGGCTGGGGGGGGAGAACCAGCCTTGGGCAAATGTCACGGTGGTCCTGGGGTGCCCCCTGGAGGAAGGGAAGAGGAAAACAATTTCTGAATCACTTTCTACCTAGAAAAGCAGGGGTTGCAATAAGCGTAGATTGACCTGAGAGGCACATCATCATCATCATCATCATCATCATCATTATATGCCGCCCAATCAAATGTGACTCCAGGCAGCTGAGAACAGTACACAATACACAATAAAATTACACTAAAAACACTCGCAATAAAATACCGGCCGTCCAAAGTCCAAAAGTCCAAAAATGGCCACTCGGGTATCGAAGCCCGACCTTCCAGTCTCCAAGCTCAGCCTCTTAACCACTTCCTTGTCCTTTTTCTCCCCCCAGGGAATGGCTACATCAGTGCCAGAGCTTCGCCCGGCCTCATCCCGGTCTCCAACGGGAACAGCCTGGGCAAAATCATCCCCTCCAAATCGCCGCCCCCGCCGGCCTCCCACGCGGCCCAAATGGGCACTGGAAACCGGAAGCCCGACTTGCGTGTCATCACCTCCCAGAGCGGGAAGGGCCTCCTGCACCACCTGGTGAGTCTCCTGTCAGCGCCAGGCGGAAATGCATCCGGGAGAGTCCAGTCGGGGAGGGTAACGCCCAGGAAGTGCTGCATTTCTCTTCCGTGCCTTGTGATGAATGGGGTCTTCCCTGCCCAGGTGTGCTGTTTGCCCCGGGGAATGTGCACTGGTGGTGTCTGGAGAACATACATCCAGAAAGTGGTTGTTTCCTGTGCAAAAAACCTCCTTTCCTTTCCCTTTGAGAAGCAAATCCGGCTGGAAGGAAGGAAGGATTGAGGCTTAGGTCCCAAAAGATGCAACTAACCCATCCAGTGCCTTTCCTGATTTTGCATACAAGTGATAAAACCTGCAGACCTAGGAGACATGGTCTTGGAGAGAGGAGGGACACTGCATTGGGAAAAATTACTTTTTCTTTCTTATTGTCTCTGGGCATGCTGCTAGCGGATGGTGGGATTTGTAGTCCAGAAATAAGTTTCCCCACCCCCTGTATCGGTATTACCACTGTGCTGCCAGCTATTTACACTCATACCTTCCTGAATGCTGTCCATTTTTACATTAATTACAGTGTTTGTGTACTGAGGGGAGCGGGTCCCTTTCGGGTGGGGGGCTTGACCAGGGCCTTAAAGCTGTCCAGACCCCCCTCCCCATAAACTTAACTCCTCCCCCCCCCAAAAAAAAGAGAGAGAGCTTGATTCTCCGTGAGGAGCTCCGATGAAGCGTAATCTTTCCCTTTGGTTTCCTTCCTCTTCCGCTCTCAGACAGAGGAACATTTGGATCTGGTGAGTTGCCTTTTGTGTGCCAGAATGTTGTGTTTGTGTGTTTCCTTCTGCTTGGTTTGCCCCCTTTTAACGGCGTGTCAAACGGAATCAAGAGGTTAAGATGCTGAACTTGATGACTAGAAGGTCCATCAGTTCGAGACCCGGGTACTGCTTGATGGAGTGAACACCCGTCTCTGTCCCAGCTCCTGCCTAAACCTAGCAGTTTGAAAGCAAGACGTTGCAAGTAGATCAACAGGGACCACTTCGGTGGGAAGGGAAACGGCGTCCTGTGCGCTCCTGTGTTTAGTCACGTGTCCATGGAAACGTCTGTAAATGCAGACAGCGCTGTCGCTTTGGCTATAAACAGAGATGAGCACTGAACCTTAGAGCCGGATACGACTGGCTTTTGAGCAGGTGCAACCTTTACTGTAATGGTGTGTCTCTTATGGGAAATGGGAACGAAGGAGGAGAAAAGTTCACGGTGCTGAAGCTCCGGCCCTTCACCTTCTTCCTCTTTTTCTGCCATATCTGAATCCGAATATGGGCGATCCTCATGACAATCCGCCATGAAGACTGTCCTGGAAACCCTAAAATGCAGTGGCCTTCCGTGAGCCTTCCACGTTGCAGCGTGACACCCAGAGTGCCACGGATCCAATAGGGATTCAGCTAGTATTTGTCTGCACCCTCCTCTTCCTCCCTCTTCCTCTCTCCTACCTACCTGTCTGCCTGCCTGCCTTCTGCTGCCTGTTCCTCAATGGCTGGTGCACCTTGAACACAAACTCCCCACAAAGTAGGAGGGCGACTTAGGGGTCAAGACCAGGGGAGTCCCGTTTGCCCCGGGTGAAAGCAAAGCCAGGCAGAAATCCGTGGACAAGAAGGAAGTCATGCCTGCCACATGTCCAAGGAAACGTCGCCAGTGCTGGCTCTTTGGCTGCCGACAAAAATGAGCACCGAACCCTAGAGTCGGATACGACTGGCTTTCGAGCAAGGAAGGCCTTTTATATATATTTTAGCTGAGATTTCACAAAACCTCTAAGGGGCTGAAACATCCCCTCCCGTCAAATTAACTGAAGATATCCCTTCAAGGTTGACCGACATCACTGTACATTTGGGCCCTGAGAAGGACCATTTGGTTAAAAATGTCTCTTTGTAGTCCTGCTGTGTTTCTGTCATCGTCGTCGTCATCATCCTCTTCTCTCCTCCTGCCTTTCTTTCTCCAGCAGAATACCCAACGCCTGGTTGTCTCGCAAGTCACCCACTCTCTGACCACACCGGTGGTTTCCGTGGCCACCCCGAGCCTCCTGAGCCAAGGGCTGCCCTTCTCGGCCATGTCCACCGCATACAACACAGGTAAGGCTGCCGCAGGTGGGCTGAGGAGGGAATATGTGTTTTCTTCATGGCGAAGGGCTGGGTCAACTGTCAAGGCACGACAAAAATGAGCCACATCCGTGGCCAATGGTTTTGAGGCCACTTTTGAAGCCAGTTGTGAAGCCAGCGTGGAAATAGGGTGGCCTTTACTTACCTGTAGGACAGGACTTCAAAACCTTTTCGAGCTGCGGGCCGGGTCTTGCTCTCTCAGTCAGCTTCAAGGGCCAGATGGCCATTTTGCCCTGCCTGCACGATGGGGGCGGCCATTTTCTCCTGACAGCTTCAAAGGGTGTGGACATTTTGTTTCTTGAATGCCCTTGGAGGGGGCTGGAGGAGTGCCCAAATGAAATGGCACCATGGGCCAGATTCGGTCCACAGGCCTTAGGTTTGCAACCCCTGGTGTAGGATGTTTGGCAGGAAGGGGGAAAGGAATCCCAGTGGAAAATCTGACATGGCCAAAGTAGGGGAATTTCATGGCTCAGTTGCAGCTGCCATTAGGCCTGCTGCTGCCTCAGCTGAATCACGTCCCCTGGTGGCATGCATGTTCCAGCAGTGACCAGGCATGTCTGGGCAAGTCAGTAAGCTGATGTCAGAAATAGGTTTAATAAACCAGACAATTTTTGCTACTTTTGTGGCAAATATACCCTCTGTGATAAACACAAGTCGCCTCAGCAAGGGGGCGGTGGTAGAAATGTGAGTAACAAACCAATCAACTAAATGGGTGAGATTTGGTAACTGAAGATCCTGGCGTCCTATGCACAATCAGACTTCAGATTTGGATTCAGAGCACTTGGTTTAATATAGGACACATGGATTAGACCAGGGATTCCCAACCTGTGGGCCAGATGCAGCCTGCAGCACTATTTCATGTGCTCTCTGCCACACCAGGAAGTGCCATCTGGTGGAGGAAGGGGGAAATGGCCGTCCGGCCCCCGGACCTGTCTGAGGGAGCGTTACCCAATGGCCCCTGGCTTTAAAAGGTTGATAACTCCTGGATTAGATCACGTAGCAGACAATGTGTGTGTGTGTGTGTGTGTGTGTGTGTGTGTGAGAGAGAGAGAGAGAGAGAGAGAGAGAGAGAAGCTGTGGCAGTTGTATTGCTGTAAATCGGATGTGCCACACATGGTCCGCAGTCCAGGCTCTAAGCCTTGACCTTCAAAGGAAGGAACATCTCACCTTCCTGCTTCTGAAATGTCCATGAGCATCGGTTGCCGGTTCGAGGCTGACCTTCGGCTGCTGTGTTTCCATGTCAGGGATGACGCTGGGTTGGAAGGCTTTTTGCTGGGGAGGCCCAAAGGAGGCTCCTTTCATGCCCCCCCCCAATGGTGCAGCTCTCGGGGAATCAAACCGCATCCTTTCGGTCCCCAAGCACAGGGCTTTTACCCAAACTGCTAGACACCTCGCTCTTTTCTGCAACAATTTTGGCAATGGGTTTCCATTGTCGTTCCCAATGCACCAAACGTTCTCCATAGTTGCACCCTTGAAGGAGAAGCTTATGAGCCCCTCCGAATTTCCCATGGCGGCCACATTTTCCGCTTTTGAGTGGTTTTGACAGCTGGAAAAAAAGTGTTTTTTTGCAGAAACTGCAGACCCGCAAAGCCAGAATAGGAAGGGATAAAGGTGGGGCGCCCCCCCCCAAAAAAAATCCAGATTATACATTGTATTTGTAGCCAACCCAGGGAGAGAATCTGGCCGAACCGCCTTGGACGGAAACTCATTCTGCGCCTTTTGGTTTCTGGGGGGTGGGGGTGGGGGAATCAATGTGTTTCCCCCTCCGTCAAATATTTCTTTCTTTCTCATTCTTTTCTTTCTCTTGGAATTTATTTCCAAATGAGAAAAGGGATATTTTTTTCAGACCCTCCCGGTTGCAGACCCAGTTCTGGGCGAGGCAAATCCAGGCGGAGGTTTCGCCAGAGAAAGAAAAATCCCTTTTTAATTTCAAGGTGTTGTCCGGAAACTTCAGGTGTCAATGCTTCTGTTGGGTGGGGTGACCGATCCCAGGGGAATTGGGGGGGGCCTGCTTGCCCCAACCCAGAGTGGAGTGGGGGGGCCCCCAAATTGGGTCCAGGAAGGGGGAGGTATGTCCCATTTCCAGTCTTCCTCTGTTCATCACCAAGTTCAGCGTCCACTCTTGGGGTAATATATTATATTATATTATATTATATTATATTATTAATCAAATTTTTATTTAATTTATTTATCAAATGTGTATTACCGCCCACTCGACAAGCAACTCTGGGCGGCACACAAGACTGACCTCATAGATAGATAGATAGATAGATAGATAGATAGATAGATAGATAGATAGATAGATAGATTGATTGATTGATTGATTGATTGATTGATTGATTGATTGATTGATTGATTGATTGATTGATTGGATGGATGGATGGATGGATGGATGGATGGATGGATGGATGGATGGATGGATGGATGGATGGATGGATGAATTACATTAAGGAGATAAGCAGATAGATTGAATGAATGAATGAATGACTTTAAGGAGGTAAGATAGATAGACACACACACACACACACGTGTGTGTATATACCATATATACTCGAGAATAAGTCTGGGGTTTTTTAGCCCCCAAATGAGGTCCAAAAATGGGACTCGACTTATACTAGGGTCAGTGTAAACACTGAAAAACATACCCACACAAATGTCTAAATTAATTAATTTTATCCTATCTTCATTACTGAAACTCACTAGCAGCTGCTGCATTTTCCACCCCAGAACTCTGTGACTTCCAGAGGCTCAAGCAGTTTGTGTGTGTGTTGTCCATGCTTTGACCCCGTGCCAGTCTGGGGTCCCGTCCCAACCCTGACCTATCCCAAAAGGGCCACAAAGTCTCTGTAGTTGGAGCTGAGCCAGCCAGGGAGGAAGGCAAGATCTAGCCGGGCATTTTCTGTTCTCTGTACAAGAAGGATCATATTTCTTTCTCCCTGCTGCATCCAAACACAGCCTGACTTCGGCCCCCTTTCCCTCCCTCCTTCCCACTGCCTTGGGGGCGCGCAATATGTTGGCCTCTTCCGGCCCACGTGACTCATCTCCCCCCCTCCCCACAACGCTGCCTCCCCACTCAACTGGAAAAGAGACCGATTAGATTGTGTTGGTTTTCTGCCTGAATTTTAGCCTGGGCTGCCCTCTAGTGGCCACATGTTCCCTTTCCACTCAAGGATGGAGTGGAGCCTGGACTGTGGGCCACATGTGGCCCACCCTATCTACCCCCACCCACCCCAGGCCTAATCCTGGCTTGTTTGGACTGGGGGTCCTGGATCCCCAGGATTGGGCAGGAAACCATTTAGGTTAAGATGCCGGCTGGGAAGGTGGAAGGTCAGCAGTTCAAAACCCGAGTACGGCACGACGGAATGAGCGCCGTCCTCGGTCTTGGCTCTTGCCAAACGAGCAGTTCGAAAGCAAGACATTGCAAGTCTATAAATACCATATATACTCGAGTATAAGTCTGGGGGTTTTAGCCCCCCAAATAAGGTCCAAAAATGGGACTCGACTTATACTCGAGTCAGCGTAAACACTCAAAAACATACCCATACAGATGTCTAAATTAATTAATTTTACCTTATTTTCATGTATTTTAATTATTGAAACTCACTCTAGCAACTGTTGCATTTTCCACCCCAGACTTAAACTCGGATCGATCTATTTTCCTAGTTTTAGAGGTCCAAATTAGGTACCTCAACTTATAGTCGAGTATATTCGGTAAGTTTGTTGGGAAAGGTAACTGCATTCCATGCATTTTGGTGTCTTGTCATGCCTGCCACGTGACCACAGAAACATCTGCAGGCTCAGACAGCACTGGCTCTTTAGCTGTAAATGACGAGCACTTAACCCTAGAGTCAGATATGACTGGCTTTTGAGCAAGGGAGACTTTAACCCTTAAGATTACAAAGAATTATTATAATTTAATGCCCCACCACTTCAATTGGTGCAAAACAATCCACAAAAACATGATATCAACAGAAAGTAAGATTAAAAACTGTAGTGAACATTAATAAAATTAAGTTACAATGGAAAGGAAATTATCTGAGCAGAGTTACAAGGTGCCTGTGTTGCTAGTAACAAAGTGTCTGGATCCTCCTCCCCTTTTGAAGTGGAAGGATATAATTAAGTCACATTTTTTTAAAAAAGGAACTAACAAGAAAACTAAGTTACTTTGTGTAACATTTTCTGGTTACTTTGGTGGGTGTTTATGGTTAAAAGGCATGCCCGTTCTCTCAAGTAAAACAGATGTCCCGTTTGAAGCAGGGTTTCTTAGCTTGTGACCTGCAGACCGCATCCGGCCTCCAGCACCATTTCATGTGGGCCCCCAACCCCGCCACAGGCATTTAAGAAACAAAATGACTGTCTCCCTTTGATGCTGTTGGGGCAAAACGGCCACCCCATTAAACAAAACACAAAAATTGTTGTGGTACCTTAAAGACTAACTCCGGCATTGAAATGTGAGCTTGCATGGCGCTAAAGTCCACTTCATCAGACGTCAGAGTCAGGCTTAGCGGCATCAATTGATACCAGGAGTTCTGAACCTTTTGAAAGCCCGGGGGTGGCGTTGGGTCATGCTCCCTCGGACAGCTTCAGGGGCCGGGCGGCCATTTTGCCCTTCCTCCACCCCATGACACTTCCAGGTGTGGTGGAGGTGGTGGTGGGCCACATTAAATGTTACCGTGGGTTGACAATCCCTGCTATAGATAAAGGGCACACTATCATTAATGCATTTGTAATTGTAATTTTTTCCCCATCATTGTCTTATTTTATTGTTTATGTATTTTTTTATAAGTGGCCCTTGTACAGTATTATGTTTTACAGTTGTACCTCGCTTAAAGAGCATAATGCGTTCCACAGAATTACTCTTTAAGCAAAACACCATTGAAAGTGACCCATTGTGGGGGGGATTGCGAACCCTGATTTATGTGTTAAGCGAGTTTTTGGTTGGTTTTATTTGTTAAGCGAAGCGAACATTCAGAGAAAATTCTGCTCTTTAAGCGAGGCGCTCTTTATGCGAGGTTTGACTGTATTTTTTTAAAAAATAATAATTAAAATTTAATAACATTTAAAAAATAACAAATCACCTCCTCTCTCTAGAGGTGGAGTGAATTTGAAACCTGTTCTTGGGGTTTCCCCCCCCCCTTTCCAGACTACCAGCTGACCAGTGCTGACCTCTCCTCCCTCCCGGCCTTCAGTTCCCCCACCGGTCTTTCTCTGGGTAACATCTCAGCTTGGCAGCAACAACAGCAACAACAGCAGCAGCAGCAGCAACAACAACAGCAACAACAGCAACAACATTTGGTTCCTGTGTCACTAAGTAACTTGATGTAAGTTTGCTCCACTTTGGAAATGTTCGTGAGTGAAAATATCCTGACCGGCCCCACTTTCCAGGCATCAACCTCAGTCCTTTAACCACTAAGTTAGGGATTCTCAACCTATGGGCCGGATGCGGCCCTTGGCACCATTTCACGTGGCCCTCCCACTGTTTCCACCACCCCTGGAAGTGCCATGTGGTACTTACCGAATGCCGAGGACTGTGGTGGCTTAGTGGTTAAGACGCTGAACTTGATGACTCGAAGGCTTGGCAGGCCAGCGGTTTGAGACCCGGGTGCTGCGTGACGGAGTGAGTTCCCATCTCTGTCCCAGCTCCTGCCAACCTAGCAGAGCAAAAGCGAGAAATTTATATACATAGATACTGTATATATTAAAATGTATTGTCTTACTTTATTTTCTTGTATTTTACTTTTCTCTCTCTTTTGTTTATGTATTTTTTCCTTTTTTTAATATGTGGTCCTTATATTATGTTTTATTTTTTAAAATTAATTAAAATTTAGAGTGAATTTTAAACCCAGAATAATTTCTGACATGAAATTATCACTATTATCCTAACCCCCTCAGCTGTGCCAGAGCGTCTGAATTGTTCTGGACCCCATAACTCTGCAGTTCTTCACCTTTTTAAGCCCGGGTGTGTGTGTGTGTGATTGGGTCATGTTCCCTCAGACAACTTTGGGGTCTGGACAGCCATTTTGCCCTTCCTCCAACCCATGGGCACTTCCGGTGGGGGAGGCTACATGAAATGGTACCATGGGCCGGATATGGCCTATGGGCCACAGGTTGAGAATAACTGGTGGTGTGGGGCGGGTGTGTGGACATTTGACCAGACTAGGATTAAAGGAGTTCTCTCCCTCGCTGACCCCCCTTTCTCTCTCTCCCCCCCCCAGACAAGGGTCTCACCTTTCTCACGCCACCACTTTAACCGTCAACACGAACCCCCACAACCTCATCAGCATCAAATCGGAGCCGGTCTCACCCAACCGGGAGCGCAATACGGCCACGCCACTCTCCTCCTTCCCTCACCCGCCCCCCCGGCACGAGCCCACTGGACGCTCGCCCGTGGACAGCCTTAGCAGCAACGCCAGCTCCTACGAGGGGGGCGGCGGGGGCGGCAATGAGCGCGAAGAACCCACACGTTCTGACTTCGGCGGCACTTCCTCCTCCTCCTCCTCCCTTGGCCTGATGAGGCCTGCCGAAGCCGAGGGCGAGAACCCGTCGGTCAAGCGGCTGCGGATGGACGCTTGGGTGACATAGGTGCCCTCTCGGGGGTCCCACGGGGGTGGGGGCCTGGCTGGCTCCCTCTGGCTCTCGCTTGTGGATCTCGGGGGGGCGACGACGAAAAGAGGCCGTGTTTGGGGAATAGAAAGAAGGGGGCTTTGGGGATGGGGAAGGGCACCAAGGGGGGGGCAGGGGAGCCGGGTGGGGGGGCGTGTTATAAACTGCCTGAGAAATAGCTTTAGGATTTTTGTAGGTGTCCGTTCTAGCAACATTATGCAGTCCGTCAATGGCTCTTGAGGGGTCTTTCTGCCCCCCCCAACCTCCCCAACCCCCCAAGAGCTGCTAAGGTTATATTTAAGAAAACTCAAAATTGGGGAAGTTAAAAAAATCCCCTTTTTCTGGTCACCTGACTCTGTCCAAATGGCCCGATCAGGATTTGGGCTGGTGCCAGGAACCGATCCGGGAAAGCGTGGAGCGTCAGGATGGGTTTTTTTTTTTGGGGGGGGGGAGGGTGTGCTGGGGAGGGAAGGGGAACTGGGTCTGGATCATCCCAATCCAGAGAAGAAGATGATGATGATGGATGATGACGAAGAAGAGTGCCTTGAAATGTCTTGAGTGGTTGCAGGGTGGGGGGTGGGGGAACAGGAGGGTAGGAGAGAAATTCTGGGTGTCTCTCTGGTCCAGGAAGAAGGGGGTCGTTCAGCCCAGGGTGGGCCAGTTTTGCCCCCTAAAGCGGCCGGCTTTGGATTCCGGCCGCCGGGCTGGGAGGCGTCCTGTTTGAGAAGGGTCCATTCAATGGAGTCCAGTGGGGTTGCAATAGCTTTCTAAAAGCATTTATTGTATCTTTGATGGTAGCGTTTGTGCAAAGGTTTTGTGACCTTCAGCACAAGCTTGGGTCGGTTTCCTGACCTTTCTCACGTTCTGGACCTGGTTGTGCAAAGGGGGGACTGCGTCGTTGGCTCACAACAGTCCCAGAATGCAAAGCAATCACATTTATATACCCTTGGGGGGGGCAGCACTTAGGGTCCTCTCTGGCCGGTTTACAGGTTAATTAGCATCTCCTCCCATTCCTCCACAATAACAGACTTGGGACTCATTTGAGCAACCTTGGAAGGCTGGAAGAAGCTGAGTCAACCTTGGCCCACCAGGATCGAACTCACAAACTTCTGGCTGCAGGACAGCAGTTTAACCCAGTGGTGGTCCACCTTGGCCCTCCAGGTGTTCTTGGACTTCAATTCCCAGAAGCCCAAGTCAAGACTCGCTGCTGATCAGGGGCTTCTGGGAATTGATGTCCAAGAACAGCTGGAGGGCCAAGGTACGCCATTGTGCTGATGGAGCATCAACTTTGGTTCCTTGGCCAGGTGGGACGTTCCTTAGGTGCCCAGGTGAGTTATAAAGTTGGCAGGTGGGCAGGTAGACGAAGGGCCCCCCCCCGTCCCCCCTCCGGTCATGTCAGGGTCCTTTCACACATTACGGAGCACCCAAACCTTCTCTTAACCAAGAGACCTTTGATCAGTCGTGATTTTCGGGGAGAGGAAAACGATATTTCTTGAGCTTTTCCATCTGACAACATCCAATGGCCCGCCTACCTTGCCCTCCCCCACCCAATTTCATCAAATGAGTTTCCGTAGCTCATTAATTGGTCGTTATTGGTTACACTACACAACGATTTTGCTACTGGGAATAATACGTGTGATATCCATGCTATTGAGTGTGCTCTTTCCAAATCTCAACTCAGAATTTGCCCGCCACACACAGATTTTAAGGCCTGCGATTGCTGTTCAAATTGTATTGGGTAATATATTTTTACATGGGAACGTTGTTGCAGCTGGCGCTGTGCCTGTCGCCGCCTCGGCTGAATCACGTCCCCTGGCAGCATGCATGTCCCAGCATTATTTTGTGATGCAGTGTAATCAAAGCAGATCTTTTGGAGGGAACGATTCTGTCCTAAATACACCCCCTCCCCAAGTATTCCCGACTACAGAAGGTCTAGGTTGTGCCTCTTCCACAAAGGAGACTTTATGTGTGTGGCTTAATTGTGGTGTTTGAGGTCGCGGTTTTTGACCAGCTGGGAGTCAGGTTGGAATTAAATCTTTGGTGTTCGAGAGCAAAAGGGAGTGCCAGGTCCATCCCACAGGCTTAGACAAGTCTCTTTCTTCTTCCAAGTTAGGCAAGGATTCCTTATTTATTTTGGGCAGAAATATTTTTTTCTCTCTCTCCAAATCGGCCTCTTGAACCGGAAGGAGGTTTCTTCAGGGGCCGGAAAAGCAGGGTATAAATATCTCTTAAAATATGTATGTAAATCACTTCTCAGTGCTCCATCTCATCAGAAAATCTTATATAGGGTCCAGTGGCGGCCAACCTTGGCACACCTGGTGTTCTTGGAGTTCAATTCCCAGAAGCCCAAGTCTTGAATCAACACCAATGGGATTTCCGGCACTCCAGGTCTTCTTGGACTTCAGTTCCCAGAAGCCCAAGTTCCTGTGAATCCACACGAATGGATGTTCTTGGACTTCAGTCCCCAGAAGCCCAAGTCCCTGTGAATCCACACCAATGGGTTTTCCAGCACTCCAGTTGTTTTTGGACTTCAATTCCCAGAAGCCCAAGTCCCTGTGAATCCTCATTAATGGGGTTTCCGGCACTCTAGGTGTTTTGGACTTCAGTTCCCAGAGGCCCAAGTCCCTGTGAATCCACACGAATGGGTGCTCTTGGACTTCAGTTCCCAGAAGCCCAAGTCCTTGTGAATCCACACGAATGGGTGTTCTTGGACTTCAGTTCCCAGAAGCCCAAGTCCCTGTGAATCCACACGAATGGGTGTTCTTGGACTTCAGTTCCCAGAAGCCCAAGTCCCTGTGAATCCAGAAGAATGGGTTTAACTACACATGTTCATGGACTTCATTTCCCAGAAGCTCAAGTTTCTGTGAATCCACACGAATGGGTTTACTGTGGATTCACAGACTTGGTTTTCTGGGAATTGAAGACCAAGAACATCTGGAGTGCCACGGTTGGTCACCGCTGGGGTTGGCTCTAAGTCAGAATTGGTTTGATGGCAGGAAATTAGTAATAATTGAGACCTCTTTTCTAGTCACTCATGACTAGAGAAGGTGGACTTAGCTGTATTGATTGGAAGTCGCTGCCCCAGGTAAATACCTGCCTACAGGGCTTGTGTTGGGTGTGTAAAAGGAACCGACACAGCCTCTCAGAAAATAAACACAAGACAACACAAGGCAAATAAAAAAAGTTGTGGCACCTTAAAGACTAAATCCTGTATTTAAATGTGAGCTTTCATGATTCCAGTCCTCTTGAGATAGTCTTCAAGGTGGGAGTTCTCAACCTTTTAAATCCAGGGGCCGAGTCACGCTCCCTCAGATAGCTTTGGGGGCCGGACTGCCATTTTGCCCTTCCACCACCACATGGCACTTCCTGGTGTGGTGGAGGCAGCAGTGTGGGGGGAGCACATGAATGGTGTCACAGGCCACATCTGGCCCACAGGCCTCAGGTTGAGAATCCCTGTTTTAAGGTACCACGACAGTGGTTGACTTTTTTCCCCGTTGTTTTGTTTACTCTCTTGAAACACAGACTATCAGGGCGTGTTAATAAACCAAGAAAAGAGGCCATTGAAATTAAGCTCAGGAAACTTGCGTGGAAGGAAGGAAGAAGGAAAGGACTTTGGTGGAGAATTGTCCGTTGTGGTGTTTGCGTTCCACGTTGTTTGCACACGGTGGCCGCCTGCCCGGAAGCCGGGGAAGGAGAGGCCGCGTGGCCATCATTGGGATGGGAACACTGTCTGTTCTACATCGGGTTGCTCAAACCTTTCAGGCCATGGGCCGGTCATGTGGTTCATTGTGCTGGTCATGTGGTTTGGCGGGCCAGTCACGTGGTTCAGCGGGCTGGTCACGTGGTTCCTCCCCCCCCCCCGAAGCGGAAGTCAAACACGCCTATCAATCTGTTTTGCAACAGGATGAGATAGATTTCAAGCTGCCATTTTCTCTGCTTACCAGGGGTGCCCAAACTACAACTGGATCTGGCCCCCAACACCAATTCATCCAGCCCACATCGCCCTCGTCGCTCCCGGAAGTGGCAGTAAAACATGGCCAAACGTTTTACTTCCGCTTCGGGGAGTGACAAGGATGGCATGGGCCAGATGAATTGGCATTGGAGGCATGATCTGGCCCACAGGCCATAGTTTGGGCACCCCAATCTACATCAGTAGTGGGAGAGAGTCAGCTGTCCTTTAAGATGGGGAAAGGCAAGTTTGGGGATGTTCTTGATAGAATGTCATGTGGGGAATGTTCTCCCACGGTCCCCAAACGTGGCTGATGCTTCCTAATGCTTTCTGGACGGCTCTCTCCAAGGGGACGTGGCCAGTTCAGGCCTGTAGCTTGGCGTTTTTTGGGTTCGGCTAACCCCAGCCTGGTTCTCCTCCGCCGGCCTTCGTCGGTTGCCCAAGGTGAACCGAATCCTCATGGCACATTGAACACATCTCTTTCCCACCCTGACCTCCGTCTCTACCTTGTGTTGACGTGTTGCTTGTCCTAGAACCTTAGAACCATAGAGTTGGCAAAGGAGGCCACATGAGGCCACCTGGTCCATTGATGGCCAACCATGGCACTCCAGATGTTTTTGGACATCAATTCCCAGAAGCCCCAAGTCAACACACCTGTTGATCAGGGCTCCTGGGAATTGAAGTCCAAGAACATCTGGAGAGCCAAGGTTGGCCGTCACTGATCTCGTCCAACTCATGCTCAGCACAGGAATCCGAATCAAAGCAGATCGGACAGGGTGTGGCTTTCCAATTCTCTCTTTGAAGGTGTCCAGTGTTGAAGGACTCATCGGTGTGACATTATTTCTCTCCTCCTCCCCTTTTGAACCTCTCCCCCCAAATCTTCATCTTGGGAGACCCACCCCTAGACTTTGGGGCATGCTCTCTCAGTCAGCTTCAAGGGCCAGATGGCCATTTCGGCATGGCGGGGGGTGACCATTTTGTCCCAACAACTTCGAAGAGGGGTAGCCATTTTGTTTCTAGACTCCTCTTGGAGGGGCGGCGGATCCACATGAAATGGCTCCACAGGTCGGATCCGGCCCACGGGTCTTAGGTTGGGAACCCCCTGTCTTAGAGGGTGGGGTGGAAACCAATGCATGAGTTGGGTTTTTAGTGTGGGTGGGGGGCATTTAAGAGACAGCAATATACAAAGAAAGGAAGGGGGTTTTTATTCGTAGCCAAAGGTACCCGCGTTGACCCGGCCTACCGACAAACTTTCTGAGTTTGCACGAACTTGCACTATAAGTGACTGTTTTTCACGACGGGGGATTAAAGGGGAGACGTTTATGCAAAAAGGTCTTTGCTGTGCCACCCCACCCCCCAAGCCCCAAATCAACCCCATTTCGGTCCTTTATTGTATCACGACAGGACATCATAATTTTTCCCCCAGCCCCCCTTTTTCTCATGTTCAAAAGACAAAGCAGAAGAATGACAATCGACACACAAAACAGACACACAAAGAAACCCCCCCACCACCAACCCTTGTTTGTATTTCTATAAATATATTTCTGGAGACCTTTTTAATTTTATGGCTTGTGACCCTCCTCCGTACTGTTGACAGTTACAATTGTGTATATTATTATTTTTTAATTTGGAAGGGTGATAGAGAAAGAAACGAAGGGGGAAAATTTGGCGTTTGTATAGGGTTTTAGTTTTAAAAAAAAGTTATCTATATATAAATATAAATATATATTATATTATATTATATATTTTCCATTTTTAAGAAAAATAGGGGGCGTTGCAAAAGAAAACAGAAATTGCACGGTTTTAAAAAAATATACAAATGACTAGTTGAAAATGCTGCAATTTTTAGAGATGTCGGGGCGGGAGGGTGTGAAGAAAGGAACTTATTTATTCTCAAAGGCTACAGGGGGGGGGATAAAAACGTACAATTGCATGGTGAGAAAATATTTACAAAAAAGAAAAAAACGACCAAAAAAATGACAAAAACCTGAACAAAGTGTAGCATTTAAAGTCACACAAACACACACAGACACACACACACAATTTAAGTGACAACAAAAAAAATGGCTAATATATTGTGTTTGGCTGGTTTTTTTCGCTTCTGGTTTTTAAATGTTTCCTCTTTTTTTTCTTCCTTTGAGAATGAAATACAATAGTGTATATTTTCATATAAGAAGTATGCACTGATATGTTTAAAAAAATATGATATATTACTTTCTAAAAGTGTGGTTACTTAACCAGAGTCTGTTTCTGATCTTTTCCTTTACACTAGGGGTGCCTAAACTTTTTGGGCCGGTCACATAGTTCAGTGGGCCAGTCATGTGGTTCAGTGGGCCGGTCACGTGGAAGTAAAATGTGCCTTGCCATCTGTTTTGCAATAGGATGAGATAGGTTTTAAGTTGCCATTTTCTCTGCTTAAACCAGGGATGTTCAAACTATGGCCCGTGGTCCAGATCCGGCCACAATACCAATTTATCCAGTCTAGGCCACCCTTGAAGCTCCTGGAAGTGGAAGTAAAATACGCCCATACAGGTGTGTTTTACTTACTCTTCCAGGAACGACAAGGGCAGCACAGGGTGGATGAATTGGCATTGAGGGCCGGATCTGGCCCATGAGCCATAGTTTGGGCACCCCTGCTTTACACAAAAGTAAGTAAAACTTCTTGAGACCCACACCATGGCAGGGGGGGGGGGAAGAGACAGAGGGAAATGGAGGTGGGGTCTGTGTGTCACATTGGTTGCCCGGAAGTGCTGTTAGCCATTTAGTTTTATAAGGCTTTGTGTTACTAGTCCTCATGATAAGCAAAAAAGGTTAGTAATAGAACCGTGGGATATGTAGGGAAGCTGTCAAAGGACAAAAGGGACCCCCTCCCCAAAAGGAAAAATCTCCCTAAAGAAACAGAGGGGGATCAAAGGGCGGATCGAGACCCTTAAAAGGGTTTTGTAGGGAGGGGAATCTTTATTTAAGGGCCACAATAATGCTCTTGCTCAAAAGCCAGTCATATCTGACACTAGGGTTCAGTGCTCATCTCTGTTTACAGCCAAAGAGCCAGCACTGTCTGCGTCTGCAAACGTTTCCGTGGTCACATGGCAGGCATGAGTAACACTGGAGTGCAAGGAATGCTGTTACCTTTCCCACTGAAGCAGTGCCTATTCATCTACTTGCACACTTCTTGCTTCCAAACTGCTAGGTTGGCAGGAGCTGGGAGAGAGAGAGACGGGGAGCTCGCTCCGTCATGCAGTACTCGGGTCTCAAATGGCTGGCCTTCCAGTTGTCAAGTTTAGTGTCATAACCACTAAGTCACCGCAGCCACAAAAGGAGGGGGTCAAAGCCACCTCGAGGTCGTCGTCCCCCCAATTGAGGGGGCACCCTCTGGTGGGGAAGGCTGAGCAATGCTCCAAAATTGTGCAGGTGAAACGTAATCTCGTGGCTACTTTTCACTTAAATGTTGGGGGATCGCCCCATACCGAAAGTCCCCCCCCCCTCCGAAGAGGTCCCTACAGAGCAATTAAGCAGCTCCTGATGCAAACCTCCAACCTCCTTTGCAGGCGTCAACGAGGTTGTACTTTTAATTGGGCTCCCCTGGATCGAAGCTCTTCTTTGCTGCACCGGCCATAGGGAAGAATTCAGACGGATTCAGCAAAAGGCCTTCGGTTTGGACGAAATCCACTTTGCACATGAAGAGCCCGGAAAAGAGAACATGTCTTTAAGGCAGGGATTCTCGGCCTGTGGGCTGGATGTGGCCCACGGTGCCATTTCATGTGGGGGGCCCACTGCCACCGCCACCACACCCATGTGGGGGGCCCACTGCCACCGCCACCACACCCGGAAGTGCCATGGGGTGGAGGAAGGGAGAAATGGCCGTCTGGCCCCGGAAGCTGTCTGAGGGAACCTGGCCCAGTGGCCTCTGGCCTTAACAAGGTTCAGAACTCCTGTCTTGAGGTACATATAACCATGTTCATGAGTCTTGGCCCTCCAACTGTCCTTGGACTTCAATTCCCAGAAGCCCAAGTCCCTGTGAATCCACATGAATGGGTTGACTGGCACTCCAGGTGTCCTTGGACTTCAATTCCCAGAAGCCCAAGTCCCTGTGAATCCACACAAATGGGTTGACTGGCCCTCCAGCTGTCCTTGGACTTCAATTCCCAGAAGCCCAAGTCCCTGTGAATCCACACGAATGGGTTGACTACACAGACACCACACGCCATGTGGATTCACAGGGACTTGGGCTTCTGGGAATTGAAGTCCAAGGACAGCTGGAGGGCCAAGGTCACGGCTGTATAGACTCTACAAGAGGGCTGAGAGTAAGGTTTAAGAGAGAGGGAGACCCGTAAGGAAGGGAAGCCATAGGGCCAGGATAATCAGCCTGGATACTTAGTGTAACGGATTGTTATTAAAAGGGTTCCTAATTTGGAAATTACATATTGTACGAGTCCTTAAAAGACAAAGAGCCCCTGGAATGGTTTCGTGTGAAGAGAAACAATGGTGAACTCTTTGGACGAGAGCAAGTCAAGCCCGATGTTCCTGAGGGCCAAAAGGATGGAGTTGAGTTTGTCTGGAAGCAGAAGTAAAACGTGCCTTGCAGTCTGTTTTGCAACAGGATGAGATAGATTTTAAGCTGCTTAAACAAGGGGTGCCTAAACTATGGCCTGTGGGCCAGATCACTCCATATTCAAATTTATCTAATTGTTTATATATTACCTTTCCAGAAATTCATAGTCTCTTGTATAGGTTTAAAACCTTGATTTCTTGCTATTAAAGGAAAAGGTTTCCCTTGCTCGAAAGCCAGTCATATCCGACTCTAGGGGTCAGTGCTCATCTCTGTTTCTAAGCCGAAGAGCCAGCACTGTCTGCTTCTGCAGACGTTTCCATGTGGCAGGCATGACTAGACACCGGAGCGCATGGAATGCTGTTACCTTCCCACCGAAGTGGTCCCTGTTTATCTACTTGCAATTTCTTGCTTTCAAACTGCTAGGTTGGCAGGAGCTGGGACAGAGACGGGAGCTCATTCCGTCCTGGAGTTTTTGCTATATTTTCCCAAAACAATTTTCCTTAATCAATCCCTGCCTCATATTCAACTGCCATATTAATTTGCCATTTAAAATCATCATTTAAATTAGAAGAACGGTATAAAGAGATTTAAAATGTCGCCCACCTTCTTTCTGATGGCTCTGACCTCCTTTCTGACCTTTTTCCTTTTTTATCTTTTCCTCCTTTTTAATTGGGGGGGGGGGTTAAGACACTGACTGGGAGGCCGGAAGGTCAGCAGTTCGAGACCCGAGTACTGTACTGCAGGACGGAATGAGCGCCCGTCTCTGCCCCAGCTCCTGCCAACGCCTAGCCGTTTGAAAGCAAGACATTGCAAGTAGATAAATAGGGGCCGTTCACTCCAGTGTCTAGTCATCCCTGCCACATGACCACAGAAACGTCTGCAGACTCAGACAACACTGGCTGCTTGGTTATAAACAGAGATGAGCATTGAACCCTAGAGTCGGATGAGCACTGAACCCTAGAGCTGGATACAACTGGCTTTTGAGCAAGGGGTGACTTTTAACTTTACCTTTTTAATTTGGACAAAAGGCTTAATTGCTTCTCTTCCACTGCCCTCTCGTGGGCAAATCGCTCTCCTGCAGCCGGTTGAACTTGGTCCAAAACTCAAATCAAACACAAATGGATGGATGGGTGGATTATTTATTTATTTATTTGATTTCTATCGCCAGCCCCTTGCCAAAGCAACTCTGGACGGCTTACAATCAACCAATAAAAAACACTGGAATATACACTGGTTTAGGGTGATCCTTGTGAGCATTAAGATCAAAGGTCATCCATGCTCAAAAGCCAGTTGTATCCAACTCTAGGGTTCGGTGCTCATTTCTGTTTACATCCAGAGAGCCAGTGCAGTCTGAGTCCATAGATGTTTCCGTGGTCATGCGGCAGGCAGGACTAGAAACCGCAATGCTGCTGCCTTTCCTGCCGAATTGGTCCCTCTTTATCTACTTGCAAGTTCTTGCTTTCGAACGGCTAGGTTGACAGGAGCTGGGGCAGCGCTCACTCCGTCATGTAGTACTCGGGTCTCAAACTGCTGACCTGCCCACCTTCCAGTTCAGAGAAGCCCCCAAACCAGGAGATGGTTTGAGAGGGAAAGAAAAATTAATACAGGGTCCCCAACCTTTCCGAGTCACGCTCTCTCAGTCCGCTACAAGTACCGGACAGCCTGCACGATGGGGGTAGCCATTTTATCCCAACAGCTTCAAAGGGGTAGCCATTTTGTTTCTTGGGGGCCCATATGAAATGGTGCTGCAGGCTGGATCCAGCCCACAGGCCTTAGGTTGGGGGAGGCACTGGATTAGTACCGATTGGGTTATCCTGATCAAGGGTCCTGTCTTGGTCTGGCTTTTGAGTCTATGGGATGTGACCCATAAATGTCATGGCCTTTAACGCAATCTGGGGGAGGAAAGGGGAGGAAATATAGGATCATTGGCATGGGAGGGGGTTCCCAAAGAGTTACTTTTTCCTTGGAGGGGGTGGAGATTTGTGGACACCCCCAAAAAAACAACAACTTTAATATACAAACCTATTCATTCAGGCCTTAATTTGAGCCCCCCAAGTCTCTCCCCACTTTTCAACTCAAGCTAGACATGGTATAATGGAGAGCATGTGCCCCCCCCCCAAGAAATAAAGCCCCCGCCCCTAATTCTCATCCAATGTTTCATGTTTCCATGGTAAGGGCCCAAATTGTCTGCATACAGATGAGGGAGGGAGGAAAGGGGGGGCATGGAAATGCCAAAGAAATGATTCATCATCATCATCATCATCATCATCATCATCATCATCATCATCATCATCATCATCATCATCATCATCATGTCTCTCTCCCCCGCCCCTTGTTTGGTCTGTCTGGTTTGCATGCCATTCAATAAATACACACACACCCCTTTCTGCTTTCTGTCTGCACAGGACAGATGAATTGGCATGGGGGGGGCCTGCATCCGGCCCCCAGGCCATAGTTTGGGCACTCCTGGCTTAAAGCATCCCCTTTGAGCAGGGTGGAGGGGGGGCAAGGTTGGTAAAGTAGCCCTGGATAATTCCTCCCCATCCTCAGGAAAAAATGGTGCAAACTGTGTAAAAGTAAAGGTTTCCCTTGCTTGAAAGCCAGTCGTATCTGACTCTAGGGTTCAGTGCTCATCTCTTTCAAATTTCTCTCCTTAAGGTCGGCAATTGGGTGCAAAGGGGACTTTTGAGCAGCAGGTGGCGCTCTAAGCAGGGCTGAAGAGGAGGCTGATTTTTAAGGGGGGAGGGTTAAACAAATGAGCACTGAACCCTAGAGTCAGATACGACTGGCTTTTGAGCAATGGCGACCTTGACCTTTAAAATGCTCTGAGGGGAGGCAAAACTTTGCCCCTGTTAAAATAAATTAAGTTGCCCTTTCCAAATTTCCAACTGATTTCATCACTGGAACGATTTCCCATCCTCTTAGGTTGCCCTTGCCCAAAAGCCAGTCGTATCTTACTCTAGGGTTCAGTGCTCATCTCTGTTTGCAGCCAAAGAGCCGGTGCTGTATGCTTGTGCAGAAATTTCCATGGACACGTGGCAGGCATGACTAGATACCGAAGTGCATGGAATACTGTTTACCTTCCCACCGGTGGTCCCTATTTATCTACTTGCAATGTCTTGCTTTTGAACTGCTAGGTTGGCAGGAGCTGGGACAGAGACGGGGGCTCAAGCCGTCCTGCAGTACCCGGGTCTCAAACTGCCAACTTGCTGGCCTTCCAGCTAACAAGATGAGCTTCTTAGCCACTGAGCCACTGCAGCCACTTGGACTTCAATTCCCAGGAGCCCACATCTCTGTGAATCCACAAGAATGGGTTAACTGGCGCTCCAGCTGTTTTTGGACTTCAATTCCCAGGAGTCCAAGTCTCTGTGAATCCACACCAATGGGTTGGCTGGCACTCCAGCTATTCTTGGACCTCAGCTCGCAGAAGCCCAGGTCTCTGTGAATCCATGTGAATGGATTCAGCCCCTTTCCTTAGAAGACCAAGTCCTCCCACAACCACAAAGGGTTACCCAGACCCCATCCTGGTTCATTAGGGGAACTGTTGTCCCTTTGAGTGGAGGAGACCGCCTGTACAGCATCTGTGGCCAGATGGACAGACGGACAGACTTCCCCAGATGGGTCGATTTTGGGAGGCCAGAGGAGGAAGAACCTTCCTCCACCTCCACCTCCACCTCCTCCCGGTGGGATCAAAGAAGAGAGGATGGGTTCCAGTCATAGCCAACCCTGGTCCTCCAGGTAGTCTTGGACTCCAATTCCCAGGAGCCCAAGGCAACACCCCTGCTGATCAGGGCTTCTGGGAACTGAAGTTCATGAACATCTGGTGGCCACCACGGATGGGTTCAAAGGCTTCCTTGCCAACCCCAAAGAAAGGAAGCGCATAATTTGGAGTCAAACGGAGCCTTCTCCCCAAGCCAGTTCTGCAGGGAAGGGCCTTCTTGGTCTGTGCCTCCAAACAGGATTCGGGAGGAGGGCCTGCCCCACCGCTGGGGGTCGACTCTGCCCTGCCACCCCCTTTTCCACAGGTCACCCCAATTTGTTCCTGACTTCTGGAGTTCAGCCGGGCTTCAATGGTCAGAGGTCAGGTTATGTCAACGCCCAGGAGGACTCCTACAAGCACCACTCCATGCTTACCAAGGGCGATGGGCTAAGCCTGGGGGTGGGGTGGGGGGCAGGGAGGACACCCCAACTTAAATTAACCTTAGATTAACCTCTTGTGTCCAGGAACAAACTTGGACCGGGAAAAGGGAGGTGGAGGGCAGAAGAGAAGCACACACACACCCATTCTCCCACCCAGCAAAATGAACTGGTTCAGTGGGGAAAATGTGGCCCGCCAGAATACCACTCCAGAGTTGGGAAATCAGACTTTGGGGAGGGAGGGACGACCATTCTAGAGTCTGAAAATAATCCTCAGAAATAAATGCATTGGCATAGGTCAAGGGAAAGGTCGCCCTTGCTCAAAAGACAGTCGTATCTGACTCTAAGGTTCAGTGCTCATCTCTGCTTCAAAGCCGAAGAGCCAGCGCTATCTGCTTCTGCAGACATTTCGGTGGTCGCGTGGCAGGCATGACTAGACACCGGAGCGCACAGAAAAACTGTTTGCCTTCCCAGCAAAGTGGTCCCTATTTATCTACAGTGGCTGTTCTTGGACTTCAATTCCCAGAAGCCCAAGTCTCTGTGAATCCCCATGAATGGGTTTACTGGGTGTGTCCCTGGACTTCCAATTGCCAGAAGCCCAAGTAAATCCAGATGAATGGGTTTACTGACCTGTCGGAGAAGTCTGTCCTTCAGGCTGTTCCGAAGTAACCTTTTTTGGGGGGTGGGGGTGGTGGCGTCTTTGGGGGGGGGAGATAATCCTAATCTCCCCCCCATGCCCCCTCCCCAAATGGCGAGAAGAAGACGTGTGCATATTAGACAAGGTTTTTATTTATTTATTTCTTTATTACCATGGTTTGGCTGATGAGGAAAAGGCCTTTGGAATGAGAATGTTTTAATTTCTTTCCTTTTTTCCCCTTCTGCTTTTAAAAAAAATCGTGTTAATTCAGTGTTAGTTTTAACACGAAAAGATGTTGAACAGCCCAAGTTCTGATAGTGTGACTCAATGCGCTGTTTTTGAAACCTGTGGAGTTGCTTTATTATTATTATTATTATTATTATTATTATTATTATTATTATTATTATTATTATTATTATTATTATTATTATTATTATTATTATTATTATTTCATGCCAGAAATTAGTCTGGGTTGAAATTTAGGATTATTGCTGGAGTAACTCCGCTCAGGGGACGCCCGAATGAGGCTCCTTTCATGTCCCCAAGATTCCCCACCACCACCCACCACCCAAGTGGAACATATTTATCTCCTTGCAATGTCATGCTTTCGAACAGCTAGGTTGGCAAGAGCTGGGATAGACCTGGGAGTTCAATCCGTTATGTAGTGCCCGGGTCTCGACCTGACAACTTGCCAGCCTTCCAGCTAACAAGGTGAGCTTCTTCACCACCCGGCCACCGAAGGTAAAGGTCTCCCTTGCTTGAAAGCCGGTCGTTTCCGACTCTAGGGTTCGGTTCTCATATCAGTTTAGAGCCAAAGATCCAGCGCTGTCTGCTTCTGCAGACATTTCCGTGGTTATGTGGCAGGCATGACTAGACACCGGAGTGCACGGAACTGCTGTTTACCTTTCCCACCGAAGTGGAACCTATTTATCTTCTTGCAATTTGTTGCTTTCGAACTGCTAGGTTGGCAGGAGCTGTGGCAAGGACGGGCACTCAAACCGTCATTAGTAAAGGTAAAGGTTTCCCTTGCTCGAAAGCTGATCGTATCCGACTCCAGGGTTCAGTGCTCATCTCTGTTTCAAAGCCGGAAGAGCCAGCGTTGTCTGCTTCTGCAGACATTTCCATGGTCATGTGGCAGGCATGACTAGACACCGGAGCACACGGAACGCTGTTACCTTCCCACCGAAGTGGTCCCTATTTATCTACTTGCAATTTCTTGCTTTCGAACAATTATATATTTTAACTAAAGCATACTGAAATAAGGGCTGCTGGCGGATAACAACTGCGGTGTGTGAACGTGGAGAGACAGAGAACCCATTGGCTCACTTCCTGGTCTGCTAATTATTCCAGAAACCTCCCCCATGAGGACTTGAGTTTGACCAACAACCAAACCAAGAAAGTGGCTTCATTTTGGAAGTCCAGGGTTTGATCAGGGCACGAAAGGGGGGAAAAAACCCTATTAAATCACACTGTTAACCCTATTTAATATATCGTAACGTCTATTTAATAAAGCATTAATTATATTAAATGATTGATAGATATGGAGGGGGGCTTAAGCCGAGGGCGCCCCTTGTCAATCACATCTTCCATTTCTCCCCCATCCCACCCGCCCCGTTGTGGCAAGTGAGTCTTAAAGAGCAGAGCAACAGGGACAGGAGAGGAAGCTGGCAACCCCCCCCTTCCTTCTCACGCCCAGCCCTCGCCCTTGTAGTTCATCAAAACCTTAAAGGAGGAGAAAGTGGCTCGAATAATGACAAGAAGAAGAACAACACTAATCCTTTTTTAAAGTGACCTCATGAAAGGCATTGCCTTCCTCCTGCATTTAAAAAAAAATAGTAACACCAATAACAATAACAGAAACAAGGAGAAATGCAAAAGGTGTGTGGTTTTTAAAACAGGTGAAATTAGCTTTTGATGGGAGGAGAAAGGGCATTTCTCCACCCAAATTTAGCTTGGAAGGGCGAATATGCAAAATTTTGGAGATCGAGAAAGGCCAGTGTTTCCACGTTTCCAATTAATCCCCCCTATACACACACACACCCTTTTTAATTGAGAAGCCGGGAAAATCCGTTTGGCACGTGCGTGTGTGTAAACTTTTTTTGTCTTCATATTTTTGTTGTTGTTCAGTCGCACAGTCGATTCCGACCCTCTGCGACCCCATGAACCACTGTCCTCCAGGCACTCCTGTCCTCCACCATCCCTCTCAACTCACTCAGCTCTGTGCCCATTATCTCCACAATACCATCTAGCCATCTCATCTTGGGCCGTCCCCTTCTTCTTTTGCCCTCCACCCTTCCCAGCATCAAGGCTTTCTCAAGTGAATCCTCTCTTCTCATTTGATGTCCAAAGTATTTTAGCTTCATCTTTATTATTTGACCTTCTAAGGAGCAGTCAGGCTTGATTTCTTCTAAGATTGACCCATTTGTTCTCCTCGCTGTCCAGGGTACTCTTCATATATATGAAGACAAAAAAAGTTTTTGTGACCTTTTCTTAAACATCTAACAAAAACCCTTTAATTATATATAAATATAATTTCGTGTACATATACATAGATACATACATACATATACAGTACTGTGTATATGCACTGTAGTATTATTTTTTAAATGAAAACTACTTCTAATTTTTTAAAAACTCTAGATCTTTATATAGTCGTTGTTTTAATTGGTTTTAACTGTGGGTTTTTGAGAACTTTTAGAATTTTAGCCTTTTAATGTGTTTTAGGAAGTGTTAAACCGCCCTGGGTCACCTTCAACGAGGAGGGCGGTATAGAAATTTAAATGAATAAATAAATAAATAAATAGAAAGATCTAGAGTTTTAAGAAGTTAGGACTAATAATAATAATAATAATAATAATAATAATAATAATAATAATAATAATAATAATAATAATAATAATAATAATAATAATAATAATAATAATAATAATAATAATAATAATAATAATAATAATAGAGAGCTCCTTAATTTCTCTGATCCGAATTGAGCATTCAGCACATTCATATGAGCCTGAAATGAAAAAGTGGAGATGTGTTTATTGGGATAAAAAATAAAGGGGAAAGGACTTTATTTAAATTAAATAATATATAATTTATAGGGGTAGATGGATCCTATGCAACCTCTCCTTCCACCAATCATATGTGCAGTTTGATGGAAATAGAGGAGAGAAAAATATATATCCAGATTTCTCAAATGCAAGTTTTCTTCTTTCTGCAACAAATATTTTTAAAAGATTTCAAGTCTGGAACCCCCCTGGGATAATAAGGGCGAAATTTACTCGGGAGTAAATCCTTTGGGGTGATCGGGTCAAAAATAACTGCAATCCGATTAGTTCAGAGGCCCCAATTCCCGACATTGTTCTTTGGGGGGGGGGAATCGGGTTTTTAAAGATATATATATACTGTATATATATATACGTAAAAGAACATTTTCCATTTGTTTATATCGTTTTATGTAAACCATCCGGAGTCGTGGACTTCCCGTTCAGTCGGAAGGCACAGAAATGTCACGAATCCCTGCCTCCCTTCTTTTAAAACATTGTAGATGTTCTGGAAAGGTATTCAATTTCGCCCCCAACATTAGCAGCAAAAATGCATCCCTGGAAACAGAAATGAAAGGTTTGGGTTTCTGTCTTTAAGCAAGAATTTTACCCGCAAAGAAGCTCTTCTGTCTTGGCACGCAGGGAAAGTTAACAGAGGGGGGAAAATGACATTGGAAAAGCGGGTTTGGAGAGGAAGAAAAAAGCAAGATATCGTGGCCCTTGGTAGGTTGGGTTTCCGCACGAGCATCGGCGGACCCAAATCCACTTATTGGAGAGGCAGGGGCGGCGGATTGAGTTCGCCAGTAAATTCCATCAGAGATGAGCACTGCACCCTAGAGACGGATACGGTTGACCTTTACCAAACCCATCTGCTGCCCTTTACGGGGCGAAATATTTTTGTCTCCCTCCCACCCCCAATCTGGAAACACGCGACAGTCCCTGTCCCCGTCTGTCATGTCGCCAGCCTGGACGCGCGTCTTGGTGCGTAAAGACGCAAAACCAACCCAATGTCAGAAAGGCATGGTGCGCAAAAACAAAGTAAAAACCCCTCCCCGGTTTAACGCTGATTCCTCCACCCTTTCCTTTGGCCCCAGGAGGCCTCCTGGCCCCAAATGATTCCCCTTGGGGAGGTGTGGCTGGGGGGGCAATGGGGTGCCGTATCTCACACCGAATGTCCTCGTGTGTTGTTCTTAATTCAGCACGTGCCGACCTTTCTCCCGAAACGGCGAGGAAGGGACGTGTAAACGGCCCGGGGTTTTCCAGATGTCGTTGGGGGAAGATGGGCTTTGTGGTAGCTGTGGAAACTTTAAGAGAGAATTCCCCCCTTCCCCATCGCAGCCTTTTTTTGGGAAGGGGGGGAGCGATTCCTTGATCCCCATTTTACGAAGTCCTTGCACCCTTCACCCTATGGGGTTTACTTCTGAGTAGGCAGACCGATGGAGGCTTGCAAAGGAAAAAGCCCCCCTGAAGCCCCCGAATATCCTTCCTTCTCTTAAAATGGTTCGAAATGATTAACGTTTTGCTCTGTAGGTTTTTATTTTTGCAAGAATCCATTTGGGATGGTTTCCGACTCCTTTTTCCTACTTTTCTACGCAGGACAACCTTGCAAGGTAGGCTCTCTTTGTGTGTCCCCCCCCCTTTTCACGTGTGGAAACAGAGCGTGGGAAAGTGATCCCACGGGAAATCTTTTCCTTCTTTCCATCCCCAAAAGGGGCGCAAAAAGGCCTAAAATACGAAAGCCCTCCCGCGCTTGGCCTTGTTTATTTATGACCTTACATTTATACTCCGCCTTTCCGCTTAAAGAGCGCTCGAGGCGGCTTACAAAATGCGCGTCTCCTTGACTCACCTGTTCCTTCCCAGTCCTGCTCTTCCCCCTTGACTTTCAGGGCATAAACGGCCCCTCCTCATCCCCTCAGATTTTGGTCCAACCGCACCTCATAAGGTGCCCACTTTCAGCCTAAACCCTTTCTTTGGGTCGACTTTCTATGGGGTCGTTTTATTGTCTTAATGGTGTTCGTTTTGCTTTTATTTTATTTTATTAGTGTATGCTGCCCAGAATGAGAGTCCATCCCAGATGTGCGGGGTATAAGTGCAATCCATCCATCCATCCATCCATCCATCGATCAATAAGCCAGAGTCCTATATCAAAGCTGCCCAGGAGTCCTGGCGAAACTAAAGTAAAAGTAACTAAAGTAAAAGGACCTTTTTCACTGATTCTTGTCCTGAAAACCTCCTTATTTATTTATTTATTTATTGGTCATATTTGTATTTGAAAATATCTTTTTGCAAAATAAAATTTAAAAACCCGGCTCTTTTTTGAGTTCAGCTTTGGAGTTAATGACCCTCCAAGAAGGTGATTAATTCTCCGCATTCTGGAAAAAGAAACGGGAGGGGGGGGGGAGATGGAGGCTCAGGTGGGAACCGACTCACCTTTCCCTTGTCTTTCAAATTCAAGCCCCCCAGGTAAGAAGCCCCAGAGAAATCCAGGTCTTTCCCAGGAGCTTCCATGAATTTCGGGAGGAGAAGAAGAAGGGGTTTCACTCCTCCAGGTGAGGGGAAGGTCGCCTTTCCAAACCCGCGGGTCACTCAGAACTGATTAGACGTGGGTTTTTTTTGGGAGTGGGGTGGGGGTGGATTGGAAGATTACTTACACACACACACACACACACACACACACACACACACACACACACACACACACACACACACACGGATTTAATGGATCCACTGATCAGTCAGTTTTAAAGGTGTAAGACCAACCCCTGCGAGGGTGGATAGAAACGGGTGTCTTTGAAGGTCGCCAAATGATGATGTTGATGTTGTTGTTGTTGTTGTTGTTGTTGATGATGATGATGATGATGATGATGATGATAATGATAATAATAATAATAATAATAATAATAATAATAATAATGTTTGTCTTCAATTCGTGTGTCTCCTGGTATAGCAATATCAATTATTATTATTATTATTATTATTATTATTATTATTATTATTATTATTATTATTATTATTATTATTATTACTTCATGTCAGAGATGTTTCTGGGGTGAAAGGATTTTTGTTAGAGAAGGTCACCAGGTTAATCAGAAGGGAAAAATTAAAAAGAAAGGAAGGGGGGGCTAGATTAGGAATATAGAGACTCCCTCCCCCTCCTGCGTCAGAGGTTCCCTCCTTCCAGATGTGGAGCCGAGGGCCTGGTTATTCCTCACCACTCATACAGAGAGACCCTCCTGGGTGTAAAACCAGGCGCCTAACTTGCACCCTGGCCTCGCCCCCCCTTTCCTCTCTGTTCTATGTGCAGCTGTAATGCCCCCCCCCGCAGGGACTTCCCCTCTTATTTACCCCTTTCAATTACCCCCCCCCCCGTAGCCGCCATAAAGGAAGGCAGATGATGCCCAACATCTGGGGATGGCCACCTCTCCTATGTTCTTCCCAGGGCCAGATGCGGAGTAGCCCAGGCATAGGAAGGAAGTGGAAGGGAGGGGTTAGAGGGGTTGTTGTTCTCCTTTTGAGTAAAGGGAGGGGGAATCGGGTCCCCCGAGGGCATCCAAGCCCCCTCCCTCCTGAAGGCTGGCATTTCCCCGATAAAAGGCTGGCACTGAATGAATGCTGGAGCCTTTTGGGAGGGGCGTTCTTGGGAAGTGGAGGGGGTGGGGGTGGGAAGACCTCTTATAATTATCCTCAATGGCTGAAGAACAAATCCCTTCTGTTCCAACGTGGCAAAGCAAGTGGCAGCTCTCCCCCCCCCCCCAATATATATATATATATATATATATATATACAAAAGACACATACAAACCCCTTTCCTCTTCTCGTTCGTGGCTGCTGAGTCCCCCCCCTCACTCCACATGCCCCTCCTCTTCCAACACTGGCACCCAATGAGGGGCTTGGGGGCAATTTGCCCTGGCATTTTCTCAGCAGAGATTAGGCTTTAAATTCAAAGGGGGGGGGGGTTTCCCCTGTGTTTCTTTCCCCCCTTCTTTTTCCTCCTCAGTGGCTGGGAACAGGAAACGCGATGCTAATTGACTTGCAAATTAATCGTCTGTCCTTGCTGCTGATAATTAGTGCTAACGAATTTATGGAGGTTTCCCCCCCCTCTACATCCCCCCCCCCCATCACTTCTCTTCCTTCCTTCCTTTGGTCTGCTTTATTAAAAGAGAAGGGAGTGTGAGTGAAATAAAAATGAAGAGTTTTCTTGGGGGTGTGTGAATGGGGGGGAGGTTAATCTATTGGGGGGGGGGGTCTTTGTCCAGGCCAGACACACACAAGCCCCCCCTCCCAAATGTATTTTATTTTGATGTTGAAAAGATGCGCCCAGGGTAGAAGCATCTCTGAGGCAACAATGATTCCTTGTCGAAGGTTTTGCCCATCGAAATAATGTCCACCACCCCCCCCCCAGCCCAGCCTTTGTTAATGAGGAAGACCTAGAATTAAAGCAAAGCAATAGAAGAGCTTTACAGGGTAATTAGTATTTTGCCCCTATTCACAAGCTGGGTCCTCATAACGGATGAAAGGCTGAGTCAAGCTTGAGCCTAGGTTGGGATCGAACTCACCACCTTAGGGTTGCAGGGGAGCAGGTGAACCCTTGGCATCCCCAGGGCTCCGTCTATAAGGACAGGTAGCCTGCTTGTGACTGCTCTTCTTCTTCATGGTCACCTGTGAATGCACACTGCAGTCGGCCCATTCATGTGCATTCACAGAGACCACAAAGATCCTGCCAACCTAGCAGTTCAAAAGCAAGAAATTGCAAGTAGATAAATAGGGACCACTTCGGTGGAAAGGTAAACAGCGTTCTGTGCACGCCGGTGTCTAGTCATGCCTGGCACATGACCAAGGAAACGTCTGCGGGTAGCAGACAGTGCTGGCTCTTCGGCTTTGAAACAGAGATGAGCACTGAACCCTAGAGTCAGATACAACTGCCTTTCCAGCAAGGGAAACCTTTACCTTTATTATTCTATTGCATTGTTATATTTTATTGTTACATTTTATTGTGCTGCATTGTTGACGTGTTGAGATTTCTGTGAGCAGTCAAGTGGGTGGCATACAAATTCAATAAATCGATCAAATCAATCAAATCAATCAATCAATCAATCAATCAATCAATCAATCAACTTGATAGATAGAGCCTAGGGCCAGAAATAGACATTATAGACCACCCATCATTAGAACATTGTTCTGCTTAACAAGGTTGTAGCAATAGCAATTCCACTTCAATACCTAGTGAGGGAGGGGGCTTAGTGGTTAAGGTGCTGAGCTGGGAGACTGGAAGGTCAGGTTTCGATATCCGGAAGCTGCAGGATGAGAACATGAAAGGAGCCTCACTAAAGCATCCCTTGGGAAAAACCCTTTCAACCCAGAGTCATCTCTGACACGAAATGATTATTCCCTGGTGATTTGCCTTCCTTCTCTCCTTCTGCCTTGGTTTCGAGGACGGAATATGGAGTCTCTCTGCTGACTTTCCTCTGCTTTCAGGAAAAGGAAACCCTTTCAAAGGTTCTTCCCTGCATTTTTGGAGTGCCAGGTGAAGCAAGCAGGGAAAGACAGGAGGAAGGAAGGGCCCAAAATAAGGCCACCCCCCCCCCGTCCCCAGAACTGGAAAGGATTGAGTAGACACGTGGAAAGACTAGAAAGGAAAGGAAGGAAGGAAGAGGGAAATATTTGCTATACACCCACTTGGTGGTATTTTACAACCTATTGTGGTGGAGTTTTCTCCTTCAAGAAATGACCCTCAGCTAAGCCTTCCTTCCTTCCTCTTCCTTCCTGTCTGTCTGTCTGTCTGTCTGTTCCTTCCTTCTTTTCTTCCTTCCTTCCTGTTTATCTGTCTGTCTGTTCCTTCCTTCCTTCCTCCTTCCTTCTTTTTCTTCCTTCCTTCCTTCCTGTCTGTCAGTCTGTCTGTTCCTTCCTTCCTTCTTTCTTTCCTTCCTTTCTCTCTCTCTCTTCCTTCCTTCCTTCCTTTCCATCTTTCTTTCCTTCCTTCCTCCTTCCCTCCCAGCCTCCCTTCCTTCCTGTACAAAAACATGGCACATAAAGAGTTATTTATCTGTAATTTTAAGTCAAAGCTCAGCCATAAAAGCAAACCCCCATTTAATGCACATTGTGTGCAAAAGAAATGTGTGTGTGCAGAAAATGTTTAAGGGCCTTTTTTTTTGGGGGGGGGGGTAGTAGAAAGATTTAATTCTTTAAAAAACCCATCACACCCCAAACCCTTCCCCTGGCAGGCCACGAATGAGGGGCTGTCTGTCTGTTTCCGGATGTGCTTCCAAGTACTACTACTACTACTACTACTACTACTACTACTACTACTACTACTACTACTACTACTACTACTACTACTACTACTACTACTACTACTACTACTACTACTTCTTCTTCTTCTTCTTCTCCTCCTCCTCCTCCTCCTCCCCCCCTCCCCCGCTGAATATCTGCAGCCAGGGGAGGAGGACTTGTCTGTGTTTAAAGATGGGAATATACCCCTCTGTCTGTGGGAAATGAGGTGGAGGGCATATCATCAGGTACTTAATGTAGGAGCAACCAACCCATGGAAAAAAGAAGAAGAACAGCAGTGCAAGAGGATAAGATGTCAGAATGTTAGAGGTGGGATAACAGGCTAGAGACCCCCAGAGAAACCTGTTCGCATTTTGCAAAATAATGTCCTTCATCGCAAGAAACTTGGGAAGCTCTGGCAAGTAAATTGGACTGGCCTTATTAAAAGGAAACAGAGAGCAGAGACGATTCTCTCGGGGACAGAGCCAGGAAAGGGGTGGAAGGGGCCGAGAAAGAAAGGGAAGCTGGAGAACTGGAAAGTGCCCTGGTCCTTGGTTAGGTTAATTAATCTGTTTGCCTTAAGTGCTCTGATGTTCCAAAGGGGACAGGAAGGGAAGATGGGAAAGCTGGCAGATCCCAAACAAGCGGTGTGCAATGTGATGGCAAAGCTCAGAGTATATGCTAAAAGAATGATGGTGAGACAGAAGATACCCGACAGGTACAAATGGTGGCAGTGGTTGACAGAAAGAAATTTGGGAATAACTTAGAATGTTAAAAGTTAAGTTTCATGTAAATGAGAATATAATTGTAAATATTATTGTTCTTTTGATATTGTATATACTGTATATTTCCCTCCACAATCACTATATATGTAACTATTTTTACTGAGCTATGTAACTATATTTTTTCAAGTTTTTGAAAGTGATAACAAATTTATGTAGTTCACCTCAACAGATGGTACTGTAGTAAGAATTTTATCAATAAAAAAGTTTCCTCCTCCTTCCTCATCTAATTCCACTTGAGGTAGGATGGGAAGTTTTCCCAGGCCTCCCATTCACAAAAGAGCAGTCGTGGTCCCCCCCACCCCACCCCTCCTGCCACCTCCACAGCCTCTTGGTTTAACAGCCACTTCTTGAGTTGCTCTTCTTTCCCTGGGGTTTGATAATCCCTTCCTTGGAGGCGCATCATGAGAGGTTAAGGCAACCAGGAGATTTCGCTCCTGAAAAGAAAGAGGAGGGTGTGCTTGTTCTTGGCACTGCGCTGCTCACCATGCGGGAGCTGTCGCCCTATTCCCAGGGACTGTCTGAACCCCTGAAGGGGTTCCCTGTGGGGGTCTAACTAACCTAAGACAAGGGTCTCAAGGACCCCCGAGGCAATTTTCCCATCGGAGGAGGCCGTGCGGGTGGGAGGAAATTGGCCTTTCTAACCTCAGGATGGAGAATGGGAAATGACTGGGCCCAGAAGTGGGTCTTTGTGGCTTGGAAAGTGGGCTTTGCGGAGAGACCCCAGTGGTTTAGTAGTGAAGACACAGGACTTGAGGACTGGAAGGTCGGCAGGTCAGCAGTTCGAGACCCGAGTGCTGCATGACAGAGTGAGATCCCGTCCTCTGTCCCAGCTCCTGCCAACCTAGCAGCTTGAAAGCAAAACATTGCAAGTAAATAAATATGTGCCACTTCCATGGGAAAGGTAGGCAGTGTCCTGCACACTTTGGTGTCTAGGCATGCCTGTCACGTGTGTCCATGGAAACGTCTGCAAAACACAGACAGCACTGGCTCTTCAGCTATAAACAGAGATGAGCACTGAAGCCTAGAATCAGATATGACTGGCAAGGATGACATTTACCTTTACCTAAAGAGGTGTCGCTTTGGCAGTAAAGGTAATGGCGTTCTGTGGGCTTCGGCATCTAATCCTGCCTGCAGCCACCAGGGAAATGACTGAAGACTTGCTTGTGCCGTGGGGTCAAATTACAAGAAAGGGGATTCCCATGAATTTCGGGGGAAGAACATCCGGGTAGTGACAGGTGTGTGAGAAGGTGTGGATAAAACTCCCTTCGAAGGTGGGCTTCTCTCCTTTGTGGGAGGCGTTCCAAGAGAGACTTGGGTCGCCTTCTGCCAGGGATTCCTCTAGACCAGTGGTTCCCAATGGTGGGCCCCAGGCCCCACAGGGGGGCTTCAATCCCCAGGAGCCTCAGTCAGTCCGTGGGCTGAGCAGGACTTTGGGGGATGGGCTGAGGCTTCTGGGAACTGAAATCAGAGCAGGTGTGGGTCTTAACACTCAAAACTAAAAAGCCAGTGGGCCAGTCATGTGGTTCCTCCCACCGGAAGTGGAATTAAAATGTGCCCTGCAATCCATTTTGCATCATCTAGGCTTAAACCAGGGGTGCCCAAACTATGGCCCGCAGGCCAGATTTGGCCCCTGAAGCCAATTCATCTGACTCACAGTCACACCACCTTCATCGCTCCTGGAAGTGGAAGTAAAATGTGTTTTACTTCCACTTCCAGGAGCGATGAGAGTGGTGCGGTGCGGATGAATTGACATCAGGGCCGTATCTGGCCTACGGGCCATAGCTTGAGCACTCCTGCTGCAAGCAAAGATCTGAACCTCTTGGCCGCTCTGATCACCACATACTGCCCCCCTCTGCACCCCAAATCGGTCCCCCTTTGGCGGCCCGGCTGAGCACCCGTCGCTGGTTCTCCACGTGTCTTTGGCCTCCGGTCTCCACCAAGTGGGGTGTGGGCCCACCCGGCCCATTTGAATAACAAAAGGCTCTCGGGGCCCTTGTGAATGAGCCCACCTTTGACCTCTACCACCTAGGGGAGCCAAAGTGGGTGAGATCTTCTAAGAGGGCCTCCATCGTGTCATTTTGATGAGCCCGTGAATACGCTCCGCCTGGGGTGGGGGGAATAATTTATAAAGCACCTGCAGGCTGAGAGCCCCCCCCACCTCTCCTGCCCCACTTCATTTGGGTCTCAAGATCTTACAAAAAAAAAGGGGGGGAGAAGGGTTGAGACAGAAGGGGCTCAAATTCACTTGGGGGGGGGAGGATTCTTCCTTCCAGGACATGCCAAATCTCTTTAATCCACTTGTAGGGCCTCTTCTTCTGCATCAATAGAGTTCCTCCACCAGCAGCCCTGCTTTGATTATCCATCCTTCCTCTTGGTTGCTGTGGCTCAGGGGCTAAGATGCTCACCTTGATAGCTGGAAGGCTGGCAAGATGGCAGGTTCGAGACACGGGGACGGCATGATGGATTGAGTGCTCTTGGGGACACGAAAGGAGTCCCTGGAGCGGAGTTTCTCCCGCAAAAATACTTTCAACCCAGAATAATTTCTTCTTCTTCTTCTTCTTCTTCTTCCTCCTCCTCCTCCTCCTCCTCCTCCTCCTCCTCCTCCTCCTCCTCATTATTATTATTATTATTATTATTATTATTATTATTATTATTATTATTATTATTATTATTATTATTATTATTATAGTAGACCTTACTGCCAGTGACTTCAAGCTGAGTTAACTAACCTGACACCACCCTGAGGACTAGCAGCTTTGGGGTGATAAAGTCCACAGGGAAGGCTGAGGGTCTCCCAAGTGGGATTAAATGGTCCCGGGTGGCAAGCAATTGAGGGCAGCAGCAGCTTCATCCATCCTGGCCTGAGGATGAGGAGGAGGAGGAGGACCACTTTGCGGGGCCCAAAGCATTCAGGACCCAAAAGTGAATCAAAGGCACTGTATCCGTGGTACTACGGGGTGGGGGTAGGGGGGGTCCCCGCAGCAATGGGGAATGCAGATGAAAAGCCACGGCATTCAATGGCTCCCAAGGACAATCTTAATGGCTGATTGCCATGATGATCGCCAATATTTGGAATTGGATACAGCAGAAGAAGACGAAGATGAAGACAACGAAGATGACTTGGAAGGAAGGCCCTTCGCTCAAACATCGCTCCTGTGCTAAGCCCTAGGAGACATTTTCTCAGGAAAGACAGATTCCTGGCGTGCATGCGTGCATGTGTGTGTGACATTTTTATAGAGGAGACTCACTCCAAAAGGAAGGGAAAAAGAGGGGGGGCATCTTTCTTTTAATTAATCAAGGCACTTGACTCGGGGGTGCCCAGGGGTGGGTGTTCTTTCTTCCACCTGAGCGGGCCGGCCGAAAATTGCCCAAGGGTGTGAGTGTGCAAAAAGAAAGGAGAGCGTGCGAGAGAAAACTCTATTCTTCTTCTTCTTCTTTGGGTCTCAGTTTTATTAAAAGCTCCCAATGGTTAATTAAGACAATAGTGAGAACTAGACCATGAATGGACCCGTCTAGACGTCGTGGGCCGCACCCGGCCGCACGTTCCGGGGCAGAATTTTAACACAACTTGTTTGTTGCCCCGGAAAAAAAAGACTCAAACCCTGCTCCCCCAAATCCCTCCCTCCTTCTCCCTGTTTTTATCTTTAAACAATCGCCCTGTTGTTGAATCAGAAAGTGTGATGTCTGGTTGCCTCCAAACCAGCCGTCCCAGAGTTTCTGTGGGGTTAGAGCAGGGGTGCCCAAACTACGCCCCACCCGCCCCGGATGTGGCCCACTGATGACAATTCATCTGGGCCACGAAGCCCTCGTTGAAAGGAGCCTCTTTTGGGCGTCCCCTGAGCGGAGTCTCTCCAGCAAAAATCCCTTCAACTCAGAATAATTTCTGACATGCAATGATGATGATGATGATGATGATGATGATGATGATGATGATGATGCAGGTAGTCAGAGAGACTTGTGGCACCCTGAAGGGTAACACCGTTTAGTCAGGGATGGGGTGCTTCCCATCCTCTAAACCGGGGTTCCCAATCTTTTTACGCCACGGGCAGCTGAGCAGGCCGCCCCCCCCCCGAAGCAAAAGTGGGGGCATTTATGGCTGACGCAACCGTGTTTATGACAGCCATAAATGTGTCTGCTTCCACATTTATGAAAGCTGAGGGCACATTTATGGCTGATGTAAACACATCCACTTCCACTTCCGGGTGCGGTGGCGGCGGGTCACATGAAATGGTGCTGTGGGCCAGGGCTGGCCCACAGGCCATAGGATGGTAGCCCCTGCTCTAAACCTCCTGCAGGTTTAGAAACACCATGTATTGCTTTGAACCCTGCAAAACATTTGGGGTTTAATAATCTTATCTATGCTTATTATTAAAATAGTGAAGGGACTCCAATGGCTCAGTGGTTAAGAAGCTTGCCTTGTTATCTGGAAGACTGGCAAGTTGGCAGTTCAAGACCTGAGTACTACATGACAGAGTGAGCTCCCGCCTCTGTCCCAGCTCCTGCCAATCCAGGCGTTCGAAAACAAGAAATTATAAGTAGATAAATAGGGACCACTTTGGTGGGAAATAAGATCTTGAGGACATGAAAGGGTCTGAATAACTCTAAACATGAGCAATATCTTATATCTGGGATTCTCAACCTGTGGTCCATGGGCCAGATGTGGCCCATGATGCGATTTCATGTGGCCCCCACTACATCAGGAAGTGCCATGGGGTGGAGAAAGGGCAAAATAGCTGTCCGGTCCCTGAAGCTGTCTAAGGGAGTGTGACCCGGACCCCGGCCTAAAAAGGTTGACCGCTCCTTTCTTATGTGATATTAAACCTAAACATCAACAACATCTGACGTGATATTAAGTTGTCTCTGACGTACGACCACTCTGTGGGCGAGTGGTTTCCCAAATGGCCTGTCCCGTCTGCATCTCCCTGGCTCAACATTTACAAACACAAGTCCGTGGCTTCCTTTAGGGAGTTAGTCCATCTCACGTTGGGAGGCCATCCTCATTCCCTGCTTCCTTCCACCCAACACTGCCGTCCGACGGGCCCAAATTAAGGCAGATTTTAGCTTCACCTTCTTTCCCCGCCCAAGAGACAATTTGGGCTTTCCTTGGCTCCAAGAAAGCATTCGTTTGGCCTGTCTAAATATAAGTGTGAGCCGTAAACGGCCCCATTCTTTGCCAAGGCCTTGGGATTCAATAGCCCCAGATGGTGGGGAGAGGTTGGGGCGGGAGGCCAGCTCGAAGGCAGGGGTGGGGGCCGCCGTGGGGGGGGGGCTGCTCCAGACTAAAGCCCCAGACTCAAATAAACGATAGCTAAATTATTCCAAAGACATACATGCAAATGAGTTCCCCTTCAGACCCCCAGAGACAAAAGGTCTTTAACTTCCCATGTGCAAAGTCTAGGTTTAGCTGCTAATTTGTCACCCTCCTTAATCTCCATTTCTCTCCCTCTCCCCCTCCTTCCTTTTGCATTTTCTGAGCCCAGATAATTGAGAGGGTTTCTAGGGGGTGGATTAGAAGAAGAAAAGGGGGGGGGGAATTAGGGAGAGAAAATTAGGGAGACTGTTAAAAAACAAAAATTAAAGGGGGAAAAGGAGAAGAAGGGAAGGAGGGCAGGGAAATAAACAGATCAAGGTCAAGGCTAGTCGTATCCGACTCTAGGGTTCAGTGCTCATCTCTGTTGCATAGCCGAAGAGCCAGCGCTGCCTGCGTCTGTGGACGTTTCCCTGGTCATGTGGCAGGCATGACTAGACACCAGAGTGCATGAGACATTGTTTACCTTTCCCACTGAAGTGGAACCTATTTAAAGATAAAGGTCTCCCTTGCTCAAAAGCCAGTCGTATCCGACTCTAGGGTTCAGTGCTCATCTCTGCTTCATAGCCAAAGAGCCAGCGCTGCCTGCATCTGTGGACGTTTCCCTGGTCATGTGGCAGGCATGACTAGATACCAGAGTGTGCGGAACACTGTCACCTTTCATGCAATGGCAACCACCACTGTGGGACACTAGAACTTGAAGCTTCAGTGGCTGATCAATGCTTTAGGGCAGGGGTGCCCAAACTAAGGGCTGTGGGCCGGATCCAGCCCCTGGCACCAATTCATCCACCCCGCACCACCCTCATTGCTCCCAGAAGCAGTTGTACAGGCGTGTTTTACTTCTGCTGCTGGGAGTGATGAAGGTGGTGCTGGCCAGATGAATTGGTGCTGGGGGCCAAATCTGGCCAATGGACCATAGTTTGGGCACCCCTAGTTTAAGCAAAGAACACGGGGGCTTAAAATCTATCTTATCCTGTTGCAAAACAGACGGCAAGGCGTGTTTTACTTCCGGTGGGAGGAACCACACGACCTGGCCCACCGAACCATGTGACTGGCCCAATGAACCATGCAACCAGCCCACGGCCCGAAAAGATTGGACACCCCTGCTTTAGGGAATTTTGACTTAGGCTTCTGGAAATTGAAGCCCCTAAGAACCCAATGTTGGGGACCCCTCTGGTGCAAGGGATGCTATCGGAGTATCGTGGTGAGACAGATGCCGTGAGAGGAGGCACCACATCCTTCCTGCTGCCAGGGATGTGCCTTGATTGGGTTTTTAATTATCGGGAACAATAGCCCACCCCCCATGCCTTGCCAACCCCTCATCCACCTTCTGTCACGCTCATCTCCATGACAACCCTGCCAGCGTGGCTTGGGGGACGGGTTGGCACCCGGGGCCGTGCCAAGGTGGGGAGATGCTGGGCTGGCCCACAGTGGGGTGGGTGGGTGTGCCGTCGAATGAATGGGTTGGCGACATGGGATGTGCCACGTGGCCAGAATTGAGCACAGCCGATGGTTCCATTTACTTCTATGGGAAACCCTGGCCTCAATGGAAGGTCTCCCTAGCTCGAAAGCCAGGCATATATGAACTCTTAGGTTCTTATCTACTGCCCCACAGAAGCACATATAATAACCACCTCCGGCAAGTTCAGAAGTTAATTAGCATTTTGCCCCCATTATTATTCTGGGTCCTCATTTGACCCACCTTGGAAGGATGGAAGTGGCAGAATCAACCTTGGGCCCTGGTCAGGATTGAACTCACAACGTTCTGGCTGCAGGACGGCAGTTTTAACCCCTGCGTCGTCAGAGATCTATAAGGACAAAGTTGCTTACCTGTAACTCTTCTTCTTCTTCGTGGTCCCTTGTGAATCCACATGAATGGGTTTACTGCATGTATGCATAGTAAACGCATTTGTGTGGATTCACAGAAACTATGAAGGAGAACTTGACAGAGCAGGGATTCTGAACCTGCGGCCCACGGGCCAAATGCGGCCCATGGTACCATTTCATGTGGCCCACCACTACCTCTGACACACACCAGGAAGTGCCATGTGTTGGAGGAAAGGTAAAATGGCTGTCCGGCCCTCAAAGCTGTCTGAGGGAGCGTGACCCGGCCCCCGGCATTAAAAGGTTGAGAACTCCTGTGATACAGCATAATAGGGGCAGAAATAGACATTATAGGTTGCCCATAATTAGAACAATTTTATATGTAACAAGGATTGTTATGGTCAAAAATTGTTTAACCCCTGGAATACCAGGGCTCTGGGGATGTTTTGGAAAAATTTGTTTTTGCTCCCGTCTCTGTGCCCAATTCCCGTCAGCCTAGCCATCCGAAAGCAAGAAATTGCAAGTAGATAAAGAGGTACCACTTCGGTGAGAAAGGGAACAGCATTCTGTTGCTCATGCCTGCCACCAGGCCACAGAAACATCTTCAGACACAGACAGTGCTGGCTTTTGGGATATAAACCAGGGGTACCCAGCCTATGGCCTATGGGCCGGATCCAGCCCACAGTGCCCACTCGCCCCGCCTGCTTTGCTCAGATGTCTTTTTTGTTTGGGACTGTGGCGGCTTAGTGGTTAAGACGCTGAACTAGACGACTGGAAGGTCGGCAGGTCGAGACCCGAGTGTTCCATGACGGAGTGAGCTTCCGTCTCTGTCCTGGCTCCTGCCAACCTAGCTGTCCAAAAGCAAGACATTGCAGGGAGATAAATAGGTATGAAACAGGGATGAGCACTGAACTGTAGAGTCAGATAGGACTGGCTTTTGAGCAAGGGTGACCTTTACCTAAATAGGGACAATTTCTTGGAGGAAAGTTAACATTCTGTGTGCTCCCGTGTCTAGTCGTGCCTGCTACATGACCACGGAAACATCTGCAGGATTCAAAAAAGCACTGGTTCTTTGGTTCTAAACAGAGACGAGCACTGAACCCTACAGTCGGATACAACTGGCTTCCGAGCAAGGGAGACCCTTGATGTCTCCACAAAGTTGCAACCAAGCATCCTCAGTCTGTTTAAGCTCTGGTTAATTTAAGTTCAATTAATATTTACACTTATATGCCGCCCAACTCTGGGCGGCTCAGAAAAGTACACAATAAAGTCACTTACAATAAAATAAAACACAAACCGTCCAAAACGTCCCAAGTCAGCCACCGTTAAGTTTATTATAGAAATAACCACAAACACACACAATTCGAAAACATTCTCTTTTAAAACTCATCTTCGCGATCGAGCCGAGAAAGACGACTTGACGCTCAAAGGTGTTTTTGGATTTCACAGCTGGATTTTTGGAACTTTTAAGGCAGAGATGGAAAAGTGTTTCTTGGGAGGCCTTTTAAAAAAAATTAGATTGGTCGCATTTTGATTTTTGACTCGAAGGTAAGCCACTTGGAGTGACGATTCCACTAAATGGGCATTAGATGCTCAACCAAATAAATAAGGGAGTCCACAAGAAACCAGAGAAGGTTAGGTCAATTCTTGAATCTCTTCGTTGGCTCAGTATTACGGGTGGAAGAACGGCAGCCGAAAGGATCCCGATTCTCTTCCTTCTTTCATTCTCTGTCCCCTTCTTCTTTCGCCTGAGAAAGACAGGGAGGAAAAACCAGGGACGGCTTAGAACAGGGGTGCCCAAAGATTTTGGTCCATGGGACGGTCACACGGTTCAGGGGTGCCCGAAGTATGGCCCGGGAGCCAGAACCGGCCCTCCCGAAGCCAGCTCATCCTTCCCGTGCCACCCTCGCCGCTCCCAGAAGCAAAACGCGCCTGTACAGCTATTTTGTCCTGCTTGCGTGATGGGGGTGGCCGTTTTTCCCCAACAGCTTCAAAGAAGATGCCCATTTTGTTTCTCAAATTCCCTTGAAGGGATGGGGAAGGCGACATGAAATGCTGCCGTGGGCCCAATCTGGCCCACGAGCCTTTGGTTGGGAACCTCAGTGGTTCAGTTGCCACAGGCGCCGATATCTGCCTCTTCTGGAAATATCACCGTCGACTAATGGGGTTATAGTTGGGGGGGGGGGGTTGTGGGTCACAAGGCAAATCTGTTTAAGGAAGTGGACATGATCCACGAAAGTTCACTTTTAACACAGAATGCTTCCTCTTTAAGGTCTGGTCTTTAATTAGCATTTTGCCCTTGTTAACTTTCTGGGGCTCCATTTTACCCACCTTGGAAGGACGGAAGCAGCTGAGTCAACCTTGATCCCTCCCCATCAAGATCGAACTCACAATATTTTGCCTGCAGACCCAAAGAAGGGGGAGAATTCTCTTTTTTTGCCCGAGGACAAAATGCCCCCTGGGTGACTTTTGCCTTGGGCTTAAAAAAATAACCTCCCAGGCCAAATCCAAACTTTCTCCTCCTCCGGTAAGGTCAAGATCGCCCTTGCTCGAAAGCCTGTAGTATCCGACTCTAGGATTCTGTGCTCATCTCTGTTTATAGCCAAAGAGCCAGCACCGTCTGTGTCTGCAAACGTTTCCATGGTCATGACTAGATGCCGGAGTGCACGGAATACTGTTTCCCTTCCCACCGAAGTGGTCCCTATTTATCTACTTGCAAATTTCTTGCTTTACAAACTGCTCGGCTGGCAGGAGCTGGGACAGAGACGGGAGCTCACTCCGTCCTGCAGTACCCAGGAATCAAACTCTGACCATCTGAGGAAGCCAAATTATTCCTTGTGTTTCCTCGCTGTGCCAGAAGAAACAGGTAAACCTTGGCTGAGAGATGGTTGTGACGCGGCAATATAGGAATTTTCTTTCTCCCATCCCCGGCCGGCCCTAATTAAATTCCAGGCTCGATCAGGATTCCCTCAAAGCTGTGGTACACACGGCACGGCCTCCAGGCTGGAGCACATGCTAGAGATTAGCCTAGTTAAACTGGAATGCAGAAAAGGTGGGCCGGAAGGGGGTTGAGTGAGGGGGTCAGCCCTAGAGCAGGGGAAAAGTGACACTGGCTTCTCCATTCCCTTGGATGAAAGCTCTGTGGGGTGACCCTATTTGAAGGACTATTGTAGGGGTTCACAACACATGACCTGTTGGCCAGATCTGTCCCACGGCACCAAATAATCTGGCCCAGCTCCTGCCAACCTAGCATTTTGAAAGCAAGAAGCTGCAAGGAGATAAATAGGGACCACACGCATAGACAATTCCCGAAACACCGCCTTTGCCAGCATCTTATCGGAAGCCATGGCTGTTGTGGGGCGGGCAGGCTTAGAAACAGTTGGTACGAGGTGGTCACGAATCCCAGAACAAGAAGCATGTGGCCAGATTAAAGAGAGCCGTCCATCTGGTTCCCTTCCCGGCGTCTCCCTCCAGCTCCGAACCTTCTGCTCCTGAAGGAAGAGAGGAAATCCGAAGACTTTTCCACGCAAAGGCTTATTTCTGGCTGAACGGAAACGTGTAATTATTCTAAGCCAGGGGTGCCCAAACTATGGCCCATGGGCCAGATCTGGCCCCAATGTCAATTCATCAGGCCTGTGCCACCCTCGTCACTCCCGGACGGGCACATTTTACTTCCACTTCCGGGAGCGACAGGGGTAGCACAGGCCTGATGAATTGGCATTGGGGGCCAGATCCGGCCCACAGGCCATAGTTTGGGCATCCCTGTTCTAAGCAAATGTACTTCTCTACCCGGCCCCATAGAAGCCCTTAGCTCCGTCTCTGGGCCGTTCACAAGTTCATTAGCATTTTGTCCCCCAACATCATGCTGGAGGCTCATTTTACCCATCTGGGAAGGACAGAAGGCTGAGTCAACCTTGATCCCCAGTCTGGATAGAACTCACAGCATTTGGGCTGAAGGACAAGCAGTTTAACCCCTGTACCACCAGGGCTCTATAAGGACAGGTGGCTTACCTGTAGCCTCTCCGTGCTGGCTTAGAGGAGGAACACTCGGGCTTCAGCTTTTCATCTTTTTAAATTTCATGTTGTGTAGTTGGGGAGGGTATTTTAAATGTTTTGATGGGGGGTATTTGGTGGTGGTCTTTGTGATTTTATTGTTATGTGGTGTTTTTATATGTGTCAGCAGTGATGGATGTAACAGGTTTGTACCAGTTCGACAGAACCGGTAGTAACTTTTCCCAGTGTCCCGGAGAAACAGTAGCAGTTTTTTGGGGAAAACCACCTTCGGGGCTTACCTTTTCACTGCCCCCTTACTGCGCATGCACATCAAGCACTTGGTGTGCATACATGCCTATAGCGCTTGGCGCGTATGCACGACCTCCTTGCTGTCCTCCCAAGCTGGGAGGAGGAAGAGAAGCTGCTAGCCTGAAGCTCCCTATAGCCTGCTCCCCAGGGTAAATGACTCACCTTTGGATGTAGTGTGTCTGTGTGCATTTTAATGTGTATTTAATACCTTTACCTATATTGACATACTGTACTACCACAGTTCCTAAAAAGGCCTGGCGGCCTGGCTTGGGGTTAGGCAAAGAACTGGTTAGGCAAAGACTTAGTACCTAACTTCTTTAACTGTTGAAAAGTGCCAAAATGAAACCATCTTGCGGTGAGTTCATTCTGTAGTTCCTTCCATCTGACCTACTGTGAGAAAGATTAGCCAGAATGAACTCTGGTGTAAAAGCTCTGGTTGATTTTTATTTGGGGTGGGGGGTGTTTGGGTGTACTTTAATGTATTATTTATTTATTTACGGGTTTGTGTTGTGGGTGGGTGGGTTGAGGGGTGTGTGTGAGTGTGTGCTTATTTTTATTTTATTTTTTTATTTGGCCCTGCCCTCAGTGTCATTATGTTGGCTCCGCCCATGATGTCATAATGTTAGCTCCGCCTACACTGTGATGTGTGTGACGTAGTAAAAATTTTGACATCCCACCGCTGTTTGTCAGCTACCCTGAGTCGCCCAGGCTCCACACGAATGGGTTTACTGCATGAAGACGACCTTGGTAGAGCGTAGGGGCAGAAATAGACATTGTAGGTAGCCCATCATTAGAACAGTGCTATAGATAACAAGAATACAGCAATAGCCATAGGGGCCCCTAAATGCAAGACCAACAGGCTCAAGTTGGACCAGCTGGTAGACAAGAACATATTGTGTGGATGTGGAGAGATATGGAATCTAGTTCATTTGCCAGCCTTCTGATGACTGTCAGAATCATGCACCGATGAGGAGTTGAGTTTGGCCAACACCAAAGTCAAGAAATTGGCTTCATTTTGGCTGTCCAGGGTTTGATCGGGACAAGGAAGAAGAACCAGAAACATACACCGATGAGGAGTTGAGTTTGGCCAACGCCAAGAAAAGTGGCTTCATTTGGGCAATCCAGGGGTTTGATCAGGACATGAAAGAAGATCCGTCCTGAATAAAGTTTGCAGGGAAAGGTCCCCCCTCTTCCCTGTGGGGCCATTTGTAAGCCCCCACCCCCACCCTCCACTCCCTGGCAATTTTTACATGGGGGTGTGTGTTTCATTACATATTTATTTGCTTTCCCAGACAGCCCCAGATTCAGTGGTGGGATGTCAAAAATTTTATTACCCCACCGTGATGTCATCACAGTGTGGGCGGAGCTGATGTCATGATGTCATGACATTGTGGGTGGGGCCAAAGAAAAAATTAATTAAATAAAAAATAAAATAAAAATAAGCACACCCACCCACACGCCCACACACGCCAAACACAAACCCGTCACTTACCTGTTAGTATAAGTGCCTGGGCAGCACCATGTTACAAGATGGATATACAAGTAAAACCTCATATAACACTAAAACCTGGTTCCACAAGTCTTGGTGTTATATGATTTTTAGTGTTATCTGATGCATGTTAAAATCCTATGGGATCCATAGAGATACATTGTAACCACACAGGCTTTAGCGGTTGTTATCTGAAGCATCCCATAGGATCTTAATGTTATCTGATGCAATTCTTCCCCCCAGATTCCTTAATGTTATGCGATTTTAGTGTTATTCGATACTAATGTTATATGAGGTATTACTGTATGGTCATCGTACCAGTTCTCTAGGATAATATGCCTTAATGTAAATGTAAAACAGCTGCACCTCCTTAAGGGTTCTCCAACTGGAACAGCAATTGGAACAGCACAGGTGTAGCTTATTGATGAGGTAACTCCAAGACTTTGCTTAAAAACCCCAAGCCAGGCTGCCAGGCCTTTTTAGGAACTGTGGTAGTACGTCAATATAGGTAAAGCTATTAAATACACATTAAAATACACACAGACACACCACATCCAAAGGTGAGTCACTTACCCTGGGGAGCTTCAGGCTATAGGGAGCTTCAGGCTAGCAGCTTCTCTTCCTCCTCCCAGCTTGGTAGAACAGCAAGGAGGTCATGCATAAGTGCCAAGCACTGTAGGTGTGCATGCACATCAAGTGCTTGGCGCGCATGCGCACTGAAAATGTAAGCCCCAAAGGTGGTTCCTCCCAAAAGCTGCTACTGGTTCTCCGGGACACTGGGAAAAGTTACTACCAGTTCTGGAGAACTGGTGCGAACCTGTTACATCCCATCACTGCCCAAACAGCTTCCAAATTTCAGTCCCGTTTGCCATTTCCCATTTCTTGTCCTTCCCTCTCTCTGTCTGCTTTTATTCAAATGTTATTATACTTTTTTTTTAAAAAAAGGTCTTATTTACAGTTTGACGGAGCAAACAGCATCTCTAGCACATGATCTTGTCGGCTTCCATTGGGGAGCTGAGTCTGTGTGTGGGGAGAAGTCGCGACTCTGTCTGGGGACTGAATAGCATTTCAGGGAGAAGCGATTGTTCAGCAAATAAATAAAACAAAAAAGCCCCAGGCCCAAAGCTGTGGGGGTAAATTTATTTATGTGGGTGCGTGTCAGGCGGAGAATAGGCTGGGGGGGGGGCAAGGATTGGTGGGGTAAGCAAGGTTCACACATGCATTGAAAGGGGAACACAAGGCCCAGAGGAAACCTGAGCCGAATACACAAATATCCCACCCAACCCGCCTGGGTCAACCCCCCCCCTCCGAAGAGCAAAAAGCCGGCCCGCCAATGGACGTGAACTTGAGGGGAACCAGGCTGGGAGTCCCATTTCCCAGGCTCCTGGTGCGTTGCGGGTCTGGCTGCAGATGAGGCTGGCCAAGGCGGCCCCCACCCTCCCCACATAGCGATGGCTTTGGGAAGAGGTCCCTTGGCAACCCTGCAGCATCCCCAGCACCGCGGGGGGCTGAGAAGAGAGGCAGAGCCTGGGGAGGGGGCAGGCAGGAGACCCCCACCCCACTAACAGTGGTCGGGAGCACATTATGGGGCTGCCACACCAGGGAGTCGTCTGTCGATCTAAGGCCATGACAGCCAACCTTGGCACTCTAGATGTTTTTTGGACTTCGATTCCCAGAAGGCCCTGATGAGCAGGAGTGCTTGCTTGGGCTTCTGGGAATTGGAGTCCAAGAACACCTGGAGGGCCAAGGTTGGCCCTGTCACTGATCTAGGGATGGAGAGTTGGAAGGGACCAATCTCTCCACCTGTGGAATTGGTTAGCCAGAGCATCACCTGATGGTCTTCCACCCAACCTCTCTCTCTCTCCTGGTCCTCCAACCTTCAGCATCTCCCAAAGATCAGGGACCAGAGGTGGCCTTTTCCTCTACAACAGTGATGGCTAACCTTGGTGCTCCAGGTGTTCAGGAACTTCAATTCCCAGACGGCTCTGCTCAGCAAGAGTGCTGACTTGGCCTTCTGGGAATTGAAGTCCAAGAACACCTGGAGTGCCAAGTTTGGCCATCACTGCTCTGGGACTAGAATTCATAGGTCTTCATACTTGGCCCTCCAGATGTTCTTGGACTTCAATTCCCAGAAGGCCCTGCTCAGCAGGAGTGCTGACTTGGCCTTCTGGGAACTGATGTCCAAGAACACCTGGAGGCCCAAGGTTGGCTATCACTGCATCTACCAGTTGATGAGTCCCTCTTTCCCATGGAAAGCAAGTTCCTTGAGGGGCGTCCCAGCCCAGAACTCATCGTGAATTCATTGCACTGACCCCTGCTTGCCAGTGTGGCCGGGTGGCCCTGCTATGGTCATAGAGTAGAACAGTCCCCAGTTCAAGTAAAGCAGATTTAGAAAGCTCCTGGTGTGTGCCCTGGGAAAAGGACGGTTTTGTCCAGAAGAGTAGCGTGCCTTGGAGGGGCCCCGTATAAAATTTTGTTTGGGGGCCCTTAGGAAGGGTAAAGATTTGTTTTGCTTACGCACGTTGGGGGCCCCCGTGGCCCGGGCCCCCCGTATAATTGATACAGCAGATATGGCGGTAGCTACGCCTCTGGTTTTGTCTCTCCGTGAGTTTGTTCCCAAATGCCGCCACCACCACCACAATGGAGGCAACTGGTGGGTTGTCTCCTGACTCTGGGATGAAAAAACAAAACAGAAAAACTGAATCCAGGCAGAGGAGGAGGAGGATGTCTGGCCGTGGATGGAGTGGGGTGGAAAAAGGAATAAGCCGGAGGGAACAACGGGTGGAGAAGGACGTTTCCGCACAGGCATCCCAAGGCGCACAAAGATGCCGAATGCTGTCGATGGCCCGGCCTAATCCTCTTGGTTTTTTTAATTGGCGTTGAGGCTAAGCTGATTTAAACCTCTTCAGTCTTTTTAGGGGGAGGCACAGAGAGAGACGGACACCCTCAACTCACACCCGTCTGCTTTTCCCACTCCTCCTGGCTCTCTCTCTCTCTCTGTGGCCTAAATAACAAGCTGACCATCGCCAGCCCCGTGTTCTGCCATACAAAAGCATCTTTGTAGGGAAAGGAGAGCTGGGAAGGAGGGGGGAAGAAAACATTGAAGCCACCCCCAAAAAAACAATTAAGAGGGTTGTGAATTAAGCAGGGCGGACCGTTGTGGCCAGAGGAGGCTGCTTGGGACACGGGTAGAGCTTCGTTAAGAAATACACCGCTCTTTTTCACATTACACACACACAAACACACACACAATAATTCCCTTCCTTCCTCCTCCATTGCCCCCGCCCCGCCATCCACTCGCTAACCTTTTGCTCTGGTCAGCTTGCGGCAAACCGGCCAAGCTTTTGCAAGGATCAACCTGCCTGCAAGCTGGCAGGACAAATGTTCCCCTAGTTTCTATGCTTGCCATGCACCTGAAATGCAAATTTCCATGCATTGGAAATGCAAATCTCCATGCATTGGAAATGCAAATTTCCACACACCTGAAATGCAGATTTCCATGCAGAGGAAATGCAAATTTCTCTCTGGTTGCCATGCTTTCCATGCAACTGAAATGCTGGAAAGCTATTGTCTGACATATGTGAACCCCATGTTGCTAGGAAGTGAGGGTGGAAGAATGCGAGATGGATCAACCCCATAAAGGAAACCACAGTCTTGCATCAGGCCATGACTAGGAGGAGGGCCTTTTCAGTGGTGGCACCAATGTTATGGAACTCCCTCTCAGTGGAGCTGGTAACATCCCTCCATATGTCTAAAAAGCAACTGAAAAGTCTCTTTTTAACGAGGAATCATCATCATCATCATCATCATTCCTTTGGGAATATCTTACCAACAGCCGATCATTAGGCATTTTATTCTGTCTCTCTGCATCACCAAATAGGTTTTCTTTTTAGGCTGTCTTGGGTTTTGATGTGTTTATATCAGGGGTGCCCAAATTTTTTGGGCCGTTGGCCGATCATGTGGTTCAGGGAGCCGGTCATGAAGGCCTGGGGGCCGGGTGCGGCCCCCAAGGCCAATTCATCCCCCCCGCAAAGCCCTTGTCACTCCTGGAAGTGGAAGTAAAATGCGCCCATACGGGCACATTTTACTTCTGCTTCCAGGAATGATGAGGGCTTCATGGGCCGGATGAATTGGCATCGGGGGCCACACCTGGCCCCCGGGCCTTAATTTGGGCATCACTGGTTTATATGCAAATTTTAATATTTGTTTCTGTTTGTACCTGTTGAGTTTTATGCTGTTAGCTGATCTGAGTAGGAAAGTTGCCCTATAGGGGCGGGGTATAAGTTTAATAAATAAATAAATAAATAAATAAAATTAATTAATTAATCAGCAAAAGGGGAACTCATTCATTTTCATGAAGGAGACATAAGTTAGAAGCTGTTAGACAAGATTGAACAAACAAACAAAAACCCAAATATTTTTTTAAAAAACCCACTTTCATGGTAGGTAAAGCCAGTCGTATCCGGCTCTAGGGTTCAGTGCTCATCTCTATTTATAGCCAAAGAGCCAGTGCAGTCTGCAGACATTTCCATGGACATGTGGCAGGCATGCCTCAACACTGGAGAGCACAGAGTCCTGTTTACCTTCCCACGGAAGTGGTACCTGTTTATCTACTTGCAATGCTTTGCTCTCAAACTGCTAGGCTGACAGGAGCTGCGACAGAGACAAGATCTCACTCCATCATGCAGCACCCAGGAATTGAACTCCGACCTTCCAGTCATCCAATCCAGTGTCTTAACTACTTGAGTCACCGCAATGGTTCAAGTAGTTAAGGAATGGGCGGTTGGCCAAATTAGAGTTGGGGACTCAGAGGCTGAAAAAAAGAGGGGGGTCTACAAAAAAAGGGGGGTCTATAGTTTCATTGCTGCCCATCCCCAAAAATCCCCATTGAAAGGTTTGCCTGTAACTCTCATAAGCACATTTTGTGCAAGGGTGGTCTGGACCTGATTATTAGGTGGCGTGGGCCAGATCTGGACTGTGGGCTGTAGTTTGGGAAACACTGGTTTATGGCCTAATCCCTGGCTCTCTACCCATTTTTCCATCACAGCAACCATCCTGCGAGGTAGGAGAGACTGGATCCAAATCTGAAGTCCGATTCTGCCTAGCATGTCAAGATCTTAAAGTAACAAATCTCACTCTCTTGGTTCGGTTCTTGCCTTGATCACGCAGGGTAGATTTGCCACAAAGGTAGCAAAATTGTCCGGTTTATTAACCCAACTGTGCCTACTCCTGTTTAGCTTGAAACGGACTCACTATGGCCTAGCTGTACTCTCAAATAAGATGGTTTCACACACGAGACAAGCCCTTGGTCCATCTCGCCTTATAGACCTATTTCATCTCACTGACTTTCCCAGGTGCTGCTGGAACATGCATGCCAACAGGGGACGTGATTCAGCTGAGGCAGCAGCAGGCCTAGTGGTAGCTGCAACTATTATAATGTTCCCATGTAAAAATACATTTCCCAAGGACTGACCATTTGAACAGCCTTAATATCTGTAAGCGGTAGGCAAATTATGAGTTCAGATTTGGAATCAGCACACTCGATATCACGTAAATCGCACGTGTTTTTCTCAGTAGCAAAACCATATGGGCGCATTTTACTTCTGCTTCCAGGAGCGACGAGGGCTTTGTGGGCCAGATGAACTGGCATTGAGGGCTGGATCTGGCCCCTGGGCCATAGTGACCGGTTTCCTGAACCAGATGACCAGCCCACGGCCCAAAAAGTTTGGGCACCCCTGGCCTAAAAGACACCTTTTGACTTGGTTATTCTATGATTCTCTGACCCCGACATCTTTTATGGCTCAGCTAAGAGCAGTGCTCGAGTGGTTAAGATTCTGAACTCGACAACTGGAAGGTCAGCAGTTCAATCCCCGGGTACTGCATGACAGAGTGAGCTCTGGTCGCTGTCCCAGCTCCTGCCATCCTAGCAGTTTGAAAGCAAGACATTGCAAGTAGATAAATAGGGACCACTTTGGTGGGAAGATAAATACCGTTCCATGCACTCTGATGTCTAGGCATGCCTGCCACGTGGCCACAGAAACGTCTGTAAATGCAAACAGCACTGGCTCTTTGGCTCTAAACAGAGATGAGCACTGAACCCTAAAGTTGGATATGCCTGGCTTTTGAGCAAGGGTGACCTTTATCTTTGCCTGTGATGAGAAGCTAAATCACCCAGTTTTTAGTCGGACTTATTAACAGCTAAGCAACCATGGTGGTCTGGCCGTTTCCGGCTCCCCTGTGTCCGTCTTCCGGCCTCCCACATCTGTCCTCCTTTGTAAACTGATTATGGGCTGTTCTAATGCTTTGCCTTAAGCCGGGCCTTGGAAAAAGTCTGGCTGGCGGGATGGTCAAGAAATGGAAGTCCACAAGGAAAGGGACAGAAGCTTCCACAGAAATGGAAGAAGAAGGCCTGGACTGATCAGAAAAAACCCAGAGCTGGACCAAGCCACACCGTGTCTTTCGATGGCTTGGGGTGGAAGGATCGGCCATTTTGTAGGCGCCAGTTGACTGAAATGGTGCCTCTCTCTCTCTCTGCCCATCCTTCCCTCTTTCTCTCCCACCCTCCGTGCCCCCAGAAAGATGAAGGTGGAAAGGGACTGGGGGTGAAGCCCCTTCCCCAGTTTGCTGAAAAGACCCTTCTGTGTCTATTGCAAGGAGGGGAGAAAAGGGGTTTCCCCCCAGCCTCCCTTTTGTCTTTGCCCCCCCCTCCCCACCACTCCCAGATCGCCTGCTCTGTCTTTTCCCACAGAGGTAGCCAACCCACCAGGAATGCAAATGATGTTCATTATGCAAATTCATGCAAATGGGAGTCTAACGATAAAAAGGAGGAGAGAGCCAGGGGCTCGGCATGCCTAATGAGAGCGAATGTTTCAACACCCCCCCTTCACCCTGGACGTGGGACTGAAAGGAGCCACTGTCTGCCTTGGAGGGGGCTTGGCTCGGGCAGCGGCAGCGGCAGGGGCGGCAGTGGGCCAGGAGGGTGGTGGCAGTTACACATCACACATACATATGAAAAAACCCATGCTCACCATTGCCACTTGCCTTAGAGGCAAAGAGTCTTCCTCTTTCTCCTACTGGCACAAAATGAGCAGGGGGGGGGGGGAGACAAAGGATGGTGCCGTCCATTCTTCCTCCTCCTCTCCAATGCCCTTGTTATGCCCAGCAAGTCAGGGCAGAGCTGGAGGATGTGGGAAAGCCGCTTCTTCGAGGATTAAATGTGGCGCTAGAGAAGAGACGAAAGACACAGACAGACAGACAGACAACAAGAGAGAAGACGTGACAAAAATAAGACCAGCTGCCCGAGACAAGGGGCAGCTCCCGGGAGGAAGCTGAAACCGCCCGGCCCTTCGGGGGTTAAAACAGGGTCCCTTTTGGTCTGTGCCAAAAGCCACACCGAACCTTACAGAGGCAAGTTGCTCCTGGGACGGCAGAACCCAAGACTACCGTATATACTCATGTATAAGTCAGGTTTTGTAGCCGCCAAAATGAGGTCCAAAAATGGGACTTGACTTATACTCAGGTCAATGTAAACACTCAAAAAACATACCCACACAAATGTCTAAATTAATTAATTTTACCCTATTTTCATGTAGTTTAATTATCGAAACTCACTAGCAGCGGCTGCATTTTCCACCCCCGGCTTATATTCGGGATGACTTATAGTCGAGTGTATACGATAGTTGGATAACAACAAGTCCCAGCTGAAAGCGGATGATGGGATCAATGGGACTTGCAGGGGGTCGGGACTTGCATAAGTTTTGCCTCTAAAATGGGACCGGTTCCGTCAGTAAAGTTAATAACCATAACTTTGTGTCAGAAATTATTCTGGGTTGAAAGGATATTTGCTGTAGAAATTATGCTCAGGGGATGATGATGATGATTAGATTTGTATGCTGCCCGACTCGCAGAGCGACTCTGGGATGCCCGAATGAGTCTTCTTTCATGTCCCCAAGAGCTGGGACAGAGATAGGAACTCAATCCATCATGCCATACCCAGGTCTTGAACTGTTGACTTGCTGGCCTTCCAGATAACAAGGCGAGCTTCTTAACCTCTGAGCCACCCGATCCCCTAGTGAAATTAATGACATAAATCAGGGATTCTCAACCAGTGGCCTGTGGGCCAAATGTGGCCCACGGTGCCATTTCATGTGGCTCCCTAGTGCCTCCACCACACCAGGAAGTGCCATGTGGCAGAGGAAGGGCAAAATGTCCATCCGGCCTCTGAAGCTGTCTGAGGGAGGGCAATCCGGCCCCCGGCTTAAATCGATTGAGAACGCCTGACATAAATCTTGCCTTGGTAAGTCCAGAAGTTATTCTGGGTTGAAAGGATGCAGTAAAGCATATGCACAGTAAACCCATCCGTGTGGATTCACAGAGCAATGTTTCCTAACCTTTGCTTCTTGGACTTCAATTCCCAGAATCCTCCGCCAATTCCCTAAAGCACTGATCAGCCAATGGACTGATGTAGGCTCCTGGGAATTGAAATCATCCCCCTGTGGGGCTTGGGCCCCACCATTGAGAACCAAGGGGATAGAGGGAAGTTTGGGCTCTATCAAAGTAACAGGCCCTTCTCTGTATTTCCTGCTAACCAACGGCCCATTTCCATGAGTCAAAGGCCTCCTATCCAAGGAGTTCAGCCTGGGACATGGTCAGTCTGAGGCCAGAAAAATGACCTTTGAGGAGACCAAAGAAAGAAGGATTGGGACCTTTTTCCACCTGGGAAAAGTAAGAGGCCAAACTCGGCCTCTGAAGCCTTGACCCTCCTTCCCGTTGGTTTGCATTCCCCCTTGGTAGAAGAGTGGAGCTGGTCTTGCCAAATTCCCCATGGATTTATTTTTGGGGTTGGCCTCCGGAGAGGGACCTTCCAGTGCTAACCTTGATGTTGTTCTGGAGCCAAAAAATGCTTCTTCCTGTGGCGTATCTGAAGCCGAATATTGGCGATCCTCATGGCAATGAGCCACGAAGACTGTCCTGGGAATAGAATGTCGTGGCCTTTCTCCTGTCTTTTGCATCGCAGCATGGCACCCAGAGTACTACGGATCCAGTTTCCACAAGTCACTTTCTGGTCCTGAGCCCTTTTGACATGCAAAGTCCTCCTCCTCATCATCATCCCCAGGCCAGGATGGATGATGAAGCTGCCCTCCATCATGGTGGATTCAAATGGGATTTAATCCACTTGGGGACCCTTGCCCTTTCCTGTCGACTTTGGCACCCAAGGCTGTTAGGGTGGGGTCAGGTGAGTTAACCACCACCCTGATGCTCAGCATTGAGTCAATAGGTTTACTCTATGACCACAGTAGGATAACCTGGCCAGACTTAAGCCAAAAGCTTAAGAAACAACATTCCTGTACGCATTGTGGACTCCTGCCCATTGCCATGTAATTGTCACTTTAGGCTGGCTAATGTTTGTCTGGTTTTACCACTGTGTTCCTTCCACTATGCGCCTGCTATAAACAGAGATGAGCACTGAGCCCTAGAGTCAGATACGGCTGGCTTTTGTATGTTCCTTCCGCTATGACTTTCTAATAAGCCAAGGAAAGCCCTGCAACAAATAAAACATCTCTTCAAAACATCTGACTGGGGACTTTTAATTCCAATGCCTACTTTTTCAAAAGGCCCACTTTCTAGATCAGGGATTCTCAACCTGCTGCCCGTGGGCCAGATGCAGCCCAGGGCACCATTTTATGTGCCCCCCCTGCCCCCACCACACTCGGAAGTGCCACGGGGTGGAGGAAGGGCAAAATAGCCTCTTTTTCAAAAGCAACTTCTAGAAAATTAAGCTATTTTCTGCCTGTGCAGACGTGAGACCCGCTCTTCCCAACGGGACTTTGCTCCCAAGGGGGAAAACTGCACAAAAATGGAGCCACAAACAGAGGCAGGAGAATAAGGCTTGCAAATTGGGGTGTGTGTGTGTTTGCAAGAGGTGTGTGTGTGTGTCTCTGCCTTGCTCCGCTTATCCAAGGCCCGCGTTCCTGAGCAAAGAGAGGGTTTTGCACGTCTTGTCCAAACTCGGGCTGCTTCAAACAAAAGCCCCTTTCAGGGTTTCCCAGACACAAAGTCCTTCAGCTCAATTAGTCAAGCACACACACTCACACAGCCACACACACACTCCCCATAAGCCTTTTGCTGGAGAGAGCCAGGGCGGCCACTTGGAAAGAAGGCTGGTGGAATGAATGCCATTTTCTACTGGAAGCCTTGTGGTTAGAGGAACCACAACCACCACAGTCCAAAGCAAGAGAAAGCCAGGATGAGACTTACACCGTGGGGTGGGGGAGATTTCGGGAGGGGAGGGGGCCTTGCAGGAAGAGAGAAACTGAACAATGAAGCCCCAGCCATCTTTGCAAGGAAAGCTAGAAAGGTCAAAGGTCGCCTTTGCTCAAAAGCCAGTCATACCTGACTCTAGGGTTCAGTGCTCATCTGTTTATAGCCCAAGAGCCAACGCTATCTGAGTCTGCCCTTGGAGGGAGGGGGCACGTGAAATGGTGTCGTGGGCCAGATCCGGCCCATGGGCCTTAGCTTGTGAATCCCTGAACTAAACCAACTCTGGAAGCTGTGGATTTCCTGCATTGGCAAAAGGGGGTTGGACTAGATGACCCCTAGAGACCTCTCAGCACTGCATATAGCTCTATCATTCGTGATACAAGGCATAGACTCCCCCCCCCCCGGCCTCCCCCCCCCCACTTCTGCCTCATGGCTGGCACCGACAGGATCCGGGTTTCAACCCAAACTCATTCCCAAGTCTACTAATAATAACAATTTCATGTCAGAAATGATTCTGGGTTGAACGGATTTTTGCGGAAGAAACTCCGCTCAGGGAACACCCAAATGAGGGTCCTTTCATGTCCCCCAAGAGCTGGGATAGAGACAGGCACTCAATCCGTCATACAGTGCCCAGGTCTCGAACCTGTGACTTGCTAGCCTTCCAGCTCACAAGATGAGCGTCTTAACCACTGAACCACTGAAATCCAGCCCCATCCCAGCTTCAATTCTGGAGAGAAACGGTTGTGCATTTCTGGCCTAGAACTGGTTTCAAAGAGAAAACGTTCCCAAATGGGATGTGAGAATTGGGCTACGCCCCCCCCCCATACACCCCTTGCTCCCCTCCAGCCCTTCACAGAGTCCCGTCCGTGGAAACTCACCCGTGCGCTGCCAAAATGTATTCGGAGAGAGCTCCACGTGCGTTCAGGGCAGGCCTGATCCTGCCCCAGATGGATAGAAGCCACGAAGTTCCCTCTCTAGCTCTCTCCCTTTGGAGCGTTGCCCTGAAAAAACCAAATGGAGAGGAACAGGTTAATTCCAGTGAGAAATTTGTAACAAGGTCTTTCCTAGTTGATGATCCGGCTTAGTGGAGACTAAACCTTTCAGCCTTTCCACTGCTAAAGAACGCAGTGTATTCAAAAGGTAAAAGTAAAGGTCGCCCTTGCTCAAAAGACAGCCGTATCTGACTCTAGGGTTCAGTGCTCATCTCTGTTTACAGCCAAAGAGCCAGCAATGTTTGTGTCTGCAGATGTTTCCATGGTCATGTGGCAGGCATGACTAGACACGGAATGCTGTTTCTCTTTCCCACCAAAGTGGTCCCTATTTATCTACTTGCAATTTCTCACTTTTCAACTGCTGGGTTGGCAGGAGATGGGACAGAAACAGAAGCTCACTCTGTTGTCCAGCACTTGGGTCTTGAACGGCTGACCTGCCGGCCTTCCAGTCGTCAAGTTCAGCATGTTAACCACTAAGCCACTGCTGTGTCCCTTATCTGCATTCAAAAAGCTACCCCTAAATAAAATGAAAGTAGACCGGCAAGGTTATTGTACTCATTTTGAATGGTCTGGGAAGGAAACCATAAAGAATTGGCGCGAAGGAGAGGCAAGAAAGAGTTCCGGGAAGTCACTTGCATGTCGTGTCACCTCCTGTGCTGCTTGACTGAGTCTGCCATTGTTCCTCTGTGCCAGAATCAGGCAAGCCAGGCCAAAGGTCCCTGAGAAGTTGAGTCAAGGGACTTGAGGAATTGTAGGAATGCCCGAAGCTCTTGGTTTAGCCGACTAAAGCCAGCCTTGCGACATACGATTCCCCAAGCCTTAATGCGACTCAGTGGTGAACTTTGGGTCAGACATTTCGCTCGCTCCCCCCCCCCCCATCAGTTAAGACGAAATGTGGCCCAGAGATAGCAGATCTCTTACAAGGCACAGCCAGAAGAAGAAGGAGGAGGAGGAGGAGGAGAAGAAGAAGAATTCAGAGGAGGAAGAGGAAACTTTTGGAAACTTTTTTATTGATAAAATTCTTACTGGCTCTGTCCCCGATAGAATCGTCTCTGCTCTCTGTTCCTTTACATAAGGCCAGTCCAATTTACTTGTCAGAGCTTCCCAAATTTCTTGCGATAAAGGACATTCTTTTGCAAAATGCGAACAGGTTTCTCTCAGGGGTCTCTGGCCTGCTATCCCACCTCTAACATTCTGGCATCTTATCCTCTTGCACTACTGATCTTATTTTTTCCATGGGTTGGTTGCTCCTACATTAAGTACCTGATGATATGCATTCCACCTCGTTTCCCACAGACAGAGGGGTATATGCTCATCTTTAAACACAGTCAAGTCCTCCTCCCCTGGCTGAGGAGGAGAAGGAGAAGAATGGGATAGAATAGGGATGGCGAACCTTGGCACATCAGCTGTTCTTGGACTTCAATTCCCAGAAGCCCAAGTTTCTGTGAATCCACACAAATTGGTTTACTGCTTGTCTCTGGATTCACAGAGTCTTGGGCTTCTGGGAACTGAAATCCACGCACACCTGGAGTGCCAAGGTTCGCTATCACCGTTCCAGGCTCATCTCTGGTTCACTTTTATCTCCCAGAGTTGGCCTCTGAGCATGCACAGAGTTAACTGTTTCTGGTCCCCGACCCTAAACTATTTGCACGGGGAGGAGTCAGTGAAGAATTTAGCAGCCTCTGAATGAAATTAAAGGCAGCTTTCTTTCTTTTTTTAAAAAAATGCACCCAACTGGTGGGATTCAGCACTTTGGACAGAGCCCCAGCCCGGCAATTACACCCAGAAGAACCACTTGTGCGCTTCACAAGCCACTTCTGACTTCAGGCCCCCCTTTCTGGGTAGAGAATCCATACGAGGGGTTTAGCGTTCCCTTTTCCTGGAATAGTTATTTCAGTATAAACTCAACAGCAGCTCCCACCCACAGAAGGACTGTTCACTGCATGCCAAACAGGGCCAGATTAAGACCCTTAGAGGCCCTAAACCAGGGATTCTCAACCTGTGGCCCGCAGGCCGGATGCAGCCGATGGTGACATTTCATGTGACCCACCACCACACCTGGAAGTGTCATGTGGTAGAGGAAGGGCAAAACGGCCATCCAGCCTTCGAAGCTGTCTGAGGGACCGTGACCCAATGGCTCCTGGCTTTAAAAGGTTGAGAACTCCTCCCCTAAGCACTTAAAAGATTTTGGTGCCCCCATATATGAATGTAATTCAAAATATAAACAATAACAAACCATAAAAATAAAATTTTATTTATCAAATAAATAAATAATTTTTTTTAAAAAAAAAAAACTAAACCTTTTCCCTTCAATTTCATGACCTTTGGGGGAGGTCTCCACTCTTGTCATTATTGTATATATCTGTATGTAATTTTCCCCTTCCATTTAATGTGGGCTCCTTTTACAGATCTTGGTTCAGCTGCACCATTTGCAGTATTGCACCATATATGGCCCATGGTAAATTTGGCTAGGGAAAAACTCTGTGTGATGCCCTCTTCCCTTGTAGCCTTAAGTGCATGCTTATTTTGCTCCATAGTTAATCCACCCCTGATGCCAAGGTAGATGGGGACTGGCACCCCCTTCCAAAAGTGGTAAATGCTCAAAAAACCCTCCCTAAACTTGCTCAGTCTCTCCCTGGTTGCTTTGATTCCTGGTTGCCATAATTACCAATATTAATTGCCTTCTCTTTTCCCAGTTTAATACATCCAGATGTCTCCACCATTCCTCGTAAGATCTTCAGACTGTTCATGATCTAGCCCAGGGGTGCCCAAACTTTTTAGGCTGCAGGCCAGTCATGTGGTTCAGGGATCTGGTCACTATGGCCTGGGGGTTGGATATGGCCCTGACACCAATTCATTTGGCCCATGAAGCCCTCATCGCTCCTGGAAGCGGAAGTGAAACGTGCCTGTACAGGTGCATTTTACTTCCCCTTCCAGGAGTGATGAGGGCTTTGTGGGCCAAATGAATTGGCATCGGGGCCAGATCCGGCCCACAAGCACCCAATCTAGCTTGTGTTTTCTGCTGGATGGAGGTTTGATTCACCCACCCCTGGTATTCTTGGATAAGAACAGACAGAAGCAGAATCGCCCCCATATTGCTGTCCCTTTTGTGATCTCAAAACTTCAGTTTTGAAGACACGGATAGATCTTTTTTAAGGGCAAGAGAAAAAGACAGAGACATAAAAGGGGGAGGAGATCGCACTCACTCATTCACACACACACACACACACACACACACACACACGTGCACGTACACGCACGCACGCATGCACACACACACACACACACACACACACACACACACACAACCCCATCTTTGCATCACTGTGAAACAAGAACTGGCTGCCTCCCTCCATTGAGTTTGGGTTATCCTGACTCTGTGAGTTAAACCCAACCCATCTGTCTGAGCATTTAAAATGCCTACCTCTGACGTGTCCTGATTTCTGCCACCCTCTCTGCTCTTCTTCCATGTCTTCCATTCAATCCTGTTTCCCTTCTTATCCTCAGGACTTCTGGCCCTCCATCTTCGAGTGAGAGCTCTTCGTTCCCAAGTTAGTTAACATTGTGTGCTTTTCTTTCTCACTTGCTTGCTACACTCTTCTTCTTCCTCCTCCTCCTCCTCTTCTCCTTCTTCTTCCTCCTCCTCCTCTTCTCCTTCTTCTTCCTCCTCAGGCGTGTAATGGGGTTATTTTTACTTTCGGTTATCTAGCTTTATGAAGACTGGACCCTACTCATACAGCTAGATAACCAAAGATAACAACCAACCCCTGGGGGAGACGCCACCAGCAGTGCTTCCAGCCCTCCTCTCTTCTGCCCGTTTCTTCAGCCAGGAGTCTTGGTTCAAAAAAAAAATAAAAAATGAAAGGGGGGGGGCGGAGAGAAAATAGTGCTTTAAAAATGCAGCAAGTCATTGTTATTACAATTTCTTGACTCCACATCATAAGGACCAATTACATGAAAGTTGAGCATTATTTCAGGTGGGAGTATTTTTTTCCTGACTGGGTCACATATAAAATGCCTTAAGTGTCTTTCCTTATACTTTATACCTTTTTCAAAGTACATTTTTTTTTAAAAAAAATTGTATTCTGCTCCCTCTACTCAAAGAAAGGAAGGAAGAAATGGAGAGAGAGAGAGAGAGAAGGGAGGGAGGAAAGAAGGAAGGAAGAGAGAGAGAGAAAGGAAGGAAAGAAGGAAGGAAGACAGACAGAAAGGAAGGAAGGAAAGAAGGAGAGAGAGAAAGAAAGAAAGAAAGAGAGGGAGGGAGGAAAGAAGGAAGAAAGAGAGAGAGAAATGAAAGAAAGAAGGGAGACAGAAAGGAAGGAAGGAAAGAAGAGAGAAAGAAAGAAAGAAGAGAGGGAGGAAAGAAGGAAGGAAGGAAGAGAGAGAGAAATGAAGGAAAGAAGTCAGAAAGAAAGAAAAGAAGTAAGGAAGGAAGAAAAGAAGAAAAAGAGAAAGAAAGAAGGGAGGGAGGGAGGAAAGAAGGAAGAAAGGAAGGGAGAGAGAAAGGAAGGAAGGAAAGAAGGAAGGAACAGACAGAAAGAAAGAAAGAAAAAAGAAAGAAGAAAGAGAGAAAGAAAGAAAAAGGATGGAAGGAAGGAAGGAAGAAAAAGAGAGAGAGAGAGAAAGAAAAAAGAAAGAGAGAGAGAGAGAAAGAAAGAAGAGTGGGTGGGTGGAAGGAAGGAAGGATGAATGAATGAATTAGGGAGTTTATAACCAAGACACATTAAAAAATACCAACTGATATACCATGTGAGATAAAACAGAATACAGTACAGTTTTAAAAAAAGTTAAAACTTCAGCTACATTTATTTTAATGGGGAAATTACTTTCCTCGATGAACTCAATGGTATTTTAAAAGTGCCCAACTCTGGGTGGCTCATCCCAGGATCCTTCCTAAACCAAAACCCACAGCAGAATATTCCATCTCTTGGCCAAGATTGTAGACTGTGTATATATTTTAGCACTGCATTTTTCACATATATTTTAGCTTTTCAATATAGTATTGGTTAAATCAGAGATGTAATTCCTAAATTATCAAATCGACTACGGTATTACGGTCCAAGACCAGCACAGAGCAGCAAAGGAAAGAGAAATTAAAATGGGGGTACTTAAAATATAGACCAAGATTCCTAAAGTATGTCCATTGCACAAATATACGAGCATGGGAAGGATAAACTAGAAACCTGGTGTCAATCCAGGTGTGGGTCTGGGTGGGATGAGCCACAGGTAGCACAGAATAAAATGCCTCCTGTCCTTTTTGGACACCTGGAGTGACTCCGATCTCTCCTGGTCTGGAGATGAGGATGCCATCAGTCCTGGACAGAAGGGAAAAGAGGAGTTGAGCGGCGGAAACTTGCCCTTCTTTCGTTCAGGGGAGAGGGGTTCTCCCCCCACTCCCACCCCAAAAATACACCCCTCGCCCAGTAGGCCGGAAAAATGTCTTTGAAAGATTTGCTTTAAAGCCAGGCTTCACCTGTCTGGCTTAGGCGGCCAATGCTTGGGTGTCTTAAATTAATGGACAGCCCCCACCCACCCAGTGAAGCACCCTAGGTAGGTCCGAAGCTCTTTGTCCTGAGGGGAGAGAAGGAAGGTGTCTGCCAAGACACTCCGATCTCCGAGGGAAACGGGGGTCCCTCTGCTTCTTTGGCCCGGGGAGGGGGTGTGTGTGTCTTTCGGCTGCCTCTGAAGCGCAAACCCCCTCCCAGCGGGGTGAATCGCCGCTGACCCCTGCGGGGTGGAAGGCAAGAGGGCGCCAAACACCTGGGAGGGCCACATCTGGCCAAAGACCTGGAGCGCACGCCCCTTTCCCTGGGGGGGGGGCTTTCGCACAAGCGGGGGAGGGCACACACCGAAGGGGGCCCGGGCATCACTCGCGGTCAAGGGGCGGACAGGGGCAGCCCCTTCCTGAGGGGGGGGCGGGGACCCCCGAGGCAGGGAGGCGTCTGAGGCCCCAGACCAAAGGCTCCCCCCTCCCCCAGAGATGACTGTGGGGCGCAGAGAGGAGGGGAAAGAAGACGCCTGGTGATCTCGGTTCTCGTGCGCGTCCACGGCGGTGGGTGCGCGCTCCCGGCCGGCACCCACGGGCTGCCTGGGTTCGGGGTCTTCCCAGAAGCAGATCCTGATCGTGAATTGGCCTGAATGGGTCGGCGTCGAGGGTCTTCTGCTCCGCGTGGCACCTGACGGGGAGGGGAAGGCGGGGGGTGCGGGCAGACCTCGGGCAGCCCCTCCCCAATGAACGGGCGGAGGGTGGGAGGGTCTCCCGCGGCATCCCCCCGCCCCTCCCTCGCAGGCCGAAAACGGCCAGACGTCCGTGCCCCGACATCCTCGGAGCCACTTACTTGAGAGGAGAGGCTGCCAGGCTTCGCCGGGCCGGGCGGGGGGGGGGGCGTCGCCGCCTTGCTGGGAGCCTGGTGCCGGGGGGCCCTGCACGCCCCCTCCCTCCCGAAGGACCGGGGGGGCCCCAGAGGTTGGGGCGGCCGCAGCCGGCGCACAAGGGCCGCTCTCGCCTTCTCTTTGCGCTGTGGGAGACGCAGAGCCTGGATTATTATTATTTTTTTGGGGGGGGGGAGGGATTGGGGGGAGGGAAGCGCGCGATCCCCGCCTCGCCTTTTGACCGCTGGAGCTTTGCGCGCCCTGGGGAGGACGGACCCATTCATTCTTTCGCAGGCGCGCACACGCGCATTTCCCCCCCTCCGTCGCCCATCACCCATTGGCTCCCGGTGGCTGACGTCACCTCCCCTGATTTTCATGTCCTCCCTCCCTCGGCCCCCCCTCCTTCGGCAGGCAAAGTGGCCGGCCGGCCGGCCCCCCAGCAAGCGGCTCGGCTGGGGTGCCCCGAGGCGAAGGCAGGTGGAGCTGTTGCGCGCCTTTTCCTCCCTCCCTTCGCGGAAGAGCAGCAGAGGGGAGAAGGGGGGGGGGGACTCCGGTGTCTAGTCATGCCTGCCACATGACCATGGAAACCAGCGCGGGCACTTCGGCTTAGAAACAGAGATGAGCACTGACCCCTAGAGTCGGATACGACTGGCTTTCGAGCAAGGGGAAACCTTACATCTGGAAGGGGGCTAAAAAAGACGCAAGACAACCCCCCCCGCCCGCCTTTTCCCCATTTGGCAGCCCCCCCGGATGCGCCTTCCTGAGACACCCCACCCCACCCCAACCCCGGAAGACGTCGCGGCCAATTTTGCAGAAACCAGCGGAGATTCGCTGGAAGAGCAGCTCATTGGATCGGGCGCAGGTGGTACCTTACGGAGCCGGGAGCCCAAGGCGCTTGGAACACGGAGCGGCCTCGGGGACAAGCACGTCTGAATGCCAGACCGTCACAAGGGATGTGTGTGGAAGACTCGTGTTTCTTCTCCTTCGTCCCTGCGCCCTTTTCCTCGGATACACAACACGAAACAATTCCTCTTCTTTCTCCCCAAACTCCACAGATATATAATACTTTCGTGTCAGAAATTATTCTGGATTGAAAGGATTTTTATTTATTTTTTGGCCGGAGAGACTCCCGTCAGGGGACGCCCAAATGAGGCTCCTTCCATGATCCCAAGAGCTGGGACGGAGACGGGCGCTCAATCCGTCATGCAGTACCCGGGTCTCGACCTGCCGGCTTGCCAGCCTTCCAGCTGACAAGGCGAGCTACTTAACCACTAATCTAACATCCAGCCTTCTTTTTTCCCTTCCCTCTCTTGCGTTCCAGAGGTGGACATCTGGAGAGAGAAATTCCGCTCCAAATTGTATGGAACTATAACTTCCCGTTTGGACATTTCCAAGGGGAAAATTCCGCCTGTTTTGCTGAGTTAATAATAAGAAGGGGACGGACGGATAAATAAATTGGGTTAAAGAAGCGGGGAAAAGCAAAATTCAATGTGGCACCTAAAAAGTTACTATTTGTTGAAGAAAGGATCGGGGTCCCCAATAGATTTTGCGGAGCGAATCTTCATTCTTTGACTTCCCAATTTTACGCGCCGTTTCCCCTCGCAGGTTTATTCTTTGGACTCGGAAGGAATTCCGGCCAGCAAAGGAATCGCTCCTGCCCGTTCTACTTGCGAGTAAGCCTCTCTGGTGCCAGTGGGACTTACTCCCGAGTAACCACATAATGGGCTGGGCTATGGAAACAGACATAACGGGGCAGGAAATCCCAGGACTGGTGAAGTCTCCGCGGGAGTAACTACTGCCTTAGCTTTCCGCTTCAAAATATTCGGGTCCCCCTCCCCCATGCTAGCCGAGCGGGACTGATCCGGACAATCCGATCCTCTTTAAACCGGACCAGACATCTCGCGGGATAAACCGACGTGGGCCTTATCTACCACACGGAGGGGAAAATAATGTTTACCATAAAATGTTAAATTCTATTTTTACATTTCTATTCCCTTTTAATGGTGGGTTTTAATTGTTTCTTCGCACACGACGGTGGGTTCCCAGCTAAGGGATTAAAATTAAATTAAAATATAAGGAGAGCAGAAGCGCATCGCTAGGAAACCCTTGAACTTGTGAAGACAGAACCTCATGTCAACTGGCCTTGTCCGTGTTAGGAAGGGCAGGTTAAAACTGGGCTCTGTCGGTTCTGGGCCTCTGAATGGCAATCCAAAATTCAGATTTGGAGGACGGAACAAAAGCTCTGAAGAAAATTTAGGGCTGGGTGAATCACTCTGTAAGTTTTTTAAAGAGCCTGTGCGAGTTCCCTTTCGTTGCAAGTAGATAAATAGGTGCCACTTCGGTGGGAAAGGTAACAGCGTTCCGTTCACTTTGGTGTCTACTTATGCCTGTCATATGACCACGGAAATGTCCGAAGACACAGACAACTGTTTGGCTGTAAATGGAGATGAGCACTGAACTCTCGAGTCGGATACGACTGGCTTTCGAGCAACATAACACAGCGCTGGTTCTTCGGCTGTAAACAGAGATGAGCACTGAACCCTAGAGTTGGATACGACTGGCTTTGAGCAAGGGCGACCTTGAGTTCCCTTTTCTATAAAATAGAATTAAAATGATTTAAATTTAAAAGCGTAACCGTGCAAGATTGTACTTTAAAACTTCAGGCCAAGAGAAACCAAATTAATTCCTTTCTGCCCGTGCAAGGAGTTTTGTTAGGCTCAAAATAATTTCAAGAGAATGTGTAGCTTAAATACTTGGGATGGGAGAAAATCCACCCCTTCAGAATGTAGGTCTTCCTTTCCCTCCGTTTCTCTTTTGAAATGTCCATGTTCATTTTACAACCAGATGAATACGGGACCTGATTCATTTTGGCCCAGGAAGGGGCGTTCAGAGAGGTCCGAATTATTCCCCTCCCCCCCCCCAAGGATTCCCAGCAAAACTTCCAGGAGGAGTTCCTGAAGAAACAGATTCGGAGGTGTGATTTGTGGAAGGAAATAAGGTGTGGGTTCCCTGCCCGCCTGAAGTGGAAGGGTTTCAATGGCTTGCCAAAAAACCCATTCAATTCAATGGTTCTTAAGATAGCTTTTAAAGGTTAACGGAAGCCCATCAATTTCACGGAGGAGATTTGCGTATTTCCACTACAAACAGGAATGTGGCCTTTTTCTCTAGTTTGAAACCTATGGCCTTCCAACAAATAAAATTAAGTGGCTAAAAATTAAAAAGGTTTGTTTTCTCTTTTTTAAAGAAACATGTGTGCGGTTGTTGTTGTTGATATTTACACCTCTATTATTATTATTATTATTATTATTATTATTATTATTATTATTATTATTATTATTATTATTATTATTATTATTATTATTATGCTGCTACTACTGCTGCTGCTATTGCTGCTGCTACTACTGCTGCTGCTACTGCTGCTGCTGCTGCTATTGCTGCTGCTACTGCTGCTGCTACTGCTGCTGCTGCTGTTATTGCTGCTGCTGCTACTGCTGCTGCTATTGCTGCTGCTGCTACTGCTGCTGCTATTGCTGCTGCTGCTGCTACTGTAATTAGACTTTTCTTCATTAGTGAAGACAACCCACCCACTTCCTTCCTTCCTCTCTCATCCTTTCACACTGGTCTTCACACAACGTTGTGCTGCAGATGGAAATTAACACCTGCCTTGCTCCCGATCACTCGAGTTTGCACAAGTACAGCCAAGCCCTTGCACACCTGCGTTGCACACCCTGCCACTCGCCTGTTTTTACAGCTGCCACGCCCACCTCTGGGAGGGGAGGGGGTGCCACCCCGGTGTGTGTGTGTGTGTGTGTGTGTGTGTGTGTGTGTCCTTGGAGTTTGTGCCAGCGGAGCCCTTAAACCACAAGTGGGAGGTCACACGGGTCACACAGAGGTCTTCGGCTCAGGCAAAAGCTTCAGGTGATGCTGTTGCCACCAGAGGAAGGCCGTTCCCTCGCCCCAGGGGCCAGGAGCTGACAGGCAGGAGGGACCCCTTCATGGGTAAGCACCCAACAAGCGCCCCGCGAGATAGACCGGGCTGGGGAGGGAAAGAGGAACTGGCTGGGGGGGGGGGGAAGGCTTCCGGGAGAGCATTATTTGGTCCCCCTCCAGGTCCCTCAAAGGGACCCACGCGCTTCGAACCACGACACCACAAGGGCCAGGAAAGGAAACTTCGGAGCCTCGGAAGGAAAGAAGGAAAGAAATAAAGAAGGAAGGAAAGAAAGAAGGAAGGAAAGAAAGAAAGGAGGAAGGAAAGAAAGAAGGAAGGAAGAAAGAAAGGGAAGGGAAGAAGGAAGGAAAGAAAGATGGAAGGAAGGAAGGAAGGAAAGAAAGAAGGAAGGAAGGAAGGAAGGGAAGGGAAGAAGGAAGGAAGGGAAGGGAGGAAGGAAGGAAAGAGGGAAAGAAGAAAGAAAAGAAAGGAAGGAAGGAGAGAGAGAGAAAGGAAGGAAGGAAGGAAGGAAGAAAGGAAGGAAGGAAAGAGGGAAAGAAGAAAGAAAGAAAGAAGGAAGGAAGGAAGGAAGGATGAAAGAAACGAAGGACGGAAAATAATAAAAGGAAGGATAGGAAGGAATAATAATAGCAAATAAAAGAAAGAAAGATCCCCCCTTCTGTTCTGGATCTAGCGAGGCTCCTCCGTCTAGCTCGTTACCTTTCTCTAACTGTGCATAATTTCGCAGGCTTAATTGCTGATTCTGCCCCCCCCCTCCCAAAGCATCGCTCCCCCACCTAGATCTCTAGCCAATGAGGGGAAAGAAAGCAGAGAAGAGACGGACATTCGCTCCACACTTCATCCACGGTCTCCTTCCAGCCTGGACGTTTCCTCTGCCACGCCATCGGCCCCCCCCCCCAGTCCAAAGACCCCCGTCCCGGTCTACCCCCCCCCCTCAGGGTTGACTCCGGAGGCCCAGAAATAAGTCAGGGACTTCCTTCGCCTGAAGGGCCCCAAATCAAGCCCCCCCCCCAATTTGTCAGCCCCAACTCTAAGCAGGCGGCAATCCAAACGAACCCCCCCCCACCGCGACGCATTCAGCCTTCAGCAGGGGAGGAGGGACCCAAATACAGACCCCTCCCCAGAAGTGGAGAGGGAGGGATCCCCGGCCTGCCTTGGCGAAAGCGGAGGGCTCAGGATCAGGCCCAGGAAGAACAGGATCGAGCCCTCCCAAATCGGCCCGCGGGTTTCACACTTTAAATATTTGCAACAAATGCACAAACCGAACAAGGCTACGAACCCTAACCCGGCTCGCCGCCCTTTACCTTTATCGGGGCTTACTCTTCCGTCAATGCTTGGAGGTCTCTGTAGCTTTACTCTGGAGTAAATGACATGTGCCCCCCACCCCACCCCGTCGATTTTACTCCGGATCTTATTTTCCCCTAATCTCATCCATCCACGTTCAATTTATTCAACTAAAAGGAACTCGCCACAATTAATATTCATTTCCCTCACACCACTATTTTTACAAATGATTTTTTTAAGGGGGAAAAAAAAGGTTAATTTAGGATGCGGGTGGGAATCCGGATTCACGCCCTACTTAACTCCTGGCGCAGGTGTGATCCGGCACTTGCCTTGCTCCTGGATCTGGTCCAGAAAGGATTAATTGGACAGGAGTGAATTATTTAAAGCACCTTCAGTAATTGGCTCCAGAATAAGCAGGAGGAGGACGAAGAAGAAAAGGGTAGAGAATAAAATAAAAATAATAAAAACATCTAGGAGGGGGAGGCCCTCTGGCAATTAGCTCAAATAATTACTGCCTTCGTTAATTACAGCGGCCAAAGGGACCTTAGGTTCGGCCCTGTTTGGGATAATAATAATAATAATAATAATAATAATAATAATAATAATAATAATAATAATAATAATAATAATAATAATAATAATAATAATAATAATAATCTGTTAATTTTAATCCAGTCCTTGACAGTGAACCAAATGGTTGATTTGTATTTCTAATAATTATAATTATTCTGGGTTGAAAGGGTTTTTGCTGGAGAAATTTCACTCATCGGTGCCCGAATGAAGCTCCTTTCATGTCCCCAAGATCTCCCACCACCACCACCGAAGTGCTTGCTTCCTTGCTTTCAAACTGGCAAGATGGCAGGAGCTGGGACAGAGACGGGGGCTCATTCTGTCGCGCAGTACCCGGGTCTTGAACTGCCGACTTGCCGGCCTTCCAGCTAACAAGGTGAGCTTCTTAACCACTGTTTATTTAACCGCCTTTGTGATGGGGGAAAAAATCTCATGGCAGGAAAAAAAAAGAGAAAAGGTTTCTTACATTTGAGATAAAACCGACAATTCAGAGAAAGAAGAGCCATATTAGGGGTGGGGAGGCCTTCGGAGCAGGTCAGGGCCACACGCTGCCGATTCAGACGTGCCTCATAAGCTTGGTGCTGCCCGGAGGCATCTCTGGAAGGGCTGAGCTTTAGGGCCAGAAAACTTGGCTCAAGAATGCCTGAAAACACAAACCAACTTTCTCCTCCCTCACTTTGCAGCTCAAGGCCTTCTGGGGTGTCTACTCAGTAAACCCATGGTGACCAACCTTGGCCCTCCAAGTGTCCTTGGACTTCAATTCCCAGAAGCCCAAGTCCCTGTGAATCCACACGAATGGGTTGACTGCATATAGTAGGCATCTGGAATTAGGCTTCTGGGAATTGAAGTCCAAGAACATCTGGAGTGCCAAAATTGGCTATCATGGGACTAGAACCATGATAGCCAATTTTGGCACTCCAGATGTTCTTGATGGTCTCTGATATTCCCTCGGTTCTAGACCTCACATTCCCCTCTTGCCTCTTCATCTTTTTACTACCCAGCCTGATAAAGGACTCCCAAAACTTGGACAGTTACCTTCAGTTGCACAAAGCCTAAATAAGGAACTGGGTCACCTGTGGATTTTCAATTTAATCATGTGTGTGCAAATTTTTTTTCTTTAAAAAAATCAGAGTTATTTATTTATTTATGTTATTAGTTCAAATTTATATTGCCGCCCACTCGCCGTGGCGACTCAGGGCGGCTTACAGACAATTCATTACATTACATTACATTACAATACAATATGTTGGGGTGGGCACAGGGGGAGTTGTCCAATCTTCTTTATCAAAAAACCCCAACAGGATACTAAACTAATAGAAATTAATTTAACTAGCACAGGGCTTTCCAGTTTTGATTTATACATTTGAATTGGTGGAATTGAGAATTTGGAAATGTGCTTTTTCTACCAGTTAATGGAGAAAAAGTGGAAGAATACTCAGAAAGAACTCATAGATTTCCTTCTAAAAATGGCTCCAGTTTACCAAATAGAGTCGTTGCTGAGTTGGGTGGCAATAAAAATTTGAAGAATCAATCAATCAATAAAATAAATAAACTGCAAAGAGAATAGGATCGAAATTTTAAAAGTCTGGGGTTTTTTTTAAATAAAAGCCACCCATCATCATTTCATAAGAGCTTGTCATGCTGTGAAAAATATTCATTTATAGGTAATTGATCTATTAGAAGGGGAGGCCAGGCCTGTTTCTTTGGGTAGAAAGTCTGATGGGACCAAATGGGGATTTACTCCCAGGAAAATGTATGTTAGGATAGCCGGGAAAAGTATTTTCTAATTGGCCAATAATATGGTACCCTAGGATATCCCTCAAACACTTAGGTAGAAGGACAGGAGCCAATGTCTAAGCCAGGCTGCGGTGGCTCCATGGTTAAGAAGCTTGCCTTATTAGCTGGAAGGCTAGCAAGTTGGCAGTTTGAGACCTGGGTACTGCATGATGGATTGAGCACCTATCTCTGTCTCAGCTCTTGGGGACATAAAAGGAGCCTTATTCGAGTGTTCCCTGAGTGGAGTTTCTCCCACAAAAATCCTTTCAACCCAGAATGATTTCTGACACGAAATTATTATTATCTGTGTGTGATTTGTTAGTTCTGACACGCTGATTTTATATCAAACAAATGGCAAAATACAGTTGAACAGAAAAAGCGGCAGATTTAATTCACTGTGAGTTGTCTTGGATTATACCGGTATCTCTAAATGTGTGCCTGAAGAATCACATAGGGTAACCCATTGAAATTGCTGTAAAAATGAGACAGGAATTTTAAAGCATTTAAATTTGCCATCCAAGCATTTCAGAAGCCCAAACTCAGCCTGAAACAAGTGGGCTCAGGAAGCCCCCCCGTGAGACCAAATTTGGAGTGGGGGAGTAAGGAAACGGTCATTAAAAATACAAGGAATTCAGGAGGGAAGCGATACCTTTATTGGATCACTGAAAAAAATAAAATTAACCCTAAAACATTTCTTTGTTTCCCTATCAAATCAGTCCTCATATCCATCTAGGGCCTCACATGATTGGCAAAGAGCATTATTACTCTATACCTGGTTGCACAAGTATAGAATTGGCACTTGACTATGGAAGTTACCTGGGGTCTGTCCTGATTCAGCCCTTCCTGGGCATCTCCCCACCCACCCCAAAGGTCGAATTTCCTCCCCAACCAGCAAGCACAAGAAGACAACTAGAAGCAAAACAAAAGATTAGATTTCGTCTTCCTTATCCACTCCCTTTCAACTTATTTATTTCTTCCCTTTTTTAAAAAAGGGTGCCTTTTTTAAAAATGCCTACAGCTGTCTGTAATAATAAAACTGGGTCTATAGGGTATAATAATTAAGCCAATTGTGTATGGCCAAATACTGTATTATCAGTGCTTTAAAAATGACGTCCAGTTGGAAAAGGGTAAATATTCAGATGGGAAGGGGAGAAATTTCATTCTAGTTTTGAGCGCTTTGTGTATCGTATCCAAAAGAAGCACCACTAATTCTTCCCCATTTTAAAGCCATCCCTGACACAGCCTCCGAATACCACACACTCACACATGAAGGAGCACACTGTGGATTCCACATATCCTGACTTATTCAGAGCAGAACCAATGGAATAAAAGTGAAAACCCAGCCACTATCTCTAATTTAAAACTCATTTTTAGAAAAATGGGCCCTCTAGATCATATCTGGTCGCAGTCCAGCATTTTAATTTTATTTGTTTACATGATGCAGCCCTCCCGCAATGTCTGCCCCAGGAGCCACATGCAAAGTTTCCCCCACTAAAAAGACAGAATGACCAGCAATGCATATGAGCCCACAAACATTTGTGTAAGGTGGACCCCAGCTCACCACGAAGTGACCCACAGGCTATGATCTCGGACCCCTCTCCCGCAGCACGTATGGCATGAGACATGCAGGATTTGACACCGGGACTGCAATGGACTGCCACAGCCTTGAGGATATAGACAAGGCGCACCTTCACAGCCAGTCCATCTGGCGTGGCCTCCTCCACCTCCATGATCGTTGAGAATCACAGTTCCTTCTCTGCTCATTTTGCCCTTGGGCCCAATAGGATGGTTTCCAGTGTCATTTCCTCCACTGAGGGGGGCCCTCACCCCACCTAAAGGGGTTCCTCCACCCCACAGCCCTTGGCCCTGTTAGGGAGTCAGGTTAGTTAACCACCACCCAATGTTGAGTCATCTGTACGGTCTATTGCCATGATGGCAAACCTTGGCACTCCAACTGCTCTTGAACTTCATTTCCCAGAAACCCAAGTCCCTGTGAATCCACATGAATGAGTTTACTGAGCTTCTGGGAACTGAAGCCCAGGAACAGCTGGAGTGCCAAGGTTTGCCATCACTGACCTACCCCATTACCATAGCATGATGTCCAGCCGGACAAAGATGATATATCATATAGATATATGCTGTATACACAATGTTAACCAATACATTTAATGTCATTGTCTACCTGCCTATGTTTTGAAACAATCCAGTTTAAAAAAAAAAAAACTTTTTTCTCAGTGCTAAGAAGCCATTCAAAAGCAAATCTTCAAAGGAAGGAGACAGGCATGTTAGGCCGAAGCCCAAATCCAGTGAAACCCAACACAATCTACTTTGGGTAACGAATGCCTGGAGAGTCTTTTAATAGCAAGCCAAAAACAGCTTTTAATATGGAAGGTGGGGGAGAGGAATGTTAGCATCAGCTTTAGAATTCCTGAGCTTATAAAGCTGGCTTTTAGGAAAGCCAACATCACAACAAGCCAGAAGTTTCCCATCCTTCTCTCTCTCTCTCTCTCTCAGCCCCCACTCTTTATAAAAAAAATAATCAGATTTTTGGAAGTGAGCAATTCATCCTCCCTTTTATTGAATAGCAATGGTTAAGCATGCAAGCAATTTATGCCTAATGTATTTGGGCCAAGAGGCACGTTTAGGGCCAGCTTTCTGTCCTATGATGATCCATCAAAGAGCCAGAAATACTAGGAAGCCGTTTACATCCCCCTCCAACCCCACCCCATTTGATCTTGTTTAATAAAAATTGCTGCCATTGGTTGATATAAGGGCTGGCCGGGGTGGTTTTTAGCTTATTTCCCGTCTCTGTCCCAGCTCCTGCCAACCTAGCAGTTTGAAAGCAAGAAATTGCAAGTAGATAAATAGGGACCACTTCGGTGGGAAGGTAACAGCATTCTGTGCGCTCCGGTATCTAGTCATGCCTGCCACATGACCATGGAAACGTCTGCAGAAGCAGACAGCGCTGGCTCTTCGACTTAGAAACAGAGATGAGCACTGACCCCTAGAGTCGGATACGACTGGCTTTTGAGCAAGGGAAGCCTTTACCTTTACTTTACCATAGTTCTAGCGAGTTTTAATGGGGAACGGGAGGTAGAGGACTTTTAAGGTGTTAATGGTTTTATCTTGAGGTTTTTATGATTTATTTCTATGGGGTTGTTTTTATGTTGGGTTCGGAAATATTTGTTGTAAGCCACCCAGAGTCGCCCCAGGGATGGGGCAGATATACAAATTTAAGTAAGTAAGTAAGTAAGTAAGTAAGTAAGTAAGTAAGTAAGTAAGTAAGTAAGTAAGTAAAATGAATGAATGAATGAATGAATAACTTTAGATCTATGAAACTGCTTGTGTTCGGAGGAGTCTATATTCGTTCTGTAGCAGCCAAAAAGACATATACACTCCCATAGGATTTTGCCATATATTCAGGCCCTGCCCTGCCCCGGCCCGGCCTGGCTCCCATGGAGGCAAGGTTAGGCCAGCCCAAAACTAGTACATGAAGATGTACAATTGTAGTGCTGTAAATCGAAGCACTTGTCCACAAAACCTGAACGAAGAGACCCTCCGAGTCTTCTGTACAGCTTGACTCCCTGGCTGCTCCCCATTGCAAAACAGCTCAATGAAATCTGGACCCAGGCGATGGATAAAATAGCATCTTTTGTGCATATTCTCTCCAGGCCTTTAGAAGAGGCACCCGAGTGGCTTCAAATTTGCAGCTGCACCAGTTGACTTGGGTCTCCACCACCTTTAATTTTTTTTTGGGGGGGGGATCCTAGCATTAGTTGCATCCCCCAAAATAATAATAATTTGAGCAATTAATTTTCCACCACCAAGCACAACATCCCCCACAGTGGCTCAGATATTCGAAAACAGGCCAGCCCCGGCCACTCAATTCAACACTTATTCGTTCATTTATTTATTTATTCAGATTTATATTGCCGCCTACTCACCAATACAATATTGACTCCTGGTACAGTATTGGACTTTTCCTGCTTGGGGGGGAAAAATCAGTTGGGCAGGAGGCTTAAAATGATCCAATGGCTATTTCTGTTCTTTTTTCAAAGTGATGCTTAAAGGGGAAAGGCCGCCCTTCTCGAAAGCCAGTCGTATCCGACTCGAGGGTTGAGTGCTCATCTCTGTTTAGAGCCAAAGAGCCAGCGCTGACGGTTTCCGTGGACATGTGGCAGGCACGCCTAGACACCGAAGTGTATGGGACGCCGCTTACCTTCCCCACCGAAGTGGTCCCTATTTATCTCGTTGCCATTTCTTGCGTTTGAACTGCTAGGTCGGCTTGATCTTGGTCAGAGACGGGAGCTCACTCAGTCGTGCAGTACTCGGGTTTTTGAACTGCTTACCTTCCGCCTCCCAGTCCAGCATCTTAACCCCTTGACCCACTGCAGCCCCTGTAAAATGATGCTCACCTCTAGCGTAAGACACAGATGTCCTTTTATCACAACCCACATGCTTAAGAGCAAGGGAATCTCAGAACGAAAGAATGGGCTAATGCTAGGAGTCCCGCAAAGGGCACCTAGTCCAGCCTTCTGAAGAGGAAGGAATTCTCAAGGAAACATCCCTGAACGATGGTCACATGTTCGAATCCCACCTTCCCACCGTGCTGATACAGTGATTGGGGGGGGGGGGGATTTGCTCGCTTTGGCTTGTCCCGTTTGATTTTTAAAATAAGTGGGGTGGGGGGCACAAATTGAGCCGGGTTTACCGCTGAACATACATTATTAAGAGATTCACGAAGAAGCTCCCCCACACCCAAACCGCTCACCCGTCTCAACTACAGTAAAGGTAAAGGTTTCTCTTGCTCGAAAGCCAGTCGTATCCGACTCTAGGGGTCAGTGCTCATCTCTGTTTCAAAGCCGAAGAGCCAGCGCTGTCTGCTTCTGCAGACGTTCTCGTGGTCATGTGGCAGGCATGACTAGACACTGAATGCACAGCGCTGTTACCTTCCCACCGAAGTGGTCCCTATTGATCTACTTGCAATTTCTTGCTTTCAAACTGCTCGGTTGGCAACTTGAAAGCAACGAGGAAGAGCAGATCCAGTGTCGCCTCCATCAGGGCTTCACTGACCCAAACCAGTGTATTTGCCAAGGCAAGTCCCTCCAGTCCCCCCCTTCCAAGAAACCCCTCTCGGCTTCCTCGCTGGCAGTTTTACTCTTTCCAAACACAAATGGTTTCGAGTGCAGAGGAGAAACGACTGGCTTATGCCCAGAGCTTAAAAATGGACACAAGGGTCTCCCCAAAATCGCCTCCCCCCTCCCCCCTAAAAAAACCCAAGATGCAAGGGAGGGGAAAGATTTTGAGAAACGGCCCTCTCTTTAAAAAAACCATGCAAAGAGGAGCAGGTGGTTTTAAAGAGGAGATAATAATAATAATAATAATAATAATAATAATAATAATAATAATAATAATAATAATAATAATAATAATAATAATTCATGTCAGAAATTATTCTGGGTTGAAAGGATTTTTGCTGGAGAAAGTCAGCTCAAGGAGAAGATGCCCAGATGAGGCTCCTTTCATGTCCCTAAGATCTTATTTCCCACCAAAGTGGTACCTATTTATCTACTTGCCATCTCTTGCTTTCGAACGGCTAGGTTGGCAGGAGCTGGGGCAGAGACGGGTGCTCACTCCGTCATGCAGTACCCGGGTCTCGAACTGCCGGCCTTCCAGCTAACAAGGCGGGCTTCTTAACCACTGAGCGACCGCAGAAAGGAGAGAGGATAAAAGAGAGAACGAAGCGAGTGACTCCCAGGTCTGTTCGGGCTCCTCTCTCCCGCCCCCCGCCCCGCCCTTTTCAGACGTGTCTCCTGACTCGAGAATCCGGAGGGAGCACCGCAGTCCCGCGAAGTCCGCCCGGCTATCCCCATCTTGTTCACTGGGACCGGCCACTCGGAGAGATGATGGCCCTGCGCACCTTTCCTGCGTCCAGCCGAGAGGCCAAATTCCCAGCTCGGGCATCCTGAGCGCCTGGGCGGCTTAGAAAAATTGGAGATGGAGATTAAATGAAAGGACGCCTCATTGAATAGGGGCAGCCCCGTCGGTGCCTGCCTACCTCCTCGCTGCTCTTAAGTCCCCTCTGAGGACCCGAATCGGTGCCGTATTTCCCAATAAGTTAGAAAAGAGAAAGATATGTTTTTGAAAGCCATAAGTTAAATAAATAAAATTAAGAAACAGAAATAAAAGCAAGCAAGCGCGCACACGCACATCTCACTTCACCTGCTGGGCAGGGGCTATGGTGGTGGCTCCGAGGTGCAGAAGCTCACCTTGTTAGCCAGAAGGCCGGCAGGTGAGCGTTCAAGACCCGGGTATTGCATGGCGGACTGAGCGCCCGTCTCTATCCCAGCTCTAAGGGGACATGAAAGGAGCCTCCTTTTGCCGCAAAAAATAAAATAATAAAACCAAAACCCTATTTGCAACCCAGAATAATTTCTGACACGAAATTATTATTCCTTGCTGGGCAAACGAGTTCGAAAAGAAAAGGATCGAATTAATCCAACCGGACTGGCTGCGCAAAGGAAGCCAGGAAGACCCGGGACGAAGGAAGGGAGGAAGGAAGAAATGGAAGGAAGGAAGGAAGGAAGAAGGAAAGAAAGGAAGGAAGGAAGAAGGAAAGAAATGAAGAAAGGAAAGGAAGGAAGGAAGAAGGAAAGGAAGGAAGGAAGAAGGAAAGGAAAGAAGGAAGGAGGAAAGGAAGGAAAGAAGAAGGAAGGAAGGAAGAAGGAAAGGAAGGGAGGGAGGAGGGAAAGAAGGAAAGGAAGGAAGGAAGAAGGAAAGGAAAGAAGGAAGAAGGAAAGGAAGGAAGAAGGAAAGGAAGGAAGGAAGGAGAGAGACCTCGATCCGCCACCTCTGCCCAGTAAGCAGTTCTTTTCCTCCTGGAAGTCTCCCTCGACCCCCACCCCAAATCCCACCCCAAGGGCTTTGGCGCTGCTTACCCTGCCGCCTTCGTGGCCGCTGCCTGGAGGTGCTGCTGGCCGGGCGCGCCCCGGACTGCGCTCCTTCCGCCGCCTCCGCTCCTTCTTGTGTAGGGCGGGGGGGGGCAGAGGGGGGAGAAGGAGGTGGAGTGACGTCGCCCACCGGCCGGCCTTCCTCCCCGCCTTCCTCCGCGCGGGAACGCGCGCGGGTGCGCGCAAAAAAGGCCCAAAGGCAGCTCCGTTTGCGTGCCTTCCTCTTCTTCCTCCTCCTCCGCTTCCTTTTTTCTGAGCACCTGGATTTCCCAGGATGGCTCGAAATAGAGATGGCTTGAAAAGATTTTAGCTGGAGAAGTTCTGCTCAGGGGACGCCCGAACGAGGCTCCTTTCATGTCCCCAAGACCGTTTTCCCACCGAAAGGGATCCCTATTGATCTACTTGCAATTTCGACCTGCTCGTTTGACAGGAGCTGGGACGGAGACGGGCGCTCAGACCATCATGCAGTAGCCGGGTCTCGAACTTCCAGCTTTCATGAGGCGAGCTTCTTAACCCTTCGCCGAATTTTTTTTTTTTTTTGGGGGGGAGCTCTGAATATAAAAATGTCGAACTTTACTTCCAAGACTTGAAAAACAGGCGCTGGTGTTTGATTATACAGTTTTGGAATAGGTTTCCTTCCTTCCTACCTGTACCAAGGATATTCTTTTATCAATCCCGAATATACCTGAGCCGCGGGGGTGGGTCGCTAAAGGAATGTCCTTGGTGTGTTCACACACGAAAGAAAGAAACTTTCCAGGGGTGTCTTTAACACACTTCCATTTTGGGAGGGGAAAAAAAAAAAGAAATATCGTTATAATCTAGGTTTAAGATGATTATGGGAAAAATAGACGGGACGGAGTAGAGAGAAAGGCCGAGAAGGGGGGGGGAGAGACGTGAGTGACAGGCCAGAGGGTCTGTACGCACCCCTGTCTCGCCGCCGCCCCCCCCCCGACTCAAGTATGCCTCCCCCCTAGCCCTGCTGAGTCCAGGAATGCGCCTGGGTCAGACCGGAGACCGTGGAAATGTGGCACAGCTGAATGCCCAAACCGCCCCCCCCCCAGCTTCGAGGCTGGCGAGGAAGAAGTGGGGATCCTCTCCCCCCCTCAAATTAGCATCACAATTTCCCTCCCTCGCCCCCGGGCTTTCAATACCCTATAGGCACAAGGGAAGCACTGGCAGGAGGGGCGAGTCTAGACGGCGGGGGAAAGGGGGGCGAAGGGCCCCGTGGGGGGGAACAAACTCTCTTCTAAAAAGCCCAGGTATTGGGGGGACCCCTTGGCCCGGCTGCCTACCTCCCCCCTCCAACCTCAAGAGGGGCATTTTGCTTCGCACCCAGATGCCAAGGAGAAATGGGCTATTATCTCCCCCCCCCCCGCGATGCCTGAGAAATAAAAAAAAGGGGGGGCTAGACAGGAGAGAAGGGGACTCCCCCTCCAAGTTCAAAGCCCCTTCCAGACCAGGAGTTGGCGGGGCACCGGTCCTACCATGATGTGACAGGAGGGCACGAAAGGACAGCGTAGATAGACTGCGCCTGGACGAAGGAGTTCGACTAAGCCTCTCTCCCCCCCCCCCCCCCGCCAGACCCAGAGAAACGCAGGGATGGGGGGGGTGAGAGAGAGGAGGCTACCCTCATAAATCGGCTCCTGTGTCTGGCCTCGGACGTGCCCCGCAAGTTAAAGGGACGGCTCCTCGCATCCCCCTCCCCACCTCATTAGCAGCAAAGAAAGGGAGGGGGAGGGATAATTAAGCGCCTCCTGATTGCTTTCCCCTCACCCGGGTGTCTCGCGTGCGCGCGCAGCTTCCCTTCTTCTCTTGCTCCCCCTCATTATCCTGATTAGACCCTGCCGCAATTTCCCACGGTGCCCCCCCCCCCAAGGGCTGGAAACCGACCTAAAAACCCCGGGATGGATTTGGTCTAGAAATGTAGTGGGGGGCAAAAGAGATTGACTGTTTCTCTCACCCCCCCTTTTCTGTGGGTTCCTTGGGTTCCTCCCTGCCCCCCTTCCTTTACTTTAAGCACAGAGAGTTTTTTTTTTAATTTCCCCAATTATATTTTCCCTTGGTAATATTTTATACTCCCCCTCCCCTATTTAAAAGGAAATGGTTTCTAAACAATATTTAAAAGGCAGAGGCCGACCTAGAGAAAGAAAGTTTAAGGTTGGGTGTTTTTTTTAATGCTATATTTTACCTTTCATCCATCCTTCCTTCCTTCCTCTCTCTCTTTTCCCAACATTTTAGAGAAATGTCATGATGTTATGGGTGAAACCAAAGGAAAAAATTATAAAAAATTAAAAAATAATAACAAAATAAAAATAAGCACACACACCTCAACCCACCCCCCACCCCACAAACCCAATAAAATAAATAAATAAATTAATTAAAATTCACCCCCCACCCCAAAGACAAATCAACCAGAGCTTTAACCTTATTCTGGCTAATCTTTCTCACACTAGGTCAGATGGAAGGAACTACAGAATGGACTCACCACAAGATGGCTTCATTTTGGCACTTTTCAACAGTTAAAGAAGTTAGGTACAAAGTCTTTGCCTAACCAGTTCTGTAGGATAAGATGCCTTAATGTAAATGTAAAACAGCTGTACCTTCTTAAGGGTTCTCCAGTGGTGGGATGTCAAAATTTTTACTACCCCACCATGATGTCATCAGTGTGGGCGGAGCTAACATCATGATGTCATGGGCAAGGCCAAAGAAAAATAATAAATAATAAAATAAAAATAAGCACACACACTCTACTTTGCTGTCTTCTAATCTGACTGGCCTCTTCAAGGCAGTGTTAAAGATTTAATGAGATGTTGCTTTCTTCAGTGATTTCAGTTCTATAGCTTAGAGGTTTCAGCTATAGATTAGAGCAATCTCAGCTCCCCGTTACACACTTCTATGGCCTTTGCTCTTTTTCTCACCAATCCCAGAGTGGCTTGGCAAGTTCAGGTAAGACCTTGCCACCCCTCCCCCTGTGCCCACCCCCAACATATTTTAATGTAATGTATTGTCTGTAAGCCGCCCTGAATCCTCACGGTGATTAAGCAGCAATATAAATTTGAACTAATAAATAAATAAATAAATAAATAGTCTTCCTGGCTTCTGGACTTCATCAGTCTTCCTTTTGGTCCGCGTCTAATTTGCCGTCTTCTGTCCTTAGCCCTGGCCTCTTCAAGGCAGTGCTAAGGACTTGATCCGATGTTGCTTTCTTCAGTGATTTCAGCTTTTATTATAGTGATTTCAGCTCTACCTTAGCTATCCCAGCTCCCTGCTACACTCTTCTTCCATGGCCTCCACTTTCCCCCCTCCCTTCCTTTACCCTGCTTAGGTGTTAAGAGAGATATACTGTACCTGATTCCCCCCCTCCATCCCACAAACTGACAGTGGCTTGGCAAATTCAGGTAAATATTTCTGTCTTGCTGGCTTCTTACCTAGGTAGGGATGACCTCATTCTGGACTTCATCAGGCTTCCCTTTGGTCCACATCTGATTTGCTGTCTTCTGTCCTTAGCCCTGGCCTCTTCAAGGCAGTGCTAAGGACTTGATCCGATGTTGCTTTCTTCAGTGATTTCAGCTCTTTTATTATAGTGATTTCAGCTCTATGTTGCCACTCTGAAGTGAATGAATGCACTATATGGGAATAAACCCCCCTCCCAGCCATAAACTCTGACTGTGGCAACACCCTAAATGGGTGGATTGCAGGGCAAGATTCAATTTTCCAGGCTTGACCTTGGGATATTCAATTACTGAGACCCCAAGCCTTGGAAATACTAAAAATGAAGTCAGTATTTTATAAAATGACCTCCTGGAAAGCCATATCAGGCAATGATTAAGCTCTGGCCACTGGCACAATTAAGCATCCATTCCTTGTTTTTAATCACAATTCCTTGAAAGGTTCTCCTATCAATTCAATTAGCCTTAAGATTGCTCTCCACGTAAGACACACTCAGACCTTATAGGGCCTTGTCAGCCAACCTTTATTTTCCTTATCTTTTAACATTAATGGATTTAAATTTGGTTGGCCTGAGGGGAACCTGGGCCTTATAGAGGGCCTTGTCAGTGAAACTGGTATACATGTCTGATTTCACTTTACTTTCAGGCCAGTTTGATTATATACAATGGTGGCCCTAAAACCTACATTATAATAGCAATTATACTGTATACTGCCTCATACTGCTTAGGGCACTGATTAGTTTAGAAGGTAAATTAATGTTCCACCCCAATATGCCCAATACTCACTTGAGCAACCTCAGACAAATGGAAGAATCAACCTTGAGCCTTGTCAGGTTCAAACTCACATCAGCACTTTTGAGTTGGTTTAACCAATTGCTACTAAGGCTTATGTACTTTTTGCAAAAAATTTATATCTTTTAGCATTTAAAATATGGTTACCCTGTAAAAAGGGGGGGGGGTGTTCCATAGGCCGCCAGGAATGTGATCCCATTGTGTTGAAATTACATGGGGAAAATTGAACTCAACTACTAGGCTTGGTTTTAACTTTAAAATGCCTTCCTTGAAAAGCTACAAGTGTCAGAAATCAACACTTGATAGCTCCCCCCCCCCCCCCAATTAAATCTTTTTGCTGGCCTTACTATGGGGAAGTTAAACTGTTTTAAACCAGTCAAGGCCACTAAACTAAGGGTGATTTCTAACATATCGTAATTTCATGCCAGAGATTATTCTGGGTTGAAAAGATTTATACAGTAAGAAACTGAACATTTTCCTCACCAGTCTCACAAATTGGCAGATGGCTTGGAGTTCAGACTGGCTTTCTGTCCTGCCTGCTGAAACAAATCGGCCTGTCTTCCCTTTGGTCAACCTCTACTTTGCTATCTTCTGATCTGACTGGCCTCTCTTCAAGGCAGTGTTAAAGATTTAATGAGATGTTGCTTTCCTCAGTGATTTCAGTTCTATAGCTTAGAGGTTTCAGCTCTAAATTAGAGCGATCTCAGCTCCCCGTTACACACTTCTATGGCCTTCGCTCTTTTTCTCACCAATCCCAGAGTGGCTTGGCAAGTTCAGGTAAGATTTGTCTTACTGGCTTCTGGACTTCATCAGTCTTCCCTTTGGTCCATGTCTAATTTGCCGTCTTCTGTCCTTAGCCCTGGCCTCTTCAAGGCAGTGCTAAGGACTTGATCCGATGTTGCTTTCTTCAGTGATTTCAGCTCTTTTATTATAGTGATTTCAGCTCTACCTTAGCTATCCCAGCTCCTTGCTACACTCTTCTTCCATGGCCTCCACTTTCCCCCCTCCCTTCCTTTACCCTGCTTAGGTGTTAAGAGAGATATACTGTACCTGATTCCCCCCCCCCATCCCACAAACTGACAGTGGCTTGGCAAATTCAGGTAAATATTTCTGTCTTGCTGGCTTCTTACCTAGGTAGGGATGACCTCATTCTGGACTTCATCAGTCTTCCCTTTGGTCCACATCTGATTTGCTGTCTTCTGTCCTTTGCCCTGGCCTCTTCAAGGCAGTGCTAAGGATGTTGCTTTCTTCAGTGATTTCAGCTCTTTTATTATAGTGATTTCAGCTCTATGTTGCCACTCTGAGGTGAATGAATGCACTATATGGGAATACCCCCCCCCCCCCCGGCCATAAACTCTGTCTGTGGCAACACCCTAAATGGGTGAATTGCAGGCCAGGATTCAATTTTCCAGGCTTGACCTTGGGATATTCAATTACTGAGACCCCAAGCCTTGGAAATACTAAAAATGAAGTCAGTATTTTTTAAAAAATGACCTCCTGGAAAGCCATATTAATTCAGGCAATGATTAAGCTCTGGCCACTGGCACAATTAAGCATCCATTCCTTGTTTTTAATCACAATTCCTTGAAAAGGTGCTCATACCAAATAGCCTTAAGATTGCTCTCCACATAAGACACACTCAGACCTTATAGGGCCTTGTCAGCCAACCTTTATTTTCCTTATCTTTTAACATTAATGGATTTAAATTTGGTTGGCCTGTGGGGAGCTCAGGTCTTACAGAGGGCCTTGTCTGTGAAACCAGTATACAGGTACAGTATATATAATCTGATTTCCCACCATTCAGATCAGTTTTCCTTGAATATACAGTGGCCATGAAAACCTACATTATAGCAACTTTTACTTAAATACTGCCCCAGCAGATTCAGCAGTTTAAAAGCTAACTTAATGTTTCACAATATGCTGGAGACTCATTTCACCAACCTGATGGAGGAATCAAACTTGATCCATCAAGTTCAATCTCACATCAGGACTTTTTGACTTATGGTTTCACTTATTTTGCAATTTATACCTTCCAGCATTTTAAAGAGGGTTAGCCTGTGGGAAGGCGTTCCATAGGCCACCAGAAATGTAGTCCCGTTATCCTAAAATTATGTGTGGGGAAAATGGGAATCCAACAGCTCGGCCTTGGTTTAGCTTTAAAGCGCCTCCCTTGAAGAGCTCCAAGCGCCAGAAACCAACACTTGAGGCCACTCTCCTCACATTTTACTGGTCTTACCAGAAGTCAGGTTAAACAAGGTTTAAACTAGTCAAAGCCACTAAATGTATAGGTGGCTTCTGATGTACTACACTGAGAAACTGGTTTTCCTCACCAGTTTCTCAAACTCAGAGTGGCTTGGAGAGTTCAAATGAGTTTTTCTGCCTTGTCAGCTTTTCCCGCCTTTTTCTAGGCTTCCTCAAGTCTTCCCTTTGGTCCACCTCAGGTTCACTGCCACTTGTTCCAATGGCTGGCTTCTCCTTGGCTGCTTCTCAAGCTTCCTCAGAGGAATCTTCTGCTATTCTCTTCAGTGATTCTCAGCTTCTCTCCTCAGTTCTCTTCCACAGCCTTCCTCGCTCTTCCTCAGGCGCTTCCAAAATGGCCCAGGAGGAACAGGCTGCCCTCCTTAAATAGTCTCCAGCCAAGGACACACCAGCCAATCAGATTCAGCCAGCAGAGTTCAAAGGGACCAATGGATGTTGACGGAATGTTCACACCACAGCCAATCAGATCCTACCAATTTTGATCCCCTAGGCTTAGTCACTGAGGGAAGAAGGGGCTGCAGTGGCCCCTGAGGGGTGAAGAAGCTCGCCTTCTTAGCTGGAAGGCCAGCGGTTGTTATGTCGCCAAGTATCAGACTGTAAAGAGTAAAGGTCTCCCTTGCTCAAAAGCTAGTCGTGTCTGACTCTAGGGTTCAGTGCTCATCTCCGTGTCCACTGCACAGTGACGGGATGTCAAAAATTTTACTACCCCAACGTGATGTCATCACAGTGTGGGCGGAGCTAACATCATGACATCATGGGCGGAGCCAATGTAATGACATCATGAGGTGAGCGGGGCCAAAGAAAAATTAATAATAATAAAATAAAAATAAGCACACACACACACACCCCTCAACCCACCCACTCACCTACAACACAAACCCGTAAATTAAATAAATAAATAAATAAAATAAAAATTACAATAAAATACACCCAAACACCCACCCACCCCACACACGAATCAACCAGAGCTTTTAAACCAGAGCTTAAAGCTTATTCTGGCTAATCTTTCTCACACTAGGTCAGATGGAAGGAACTACAGAATGAACTCACCACAAGATGGCTTCATTTTGGCACTTTTCAACTTTTCAACAGTTAAAGAAGTTAGGTACTAAGTCTTTGCCTAACCAGTTCTCTAGGATAGTATGCCTTAATGTAAATGTAAAACAGCTGTACCTCCTTAAGGGTTCTCCAATTGGAACAGCACAGGTGTAGCTTATTGATGAGGTAACTCCAAGACTTTGCTTAAAACCCCCAAGACAGGCCGCCAGGCCTTTTTAAGAACTGTGGTAGTACGTCAATATAGGTAAATACACATTTAAATACACAGACACACCACATCCAAAGGTGAGTCACTTACCCTGGGGAGCTTCAGGCTATAGGGAGCTTCAGGCTAGCAGCTTCTCTTCCTCCTCCCCGCATGGGAGGACAGCAAGGAGGCCGTGCATAAGCACCAAGCACTGTAGATATGCATGCACACCAAGTGCTTGGTGCACATGCGCAGTGGGGGAAACCAGTGAAAAGGTAAGCCCCAAAGGTGGTTCCCCAGAAAAGCTGCTACCAGTTCTCCGGGACACTGGGGAAAGTTACTACCGGTTCTGGCGAACTGGTGAGAACCTGTTGCATCCCATCACTTGTTCTCCAACTGGAACAGCAATTGGAACAGCACAGGTGTAGCTTATTGATGAGGTAACTCCAAGACTTTGCTTAAAAACCCCAAGCCAGGGTTGGGGGGGGGGAATATAACCCCGTTTTTCTGCAGTGAGTGTGTGTGGGAGTATTTACCCCGAATCACTGTTATTTTGAATCCAACAGGATTTGCTGCCCAGCATCCACAGGTGTTCTGACTTGGCCTTATCGGAATTGAAGCCAAAGGACACCTGGACGGCCAAGGTGAGCCATCTCTGGTTTAGGAAGTATTAAAATTTTTTTGTCTCCTGCCTCCCACCCTACCCCCACCCCCGCCAAAAAGAGATTTAAGAAGGTTTACCAAGGATTTAACCCCGGCCGGTCCTGGCCCGCTTGACTGGCACTATTTGGTCCAAAGCAGAAAAGCGCAAGGCAGTCAGAGAGAAGACAAAGTCTTGGTGTGAGATGGACAGACTCATGTGCGGCTCTTAGTAGGCAAGTCCTTTGTGGTTCAGGCCCTTCACCCCGAGGGTCGCTTTATGTGTGAAAGGCCACTTTCTGGCCGAAGAGCAGTGTTCAGTTGTCTTGTAGGTGGCTCCTCTGGGCAGAAGCCTGGCCTTTCCTCTCTCTGGATGAGAAATAAAGTCAAGGTGGAGAAGAAGTGGCAGACACCAACTTACTACCATAGCAGCGTTAGGCTTAAAAAGGTAAAAGGTTTCCCTTGTTCAAAAGCCAGTTGTATCCGACTCTAGAGTGCAGTGCTCACCTCCGTTTCAAAACCGAAGAGCCAGCTCTGTCTGCTTCTGCAGACGTTTCCGTGCTCATGTGGCAGGCATAACTAGACACCGGAGCACATGGAACGCTGTTACCTTCCCACTGAAGTGGTCCTTATTGATCTACTTGCAATGTCTTGCTGTCAAACTGCTAGGTTGGCAGAAGCTGGGACAAAGACAGGAGCTCATTCCGTCCTGCAGTACTTGGGAATCGAACTGCTGATCTTCCGCCTCCCAGTTGGCATCTGCAGAATTGTTGGAGGGGGGTGGGATTCACAGGGCTCATCTAGTGCCAGTGATGTTAAACCTTGGCACTCCAGGTCTCCCTGGAGTTCAATTCCCATCAGCCCAAGTCGGCCCTCCTGCTGACCAGGGCCTTCTGGAAACTGAAGTCCAAGAACACCTGGAGGGCCAAGCAGGTGAGCGATCCCTGCCAAGCCCATCTAAACTGGCCCCATCCCAGCTCCTTCTGGAAACTTCCTAGTAAGGAGGCGGTCAGGAAAGCCGGGCGGAAACTTTTAAAGGCATTTATTGGGCAGACGGAAAAGAAGACAGAACTAGCCCTCGCTAGTGGATCGCTTGGAGAATTAGCCACCGCTAAGAGATATCAGTGATGGGATGTAACAGGTTCACACCAGTTCTCCAGAACCGGCAGTAACTTTTCCCAGTGTCCCGGAGAACTAGTAGCAGCTTTTGGGGGGGAACCACCTTTGGGGCTTACTTTTTCACTGGTTTCACTGCACATGCGCGCCAAACACTTGGTGTGCATGCATGCCTACAGTGCTTGGCATGCATGCACGGCCTCCTTGCTATCCTCCCATGTGGGGAGGAGGAAGAGAAGCTGCTAGCCTGAAGCTCCCTATAGCCTGCTCCCCAGGGTAAGTGACTCACCTTTGGATGTGGTGTGTCTGTGTGTATGTAATACCTTTACCTATATTGACGTACTACCACAGTTCCTAAAAAGGCCTGGCGTGGGGTTTTTAAGCAAAGTCTTGGAGTTACCTCATCAATAAGCTACACCTGTGCTGTTCCAATTGCTGTTCCAATTGGAGAACCCTGAAGGAGGCACAGCTGTTTTACATTTACATTAAGGCATCTTATCCTAGAGAACTGGTTAGGCAAAGACTTAGTACCTAACTTCTTTAGCTGTTGAAAAGTTGAAAAGTGCCAAAATGAAGCCATCTTGTGGCGAGTTCATTCTGTAGTTCCTTCCATCTGACCTAGTGTGAGAAAGATTAGCCAGAATAAGCTTTAAACTCTGGTTTAAAAGCTCTGGTTGATTTGACTTTGGGGTGGGTGGGTGTATTTTAATGTATTTTTATTTAATTTATTTATGGGTTTATGTTGTGGGTGGGTGAGTTGAGGTGTGTGTGTGCTTATTTTTATTTTATTATTATTTTTGCTTTGGCTCTGGCCACATCATGACGTCAGCTCCGCCCACACTGTGATGACGTCACGGTGGGGTAGCAAAATTTTTGACATCCCACCCCTGCTCCTGGGGTTCGAACCGCGCAGCTCGCTAGAACCCATACCTGGGACAGGACGTCCAATTCATGGTCTGCTACCGCCATCGCGTGGCTAAACCTGGTCACTGCAGCTCCCAGGCAGGATTGAGAGGCCATCGGTTGCATGGATTCTGGACACTGCATTATATTATCCCCTGTTCGTTCTGCTTCAGAGATAAAATAGGGACCACTTCGGTGGGAAAGGTAACAGCGTTCCATACACTCCAGTATCGTCCCTCCCACATGGCCACAGAAACTCCTGCAGACTCAGACAGCGCTGGCTCCTGGGCTGCAAACAGAGATAAACACTGAAACCTAGATTTGGACTGGTTTTAGAGCAAGGGAGGCCTATAAATGTGACACTCTTATGCCTGGCGAAGGAAGTGGACTCGATCCACCAAAGCTCACGTTGGAAGAGTACTAGTCAAGGTCACCCTTGCCCAAAATTGCCAGTTGTATCCAACTCTAGGGTTCAGTGCTCATCCCCGTTTATAGCCAAAAAGCCAGCGCTGTCTGGGTCTGCATACATTTCCTTGCATACACCATGCACTCTGCATACACCAGAGTGTACGGAACGCTGTTTACCTTTCCACCAAAGTGGTCCCTTTTTATCTACTTGCAAATGTATTGCTTTCGAACTGCTTGGTTGCAGCAGGAGCTGGGACAGAGGACAGGAGGAGCTCACTCCGTCATGCAGTACCCAGGTCTCAAACTGCTGACCTGCTGCCTTCAAGTCAGCATCGTAACACCTGGAGCGGCCACAGTCTCGTTGTCTGGTTGTGTCGGCCTTTCAAAAACGAAGAATAAAAGAGGACGGTTTATAATTTAGAACTGCCCTATATTCCTGAGTATAACCCGAGTTTTTTAGCCCCAAAAATGAGCTCCAAAAGAGGGACTCGGCTTAGACTCGGGTCAATGATCATGAGGGTCCCAGAACTGTGCTAGATTGAGATGTGCCAACAATTTAATTAATTTTACCATATTTTTATGTGTTTTGATTACAGAAACTCAGTAGCAGCTGCTACATTTCCTGCCCTCGGCTTATACTCGGGTCAATCTATTTTCCTGGGTTTTCAGGTCAAAATTAGGTACTTCGGCTTATATTTGGGTCGGCTTATACTCGAGCTTATACGGGGTAAATAAATAGCCAAAGCACGTGGGAGTCATAAGCTTCCAAGAATGGCAGCATCTGGCTTGGATCTGCACCAAAGCATCCTTGTTTTGCAGGGGAAAGTTCGTCCCTCCACCCGGAGCGTGCATGTGAGAAGCGATCCCGGACCCGGGCATCGAAGGAGGAAGATGTTTCCTCTCCTTGGATGCTCTGGGGAGCTTCTGTGGGGTGGGGGTTTCCAAGGCCCCTCCTGACCCCCCTACAAGGGACCACCTTTCCCTGTTTACCACCCTGTCCCCCTAGAAGACACCCGGCCCTCCCTGGCACCAGCAGCCTCCTGTTGACATGGGGTCTGGATCACATAAAGAGAGGCTTGTGAAGCCCAGCCTGGACAATAGGAATCTGTTCCCTCCTTCCTTTCCTTTTCCTTCTTTCCTCCCCTTCTAATGTATTCTTTGGGCGGGGAAAACAAAGGAGACATAAATGTGCTAGAAGCCAGGAAATGAGGAGGTGGTTTTACTACCAGCGAGTGGCGAAAAATAAGAATATTCTGGCCCGCCTGGGAGAGGAGGGCGCCGGCCTCTGCCCCGCTACAAAGCCCATGAACGGCCCTGCTTTGCTGCCCGGTGGATTTCCCCACGAGGTCTTCTCAGCCCGAAGTCTCCTCTGATTGCTAGGAGTCCCGTCCAGAATTGATTTCCACAAGGTGGGCCGAAGTGACCGTCCCACCGTCTCCTTTTTGACCACCACTGGGGTGGCAGAACCCTCCCTCCTCCCCTGCCCCACGGAGGAGGGTCTCTCCTTCGAGAGGGTCCTGGCTTGCTAACTCCCCAAAGGCTCCTGGAATCGGTGCACCGGAGTGGCCGGAAGGCTGGACTGTCTACGTGGGCAGGTAAGCTAGAACAGGTAAGTCTTTACCCACCCATGTTGATCTGTGGTTATCTACGAGGAATTCTCAACCTTTTAAAGCCAGGGGCCATTGGGTCACGCTCCCTCAGACAGCTTCGGGGGCCGGAGGACCGTTTGCCCTTCCTCCACCCAGTGGGCACTTCCTGGTGTGGTGGAGGTGGTGGGGGGCCCATATGAAATGGTGCCGTGGGCCGCATCTAGCCCATGGGCCACAGGTTGAGAATCCCTGTTCTAGAGAAAGAGGCGTTTGAAATGAGCCCACCGCCAGTGACAGAGTGGGTTAATCTCCGCACCCAAAACTCAGCTCACAATTTGAGTTCAGTCCCCACAGGCTCCAGGTGGATTCAGAGTCCCATCTGTCAGAGGCTGAGCCCGACAACTGGAAGGTCGGCAAGTTAGCCGTTTGAGACCCGAGTATCCAACTCTAGGAGTTGGTGCTCATCTCCGTTTACAGCTGCCTGCATTTGCAGACATTTCCATGGTCATGTGGCAGGCACGTGCACACAGAACTTTGTTACCTCTCACTGAAGCAGTACAGTATCTGCTTATCTACTTGCAATTTTCTTGCTTCCAAACTGTTAGGTTGGCAGGAGCTGGGGCAGACGACAGGTGCTCAGTCCGTTATGCAGCACCCGGGTCGCGAACTGCTGACTTGCTGACCTTCCAGGCGTCGAGCTCAACATCTTAACCACTAAGCCACCACAAATTGAAGATTTGTGCAAATTAGGCCAGGTGTTGCCTTTGGGATTTGGGGTTGTCTACATCAGATGCAGAATTTCAGAAGAGTTGGAGGACAAAATCCCCTGAGGAAACCCCTTCCCTTCTTCTGGTGTAAAATGTTATTTCCCTCATTTTTGCAGCCAGCCTTTCCTTGGCGATCGAAACATGCCTCCACTTCTCCTCTTGACTCCGTTGTGTTTCTTTGTTCTTCCTGGGGTCCTGTCCATCTACCAAAGACCCACTAGGTCTTCTGGTGAGTAAGCAATGCAGACGTACACACACACACATGCACACACCCTACAAAGGTTTGCCTGTGAGAAAGAAGACAAGCAAAATATGCTTTTGACCAGAATAATTTTGGACACAAAATTATTGTTCTCCAATTGTCGGATTTAGTGCTCATCTCTGTTAAGAGCAAAAAATAAAAATAAAAATCTGCAGACGTTTCTACGGTCACGTGGCAGGCAGGACTTAGACACCAGAGCGCACCAAACGTTTACCTTTTCCACCAAAGGAGTACCTATTTATCTACTTGCAATGTCTTGCTTTCAAACCTCAAGGTCGGCAGGAGCCAGGACAGAGGACAGGAGCTCGCTCCGTCCTGCAGCATTCAGGCCTCGAACTGCTGACCTTCCAGTTGTCAAGTTCAGTGTTTTAACCACGAAGTCGCTAATCCGTGGGTACGCTTGTGCAAATATTGCTCCAAGAGTTGAGCAAGGAGGCCACGCAGCAACTCCAGCCGTTTGTAGATCATAAAGAGCAGGGACGACATTCTACGCACCTTGTCCTTGTTAGGCTTTTAAGGTTAATGTTAAGAATACGGCGTTAAAAATTAACTCACTGAATTCATTACTTTGAGGCCTTGCCAGGGTGTGTGGTGGGAGCCTTGAAAAAACCCAGCTGATTTCTTAAGACAGGGTGCCCAAACTTTCTGGGCTGTGGGCCAGAAGTGGCACATTTTAATTCCATTTCCAGGAGCCACAAGGGCTTTTGCAGGCCGGAAGATTTGGCCTCGGGATCCGGATCCAACTGAGGGAGACGAGGTTGACTCATCCTTTCCCATCCTTCTGAGGTCTGGGTCCCCAAAATCCTAATTAACTTCTGAACCGCCCAGAGAGTCCATTAAGTGCTATGGCGCATGGGTAAAGGTAAAGGTCACCCTTTTTCAAAAGCTAGTTATATCTGACTCTAGGGTCCAGTGCTCATCTCTCTTTATAGCCAAAGCCAGCACTGTCTGCCTCTCCAGATGTTTCCCTGGACATGTGGCAGGCAGGACTAGAGTCCAGAACACTGTTACCTTTCCCACCGAAGTGGTACCTATTTACCTGCAATTTCTTGCTTTCAAACTGCTATGGTTGGCAGGAGTTGGGACAGAGACAAGACCTCACTCCACCATGCAGCACCTGGGTCTTGAGCTGCTGACCTTCCACGGGGGTACTGAAGGGTCATTGGTAATTGCTCTGCTCTTTCCCCCTTGACAGCCACTCCGGAGCCCCGTAAGTACCTCCTGGAGCCCACCAGCCCGACGGTGTTGACCCAGCGTGGTGCCACGGCCACCCTGCCCTGCATCTTGCGGCTTCTGCCCCCCAACTACAAAGTCCGGTGGAGCAAAGTCTTCCCAGCCGAATACATGGAGGTGCCCTTCCTCATCACCGACGGCGCCCACCACAAAACCCATGGTCCCCTGGGCAGCCGGGCCCGGCTGAGGCGCAGCCACGGCTACGACGCCTCACTCCTCCTCTCCGACGTGGGCTTGGAGGACGAGGGGCGATACCGGTGCCAGGTGGTTGACGGCCTGGAAGACGAGAGCATCACACTGGACCTCTGCCTGGAAGGTGAGACCGGGGGGGGGGGGGAGGCTGGAAGGTCAGAGGTCAGCAACCTCCAGCCCTTTGGGGAATGGGGCCTGCGATTCCTAAGGCTCCTCCTTTTATTAAAGCATCGATGTTGTGTTGGAGTAGGAGGAGGCATCCCAGAGTGCCGGATCCGGCCATGGCTGGAAAGCTCCTCTCCTCTGGTCAGAGGCCGTCCGTTTGGGTCACCAGACCCCATGTTCCTCAACCCTGCTTCGGTTCCTCTATAGCAGGGGTGCCCAAACTTTTCGGGCCATGAGCCAATCACGTGGTTCAGTGGGCCGGTCACGTGGTTCCTCCCACCGGAAGCGGAAGGAAAACGTACCTTGCAATCTGTTTTGCAACAGGACGAGATAGATTTTTTTTAGGCTGCTATTTTCTCTGCTTAAAGCAAGGGCGACCAAACTACGGCCCATGGGCCGGATGCAGCCCCCAACACCAATTCATCCGGCCCACGTACACCCTTGCCACTCTTGGAAGCAGAAGTAAAACACGCCGACTGGGACTCCAATTGGGGCTGATTCGCCTGCCCCATGGGAGGGAAGCCATTTCTGGACTCCTGTTGGGGAGGCCACACCATAGGAAGACCATAAAAAGGGGGGGGGGATAGAAATGCAATAAATAAAATAGTCATCCTCTCCCTGCCCAGCCTGGATTTGTGCACCAGTGGGCATTCCTTTCTTAAGTAGTGGGGTAGATTAGATGACCCCTGGGTACCCATTGCCTCCATCACTCCCTCTTCCCCTTCCCTCCTTTCCAGGCGTGGTCTTTCCCTACCAGACCAGCCAGGGGCGCTACAGGTTCAATTATTTCGATGCCCAAAAGGCCTGTGAGGACCAGGACGCCCGGCTGGCCACCTACAGCCAACTCTACAAAGGTAATCTCTTTTCCTCTGCCCTGGCAGCTCCACTTTGAGCCGCCTGGCTTGCCCTGCTAAAGACATTTTTTTTTATATTTTATATTTATCTTTTATCTTGTCCCTGGGAAGGAGGGGGTGAACAGGAAGGCTTCCTTGTTAGAATTTCTTTATTTATATTTTGTTTCTTGAATGCCCTTGGAGGGGCGGGGGACCACATGAAATGGTGCCATGGGCCGGATTTGGCCCACGGGTCTTAGGTTGGGAACCCCTGGTTTAGAGCAAGAGGATGAGAAGTAGAAGTAAGCGGGAATTACCGGCTTAATTTCTGCCTGATTGGTCCTTAAGAACCCCAAACCAGGTTCTTTTTCCAGTGAGAGAAAGGTTCAAGGTCCGTGTCTCCCTGGCTCAGAAGCCAGTCATATCTGACTCTAGGGCTCAGTGCTCATCTTTGTTTACAGCCAAAGAGCCAGCTCTGTCTATGTCTCCAGACATTTCCATGGTCATGTGGCAGGCATGATTAGACGACGGAACACATGGGAAACTGTTACCAAAAGGTTGTGAGTTCAATCCTGACCAGGATCCAAGGTTGACTAATCCTCTTCCATCCTTTTGAGCACGTTGGAGGCAGACTCAGGGGGAAATGGTGGCTTGAGTGGGGGGACATGACAAAATGATGCTACTCCCCCCTTCTGTCCTTCCAGCTAGCTCAGGGGTGCCCAAATTTTTTGGGGCGTGGGCCGGTCATATGGTTCAGCGTGCCAGTCACGTGGTTCAGCGTACCAGTCACGTGGTTCCTCCCACCAGAAGTGGAAGTAAAATGCACCTTGCCATCCGTTTTGCAACAGGATAAGATTGATTTTAGACTGCCATTTTCTCTGCTTAAACCAGGGGTGCTCAAACTATGGCCTGTGGGCCAGATCCAGCCCCTGATGCCAATTCATCTGGCCCACCCCACCCTCATTGCTCCTGAAAGCGGGTGCATTTTACTTCTGCTTCTGGGAGTGACAAGGGTGGTGTGAGCCAGACAAATTGACGTCGGGGGCTGGATCTGGCCCACAGGCCGTAGTTTGAGCATCCTAGTGCTAGAAGGAATTTTTTCCTCCTCTTCCTCCTAGCCTGGACAGAAGGCCTGGACTGGTGCAACGCCGGATGGGTCATGGAAGGGACGGTTCATTACCCCATCATCAATTCCCGGGAGCCCTGTGGCGGACGGCTTCTCCTCCCGGGGATCCGAACCTACGGGGCCAAGGACAAGCTGAAAGACCACTTTGATGCCTTTTGTTTCACCTCAGCCATGAAAGGTAACTGAAGGCACGGACAGGGAGGGGTGGGCCTCTATTGGACCATGAAAAAAGCCACAAATAGGCAAGCTTCCAGGTAAAATAGGAGTCTTCATCAGGGTGGGGTGTGGGGTGGGGGCAGAGCTGGTGGAGGAAGGCACAGAAAGCCCCCAAAGCCCCCAATCCTAGTGGCTGTATGCTGAGGAGTCAGGTATGTTTAAAGCAGTGGTTCCCAACCTAAGGCCTGTGGGCCGGATCTGGCCTGTGGTGCCATTTCATGTGGTCCACCCCCACCCCTTCAAGGGCATTTGAGAAACAAAATGCCCACCCCCTTTGAATCTGTCGGGACAAAATGGCCACCCCCATTGTGCAGGCAGGGCAAAATGGCCGCCCGGCCCGCGAAGCTGATTGAGGGCGTGTGACCCAGCCCACGGCTCGAAAAGGTTGGGAATGCCCTGGTTTAAAGCTTGGGCTTCTGGCCAGGATGAAGAGTCTTGTGTCACTCTGAACCTTGCCTGTTTGTGCCCTTTGAGTCGTCCGGTCAAGGTCTTACTCTGCCCTGTTCAAGGACATTGCGCATAGACCACTCAATGGAGTTTGTTCCTCCTGTGGGGTTCCTCTGTCCATATTCCTCCCATCTCAAGGGCAGTGGGGGCTCAGGGGTTAAGAAGCTCACCTTGTTAGCTGGAAGGCCGGCAAGTTGGCCGTTCGAGACCCGAGTACTGCAGGATGGAGTGAGTGCCTGTCGTCTGTCCCAGCTCCTGCCAACCTAGCAGTTCGAAAGCAAGACATTGCAAGTAGATCAATAGGGACCACTTTGGTGGGGAAAAAGATCTTGGGGACATGAGAGGAGCCTCATTCGGGCATCCCCTGAGCGGAGGAGTTTCTCCCACAAAAGTCCTTCCAACCCAGAATAATTTCTGACCCAACATTATGATTATCACTCCCGTCTCTTCTGACCTTGGAAGGTTGGGGTTAGTCTAGATGACCTTTGGCAGCTGTGACAGATGTGTGATGACTCTCTTCCAGGGTCTTTGTCCCACCTGTAACCTTCCTGGCCATCTCCTCTTCCTCACCTAGGTCGGATCTACTTCATCCTGGGCTACATGAATTTCAATGCAGCCGCCCAGGCCTGCCACAGGGGCGGGGCCGCCGTGGCCAAAGTGGGCCAGCTCTACGCTGCCTGGCGCTTCTCCGGGCTGGACCAGTGCCACGGCGGCTGGCTGGCTGACGGCAGCGTCCGCTACCCCATCACGACCCCCCGGACCCACTGCGGGGGCGTCATGAATCCCAACGTCCACAGCTTCGGCTTTCCTAGCAAGCTGCAGAAGAGGTACGGGGTCTACTGCTACGCCACGAAATAGGAGGCACCGAGAGGGAAAGACGGATGGACGGACGGTGGGAGGGAAGGATGGACAGACAGATGGACAGAGGACAAGCCAGCGGAATGGAAAAATTGCCCAATGGGGCATAATATCTCACCTGGGGGGGGGGTGTCCTCCCCCCGCCCCGCCCCAGGACCTTTGTGGGTCATTCTCTCAACCCAGCCTCTGCCAGGGAAGAACCGAGTTCGTTAGTCCTTGGATCAATTAGCAATAGCAATTATACCTTAAATACCACCCTATAGCGCTTAGGGCAGGGGTTCACAATCAAAGGCCCATGGGCTGGATCCGGCCCACAGTGCCATTTTATGCGGTCCTGCCCCACCCCTCCAAGGGCATTCGAGAAAGAAAATGGCCACACACACCCCTTTGAAGCCATTGGGACAAAATGGCCACCCCCATCGTGCAGGCAGGGCAAAATGGCCGCCCGGCCCGCGAAGCTGACTGAGGGCGTGTGACCCAGCCCACGGCTCGAAATGTTTGGGGACCTTTGGGTGGACCCTATAAGGACAGGTGGCTTCCCAGAGCTCTGTAAGGACAGGTTGTGGCTTCCCTGTAACTATTCTTCGTCTTCGTTGGTCCCCTGTGAATCCACACGAATGGGTTTACTGCGCAGATGCGCAGTAAACCCATTCGGGTGGATTCACAGGGGACCACAAAGAAGAACTCAACAGAGCGTAGGGGCAGAAATAGAGATTGTACACAGCCTAAAGTTAAAGCAGCCTGAAGTTATATATAACAATATTTTTAAAAATTGTTCTATGTAACAAGGATATAGCGATCGAAATGGCACTTCTATGCCCTGATGCTTACAAGCGCTAGAGCTTGCACGTTAATTTGCATTTTGCCCCCGAGTACGTGCTGGGTCCTCATTTTACCCAACCTTGGAAGGATGGAAGTGGCTGAGTCAACCTTGAGCCCTGGTCAGGATCGAACTCAGAACCTTCTGGCTCCAGGACAGCAGTCGGCACTTCTGTGCCACCAGGACTTTGATATTACTACTTTCTTTTCTGGTGAATAATAATAATAATTTCTTGTCAGAATTTATTCTGGGTTGAAAGGATTTTTTGCTGGAGAAACTCCCCACCTCCCGAATGAGGCTCCTTTCATGTCCCCGAGAGACCTTTCCTGCCGAAATGATACCTGTTGATCTACTTGCAACACCAATGGCCACGGAAGAAGCAGCCAGGGCAGGTTGAGGACTTTCCTGCCCCTCCCCCTGAGCCCACATCAACATTTTGTATTGTAATGTAATGTATTGTTGGTAAGCTGCCCAGAGTCGCTACGGCGAGTGGACGGCAATATAAATTTGAACTAATAAATAAATAAATAAATAATAAATAAATAATTTCTTGCTTTCAAACTGCTAAGTTGGCAGGAGCTGGGATAGAGACGGGCACTCAATCCGTCATGGAGTACCCGGGTCTTGAACTACTGACTTGCCGGGCTTTCAGCTAACAAGGCGAGCTTCTTAACCACTCAGCCACTGCAGCTTAAATAAAAATAAATAAATAAATAAACTTCCAGTGAATAAATAAACTTAGTTACCATGTGATCTTTTGAGTATAATCGGCATGTAATGAATTTATTCCAGTGAATAAATCAATTACATCCTGATTAACAGTGGAACTTTGTTTAATAGAATTAATGCGTTCTCTGGGACATTTCTTACAGTGAAAATTACTTTAACCGATGCATTGAATGCAATTTCCCATAGGAATGCATTGAAAACCAAAATACATTAACCAAAATGCAGTTTCCCATAGGAATGCATTGAAAACTAATTACCTGTAATCCGTTCCGGAAAAGATTCCGTAAACCGAGCCACTATTTTCTATGGATTTCCTTTTGTTATGCGGTTAACTGAGCTGTTTGTTAATTGAGATTCCCTTGTATACTGAAAAGATCACATGGTAATTAAGTTCCTTTTCCATTCCAAGCCTTCCTTCTCTCCTCCTTTCTTTTTTTATGGAGCCTCCAGAATAAAAGGAAATAAAGGAACATAATAATAATAATAATAATAATAATAATAATAATAATAATAATAATAATAATAATAATAATAATAATAATAATAATAATAATAATAATAATAATAATAATAATAATAATAATAATAATAATAATAATTTGCTTTGTTTCAACCCCACGACAAGTCAGCTAAACCCACACTGCAAAATAAATGCTATGGCAGGGATTGTCAACCTGTGGCCTGTGGGCTGGATATGGCCCATGGCACCATTTCATGTGGGCCTCCCACCGCCTCCACTACACCCGGAAGTGCCATGGGGTGGAGGAAGGACAAAATGGCCATCCGGCCCCTGAAGCTGTCTAAGGGAGCGTGATCTGGCCCACCGGCTTAAAAAGGTTGACAACTCCTGGGCTTCATTTCAAGACAGAACAGTTGAGTGGACTTTCAAAGGTCCAAACCTGCTGGGGTGGGGAGGGAAACGAATTTGGGGTGGGGGGCCGCCCCACCCCACTCCACCCCTGGATATAATCCTCTCTTCTGATATTTTTTTTGGGGGATGAAAAAACTGAAGCTCCTTTTGTAAAGTAAAAAAAAAGCTATTATTTTATCTCATTCCTGGGAAGAAGGGAGAAATGTTTAGTTAACCGAAATGCTTAGTTATTAGAATTTCTTTATATATATGTATATATATATATATATACACACATACACACCATAAAAATAAAATAACAATAGTAATAATAATGAAGAATGAGAGAAAGGCACCAGTTGTCATTTTCCTGTTGGTTTCTGAGTGTTGATTTATACAAAATTGCTTCTGCTGATGGATGACGGATAATGGAAGGTCTCCAGGTAAGAGCTTCAGTCGTCGGCATGTCCGGCCCCTGTTTGGGGAGAGGATGGGTGGGTGAGTGAGTGGGTGGGTGGGTGTTGGAAGAGGAGGAATGAAGGGAAACAGGAGGAGGAGGAAGGACAGAAAGAAAGGAGAATAATAATTTTGTGTCAGAAATTATTCCGGGTTGAAAGGATTTTTGCTGGAGAAACTCCGCTCAGGGGATGCCCGAATGAGGCTCCTTTCATGTCCCCAAGATCTTATTTTCCACTGAAGTGGTCCCTATTTATCTACTTGCAATGTCTTGCTTTCAAACTGCTAGGTTGGCAGGTGTTGGGACAGAGATGGCCACTCAATCCGTCTTGCAGTACTCGGGTCTCAAACTGTGGACTTGCTGGCCTTCCAGCTAACAAAGCAAGCTCCTTAAACACTGAGCCACCAGATAGATAGGAAGGAGGGAAGGAAGGAAAGGAAAGAAGAAAGAAAAGAAGGAAGGAAGGACAGACAGACAGGAAGGAAGGAAGGAAGGAAGGAAGGAAGGAAGGAAGGAAGGAAGGAAGGAAGGAAGGAAGGAAGCAGGTCCCTGAAGGATAAGAAGGAGGACAGGGTTAAAGACTCACCTGGGATGCAGGTGAACTCTGGCTGCTCCCACTGGCCATTCTCCTGGCACCGGAGGACAGGTGAGCGATGGAGCAGGAACCCCTCCTGGCACCGGTACCGGACCACAGCATTGATTTCGTAGCGCTGTTTTGGCTTGCCAAATATCCGGGCGTTGTCCACCTCTGGGGGTGAGTGGCAAGAAACTGCACAGAAAGAGATGCACAATTGGATGGTCAGGATATGGACCACTGCCAAACTCTACCCTTATCCGGACACCCTTCCTACCAAGGACCAGGTCCCTGACTCTCTTCCACCCACCCCACCTGATTTTCTGTATGTGCTGTATACAGGTGTGTTTTCCTTCCAATTCCAGTAGCAACAAGGGCGGCATGGGCTGGATGAATTGCCGTCGGGGGCTGGATCCGAGCCGTGGGCTGTAGTTTGGGCACCCCTGCTTGAAGCAGATAAAATGGCAGCCTAAAATCTATCTCATCCTGTTGCAAAACAGATGGCAAGGCATGCGTGTTTTGCTTCTGCTTCCATCCCTGGTCTATAGAATGTGTCCGAATTGTGATTGTCGTGTGACATCTCCAAATCCCATCTGTTGGGGAAGGAAAGAAGGAAGGAAGGAATTCCAGCTTAGCTAGATCTGGTCCAATAAAACTCAGCTGGAGGTCATTTGCCTAAAACTTCTGCTTTAGATCTTATTGGTCAAAATCTGGTCTAGATAAGAGTAGCTTCAACACCACTGGGGGAGACACACCTCTTGCAGGACCAGGTGGGGGCAGAAAAGGTCACCTGGGGTCACTTGGGGAGATACACCTGGTGCAGGACCAGGTGGGAGCAGCAAAGGTCACCTGGGGTCACTTGCAGAGACACACCTCTTGCAGGACCAGGTGGGGGCAGAAAAGGTCACCTGGGGTCACTTGCAGAGACACACCTTTTGCAGGACCAGGTGGGGGCAGAAAAGGTCACCTGGGGTCACTTGGGGAGACATACCTGGTGCAGGACCAGGTGGGAGTAGCAAAGGTCACCTGGGGTCACTTGCAGAGACACACCTCTTGCAGGACCAGGTGGGGGCAGAAAAGGTCACCTGGGGTCACTTGCAGAGACACACCTTTTGCAGGACCAGGTGGGGGCAGAAAAGGTCACCTGGGGTCACTTGGGGAGACATACACACCTTACTTTTAAGGTGCCTGGGCAGGGAGGCATCTTCCCTCCCCCCCCTTTTCCACAACCTGCTCGCACTTACCTAGCCCCATTTTGCAGGTGTAAGACAGGTGGTAGTTACAAGGCACGTCACTCCACTTCCCCTCGTCGTGCCAAACGATCACCACGCAATTCTCTCCAGAGAGGAAGTAACTGTCTGGCTGCCCAGGGTGCCAGTTCTCATAGAGCTGACCCGAAGGGAGGAAGGAGGGGAAGAAGCAAGAACCAGGGTTTTAGTGGAGATATATAGCATTACAGTACTGTATAATGTTTTATATTAATTGGGGGTGGGGGTGGTATTGTTTTTGGTCTTGCCAATATTTATAATTTATTCAATTTTTTAAAAATTGTAAATATTATTTAATATGGTGTATGCTGTCCAGAGCTGGAAAATATCTCAGATGAGCAGGATATAAAAGTACCGCCCTGAGTCGGGTTTCCACATTGGGCGGCATATAAGTATGAAAATTAAATTAAATATACTCGAGCATAAGCTGAGTTTTTTAGTCCCAAAAATGAGCCTCAAAAAGGGGAATCGGCTTATACTTGGGTCAATGACCACGAGGTTCCCAGAACCCAGCCGGATTGAGATGCACCAACAATTTAATTAATTTTACCATATTTTCATATATTTTGATTATTAAAACTCACTAGCAGTGGCTGCATTTCTCACCCTCGGCTTATACTTGGGTCAATCTATTTTCCTGGGTTTTCAGGTCCAAATTAGGTGCCTCTGCTTTTACTCAAGTATATACGGTAATAAAGTGTAATACAATAAAGTAAAATAAATACACATGATTGGAAGAGGGAGAGAAAACCAAAAAAATGAACCCTTTGTGGCTAATGGACCAGAGAGAATAACTGTGGGTTGGATTGGCTGCAGAAGGCAAATTTGCCCTTGGCCTCTCGTCCATTAGTTATGGAAACCTTGTATGGACACCGAAAAGACTCTGGACACACCAGGCTGCAGACAGACTCAGTCAAGGGAGCATCACTTCTAGGGGTTGGGGTCCTTCCCCCAGCTGGCCCCCACCCACCCCACATCTGGCCAGAGTCATGGGTGTCTTCCCCTGCCCACGAGAAATGGTTTTGGGCAGGCAAGTAGCTTACCACGGGGTTCCCGTCGGACCACTGGAAGTCTCCTTCGATGGTGCGGTCGTTCAGGCCGATCCACTGGTATTCTCTGTACTGGTCTGGAAAACCCCCAGAGTGTTTATGGCAGGAGGAGGAAGAGGAAGAAGAATGGAGATAGAGAAGAAGAATGGAGATGGAGGAGGAGGAGAAGGATGGAGAAGGATGGAGAAGGAGAAGGTGGAGGAGAAGAAGGGAAATGGAGATGAAGAAGAAGAAGGAAGGAGAAGGAGGAAAAGAAACAGAAAAGAAGAACGGAGATGGAGATGAAGAAGGATGGAGAAGGAGGAGGAGGAGAAAAGAACGGAGATGGAGAAGAAGAACAGAGAAGGAGAAGTAGGAGAAGAAGAAGAAGGATGGAGAAGGAGAAATAGGAGAAAAAGAAGAAGGGAAATGGAGATGAAGAAGAAGAAGGATGGAGAGAGAGGAGGAGGAGGAGAAGCAGAAAAGAAGAACGGAGATGGAGGAGGAGGAGGAGAAGAAGAAAAGAAGAACAGACATGGGGATGATGAAGAAGAAGAAGGATGGAGATGGAGAAGAAGGAGGTGGAGGAGAAGAGAGATCGTCACAACCAGAGGGAAACTTGCTGTGTGTGTGTGTTTTGTGCTCACAACCAGAGGAGCTTCACACTGGCTTGGCTTTGTGCAAGAAAGAAAATACAGTACTGTAGTGTAATAATAATTTTGTGTCAGAAGTTATTCTGAGTGGAAAGGATTTTTGCGGGAGAAACTCCACGCAGGGAACGCCCAAATGAGGCCCCTTTCATGAATCCAAAGAGCTGGGACAGAGACAGGCGCTCACTCCATCATGTAGTACCCGGGTCTCAAACTGCTGACTTGCCAGCCTTCCAGGTAGCAAGGTGAGCTTCTTAATCCCAGCCACCGCAGCACCAAGAAAGAAAATGTGGGGTGGGGGTGGGTCCTTAGCTTTTAATCCAACACACACACACCCTACAACAGTGATGGCGAACCTTGGCACTCCAGGTGTTCTTGGACTCCAATTCCCATAATCCCTGACCAGCAGGAGTGCTGACTTGGGCTTCTGGGAATTGAAGTCCAAAAACAACTGGAGTGCCAAGGTTGGCCATCGCGCCCATACTAAGACACCCTAGGCTTAACTCCATAACTGGAAGAGTCGCAGCTTCCTTTCCACTCGACGTCAAGAAGGGCAAGACTGGAAATCCAGTTTGGTCCCATTCTCCCTTTAACCACCCACAAAATGCCACAGCCGTTCATCCATTTCCAGAAGATGAGGGGGTGGGGTGGGGTGGGCAGGACCCCAAAGGAGGCTGAAAGGGGACGCCCCCCAACCCCCCAGCAAAATTAGGCTGAGGATGTCAAAGTGCAAAATCTGGACATGATGGAGAATTTCAAGGCCTCCCATTCAAATGAACAGGATGGCAGAGAAGAGATCAACTTGGTGGTCAGTCATCCCAATCCTGTTCCTTCTGATGGTCCTTATAGTTACATTTGAGGTAGCGGGGGGATCTAGGCAGCCTTCCTGAGACAATCTGGTCCTTTGGCAGAGCTTCGAACACAGGACCCTCACCGCCTGGAACTCCACCTGTTGGATCCCTGCCACGTCCCTGCTAAGCCAACCCAAACCCCCACGGCCCTGGGGGTGACGGGGGTGTACCGTTGAGGAAGCTCTGCTCTTCGGGGGTCAGGATGCTGGCCAGGTGGCCCCCATGGTGCCGGCAGTGAGTCTCGGCTTCTTCCCAGCTGCGGCGGGTAGAGAAGTGCTGGTAGCAAAATCCCTGGAAGCTCTTCCAGCCGGGATGGCATTTTTCCAGGTCTGGGAATGGGGCCGGGGGGGGGGGAGACACAACACAGCGCATGAGAAGAGGAATCCAAATTGTAGAAAATGGCCATTTTGCCCTTCCTCCGCCAGATGGCACTTTTGGGTGTGGTGGTGGTGGTGGTGGTGGGCAGTAGCCGTTCTCTTCCATACCTCCTAGCTGGGGTCCAACACAGCAAGGCTGGAGTTCTCAAGATCCTTTGGGAGGCTCCCCCCCACTTCTCTACTAAATAAAGACCCTAAATAAATACTCTACTAAATAAATATTAAATAAATAAAGAAATACTAAAGAAATACTAAATAAATGAATACCCTAAATCAGTGGTGCCCAAACTAAGGCCCAGGGGCTGGGTGCGGCCCCTGACGCCAATTCATCTAGACCGCAAAGCCCTCATCGCTCCTGGAAGTGGAAGTAAAACACGCCCATACGGGTGCGTTTTACTTCTGCTTCCAGGAGCGACGAGGGCTTCGTGGGCCAGATGAATTGGCGTCAGGGGCCGCACCCGGCCCTTAGTGACCGGCTCCCTGAACCACATGATTGGCCCATGGCCCAAAAAGTTTGGGCACCCCTGCCCTAAATACTAAATAAATATACTACAAAATACCCTAAATAAATACCCTAAGTATTTATTTATTTATTTGTCCAATTTATATAGCCGCCCAACTCGAAACGACTCTGGGCGGCTCACAACGTTAAAATCACCACCACAATCTAAAAGTTAAAACCCATCAAAGTATTCTGGAGTCGGGGCTTTTCTTGCAAAAGCTTGGCTAAAATTGATTCAATGCTTGCTTCTGTTTCTCCTTGTAAAACCAGGAAGGAAAGAAACCCGTCCGAATTACAAAGAGAGAGATTGAGGAATGAGGCTCCTTTCATGACCCCCCAAGATCTTTTTCCCACCCATCTAGTCCCCATTTGTCTACTTGCCATTTCTTGCTTTCAAACGGCTAGGTTGGCAGGAGCTGGGACAGAGACGGGCACTCACTCCGTCATACAATACTCGGGTCTCAAACTGCTGACTTACAGGCCTTCCAGCTAACAAGGTGGGAGTCTTAACCACTGACCCACCACAGCCCCATCTTACCTGAGGCAGATAATACAGGCCAGATGACTGCAGGGATGCTGTAGGGCGATCCATTCTCTGACTTAGCAAGGGATGGGTTAGATGCTCGGGGGGGGGGGGGATTTCCAGCCCACCCAGTCATTCCACTCCAGCGCCTTCCACCCCACATTCTTTCCCTCCTCCCAGGTCTTCTACTCACCTATCTCACAGGTGTCTCCCCCGTACCCCGGAAGGCAAAGACACCCCACCTGCTCCCCTTCTTCCGTGCAGGTGCCTCCGTTCTGGCAGGGGTCAGGGAAGCAGTTCTCTGAAAGGAGAGAGCCAGAGGTGAATGGAGACGGTAACCAATGTAGGACCCCAGGAGGGAAAGACCAATTTCCGGCCCTCCACTTGGCCCTGGGCTCCCAGGGCGGCCTCCTCTGGGTCTTAGGCCTCCCTCACAAGGCTGTGGAGTTAAAGAGGCAGAGGAAGAGACCTTGAGCTCACAGGAGGAGAAGCGGGGGACGCAGCTACCGGATTTCCCCGGAAATAAGACCGAGTCTTATATCACTGCACAACAATTTTGCTACTGGGAATAATAACACATGTGATTTACATGATACGAAGCGTGCCAATTCCAAATCTGAACTCAGAATTTGCCTATCACGTACAGATTTTCAGTTAATAGATGTGCTATAGCTGTTCAAACGGTATTGGGGAATGTATTTTTACATGGGAACATTATAACAGTTGCAGCTACCACCAGGCGTGCTGTTGCCTCAGCTGAATCACGTCCCCTGTTGGCATGCATGTTCCAGCAGCACCTGGGAAAGTCAGAGAGCTGAGGTCAGAAAGAGGCCTATAAGATGAGATGGACCAAGGGCTTGTCTCTAGTGTTAAACCATCTTATTGGATAATACAGCTAGGCTACAGTGAGTCTATTTTGAGCTAAAGATTAGTAGGCGCAGCTGTGTTAACAAACTGGACAATTTTTGCTACCTTTGTGGTCAATCTACCCCGCATGATCAAGGCAAGAACCTAACCAAGACGGTGAGATTTGCTTAATTAAGATCCTGATGTCTCAGGCAGAACTGGACTTCAGATTTGGATTCAGTGCACTTGATTTAGTATAGGATGCATGGATTAGACCAAGTAACAGACAATATAGTATTTATTTATTTAGTGATGCTGTGTATTCATTTTTGCATTAGGTAGGGCTTATTTTCAGGAGACTCCGGTGGGTTATTCCTCAATAAGGGACGGGCATAGAGGGACTTCGTCTCCTGGGAACTAAAGTCCAAGAACTGCTGGAGTGCCAAAGTTCGCCATCACTGATATATGTGTGTGTTTGGATTATGTACATTGCTGGTGTCAAACTGGAAAGCAGAAACATGTGCTTAGGGCTGGCCATTTCCCATTCAGCCGTTCATGCTTCTAACCCCGGGGTCAGCCAACATGCCCCTTCAGGTGTCCTTGGACTTCAATTCCCAGAAGCCCTGATCAACAGGTGTGCTGACTTGGGCTTCTGGGAATTGAAGTCCAAGAACACCTGGAGGGCCACGTTGGCTGACTTTAGCCTATCCATAAAGCACCCTCCAGATTTTTCTGGACTACGGATCCCATTAGCCTCCAACAACACTGCCCAATGGCCAAGGATGATGGAGTTGCAGAGGGAGAATCCACTTATACAGAGAGAGAGAGATGTGGAAGTTTTGCTGCCTTTCTATGGGCTGGGACACATTTCAGATGGAGGCTCAAGGGGCCAAACCACGCCTGCATCTATTATGCAGGAACCCTACTTTGAAACACCTCCTCTTGCTTAGAGCAAGCGACGGAGCAGGGAAAGAGGAATTTGCTATTGCCAGGATCCTACCGAGATCCCTACAATGTTGTCCTCTGTGTCGCATTTTCTCTCCCTCTCCAATATTGCAGCCTGAAATGGGAGGGAACTGTCCAAAGTGCTGAAAAATAAACCCTAAATAGGCTTCGCATCCTGTGTAATAATCATAATTTCGTGTCAGAAATTATTCTGGGTTGAAAGGATTTTTACTGGAGAAACTCCGGTCAGGGGATAGATGAGGCTCCTTTCATGTCCCCCCCCCCCCAAGAGCTGGGACAGAGATGGGCACTCAATCCCTCATGCAGTGCCTGGGTCTCGAACTGCCAACTCGCCAGCCTTCAAGGTGAGGTTCTTAACCACTGGTGGCCTGCGTAGAAAACTGTGAGGGGCAATTTTTCTAGAAAATGTTGGGGAGGACAAACTATAAAATGTATATGTGTGTATGTGTGTGTATCTATATCTATAGATAGATAGATATAGATATAGTAGATATAGATAGATATACAGTATATAGATATAGATAGATAGATACAGTTGTACCTCGCTTAAAGAGCATAATGTGTTCCACAGGATTGCTCTTTAAGCAAGTTTGCTCTTTAAATGAAATACCATTGTAAGTGACCAATTGTGACTTCTGGTGGGGGTGGGGATTGCGAACCCTGATTTATTTGTTAAGCATGTTTTTGGTTGGTTTTAGTTGTTAAGCAAAACAAACATTCAGAGAAAATTCTGTTCTTTAAGCAAATTACTCTCTAAGCGAGGCACTCTTTATGCGAGGTTTGACTGTAGATATATAGATATAGATTTACACACACACACACACACAGACACACACTGGAACCTCGGTTAACTAACGGCACGGTTCACATAAAAATTGCGTAACAAAACAAATTCCATAGAAAATAGTGGCTCGGTTTATGGAACTTTTTTCAGAATGGGTTACTTATTTTTTAATGAATTTCTATGGGAAACCATGTTTCAGTTAATGTACTGTATTCTGGTTTTCAATGCATTCCTATGGGGAATTGCATTCAATCCATTCCTATGGGAAATTCAGTTAAAGTAATTTTAGCTGTAAGACACCTCCCATGATCTGGAGGGGGTAAAATGTCCTAACACTCCAATACCCCCATTCTTATGCTGATTTTAAAAATACCGTATATACTCAACTACAAGTCCATTATAAGACTATAAGACCATTAGGACAGCTGAGTGCAGAAGAATAGATGCCTATGAAATGTGGTGTTTTGAGAGTCCCCTGGACAGCGAGGAGAACAAATAGGTCAATCTTAGAAGAAATCAACCCTGGCTGCTCCTTAGAAGGTCAAATTGTAAAGATGAAGCTAAGGTACTTTGGACATCAAATGAGAAGAGAAGATTCACTTGAGAAAGCCTTGATGCTGGGAAAGGTGGAGGGCAAAAGAAGAAGGGGGCGGCCAAAAATGAGATGGCTAGATGGTATTGTAGACACAATGGGCACAGAGCTGAGCGAGTTGAGGAGGATCGTGGAGGACAGGAGTGCCTCGTGGACAATGGTCCATAGGGTCATCGCAAAGGGTCGGAATCGACTGTGCGGCTGAACAACAACAACAACAAGTGATCCTGAATATAAGTCGAGGTACCTAATTTGGACCTCTAAAACTAGGAAAATAGATCGACACGAATATAAGCCGTGGGTGGGAATTGCAGCTGCTGCTAGTGAGTTTCAATAATTAAAATACATAAAACTATGGTAAAATCAATTAATTTAGACATTTTTGTGGGTATGTTTTTGAGTGTTTACAATGACGAATTTATAGACCTCATTTGGGGGGCTAAAAAACCCGACTTGTACTCAAGTATATATGGTAGATTTAAGTTACGAGCCTTTGCCCCCCTTTCCCTCCTCTTTCTTCCAATTCACTCACTGCAGGACCCATGAAGTTCATTTCCCCCATTTTATCCTGACAACACCCCCCTTTCGAGGTAGGCCAGAAGGACAGAGAATCAATGGGATGGGGTCAAGGTGACTGTCATGGCAGAGGAGGAATTCGAACCCAGAACTCCAGCATCCTAGTCAGTCCATCTATTCATTATTGCCCCCACCGTCTTTTTTTGCCCACTTATGTGTTACACACACACACACACACACACACACAGATACACAACAGGGCAAAATCAGACCCCTGGTTTACATGCAATTGTCTTTGCTTGCTTATCTGTACAGACGCAAAATCAGAATTGGTTTAAGAAAACCTGAAGGCAGTCCTCTGGGTATTTCTGGACTACTGATTCCATCTGCCTCAAAGAACACGGCCCAATGGTCAAGGATGATGGAGTTGCAGACTGAGAACAGCTGGAGAGCTGCTTAAACACAGCTGTGGCACATCGCAGCCCAGAGGGGGGAAATTGTGGCCACCAGTTAAACTTGCCAGCTAAATTGGGCTGGCTGGAGATAATGAGGCAGCGTATCCTGGTGCCTGACCTGCCTCCCTCCAGTCCTCGGTCTTTAAGTCAACCATGGGTGGGCCGCATCCTGACCACCAGAAGCATATCGATCTTGACCCATGACAACCATTAAGAGGCATTCCCTTTGAAGGGTCCAGACACGGGGGCCGCGGACAGTCCAATGGAAGCAGATCCGTGTGCTTAAGGCAAGGGTTCCCAATGTAAGACTTGTGGGCCAGATTTATGTCATGTGGCCCACCCACCCTTCAAAGGGCATTCGAGAGAAAAAATAGCCATTCCCCTTTGAAACTGTTTGGGACAAAATGGTCACCCCCCATCATGCAGGCAGGGCAAAGTGGCCGTCCAGCCCTTGAAGCTGACTGAGAGAATGTGACCCAATGGCCCCCAGCTTGAAAAGGTTGGGACCCCTGGTTTGAGGTATATCAGTTTGTTAGTGTGGGTTATAGAGAGAGAGACACACACACACAGTGGTGGGATGTCAAAAATTTTACTACCCCACCGTGATGTCATCACAGTATGGGCGGAGCTAACATCATGACGTCATGGGTGGAGCCAAAGGAAATAAAATAAAATAAAATAAAAATAAGCACACACACACAACCCTCAACCCACCCACAACACAAACCCGTAAATAAAATAAATAAATAAATGAATTAAAACATACATTAAAATACATCCATCCACCCACCCACCCCAAACATAAATCAACCAGAGTTTTTAAACCAAAGCTTAAAGCTTATTCTGGCTAATCTTTCTCACACTAGGTCAGATGGAAGGAACTACAGAATGAACTCACCACAAGATGGCTTCATTTTGGCACTTTTCAACTTTTCAACAGTTAAAGAAGTTAGGTACTAAGTCTTTGCCTAACCAGTTCTCTAGGATAATATGTCTTAATGTAAATGTAAAACAGCTGTACCTCCTTAAGGGTTCTCCAATTGGAACAGCAATTGGAACAGCACAGGTGTAGCTTATTGATGAGGTAACTCCAAGACTTTGCTTAAAAACCCCAAGCCAAGCCGCCAGGCCTTTTTAGGAACTGTGGTAGTACGTCAATATAGGTAAAGGTATTAAATACTCATTAAAATACACACAGACACACCACATCCAAAGGTGAGTCACTTACCCTGGAGAGCAGGCTATAGGGAGCTTCATGCTACCAGCTTCTCTTCCTCCTCCCCGCTTGGGAGGACAGCAAGGAGGCCGTGCATAAGCGCCAAGCACTGTAGGCGTGCATGCACACCAAGTGCTTGGCGTGCATGTACAGTGGGGGAACCAGTGAAAAGGTAAGCCCCAAAGGTGGTTCCCCCCAAAAGCTGCTACTGGTTCTCCGGGACACTGGGAAAAGTTACTATCGGTTTTGGCGAACTGGTGCAAACCTGTTACATCCCATCACTGCACACACAACACAACACACAACACAAGACAGCCAGGAAGTGAAAGAAACAAGAGGCAAGAGAGCTGGTAATGAGACACCCAGCCAGGTCAGAGTCTCCTTCCAGAAAAGCGGTTGGTTTCTCAGCTTCTTTTGATTTTATTTATTTATTTTGTTAAATTGGTCTCGTCCCGGTTTGTCTGTCTGTCTGTTTTTCATGGAAACAGCCATTAAAAAACACTTCATAGAAGTTAGGAGAGATGAAAGCCGCACTTTCCATTCTCTGGAGTTCCTTGCGGTCTGTCCGACACAACCCTGTGCTTCTCTGGGATCCTCGGCCTTCACCTGGCCAGGTGAGGAAGATGAAGATGAGGGGGAAGAGAGAGGGAAGGAAGAGAGAGGAAACGAACAGAGGGAAAGGCTACCCAGGATGGCCTTGAGAGCGAAGAAATGCCAGCAGTGGTCAGGGTTTAGTGCAGGGGTGCCCAAACTATGGCCCGTGGGCCAGATCCAGCCCCTGATTCCAATTCATCTGGTCCACACCACCCTCGTCGCTCCTGGAAGCGGAAGTAAAATGAGCCCATGAGGGCACGTTCTACTTCTGGGAGCGACAAGGGTGGCATGGGCCAGATGAATTGACATCAGGGGCCGGATCCAGCCCATGGGCCGTAGTTTGGGCACCCCTGGTTTAAGCAGAGAAAACATCCTGTTACAAAACAGATTGCAAGGTGCAATTTTCCTCCTGCTTCTGGTGGAAGGAACCATGCGATCGGCCTGCTGAACCATGTGACTGGCTTATGGCCCGGAAAGTTTGAGGGGAACTGGTTTCGTGGGTTTACAGGTGAGCCCAAAGGGCAGCCAGGAGTGCCAAAGTGGCACAGCCGAGCGGGTTACCTGAAATGTTCCCACCTGAGCCCAGGCTGGCTCTTTGGGTGGGCAAGGCAGGCCGTGGCGGGGCCGTGGTCACGGGGGTCGTCGTGAACAGGGGGCGCATGAATTCCAAGCCTGGCATTTCCGGGGCTTCCCGTCCCTTGCCGGGATCTTCTCCACTCCCTGGAGTGGCCAATGGGGTGGCCAGGCTGGCCCTTCCTTCACCGGGACCTTCAGTGCCCAAGCCCTCCTCAGGGGCCTCCTCAACCCCATGCCCTGCCCCGTAAGGTTGGAGGGCCACGGACCCCACCGTGGCTTCCTCGGGGCCAGGGGTCCCTTCTCCGTTGGCACCAGAAGACGACCACCACCCGGACCCAGAAGGGTGCTCGCCTTCCTCGGGTGACGATGACAAAATGGCAGCCGAGGGGCTCGGGGGGGCAGGCAGTGAAGTCGTCTGAGCAGCCGTGGTCGTCCCGGGAGGCACAGATCCAGAAAGCTCAGAATCTCCCGGCTGGGTTTCATGACTGGGCCAAGGGGCAGCTGCGTGGCCTGTGAGGTTGCCTTTCTGCTCATCTCCCCACGTGGCGGTGGAGTGTGGAAGAGGAGGCAGGCCTGAGCCCTCAGCCGGGGGCTGCCCATGCAGTTCTTTGGAGCCGGGGAGGAGGAGGCTGGCGTTATGCGGCCCCTGCCCCAAAGGGTCTGCCTCCCCCTGAGACACGGCCTCAGAGGCTTCCTGGCTGGCGTGGCAGGGAGAGGCCTCCGAAACGTGGCATCCTCTCCTGACCCCGTCTCCCTCCAAGGAGCCGGAGCCTGTGGCCTCTTCTCCAATTTCCTCCTCAGAAGGAGCCACGTCGGGCTCTTTGGGGACACGGAAAATGCCGGGTTCACCCCCTTCCTTGTGCTTGGAGAGGCTGCCGGGATCCGGCGAGGTTTCCGACCACGCCAAGTCAACCAGGGTTCCTTCAGTTGGCGTGGCATCTGATGCTTCAGGTGCTTCTTCCTCCTCCTCCTCCTCCTCCTCCTCTTCTTCTTCCTCTTCTTCCTCATCCCCTTCTTCCTGCTGCAGGAAATCCAATGCACGGTCTTTCTCGGCCCTCTGGGTCTCCTCTGCTGCCACAAGTTCAGAATCTCCTCCTACAAAATGCAAAGGAAAAAAGATTTCGAAGCAAATTAAAAGCAATCACACTTTTATACATCACCAACCATAGCGCTTAGTGGATTTTCTGGGCCCGTGATGGTGAACCTTGGCACTCCAGCTGTTCATGGACTTCAGTTCCCAGAAGCCCAAGTCCCTGTGAAGCCACACGCATGGGCGCCATTTGTGTGAATTCATAGGGGGTTGGGCTTCTGGGAATTGAAGTCCAAGAACACCTGGAGTGCCAGCAAACCCATTCATGTGGATTCACAGGGACTTGGGTTTCTGGGAATTGAAGTCCAAGAACACCTGGAGTGCCAAGGTTGGCCACCACTGCTCTGGGAGCTTCATAAGATAATTAGCATTTTGAACCCATTAACATGCTGGGTCCTCATTTTACTAACCTTGGAAGGATGGAAGAAGCTGAGTCGACCTTGGTTCCTGGTTGGGATTGAACTTACCACCTTTTGGTTGCAGGGCAGCAGTTTAACCCCTGCACCACCAGAGCTCTTCCACAAGGGCTAGCAGTAAAGGTTATCAGCAAAATGTAAAGATTTTGCAAGAAATTCTAAGTAAATAAATAGGTACCACTTTGGTGGGAAAGGTAAACAGCATTCCATGCACTCTGGTGTATAGTCATGCCTGTCATGTGAACACTCTCCAATGGGGGAAAAATTCCTTCATGTTTCTAGATTTTGAATGATGAAATCCCCCTCCAAAATTTCAACGTTCAAGGTTTTGTGTTTTCAGTTTTCAATACTTCACATTTTTAAAAATGGAAATAATTTGGAAATATCAGAGACAACCAGAAAGCATTCCAAGAAAACGTTTCTTTCTCTTGTTTAGGAATAAGTGAAACCCTCCTATTCTCTGAGCTTTCGTTCATCCGAAATCCCAAGGAACTTGCAAAGGACGAAGATTTGTCAATAAGACTTCTCGGAGAAAAGAAAAATCCCCGTGTCTTCTAGACCTGTGATGGTGAACCTTGACACTCCAGGTGTTCTTGGACTTCAATTCCCAGAAGCCCAAGTCTCTGTCAATCCACACAAATGGGTTTACTGTGATTCATCCGGCCTGCACCGCCCTCGTTGCTCCTGGAAGTGGAAGTAAAATGCAGTCGTACGGAGGAAGGGTTAACCCGGAAGAGTCTTAACCATACAGGCTCGTTTTACTTCCACTTCCTGGAGCGACGAGGGAGGCACAGGCTGGATGAATCTCAGTAAACCCATTCATGCAGATTCATGGGGGCTCGGGCTTCTGGGGAAGTCCAAGAACACCTGGAGTGCCGAGGTTGGCCATCATGGGTCTAGACCCACCCCACCCCAAGAAACACAAGTGACAACTGAGACCACCCCCCAAAAAACAAATCTATGCCTCATACAGTTGCTGTAACCTTCACAAAAGAACCGTTTTCGGGGAAAGCCACTTCATTGCATGTCTGTCTTTAAGGCTTTTGTATTTTAAAATTAGTACACCGCATTTTTAAAAATTTCTATAAAATTTGCCAAAGGGCACAATCATCTAAAGTGGATAAAGAAGCGAGGAATGAAGCCTCATCTCTCTCTGCTACAGCATTCTAAGTTTTGTTTATGGTATCATAAATAAGTACCGTATCTACTTGAGTATAAGCCAACCCGAATATTAGCTGAGGTACCCAATTTTGACCCAAAACCACAGGAAATCTACCTGCCATTTCTTGTTTTCAAACTGCTAGGTTGGCAGGAGCCGGGACAGAGGCCACTCCATTGTGCGGCACTCAGGAATCGAACTCCGACCTTCCAGTCGTTGAGTTCGGTGCCTTAACCGCTTGAGCCACTGCAGTCTCAGATAAGAAAAATACTCTCCCAAAGATAATCTAATGGATGGCCGTGGTTTTCCTGCTTCCGCCCTTGGCTGTCCCCCTTCTGCAAAGCTAAATGGGCTCAGAAAAGACCAGTTCTGACCCCCCCCTTCTGGACCCACTGCAGAGGAACAGCCCTCCACACCCCATCCCTACCTGGCCACCTACCTGTCCTGGGTCCCAGGGGGCATAGGGCTCCTCTTCCTCCTTCCCTGCCTTCCTCCTGGGGGCCCTGCCCTGGATCCCCCCCACAGCCACCTGGGGGTCCTTGCTTGGGCCCTCCGGCTGGGGCCTGTGTCTCTTCTGGGGAGCTGCTGGGAAGCGCCTGCCAAACAGGCACGGCATAAATGGCCCCCCGGGACTCCTCCGGCGCCTGGTGCTCTGCCGGGGGTAGCTGGATTTCCTCCATCTGTTCTGTCACAGTCACAATCTCCTGGCTGGTGCCCCCCACTTCGGGGGCCGGAGGCTCAGAAGAGGGACGGCTGGTCTCTTCTGTGGGCAGAAAGAAAGAAAGAAAAAGGGGGTATGGGGGGCACGTTATGACCTGAATTCTCAGGTGAAACCCTCAAGGGGTCGGCTAGTGGACCAGGGAGAAGGCAGGGATCACACCTGGAGCCCTGCAAGGTGGGACAGGAGCTGGGCAAATGACTTAATTCAGGAGTTCTCAATCTTTTAAAGCCAGGGGCCATTAGGTCACGCTCCCTCAGACAGCTTCCGGGCGGCGGGGGGCCATTTTGCCCTTCCTCCACCCCATGGCACTTCTGGGTGTGGTGGAGGTGGTTGTGGGCCACATGAAATGGCGCCGTGGGCCTCATCTGGCCTGTGGGCCTCAGGTTGAGAATCCCTTCCTTAAGTCCATAGTGGGGAACCTTGGCCCTCCAGCTGTTCTTGGACTCCAATTCCCAGAAGCCCCGATCAAGGAGGAATGGTGACTGGGGCTTCTGGGCATTGAAGTCCAAGAACACCCGGAGGGACAAGGTGGGCCATCAGGGCCTTCAGTCAAGGGTCCCACCCTGAAACTCCTTAAAATCCAGGAGAGCTACAGATGGTGGGAGCCAGAGGTGAGAAACATCTGGCAAGCTGCAAGTGACCCTGTTCCAGCCCATTCTACCTGGTGGTGCAGAGGTTAAACGGCTGCACTGCAGCCGAAAGGTTGTGAGTTCGATCCTGACAGGGATCAAGATTGACTCGGCATCTTCCAGTCTTCCCAGGTCTGTCAGATAAGGACGCAGCATGTATTGGGGGGGGGGGGAATGCTAACTGACTTGTGACCCCCCCAGAGAGGGGGTCATTGTTATTGGTATTTCCTCGTTAAAATAGAACAATCCTTGTTAAATAGAACAAAGGTCTAATGACCGGCTGCATACAATGTCTGTTTCTGCCCCTATGCTCTATCACAGGGATTCAAGCCAGGGGCCGGGTCACGCTCTCTCAGTCAGCTTCGAGGGCTAGATGGCCATTTGCCCTGTCTGCATGATGGGGGTGGCCATTTTCTCTCAGCATCTTAAAGAGGGAGGGCATTTTGTTTCTCAAATGCCCTCGGAAGGGGTCGGTGGCCCACATGAAATGGCGCCTCAGGCTGGATCTGGCCCACGGCCCCTAGTTTGGGAACCCCTGCTCTATCAGGTTCTTCTTCATGGTCCTGTGGATTCACACAGGACCACGAAGAAGAAGAAGAAGAAGAAGAAGAAGAAGAAGAAGAAGAAGAAGAAGAAGAAGAAGAAGAAGAAGAATTACATGTAAACAATCTGTCATTATAGAGTCCATAGTGGCACAGGGGTTAAAACTGTTGTACTGTAGCCAGAATATTGTGAGTTCAATCCTTACAAGACCCAAGGTTGACTCAGGCTCTTTCCCCATCCTTCCAAGGTTGGTCTAAAGAGGACTTGGCATTACTGAGAGGCGGGGAAATGCTATTTCCTTATTAAATATAACAATTTCTAAATTCAGTCAAACCTCGAGAGAAGAGTGGTTCAACTTAAGAAAAACCCGAGCTACATCCGGAAATCTCAGAAAAAATCAGGTTCTAGATAAGAATTTTTAATAGGATTATTTCAAGATACGAAATCCAATGCATTCCTATGGAAACTTGCATTCAATTCATTCCTATGGGAAATTCAAAATAAGAATTTTTCGAGATACAACCAACCACGAGGAACGAATTAAATTCATGTGTAGAGGTTTGACTGTATCACCATCCTCTTTAAACAGAACCCTATCCAGATCTGGATGGGGAATCCCTTGAACCAAGATCTGGCCAAGAGAGGGAGGGAGGAAATGGAAGGAAAGGAAAGAAAGAAGGAAGGAAGGAAGAAGGAAGGAAGGAAAGAAAGGAAGGAAGGACGGGAAGGAAAGGAAGGAAAAAAACAGAAAGGAAGGAAGGAAGAAAAAGAAAGAAGGAAAGGAAGGAAGAAGGAAGAAAGAAAAAGAAAGAAGGAAAGAAAAAAGGAAGGAAGACGGAAGGAATAAAAGAAAGGAAGGAAGGAAGAAAAAGAAAGAAGAAAAGGAAGGAAGAAACGAATGGAAGGAAGGAAAGAAGGAAAGGAAGGAAGGAAGGAAGGAAAGAAAAAAGAAAGGAAAGAAGGAAGAAGGAAGGAAGGAAAAGAAAGAAGAGAAGGAAGGAAGAAGGAAGGAAGGAAAGGAAGGAAGGAAGGGAAAGAAAGAAGGAAAGAAAAAAGAAAGGAAGGAAGGAAGAAAAAGAAAGAAGGAAAAGAAGGAAGGAAAGGAAGCAAGGAAGGAAAGAAAGAAGGAAGGAATGAAGGAAGGAAAGAAAAAAGGAAGGAAGGAAGAAGGAAGGAAGAAAAAGAAAGAAGGAAAGGAAGGAAGAAAAAGAAAGAAGAAAAGGAAGGAAAGAATGGAAGGAAGGAAGGAAAGGAAGAATGGAAGGAAAGAAAGAAGGAAGGAAGGAAAGAAAAAAGGAAGAAGGAAGAAAAAGAAGGAAGGAAGGAAAGGAAAGAAGGAAAGAAAGAAGGAAAGGAAGGAAGGAAAGAAGGAAGGAAGGAAAGAAAAAAGAAAGGAAGGAAGAAAAAGAAAGGGAAGGAAGGAAAGAAAAAAGGAAGGAAGGAAGGAAGGAAGGAAAGGAAGAATGAAGGAAGGAAAGAAAAAAGAAAGAAAGAAAGGAAGGAAGCAAAGGAAGAAGAAAGGAAGGAAAGAAAAAAGAAAGGAAGGAAGGAGGGAGGGAGGGAAGGAAGGATGGGAGAAAGAGAGAAGGAAAAGAAAAGGAAGGATGGAAGAGAGAGAGAGAGAAGGAAAGAAAGAAAAGAGAGAGAAAGGAAAGAAAGGAAGAAAGGGAGAAAAAGGGAGAAAGGAAACCTTTATTTATTTACCTCGAAAGCAGAAGGCGTCGTATTTGCTCTCTGGGTCTGGGAATCCAGTCTGGTTGCGGAAGCGGAAGATGGTTTTGACGCCTGGCATGTTCCCTCCGCATTTGTCTCGTGGGGTGACAATGGGGTAACGCACGCTGCCGTCTGCCAGCCAGCCAGGGTTGCAGTGGTCCAGTCCGTGGTTCCAGGCTGCGTAGAGCTGGCCAGTGGTGGCCAAGTCGTACCCCAAGGCCTGGCACTGCGCCTTGGCTTCTTCCCAGGTGAATCTCTCAGGGGAAGTCAGTGCAAAGAGTTCACCTGCCAAAGAGAAGTTGAATATTTCAAAAGAGGAAGCTCAAGCAACTTTCTAAAAGTATACGTTTCCCTCCCTCCCTCCTTCCTTCCATTCTTTATTCCTTCCTTCCTTCCATTTATTCCTTCCTTCCTTCCATTCTTTATTTCTTCCTTCCTCCCATTCTTTATGCCTTCCTTCCTTCCATTTAATTTTAATATTGGTGAGTTTCTATAGGACTTTAGAATGTTTATAATATTGTGCAAGATTTTTATTTCATGATTTGTATAATTGTGATTGTTCAGCTGATGTGAGCCACTCTGAGTCGGGCTAAAACCCTGAGAGGGCGGCATATGAATGCAAAAATTAAATTAAATTAAAATTGATTTTTCTCTCTTTCTTTGAGTGACCAAAGGACCCATGCATTCAACTGGTAAGGTCAAGGTCACCCTTGCTTGAAAACCGGTCAAATCCGAATATAGGGTTCAGTGCTCATCTCTGTTTCAAAGCCGAAGAGCCAGTGCTGTCTGCTTCTGCAGACGTTTCCCTGAACATGTGGCAGGCATGAATAGACACTGCAGCGCACGGAACACTGTTTACCTTCCCACCAGAGGGGTCCCTATTTATCTACTTGCAATCTAATTGCAATCTGTTTGCAAGGATGCTGAGTTCAAAATGCAGAGGAAAAGAGTCAGGAAAGAAGAATATGGGATTTGAGCTCTGTGAATTCATGGTGTAAAGAGTTTGCCCTTCAATCCAAAGATGGAACATCAGAACACTAAAACAGAATAAACCAGAGTTACACTAAAGAGCGGAGGTGAAACACTGCGGTTAAAACCTTAAGACAGAGAGACCAAAGGGGAGCTCAACGAAGACAGTGCCGTGCGAGGAAACAATCCTGTTTGCATGGAGAAGTAGGCAACACGTAATGTGATATAACTTACCATACAATTCTTCCGCATAGCAATAGACATCATACACGTCTCCTGGGTCCACAGCACCGTAGTTACGCACACCCGGGAGCCCATCCATGTCTCCGTAACAAGCTTCCCGAGGGGTCTGTATGGGGTACCTGAGGAGGAGGGAAGGATCAGATGGGTCACTGGGGGAGAAATGTAGGGCTTGATTTGGAAGTGAGATTTCTTGGGCACTGAGCTTTAAAGGCATGGTGTCTCTGGAGGGAAAATGCTGTGATAACAGGAAATACAGAGGAGATTAGATCGACAGATCGATCAATCGATAGATAGATAGATAGATAGATAGATAGATAGATAGATAGATAGATAGATAGATAGATATAACCTGACACTTTTCCTCCACCTCTTTCCTACCTGACAGATTGGTCCGCGATCCACCCTGCATCGCATTGCTCATAGCCGCTCAGATATGCCGCATGGAGCTGTTCTGGAGTGGCAATCTCTGCGTCGATCCTGGCGCAGGCCTCCTGAGCTTCAGTGAAAGTGTAGGCGTAGCGGGCCGTGCCTTCTCTGTAATGGAAGACCACTCCTGGAAGAGAGAATGCAGATCAGGATGGAATAAGGGTTGTTAAGGCAGAGAGGGCTCAGCAACTACAAAAAACATCCACCATCCCAATATTAACAAAGGTGATAGAGCCAGATAGATTGATGTCTATGTATTAGGTCAGTGATGGCAAACCTCGGCACTCCAGCTGTTCTTGGATTTCAATTCCCAGAAGCCCACATTTTCTGTGAATCCACACGAATGGGTTGACTGGCACTCCAGCTGTTCTTGGACTTCAATTCCCAGAAGCCCACATTTTCTGTGAATCCACACGAATGGGTTTACTGCAACAGCCTACCCAAAAGAGATTTCTAGGACTGCGGTGGCTTAGTGGTAAAGACGCTGAACTTGATGACTGGAAGGCTGGCAGGTTTGGCAGTTCAAGACCTGAGTGCTGTGTGATGGAGTGAGCTCCTGTCGTCTGCCCCAGCTCTTGTCAACCTAGCAGTTCTAAAGCAAGTAGATAAATAGGAGCCACTTTGGTGGAAAGGTAAACAGCATTCCATGCACTCTGGTGTCTAGTCATGCCTGCCACATGACCATGGAAACATCTGGACACAGACAGCGCTGGCTCTTTGGCTGTAAATGAAGATGAGCACTGCACTCTACAGTCAGATATGTCCGGCCTTCGAGCAAGGGCGACCTTTACCCTTACCTTTACCTACACAGGATTTTTGAAGATGTGCTTTCTGCACCTCACCCAGAACTGTAGGAAACAGTGTCCAGATGTGGCAAAGCCCAATTCAAATTGGCTCTGTCTGTCTGTCGGTCTGTGTGCGTGCGGAGAACTGGTGCAAAATGTATTGTTTGGAACTGTATAATCCCCACAACAAGGGATTCCCAACCTTTTCAAGCCGGGGGGCTGGGGGCTGGGTCACACTCTCTCAGTCAGCTTCGAGGACTGGACGGCCTTTTTCCCCTGCCTGCACGATGGGTGCGGCCATTTTGTCCCAAACAGCTTCAAAGGGTGGCCATATTGTTTCTTGAATGCCCTTGGAAGGGTGGGGAGGCCACATGAAATGGTGTCGTGGGCTGGATCTGGCCCACGGGCCTTAGGTCGAGAACCCCTGCCCTATAACATTGATGACGCCCCATATCAGTCCTGTGAGTCCTGTAAGAAAGTGAGATACTTTGACTTGTGGTTTAAAGCCCACGGTGTCTCCATTTTGCAGAATTAACGGTCTGTTGTGTGTTTGTGTTGTGTCCCTTGCGCTATTTTCTCCCCTCTCTGGCCAACTGGAAACGGTCCTGCCTGAGGTGGCGAACTACTGTAACAGTTTTACAAAAGGACCACATCTTTCCTGCTCACAAGAAGTCTCACCGCTTCAACAACCCCTTCAAACATCCTGACACAATTCCAGCTGATTCACAGTTGTCTCGTCAAAGGTGCCAGGAAATACCTCTCTAATTGCCAGTAGATTCCTGAATCCATCCACAAAATGGCCCCCTTACCTTTCACCTTAACCTTGACCAAGTCATGGCCGTCCTCGATCCCATGTTGCACGTCGCAGCGGTAGATCCCAGAGTCGTTGGAGCGCAGTTCACTCAGGACCAAAGTGGCGTCCGCTGGGGACTCGGGGTAAAACGGGAGGGAGATCCGGTCCCGGTAGCCTTCGCCTACCTTTACCTTCAGCCCCCGGGCAACCAGGATCTCCGCTTCCTGGCCCTCCGAGACGAAAGTCCATTTCACCCGGGGTGACCCCTGGGCAGCGTGGCGTCCGGCGCTGGTGGAGGTGGGCAGCGGGCGCAGGTAGGTCACATGGCAGGGGAGGGTCAGGGTGCCCCCCAGCACCCCTTGGAGAGGGGGATGTTTGGTGATGGAGACCCGCAGGGCTTTGGGGTCATCTGTGGGGAGAAGGAAAAGAGGCCGGAGTGGGTCATCTGTGGTCCCTCCATTTCTCCTTCTTTCTGTTTAGTTTTCTGGAAAGAGGGTGTGACCACAAAACCTTGCCTGTTATTTGGGGTGCCAGCCCCATACCGTGCCCCTCTTCTGCCTGGCATTTGGTCATTCAGGGAGTTTGGTGGCTAAGAGTCTCCAAACTGGGTCACACTGTCTTGACCAGGGCGAAATGCTGGAGAATTGCTGGTGGGGGGGGAACACATCTCAGCTCCCCTCCTCACCCCACCCTTTGTCATCGGAGAAAACCCCACCCCTACAAGGGGTGGACTATGGGGCTGCTTGTCTATGGAGTCGCTGCCCCAGTGTTGAGCCAGAGTCTAGGTCCATGGTGGCGAACCTATGGCACGCGTGCCCAAGGTGGCACGCAGACCCAAATCAGGTGGCACGTGCCGAGGCCACTCTCCCACTCACCCACCACCCCAGTCCTGCCAATGGCAGCACTGCTTCCTCAAATCACCCGACTCTCTCTTCCAATGGAAAGAAGATGGGGAGGCTGAAATCCCTCGTGGCCAGAGATCCTCAGGCATCTCCGTCTGGGGATCTCCTGCGCACGCGCCTCTCCTCTTACTTGTCTCTGCCTAACTTGGTTTTGACTCCAGGTATGGATTTTAGCCTTTTTGGGGAAGGTCGGGGGGGGGGGCTAGCGTTATGCTCTAGCCACCGCTGCTCATCTTTCCTCTCTTCATTTATTGTGCAGCAAAAGTTGGGGGGAGAAGAGGAGGGAAGGGGTCCTATGGATTAATATAACTCTTGCCCCTGGGCAGTGGATAAGTAGCACTGTGGTTTTAATTGTGGGAAGTTAGAAGAATAGCAGAAGCAGTGTGACTTCTTGTAAACATGCGTTTGCACTGCCAAACATAAAGGGTTTTTTTAAAGGCAGAGCTTGAAGCACGCAGTGATGTCACATGGGTGCGCACATACCTACGTGATGGCACCGACACCCGGAATGGCTCCCACCCACCCATTTTAGGGCCTCGGCCTCTAAAAGGTTCGCCACCACTGGTCTAGGTCCTGTTCTTTCTCTTAAACCCGCCATGCCCTGGTCAGAGCTTTAGCAGGACGAGCCTAAATTAGACCCTAAACCAGCAGTGCCCAAACAAAGTCCCGGGGTCCGAGTGCAGCCCCCGACGCCAATTCATCCGGCCCACGAAGCCCTTGTCACTCCTGGAAGTGGAAGTAAAACACGCCCGTACAGGCACGTTTTACTTCCACTTCCAGGAGTGACGAGGGCTTCACGGGCCAGATGAATTGGCGTTGGGGGCCGCACCCGGCCCCCGGGCTTTAGTGACCAGCTCCCTGAACCACATGATTGGCCCACAGCCCAAAAAGTTTGAGCATCCCTGCCCTAAACGGAGCCACCCCTTCCCATCGATACAATTGCAAAAGTAGGCTTTCAATCGTGTTATTATTTCCCCCCTCCCTCTAATGACCTACAATCAGAAAAGACCCCATTGGAGGTCAGATTATCCTGGGGCGGGGGGTTGGGCTGAGAATATAATCTCTGATCTGCTGGGGCCAAACTGACCAAGCATCTTGTGTTATCTGAAAGGTAAACCCATTTATTCTGGCAGAGATTTTACTGGGATGGCTGCCCGCTGGACCTGCTCCCCCCCGCCCCCCATGATCTGCTGGGGGTGGTGGCAGAGACTGTCTGCCCCCCTCGCTTACCTGGGCTTTCTCTTGAGTAGGGGAAGGCTCCTGTGTAAGAGAGACCCTGGCCCAGGGCAGAGAGGACCACCAGCAGGAGGGAGACCATTCCGGGGAGCTGTTTTTTTTTTTTTGGGGGGGGGGAGGAAAAGATACAAATAGATGTTTGTACACCAGGACTTTTGAGGGTCGGTCCCACCCCACCCACCCATCACCCCTCAAACCAGGGTCCGCCCCAGCAGCCCTCCAGGGGAGGAGAAAGAAAAGAGAGAGAGAGAAAGGAATAGAATGAATGAAGGGGCAGGAGGTGAAGAAGGAGAGGAAGGAATAGAAGGGAAGAGATGAGAGGAAGGAAGGAAGGAAAGAAGGGAAGGAAGAGCAAAGAATGAAGGAAGGGAAAGAGGAAGGTAGAGAAAGGGAGGGAGGGACAGTAAAAAGGAAGGAAGGAAGGAAAAGGAAGAGTAGGAAGGAAAGAAAGAAAGAAGGGAAGGAAGGAAGAGCAAAGAATGAAAGAAGGGAAAGAGAAAGGGAGGAAGGGAGAGGAAAAGGAAGAGAAGGAATGAAGGAAAGGGAAGGAAGGAAGGCGATGCCTTCAAACCTCCATGCTGGAGCCATTGGACCAGGAAAAGAAGGCCGTCTGCAAAACCAAGCCAGGCTAATTGGGAATAGAAATTTTTACACACACACACACACACACACACACACACACACACACACACACACACACACACACACACACACACACACACACACACACACACACACACACACACACACACACACACACACACACACACACACACCTCTGAGGAAAAGTTGGTCTTTTATTTCCTTCCTTCCCTCTCGTTCTCTTATTTGTTCTCTTTCTTTCGTTCTTTCTTTCCCTTCCTTCCTCTCTCTCTCTCGTTCATTCATTCTCTCTCATTCATTCTTTTTCTTTCTTTTCCTTTCTCTCTTCCTCTCTTTTGTTCATTCTCTTCCTTTTTTTCTTTCTCTCTTTCTCTCTCTTATTCTTTTTCCTCTTATTCTTTCTTTTGTTCATTCACTCATTCATTTATTTATTCATTCTTTCAATTTCTTTCTCTTTATGTCCTCTTAAGATTTATTCTTTGGAATAGAAGCACAAGGTCTCTCCCCCCCCCTCCAAAAAAGGTCTCTCTGTGCCAAAGGCATTCAGGGTAGACAGAGAGGGGGAGACAGACCTCCCTATGTGGTGTTTTCTGAGCAAGTTCCCAGGCCTTTCACTTCATCATCATCATCATCCTCTCCTCAAAGCTGTCTCTCAATGTCTCTCCTCTACCAGGTTCTCATGCCAAAACCAGGAAAGGGGATATTTCTCTGCAAGTACAGAAGGGACGGGGTGGGGATATTCCATTTTGTACTGGTATTTTTTAAAAATAAGAATTCCCCCCACATTTATCTTTTCCGGGGGGGGGGGGGACCCACATCCCATCCGCCCTCCTGGCTTGAAGAATTTTGGGAGCAACAGTCCAAAAAAGTCAACTTCGATACCGTTGACCATGGTTTCCTTCTGGGAAGGCTCTGAGGATTGGGGATCCAGGGCACAGTGTTGGCCTGGTTTTCCTCATTTCCGAGGGACCGGACCCAATCGGTGTGGCTGGAGGGTGAGGTGTCCAGCCCAAGGCCCCTCTGTTATGGGGCGCCTCAGGCCTCAGTACTCTCACCTCTCCTATTCAACATCTACATGAAACCACTGGGTGAGATCATTTGCTCCCACGGAGTGAGGTATGATCAATATGCAGATGATACCCAGTTATATATCTCGGCCCGTGGGAACCCTAGCAATGCAGTGGAAGTCCTTTCCAGGTGCCTGGAGGCTGTTAGGGTCTGGATGGGGGACAAAGGGCTTCAACTGAATCCTGGCAAGACTGAGTGGCTGTGGGTAGAGGGTCCTGCGTTATCTCAGGAGCCACCATATTTGGTCCTGGATGGGGTAGTTCTGCCCCAAACAGACCCGGTGCGTAACTTGGGGGTCCTCCTGGACTCGTGACTACTGCTCAAAGAGCAGGTGGCAGTCGTGGCCAGGAGGGCTTTTGCACAATTTCATGTTGTGCACCAGTTACACCCGCTCCTAGACCGGGACTCCTTGCTCATGATCACACACGCTCTGGTCACCTCCAGACTTGATTATTGTAATGCGCTCTACATGGGGCTGCCCTTGATGACCATTTGGAAGCTTCAACTGGTCCAGAATGCGGCTGCCCGGGTTGTGATGGGGTGTGGGAGGTATGCACATGCCTTGCCTCTGCTTTGGGAGCTGCACTGGTTGCCGGTTTGCCTCCGGGTGCAATTCAAGGTGCTGGTTATCACCTTTAAAGCCCTATATGGTAGTGGGCCAGGATACTTAAGAGACCGCCTCACCCCAAGAACATCTGTCCGTCCCACCAGAGCGGACCGGAGGGGCTCCCTAGTTGTTCTATCGGCCAGAGAGGCACATATCTCTGGCACTAGAAGGAGGGCCTTCTCTGTGTCTGCTCCGGCCCTATGGAACCTCCGACCAACTGAGCTACGTCTTCAGATGGACTTGCTGTCTTTTAGGAAGAACTTAAAAACATGGCTGGCGGGACAGGTAAGGGGTCCTGGCAGTACCATGACCCCAGCTCGCTGGTTAGTTTGAGCTTCCTCTCTCCCCTGATCTTTTAATTTAATTTTTAATCTTATCTTTGGGACTTAGCTTTTAATCTTTTAATTATGATAATTAACTGATTTTAATTTTTTAAAAAAAATCTTGAAAATTTAAATGTTTATAGTTGGGATCTTGGGATGATGGGATTGTATGGTATTGTGTGGTTTTTTTTAATGGTGTTGTAGACCGCCCTGGGTCGCCCTGGCGATGAGGATGGTATAGAAGTATGAAAAATAAATAAATAAATAAACTTTCCCCGCTTAACTGAAGGCTGTTTTAAACACGGCGCATGCTTTGTGCACAATCCAAGACAGCCATGAAAGCCCGCTTCAAAGTCAGAGAATCCCTAAAGTTGCTTCTTGGGGGACACAAAAGGAGCATCATTCAGGGCATCCCCTGAGCAGAGTTTCTCCAGTGAAAAACCCTTTCAACCCAGGGTAATCTCTGGCACGAAATTATTATTATCGAGGCAAGCTCAAGTATAAGCAAAAATTCCAAAGCCCAAGTAGAAAGAGTGATCTGGCCAGTCCCAGAAACAATTGCTTCATAAAGGTAAAGGTCACCCTTCCTCGAAAGCCAGTCATATCCAACTCTAGGGTTCGGTGCTCATCTCCGTTTATAGCCAAAGAGCCATTTGCAGATGTCTCCGTGGACACATGGCAGGCATGCCTCGGCACCTTAACGCCTTCAGCTACCACAGACCCACACGTCCCATCTAAGCACCTCTGAAATCCTGACCTCCTACCACCACCCCTGTGACATATAATTCTTATTCAAAAAACAAACTCCTATTCATGTGGAAGATGCATGAAAGGCCAATAACTTGACCTAAACCAATTCTCAAATTGCCCCTCCTTAAAATCAAATTGCCCCCCTGTGGGGCATGGGCCTCCTGTTGGGAACCCCTGAGGTTAAAGGGACTCCTGATGAGAATATTCCAGATGGGAGGTATAAAAAGGAAATGAATTAATTAACAAGAGTGAGCCTGCTTGGTTGGTTGATCTGTCTGAAGGTTTTAACTGTAACTTTGGTTTATTCTCTTTTAGTCTTCCTCTAGTCATGTCTGCCACATGACCATGGGAACGTCTGCAGAAGCAGACAACGCTGGCTCTTTGGCTTTGAAACAGAGATGAGCACTGACCCCTAGAGTCGGATACGACTGGCTTCTGAGCAAGGGAAATCTTTACCTTTACTATACTTGCTATAGTAGGGATTCTCAAACTGCGGCCCATGGGCCGTATGTGGCCCGTGTCACCATTTCATGTGCCCCTCCACCACACCAGGAAGTGTCCTATGGTGGAGGCAGGGTAAAATGGCCGTCCAGCCCCCGAAGTTATCCGAGAGAGCGTGACCCGGCCCCTGGCTTAAAAAGATGGAGAACTCCTGGGCTATAGTAACAAAGTGGCTAAAGGTATAAATCTTAGGATCCGGCACCCCGGCCGGAAAAAGCGTCCCTGAGGGAGCTCTAAAGAACAGGAATGATTTGAGAGAAGGAGTTGGGGCGTGGGCCAGGGGGCAAATGCCCCAGAAATGATGCATTAGCCGACAGAAGACGTGGGGCACACGATGTGGTTCTTAATGCTTCTCTGTGTCTGTGGGTGTAGTAGCAATGTGCGATTTTTCTCAGCCTCCATCCTTTCCCCCCCTGGTAACGGGGAGCAAAGCCAAGATTCAGCAGCCAAGCAACAGTCTTTGCACTGGTGGCCACCCTTCCTCTCCTGGGTGAGCACAGTCCTCTGATATGTTTGAGAGCAGTGGTTCCCAACGTGGCTAAATTTCTAAGCCAGTGGTTACCAAGGTGGGGCCCAGGCCCCACTGGGGAACTTCAATTCCCAGAAAGCTAAGTCACTGTGGTGGCTCGACAACTGGAAATTCGGAGTTTGATTCCCGGGTACTGCATGACGGATTGAACGCCTATCTCTGTCCCAGCTCCTGCCAATCTAGGAGTTCAAAAGCAAGAAATTGCAAATAGATAGATAGGGACCACTTTGGTGGGAAAGGTAACAGTGTTCCGTGTGCTCCAGTGTCTAGTCATGCCTGCCACGTATCCATGGTAATGTCTGCAGACACAGACCATGCTGGCTCTTCAGCTATAAACAGAGATGAGCACTGACCCATAGAGTCAACTATGCCTGCCTTTCGAGCAAGGGCGACCTTTACCTTTACTAAGTCAGTCCATTGGCTGATCAGTGCTTTGGGGAAATTGACTGAAGGCTTCTGGGAATTGAAGTCAAAAAACTCAACAGTTGGGAGATGCTACTCTAGAGACACCCATTTCTATCCTTTCTCCCGATTAATTAATTACTTTGGGGTTTCCATTCCTCACATTGGCTGTAATAATGCTGACTTCGGGCAACCCTTTCTGGGGTTTTCTTGGAAGAGAGAGAGAATACCCAGGCGTGGTTTCCCTTTCCCTCACTGCAGTCCAGAGACCTGAACCGCTTGGTGACGCGGCCAGATATAATAATAATAATAATAACTTCAGGCTGCCAATTCTGACTCACGAGTTTTCTTGGTTTTCCCCTTTCCTTCTTCTGGGTTGGCCCTGGGACCACCGTGACGGCTTGCCCAAAGCCGCCCAAACCAGCTATTTCTCACATGAGGCAGAGTGGGGGATCAAACCCCCAGCCTCTGGTTCCAGCCAGCAAATTATTGTCACTGCAGGGAGAAAACACACAGGGACAGTTCTGGAAGGGGTCCTGCCGTTTGAAAGCAAGAAACTGCAAGTAGATAAATAGGGGACCGCTTCAGTGGGAAAGGTAACAGCGTTCCGGTGTCTAGTCATGCCTGCCACATGTTCATAGAAACATCTGCAGCCACAGATAGCGCTGGCTCTTTGGCTATAAACAGAGAAATGGTGCCAGGATGACAGAACGTCAAGTCGGAAGGAACACCGAAGGGCCATTTGCTCAACCATGCAGCAGATGCAGGAAATGCACACATCTGCCCCCCCCCAAACCCATGCGCGTAGATTCACAGGGACTTGAGAATTGTCTCGGAGGTTCAAGAACTGCTAGAGTGCCAGTCAACCCATTCGTGTGGATTCACAGGCACTTGGGCTTCTGGGAATTGAAGTCTAAGAACAGCTGGAGTGCCAGGTTTGGCCACCACTGTCCTAGAGTCTCCGTCTGGCTTTTCTGATACTTCCCAGTTTTGGAAACGGGGGGGGGGGGTAGCGCAGGGGGGCACCTGCAAAACCGTACCTGCTCCCTTTTTAAAAAGAAGAAGGGTGGGATTCTTCCTCCCTCCTCTTCCTCCCCAAACCTCCCCAACCAAGGTTATGCCCTTCCCGAAATATGGTTTCTCTGCAACCCCTAAACTTTTGAGGCTGGCTTAAGCATTGCAACATCAACTCAAAGGGACCCCAGTGGGAAAGCGCCACTGCATTGCAAACCTTGCCCGGGGGGGGGGGGGGATGGACGGGTCTGGTTTTGGCTTAATTTAAGGGGGTCTAATCCCACCCTACAAGAGGCTTCCCAAGAACCAGCCCCTGGTCCTCCAAGGAGACCAGTTGGGCCAGCGTCCCACGGAGACTCCGGATCAAAAGCAGGCGAGGGGGAAAGGCTGTAAATTAATTAAGAGAAGAACCGAGTTTCATTACTCACCAGTCCAAGGGGAGCCCAGGAGATGGAGGAGGGACAGAAAGGACGCTGCCTGCAGAGGGTGAAGGATGATTCAAAAGGGGAGGATGATGATGCCTGATGGCCCAGGATGGGCTGAAGGCAGGAAGGAGGGGAGGGAGGGAAGTTTTAAGCCCTCCTTCTTTTCGGGGCCAGGCTGGCCGGGCGGCTGGTCCTACCCCAGGCAAGGATGATGCAGAGGAAGGATGAAGAGGGACTGAGCAAAGAGCCAGCATCCTCCTCAGGGCAGGCTCCCAGCAATGATGATGATGATGAGGCAGAACAAAATATCTCCCTTGTTCCTCTGCTCCGTTCTCTTCCTCCCATTTGCGGCCTGAAAGGAAAAGAAGTTGGACCAAAGACAGCTCAGATTCAGCACAAAACTGGCAGAGCGACACACACACACAGACACACAACACACACACACACAGAGCCCTGGTCTTCTGCAGTTGGCATGCAGAGAAAACCTCCAGAAAGAGCAGGAGAAGGAACTTGAGGGAGGGAGGGAAGCTGAGTATAACAACCACTAATGCATCAGATGAGACCTCAAAAGACCTGGGTTCAAGTCTTTCCTTCGCCGTTAAAGCGGCCGGTCGGCTTTGGGGCAATGCTGTCAGGGCAGTACCTACCTCAGAGGGTTGTTGTGATGCAGGCTGAGGAAATGGGAGAAAAAGCAGGCTAGATATGTGATGGCCTTGGCGTTCTGGAGTGAGAGGCCAAAAGACCCAGGATCAAATCTCCCTTCAGCCAGGAAAGTCAGTGGGTGGTCAGATGGATGGAAGGGTGGAATAGGGAAGGAGGAACTAGGGTGGCTCAAGTGGTAAAGACACCGAACTCGCTGACTGGAAGGTCGGAGTTCGATTCCTGGGGACCAAACAACAGAGCGAGCTGCTGTCTCTGTCCCAGCTACTGCCAGCCTGGCAGTTAAAAAGCAAGAAATTGCAAGTAGAGAAACAGGGACCACTTTGGTAGGAAAGGTAAACAGCATTCTGTGCATTCTGTGACATGCCTGCCACATGTCCATGGAAATGTCTACTGAAGCAGATAGCTCTTTGGCTATAAACATATGAGCACTGAACCCTAGAGTCAGATATGACTGGCTTTTGAGCAAGGGTGACCTAGGTAGGTAGGTGGGTAAGTAGATAGGTAGATGGATGGATATAATGCATCCATAGATAGATAGATATAGACGTAGGCAGGAAGGTGGGAAAGGTAGATGGGAGAGGTTTCCTTGGTGGTATGTAATGGAGTGAGGGGGAGGAGTAAGATTTGAACCCAGGACCTGCCATTTCACAGCCTAGGCTTCTACCATGAAAGAGGCCTCAGCAGCAGCAGCAGCAGCTCAGAACCAGAAAAGGGGTGTGTTGTGTGTCTGATTCTGCTTCTAATGCACACCTCCCCCATTTCAAGATCAGGGCTCATTTGGGATTCTAGGAGAGTTAAGTCCACAACAACCACCTAAGCTAAGACAACTGGGTTGGTGTGTGTGTGTGCATTTCAGGATGCCCCCCCTCACTTGGCTGCCAAGAAATGCACAGAGGCGACACTGCTTTCTCATGTAAATCAAATGACCCCCCCCCCTTTTCCCCTCTTCTTGCTTCCCAAGCTTTCTCTTCTGTGTGACTCCTCGGGGTTGGCCGAGGTCTCTGTGGTCAATGGCATGGAAGAAGGCGAAGGAGTCTCCCTTCTTCTCCCCAGCCTGCCTTTGGTATTTGTCTGGTGCAAACACACACCCCCCTTTTCCCCCTAATTCAAGGCTTTTTTCAGATCCCTTTTCTCAAGTATTTCAGAGCCAGTCCCTGCAATCGTCTCTCTGCTCAGGGCGGGATGAATGAATAATTCGTCCTGGGAGGAAGTGCTTTGTGGGGGGAAAGAGAGAGAGAGAGAGAGAGGAAAGGGGCAGAATCTTTTCAGCTCCGGCCAAACACCGGAGAAGCTGCCAAGGAGCAATTCCTGCCGACTGGAAAACTAAGTGGGTCCCTTTTCAGCACCAGGGAAGCCTCGGCCCAGCCCTCTGCTTCCTCCCGTGCCTCAGGGGCCACCAAGACCCATTATGCTTGCCTTGGTTTCCTTTCTAACCTGTCCAGATTGGAGCCATAAAGAGGGCTTGGAATTCTCTTGCACTCCTGATTCTTCCATGCCCCGATCAAATCCGGGGCTGCCCAAACTAAGCCACTTTCTTGGCTTGGACAAGCAAAGTCATGCTCAAGATCTGACAAGCTAGGCTGCAGGTGGATGGAGACCTTCCAGAAGAGCAGGCTGGGATCCGAAGAGGCGGTGACCCCAACGTGATCGGGGTCACCACAGGGGAACCACAGGCCACGTTGCCAACCTCCGCTTGGATCACGGAGCAGCAGAAAAACGTCTGTTTCCTTGACTACACCAAGGCCTTGGATAGTGTGGATCAAAAGAAACTGTGGCAAGTCCTTAAAGAGGTGGCAGTACCAGACCACCTGGCATGTCTTGTGAGAAATCTGTACATGAGCCATGAAGCAACCGTTAGGACAGGATGCGGAACAACAGGTTGGTTTAGAATAGGAAAAGGAGTACGACAAGGCTGTAAATTGTCACCCTGCTTTATTTAACCTCTATGCAGAGTACATCGTGTGTAATGCAGGGCTGGAAGAAGCACAGGCTGAGTTAAGACGGCTGGGAGAAATATCAGCAACCTGAGATATGCAGACGACATGGCCCTAATGGCACCAAGTGAAGAAGACCTCAATGTAGGGGAATTTAATGCAGTGATATATTGATTAGCAGACGGATCATTGCATTACATTCTTGTAGGAGGATCTAATGGAGTCGTGTTACCTGAAAAATTATTACCTTTTAATTTAGGGAAACAAACGTCCCACAGGCAGGGTTGAATCTATGCTGGAAGATAGAATAATACAGAACCAAAAAGAATCCATCTTTGCCTTCTCAATGACCTACAGGTGAAGTCACAGTGAGTCAGCTTAAACTTGCTTGCCTATTGTCCAGGCTGATGCAATAGATCCTTCCTCATTAGAATAGGGGGATCGTAAATTACCCAATAGTAGAGGATGGGGATCATGGAAAAAACAGGAATATCAGAAACAAGTCTACTTCTGTTTCATTGACTACACTAAGGCCTTTGACTGTGTGGACCACAACAAAATGTGGCAAATAATTAAAGAGATGGGAATACCAGAACACCTTATATGCCTCATGAAAAACCTGTACATGAATCAAGAAGCAACAGTTAGGACAGAATACGGAATGACAGAGTGGTTTGGAAGAGGAAAAGGAGTAAGACAAGGCTGCATTTTGTCACCCTGCTTATTCAACTTATACACAGAGCACATAATGCGCAATGCAGGAATGGAGGAATCACAATCTGGGATCAAAATTGCTGGGAGAAACATTAACAATTTGAGATATGCAGATGATACCACCCTAATGGCGGAAAGTGAGGAGGACCTAAAGAAGCTCCTGATTAGGTTGAAAGAAGAAAGTGAAAAAGCTGGCTTGAGACTCAATATCAAGAAAACCAAGATAAAGGCAACAGGTTCTATCAGTCCCTGGAAAATAGATGGGGAAGAAGTAGAAGCAGTGACAGATTTTACTTTCTTAGGATCAAAGCTCACTGCAGATGGTGATTGCAGCCATGAAATAAAAAGGCGACTGATTCTCGGGAGGCAAGCGATGAGAAACCTAGGGAACATAGTGAAAAGTAGAGACATCACATTGAAAACAAAAATTCGCATAGTCAAAGCAATGGTATTCCCTGTGGCAATGTATGGTTGCAAGAGCTGGACCATTAGGAAAGCTGAGCGCAGAAGAATAGACGCCTTTGAGATGTGGTGTTGGAGGAGAATTTTGAGAGTCCCCTGGACAGCGAGGAGAACAAATAGGTCAATCTTAGAAGAAATCAACCCTCACTGCTCCTTGGAAGGTCAAATAATAAAGATGAAGCTAAAGTACTTTGGACATCAAATGAGAAGAGAGGATTCACTTGAGAAAGCCTTGATGCTTGGAAGGGTAGAGGGCAAAAGAAGAAGGGGACGGCCCAAGATGAGATGGCTAGATGGTATTGTAGATGCAATGAGCACAAAGCTGAGCGAGTTGAGGAGGATGGTGGAGGACAGGAGTGCCTGGCGGATGGTGGTCCATGGGGTCGCAGAGGGTTGGAATCGACTGTGCGACTGAACAACAAACAAAAGAGAAGGGTTTGTGTTTGGGGTGGGTTGATTTGTGTTTGGGGTGGGTGTATTTTAATGTAATATTTATTTATTTATTTAATTTATGAGTTTGTGTTGTGGGTGGGTGGGTGAGTTGAGGGGTGTGTGTGTGTATATGCTTATTTTTATTTTTTATATTTTTTCTTTGGCTCCGCCCATGACATCATGACATTAGCTCTGCCCATACTGTGATGACATCATGGTGGGGTAGTAAAATTTTTGACATCCCACCACTGTTTAGGGGGCGCTTAAAGAGTGCCAGACGGAGACTTAAAGCCTGCACAGAGACATGGACCCTCTCCCTCCCCTCCGGGCTCCACCTGAGTTCCCTCACCAGGTGTTGCGAAGGTCAGACAGGTAAGAAGAGCCAGGAAGGGAGGCTGCTTTGGGGAGGAGGAAGCCTAGAAGTCCAGAAGCCGCCCCGGAAGGGGGAAGCTTTGCCCTTTGGGTGGCAGAAAGAGAGAGGCATCTTTCCAAACTTTCATCCTGACAGAGTGGGGGCACACTTTGAGACACACACACACACCCTCAATGAGTGTGTTATTTTTGAACCACAATCGGGTGTACCTCTGTTAATGGCCACCTTGTGAGGAAGAGGGGGGAGAAAAAGGAGGCGAGGAAGAGGAATAAAAAGAGGAGGAGGAAGAATGATTAAGTCATTCTGGGTTAGGGGTTCAGGGGTGTGTGTGTGTGTGTGTATGTGTGTGTCTTTTTGACACTGCAGGGGTGTGTGTGTGTGTCTTTTTGACACTGCCAGGCTCTCCCTCCCTCCAAGTCTTCAGCTGCACAGAGGAAGGATTGGGGCCTCTGGGCTGACAGCAGCATTTCTCCCGACACAGGCAGCCAGGAGCGCAACACATGCCTCCCCACCACCACACACACACAACCAGGGAGCCCAACCCTCCCCACATGGTCCTGGTTGTGTGGCTGCCGGAGTTCCTTGCTGACTGAGCTCCTTTGCCTCCTCCAGCCACGAGGGCTGCCTGCCTTCCCTCCCTCCTCCTCCTCGGCGGGTGACCTCATGGGTCTGGCCAGAGCCGAAGGTGGCTTGGGAGACCTCCAGGTCGATGTGGGGAGCAAAAGGAAGACACAGTGGAGGTCCTGGCAGGAGGAGGTGGAAGGAAGGAAGCCACGTCGACGTACAGTACAGTACCTGAATTTTGCACTTTTCCAGAACTGTGATTTTGGGCAAAACCTTCCAAACCACAAGCAAGAGCCCCACGACCCTTTAGAGCAGGAGTTTCCAACCTAAGGCCTGTGGGCCAGATCTGGCCCACAGTGCCATTTCATGTGGCCCACCCGCCCCTCCCAAGGCCATTTGAGAAGCAAAATGGCCTCCCCTTTGAAGCTGTTTGAACAAAATGGCCCTTTCCATCGTGCAGGCAAGGCAGAATGGCCGTCTGGCCCTCAAAGCTGACCGAGAGAGCGTGATCCAATGGCCCCTGGCTTGAAAAGTTGGGGACCCTTGCTTTAGAGACAGATAGGTTTTATTTAAGAGTCCTGGTGGCACAGGAAGGGGTCAAACTGCCTGCGCTGTAGCCAGAAAGTTGTGAGTTCAATCCTGGCCAAAGTTCAAGGTTGACTCAATATCTTCCATCTTTCAAAGTTCAGTCAAATGAAGACCCAGCATGTTGCCCCTCCCCCTCCCAAAATGCTAATTACTCTGTAAACCACCCCGATAATGTCCTAATATGGGGTGGTATAGAAGCACAATTACTATATCCTTGTTAAATAGAACAAATTTGAAATTTAACTAGTGTTATAAAATATAACAATGTTTTAATTATGGGCTAACTACTATGTCTGTTTCTGTCAGGATCTTCTTCTTTGTGGCCCCCTATGAATCCATACAAATGGGTTTACTGCGCAGTAGACCCATTGGTGTGGATTCACCCGGGTGGGGGGACTGTGAAGAAGAATGACAGGGAAGCCTCCCATATCCTCTCCGCTGCGCTTCCTTTCTGGGATTTGGCTTCTTTTCCTTTGGCTATTTGGGGCTTCCTTAACCCACACAAACATGCCAGGCACTCCCGCTCATTAGGAGACCCATTAGTAAGAAGGATGAAGGAGGCGTTGTCATCGTAGCCCTGTGTGGCGAAGCAGGTATGCCTGTCCGGTGAGATCATGGGATCAGCACCACCCAAGCCCTTCCATGGTCAGTCTTAACACCAGCCAGTCCTTTCCATGGTCAGTCTTAACAGAACTTCAGGCCTGAAATGGCCCAAGCCAAGCCTTCCTAAACCCCCGAGGAGCTGTGAGGAGGGAAACTGGGAGTCAAAGGGAACTTATTTTCCCTACTTCACATACATGCACCCACAACGCAAACGAGGGTGTATTAGTAAAGGCTAGGATCTCTAGACCTAAGGCCCATGGGCCGGATCTGGCCCACAGTGCCATTTCACGTGGCTCCCCAACTGGGTCACTCTCTCTCAGTCAGCTTCGAGGGCTGGGTGGCCATTTTGCTCTGCCTGCACAACGGGGGTGGCCATTTTGTCCCAACAGCTTCCAAGGGGGTGGCCATTTTGTTTCTCAAAAGCCCTTGGGTGTGTGTGTGAAATAGCCCCATGGGCCGATGGGCATTTCTACCAGCAGGCCTGAAATGCCAGGACGGAGGTTGGCATGAATTCTGCAGAAGGGGAAGAATCCCTTCCCTTGTCTCTCCCTCCTTCTGGGCGGCTGGACCAGGACGTGATTTGTGTCATGTCCGAATGCTCTGGCCCTTTCGGCTCTGCAAGGAGCCCCCCCCCTTTCCTGATGTGGCCGCCTGAGCTGGCCCGGGGCTCACACGTGACTCCAGGGCTGTGACCAACCTCTGGCCTCCTCCAAGGGACATCCTGAGTCCCATGCAACGGTGTCCTGCGCCAAAGCGACAGCCTGTCTGGGTCCAGAAAGATGAATGTGGCTTTCAGGCGGGAGATGAAAGGCGCGCCGGATGCCCCGAGACAAAATGGCATGGGCAAGGACTTGGACAAGTGGCCCCCCTCCTTCTGCCAAGTGTCAAGTGCCACGTAGCAAAGGCCGGTCTCTGTGCTCACAACTCTGCAAAGGCACAGAAGGTAACCCACATCGAGAGCTCCTTCCACAGGTGCCCCCCTCTGTGTTGTTCGGCATCTGAGCATTTTAGAAACAGGAGGGGGGTTAAATGTGACAGGGTGACCCCTCCCTCCCCAAGGCTGATGTATTGCCCCACCTGATGATGTCTGTGCCATGAGTCCACTTCATCCCACTAAGTAAACATCCTTTCCTTCCTTCCCCTCCTTCCCTTCCTTCTTTCCCCTCCTTCCTTCCCCTCCTTCTTTCCCCTCCTTCCTTTCCTTTCCTTTCCATCCTTCCTTTCTGTCCTTCCTTCCTTCCAGGGTCCCTGGCATTTGGCACAAACCTGGCTAAAGACTCTTCTAAGTTAACAGAAGGTTCTGGAATTAAGACAAGCTTAAACTCCCCTTCCAGAGACAAGATCCAAAACTTCTCCTCCTCCAAGGGCCATATCCGATTCCAAATATTGGCAATCCTCCTGGGGATCAGCCATGAAGACTGCCCTGGAAATATAATGCAGTGGCCTTCCCTCTGCCTTCCGCATCACAGCCTGACACCCGGAGTACCACTGATCCACGAATCACTTTCTGGTCCTGAGCCCTTTGGGTACACAAAGTCCTCCTCCTCCTCCTCAGGGCCAGGATGGATGAAGGTGCTGCCTCCCATCAAGAGGGACCATTTAATCCCACTTGGGAACCATCACCCTTCCGTCTGGACTTCACCACCCAAGCCACTAGTCCTCACGGTGGTCAGGTTAGTTAACTGCTGCCTGACACTCAGTAGGGTCTACTCTACGACCGTAGCAGCGTCACTTGACAAGACAGGTAAGACCCAAAACGACATCCTGAATAGTTCATTCAGCTGCTCGTGTTAGGAAGCCACGTGTCTGACTTTGGGGCCTCACCCGGAAAGGGCCTCGTGGCTCTGAAACTGGACTTCCGCTTCTCACCCCTGCCCCATCAGGCTCACCTGGGGCCTCCCCAGCCCTTTCCTGGTTGGATAAAGGAGAACCTTTTTAAAAAAACATTCACCAGAGACTGGCCAGGATTGAGATCCAAGTTTATTGAGCCGAAGGCACTTTGGGGTCATGGGTCACAAGACACAGTCCTACCCTCGTGCACTCCGACAAACCCTTCATGCCCCAAGAGGCAAACGCTGCGGACGTGACTTCTGGGCATGCGCCGAGAGCTGCCAGCACATCACATAGAGAGGAAACCAGTGCAAAGAGGAAACCTGGGGCAACGTAACTCTTGAGTCCCAAATCATTGACTCCATGCGCCTTGAACCTGGCCACATCCTGTCTCTCCCAGAGGCTACAGAGCACTGAGCGAAGGCGTGACAATGATAATATAATTTCATGCCAGAAATTATTCTGGGTTGAATGGGTTTTTGCGGGAGAAACTCCGCTCCGGGAATGCCCGTATGAGGCTCCTTTCATGTCCCCAAGAGCGGGAGCGGAGACGGGCGCTCAATCCATCATGCAGTACCCAGGTCTCAAACTGCCGACTTTGCTGGCCTTCCAGCTCAACAAGGTAAGCTTCTTAACCACTGAGCCACCGCTTAAGGCACCACCATGATCAGCATTTACAGCGCATAAGAGGCCCTGCCAGAGCTTTCTCCAGTGTGTCCCCCAAGTCAACCTCTGCCGTGCACCCCATCTTCAGAGACACGCAACCATGGGACACCAACCAGTTCACGTGGGCAAAAGAGACGCCCTCGGACGTTAGTGCATAAGATGCAAAACCTCAAAGCCATGTTCTTGGATTTTGGAGCAGAAGGGAGTGTTTAACCGCCCCCCCCCCCCCGGACTGGCTGAAAAGGAAGAAAGCTCTGTAAAACAGGCTAGGTGGGCCAGAATCGCCTTCGTTGGCCGGGACGAGGGCTACATCTCCTGCTTCATGGTCATGCAAGAGTCTGTGGCCTTTCCAGTGGGAACTGGCAACAACCTCCCGGATGGAGGGCTGGCATCCATACAATTCCCATTTCTGTGCCAGCGGTTTCGAATGAGTGATCCTCGTCTTGCTGGCGAGACACGGGCGGGCCGGCCAGGAGGAATGTGGGATATTTCTGACATTACATTATGGAATGATTACCTTTGTTTCACTGACGGCAATAACATTTATTGCCAGTAATAACGCTGGATGGGCTAAAATAAAAACCTATTATCGTCCCCCTTTTACACTGAAAGCAGTAAAGATGACTGGCAGATGCCTTGGTTCCATTTGGACACGGCAAACAGAAATGATGATTATTCCTGGTTTTGTGTTTGCTTCCAACAACGCTAAATGCAATTTTAAACTGTCCTTCAGCATATTTTGCCATAAATGGCCAACAGAATGGAAAGCCTGGAGATATAACAGAGCTCTTTCAGGGGTGGGGTGGGGTGGGGTGAGGACGTTTTGGGTTTTGCCTTGACAGAGGAGAAAGGTGGGGGTTTAAACCACAGAAAGTTGAGGACTCCTGCTTAAATGATGTATTAAAGCAGGGGTGCCCAAACTAGTCCACAAGCCAGATCCGGCCCCCAATGCCAATCCATCCAGCCCGCTGTGCCCTCGTCACTCCTGGATGCGGAAGTAAAATGTGCCCGTACATGCACGCTTTACTTCTGCTTCCAGGAGCAACGAGGGCACCACGGGCTGGATAAATTTGCATTGGAGGCCAGCTCCGGCCTAGGGGCTGTAGTTTTGAGCACCCTTGCTTTAAGCAGAGAAAATGGCAGCCTAAAAAATCTATCTCATCCTGTTATTATTATTACTCGTATTTGCTACCCCGCTCCAATCGGGCAGGCCCGATTGCAAAGTATATCTGTTGCAAAACAGATTGAAAGGCATGTTTCACACCCGCTTCCAGAGGGAGCGGCCTGCTACACCACATGACCGGCCCGCTGAACCAAGCAGCCCAAAAAGCACCCCTGTATTAAAGATTCAGAACCTCTTCCTTTTACGCAGTGACTCATCAGCATGAGGAATAACCAGGGCAATTTGGCTTCCTGTCCGGGCCGTTTCGATCCAAGTGGGGGAGATCCTCGTCAGGAAAGAGAACAGCCACGCACTTAGCTACAATCCTACACAACAGAAGAGACTAAAATGGGCATTTCTAGAGACTTTGCGTTGTCCCACATGATCTTTGCTGCAGTGCAAGGACTTTGAAGGCTGCTTGGTTGTGGGTGGACAATTAAGAGCCATTAGGTGTACAAAAGACCTGCTCTTCATTTGTGGATATGGATATCCACAAATGTGGATATATGTGGATATCCAGCATCTTGTTTTGGAGTTCCTTGGGGTCAGAGTGTGTTGACTGGTTATATAGACCAGGGATTCCCAACCTAAGGCCTTTGGCCTGGATCTGGCCCACGGCACCATTTTGTTTAGCCCCCACCCCTCCAAGGGCATCTGAGAAACAAAATGGGCACCCCCATCATGCAGGCAGGGCAAAATGGCCATCCGGCCCTCGAAGCTGACTGAGAGATCGTGACCCGGCCCCCGGCTTGAAAAGTTTGGGAATCCCTGATATAGACTATCATGAGGAGAGCCTGGGCTTTCAAGCACCGGCCAAAATCGGACTCCAAGGACGGCAAATTTGCGCCGTCTAGACACCATTCTGCACCCGCCATGGCCACTGCAACCTCCTCTGGACGCGAACTGGTGCACCAGTTCCAAACATACAGAGACCAAGAAAGGGTCCACAATTTGGTTAGGCAGAGAGAAGGAAGTGGTGCTCCCCGTGGCCAGAATCTCCAGAGAGAGACAGAGCAGAAAAGCAGGCCTGATCCCAGGGGACCTCCTGATCTCAAGGTTGCAATCCAGACCTCTAAGGAAAGCCAAAGCCTTTCACCAGAGATGCCCAAACTATGGCCTGTGGGCCAGATCTGGCCCCCGATGCCAATTCATCCAGCCCGCTCCACCCTCATCACTCTCAGAAGTGGAAGCCTGCAGAACATATCTGTTGCAAAACAGATTGTAAGGTGCGTTTTACTTTCACTTCCGGCGGGAGCAACCACCTGACTGGCCCACTGAACCACGTGACCGGCCCACGGCTGAAAATGTTTGAGCACCCCTGTCAGGCCCAGCCTCCAGGTTCCAGAGTCCTGGGCTTTGAGGGCCTCCAGAAGGCGGGCCACTACTCCAGAACTGCCTTCCCGAGGACAGAGGGGCCGAAAGGACCCAAGAGGGAACTGCTGAAACGCTCCAGGGTCTGATGGGCCCCGATCCTGGCCCAGGGCTTCGGAGGCTCCCTCCAGATGGGTGAGCGGGGGTTGGGGTTCTTCACATCATCTTGGACCCCCTGGACGAGCAACAGTGGATGCAGTGGCCGGGCGGCTGAGGGTCAAGCTGTGCATGTTGGCCACGAAGGTGTTCCAACCTCTTCGGACAGCGCGGTTGACCTGCTGGGAGAGAGCAGAAAACAGGGTTGAAGGTAGAGGAGGAGAACAACAAATGTACATTTCCTCTCTCTTTCTGTGCACTGGAGGAGAACAGGCATCCCTTCTAAGGCAACAAGGGAGAGGACAGAGGACTCGGGAGGAGTGGGGCTTTGCCAGCCGGATTTATACCTGGCGCATAGCTGTGATAAGGCCAAGGGTCAGAAAGATGTTCCATGCATTATCATCCAACCTGTACAAGCAACAGAATCTGCTTTCCTCTCTCTCGAGAATTGCTTTACTAACCCTTGTGGACCAGGACAGACGCCCCAAAAAGCCTCCCTCGTCTAGAAATCCTGCAGAAAGGTCTGGGCTTTTTTAGTGGGGAGGCCCAGAAAGGCTAATTTTCAAAGCAGCAGCATCCGGCCCACGGGCCGGAGTTTGAGAATCCCTGCACTAAAGCCCCTTTATGCGCCTCTTTCTTACCTTTTTACACTTTATCATCCTATTTCCTGCTCCGTCTTGGTCGTCCCCGAGGAGGAGTAACTGCCCATCATCCCCAGCGGGAGCCACGGAATGGGCCACGGCTTCTCCGGCCACCACGGCTTCTTTCTCTTCTTTCTTTCGGACTCGCAGGCTGAATGCTCTCCGGGCCCACCTGCCCTGGTCCTTCTTTGCCCCCAGGGGCTCTTCCTTCACGGGGACCCCCTCCCCCGGGCCCCTCCCCAGCCCCCCGGATGGGGTCGCCCCCCTCCAGTGGGTCATAGCAGTTCCTGGGGGCAGGGTCCAGGAGGGTGGGGGTCTTGGGGAGCCAGAGGGAGCGCGACCGGCGGAACCGCCTGCTTTGGCTCATGGCCGCGGTGGGTGAAGCTGTTCCACTCCGGCACACGGAGGCCCTGATTTGCCTTTCCTTCCCCTTTTACAGGGTGAGTCACCCTCCGAGGAGGAGGTGGGGCTCCCCACCACGGACTGGGCCACCCCCATCCCCTTTGGACTTTCCACACAGCCCCCTTTATCTGCAGCCTTCTTCGTTTGCACCCGTGACAAAGGTCGCGATTGGACTCCATGTCACCAGGGCAAAGAGCACCAGAAGAGCCGTGGTGATGTCAAGAGATGCCAGGGATGGCGGCGTCAGTTGAGGAAGAAGCGGGCATGAAATGGGCACCACAGGAATGAGCTCCACAAGACGCTGACTGGGAGGCGGAAGGTCAGCAGTTCGATTCCCGAATACTGCAGGACGGAATGAGCTCCTGTCTTTGTCCCAGCTCCTACTAACCTTGCAGTTCAAAAGCAAGAAATTGCAAGGAAATAAATAGAGACCACTTTGGTGGGAAGGTAACAGCATTCCGTGTGCTCCGATGTCTAGTCATGCCTCCCACATGACCACTGAAATGTCTGCAGACGCAGACAATGCTGGCTCTTCGGCTTTGAAACAGAGATGAGCACTGAACCCTAGAGTCAGAGACGACTGGCTTCCGAGCAAGGGAAACCTTTACCTTTATGGCACCTAGGGAACTGCGGTGGTTCGAGTGGGTAAGGCACTGAACTCAACGACCGGAAGGTCGGAGTTCGATTCCTGGGTACTGCACGACAAAGTGAGCTCCCCTCGTCTCAGTCCCAGCTCCTGCCAACCTAGCAGTTTGAAAGCAAGGCATTGCAAGTAGATAAATAGGGACCACTTCGGTGGGAAGGTAAACAGCATTCCATGCACTTTGTTGTCTAGTCATGCCTGCCATATGTCCACGGAAAGGTCTTCAGATGCAGACAACACTGGCTCTTTGGCCGTAAAGAGAGATGAGCACTGAAACCTAGAGTCGGATACGATTGACTTTCAAGCAGAGACCAGAGATTAGACTCCAGGTCCCATCACACCCCAGGGAAGGGCAGACACATTCTCTTGGCTTCTTTTACTCTCTGCCTGGCCTCCCTCCACAAGGTTGTTGGTCCAGGACCAAAAAAGAGGCAGAAGGGACGGAGCCTGACCAAAATTTTTCCACCCAGAGGTTCCCCCGTTGCCTCATCTTGTGGTTTTACAGAAACTGCTGCAAACAATACTATTTAAAGCTGTTTTTTAAACTACCATTTAAGCTGAGAGTCTTAAAGAATTATTTTAATTTGTTTACCTCTATTTATAGTTTAGGGACTGGGGTGGCTAAAGTGGTGAAGATGCTGACTGGAAGGTCGGCAGGTCAGCAGTTCGAGACCCGAGTACTGCATGACAGAGTGAGCTCCTGTTCCAGCTCCTGCCAACCTACCAGCTCAAAAGCAAGAATTTGCAGTGCGCTCAGGTGCCCAGTCATGCCTGCCACACGACCATGGAAACGTCTGCAGAAGAAGACTGTGCTGGCTCTTTGGCATTAAAACAGAGAGGAGCACTGAACCCTACAGTTGGATATGACTGAATTTTGCGCAAGGGAAACATTTACCTTTACTTAAATAGGTACCACTTCGGTGGGAAAGTTAACGGGCATTCCATATGCTCCGGTGTCTAGTCATGCCTGCCACATGACCATGTAACAGATAGTGCTGGCTCTTTGGCTATAAATGGAGATGAGCAGTGAACCCCAGAGTCAGATGCGACTGGCTTTTGAGCAAGGATGACCTTTGCTTTTATTTCTAGTTTGGCTGGCTAGCGGCAGCGGCCGATCCATTTGCTGATAGCTATTGTTTATTGCATTTTAATCGTTTTAATTTGTTTCCTGTGCAGGACAGGGAGGCCTGTAAATGGAAACAAGGGGATGGGCCGGGTGTCTCGCACTTTGGACAGAGTGAGTCAATAAATAATAGACTGGGATGCAAAGTTGCCTCTCCTCCCTTTGGCCAAGGGTTCTTGCCCCGGGTGGCCCACTAGGACTTTGGGGTCAGGAAGGAAGTAGAAAAGGATGGAATGACAAAGGTCACAAGGAGGGAGGCTGTGCAGGGAAGTGCATGGGCTCTTTGTGTGCATGCATGGCCTCGTGACCCCCATAAAGGACACAGGATGGGTCTCACTGCGGCTACACCTGTCGCACACCTGCCTGTAAGAGGGAGCCATTCTCTGTATCTTGACAGATCTGGGAGGCCCCTTTCTCCCTTTATTATTATTATTATTATTATTATTATTATTATTATTATTATTATTATTATTATTATTATTATTATTAAATTAGACTTATAGGCCACTCTACTCGCCTCGCTGAGGCAGCTCACAGCAGCTCACATAACATAAGCAACATGTACAGTATCACAATCTCAAATATAAATACAGTGTAATATAAAAATATAACAGATGCAGCACAGATAATGCAATCAATAAATTTTACATAAAAAGAAAACACCCAATAAAACAAGACAATAAAATACAGTGTAAAAAATACAGTACAGTCAAGAGAGACAGCAGTCTTCGTCCAGCTGGCCAGTCCACACAGCTGCCCCTCATTCTCCCTCTCCCACCGGCAGGGAGAGTTCTGTGATGTTGAAGGCTAAGGGGACCTGCAGTGGGAGGCGGAAGGTCAGCAGTTCGATTCCCGAATACTGCTGGACGGAGTGAGCTCCTGTCTCTGTCCCAGCTCCTGCCAGCCTAGCAGTTCGGAAGCAAGAAATTGCAAGTAGGGACCACTTCAATGGGAAGGTAACAGCATTCCATGTGCCCCGGTGTCTAGTCATGCCTGCCACATGACCACAGAAATGTCTGCGGAAGCAGATAGTGCTAGCTTTTTGGCTTTGAAACAGAGATGAGCATTGAAACCTAGAGTTGGATACGACTGGCTTTTGAGCAAGGGAAACCTTTACCTTTAGGTGATCTACTGAAGAAGGTTTGATTTGGGCTTCCCCTCACTGGCCTCCCTGCTGTCCAATGAGCTCCAGGGGTCTCTCTCCTTCCAAACAACGCTGCCTGGGAGGTAGGGCAGCCTTACTAGGGCAGGAAAATTGTTCCCCATGGGTTAAGCCCAGGATGGTGAACCTTGGCACGCAAGTCCCTGTGAATCCACAAAAATGGGTTTACTGCACTTACGCTTCAGTGGGGAAGGTAACGGCGTATGTGCAGTAAACCCATTTTTGTGGTTTCACAGAGACTTGAGCTTCTGGGAATTGAAGTCCAGGTTTGCCATCACTGGACTATTTTAAGCCAACTCTCCACTTCAAGTGTTATATATTAACATTTATATGCTGTTGTATCAACATTAATGTAGGTAATCATCATACAATAAATAAAATCCACTACAACTCACCCCTGGGTCTCCCCTGCCCCACGTCTCTAGGGCTCATCCAGACCCTCCAGCACCCCCGTAGTCAACTGGCACTTCCTCTATTGGGAAGGGGACGATGGGACCTGGAGTCCCCCATCACGGAAGGTGCAGCAGGGGATTCTGGGAGCTGGAGTCCTGAAGCAGACTGACCTCTCCAAAACGAAAAAAAAAAAAAAAACAGGCCAGGAGGAGGATTCTGGGGTTTGGATTCCACTAGCCTGGACAAGGGGATTCTGGGCTTTGTAGTAGCCTATGACCACCAATGCCAATGGTCCTACTCCTACTGAGCCAAAGACGCTGGGATTTGTAGTTCCCAGTCGTGGCTGGGTTGTTGTTATTATTGTTGTTGTGGCTCTCAACAGTACACAATAAAATCACATAAAAACTCTTGCAATAAATACCGATCGTCCAAAGTAAAAAAGCTCTGGGCTTAAGTAGCCTATATATGACCACCATTGTTCCTGCTGGGTTGAAGACGCTGGGACTTGTAGTCCCCAGTCTTGGATGGGGGATTCTGGGCTTTGTAGTAGCCTATATGACCACCATTGTTCCTGCTGGGTCAAAGACGCTGGGACTTGTAGTCCCCAGTCTTGGATGGGAGATTCTGGGCTTTGTAGTAGCCTATATGACCACCATTGTTCCTGCTGGGTCGAAGACGCTGGGATTTGTAGTTCCCAGTCTTGGATGGGGGATTCTGGTTTTTGTAGTAGCCTATATGACCACCATTGTTCCTTTTGGGTCAAAGACGCTGGGACTTGTAGTCCCCAGTCTTGGATGGGGGATTCAGGGCTTTGTAGTAGCCTATATGACCACCATTGTTCCTGCTGTGTCGAAGACGCTGGGACTTGTAGTCCCCAGTCTTGGATGGGGGATTCTGGGCTTTGTAGTAGCCTATGACCACCATTGTTCCTGCTGGGTCGAAGACGCTGGGATTTGTAGTTCCCAGTCTTGGATGGGGGATTCTGGGCTTTGTAGTCGCCTATGACCACCATTGTTCATGCTGGGTCGAAGACGCTGGGACTTGTAGTCCCCAGTCTTGGATGGGGGATTCTGGGCTTTGTAGTAGCCTATATGACCACCATTGTTCCTGCTGGGTCGAAGACGCTGGGATTTGTAGTTCCCAGTCTTGGATGGGGGATTCTGGGCTTTGTAGTCGCCTATGACCACCATTGTTCATGCTGGGTCGAAGACGCTGGGATTTGTAGTTCCCAGAGTTGTGGCTGAGGGATTTGTAATCCCAAAGCCTACATTCCGCCTTAATAACCAGCAGCTGGCCCAGACCGAGAAGTGCCACGAGACGCCCACGTGTTCCCCGGACGCTTCCGCAGTCACGTGTCTCCAATGAAAGAGCAAGCTCCTCCCCTCATGTGACAGAGAACCAATCAGAGATCACCCCCGTTCCTCCCACCCAGCCTGGCCCACTCCCTTCAGAAAGGAAGAGGCGGAAGCGTCGCTAGGAGCGACCAGTACCGTCAGCCAATAGGAAACAGCAGATTGCTGTTGGGGGGCGGGTCCCTGTCGGGTGAACCAGTCAGAGGGAAGGAAAGGGCCGTGAGGCGTGGCAGCCAATAAGAAGGCGCGTCACCGACGGGGCGGGCGGGGCGGGGCGGGCATCCCGAAGGCGGCAGGCTTGAAACAGGCGGTTGAGTGACAGGAGAGAGGCGGGGGGGAGAGAGGAGTGTGGGAGGAGCCTAGGAGGGTGTTTCTAGCGCGAGCCAATAGAATCCCAACACTGAGTCCCAGCAGCTAATGAGAAGCCAGGGGCGGAGTCTCCTCGAGAAAGCGCGGGGGCGGGGCCTGGCCAGGCAAACAGTGAACAAGCGGGGCGGCTGGAGAGGAGCTCCGCGGAGCCACGGCCGCAGCGGGGAGAGACAGAACGGGAGGGTGAGTGGCTTAGAGTGCGCAGGCGCGGGCAGCGCAGGTGACGTCACGGGAGTTCTCCCCCCCCCCTACTCTTCCCATTCCTCCATGAGGTCCCTCGCCTTGCTTTGCCTGGTGGGTTTCCGTTTTTTGGCCCCAGAGAGGATTCGGGCAGTGGGGCGAGAGGCTGCCCCGAGGAGCCTCCGGAGCTCTCCTTCTTCCTCCACCTGGGCAGGTAACCTTGGAGGGGGGGCAGCCAAGGAGGGTCTTAACGGGGGGGGGGAAGAGACTCAGACAGGTGTGTCACACACCCACACCCCTCAATGGAAAGGGGGACCCCAACCAATGGCCCTTGTAAGGGGGGGGCGATATATGGGGAGGGGTCTCTTAGGGAGCCCCCCAGGCAGGAAGGCAGCCCCTCCCACGGGACACCAGAGGACCCCCCCCTTCCTACCAGAGACCCTCCTTCAGAAGCCCAGGAGATTTCCATGGAGAGGTTTTGTCTCCCACACAAACACACACTCCTCCGGTGTGGGTTTCTCCTGCTGAGCCGGGATTTGAACCCGTGTCTCCCCTGGGCCAGAGAGAATATTGCCTTGTGCCCTCCTCAATACATTATTAGCCAGTTAGGGTTCAAAGTTCAGTCCTCGTATATACCAATTACAGTAGTTTAGTTTGTGATGTATTTGTCAGTGGTGGGTTTTGATTTGTTGTGATTTGTTTTATGTTTGTTCACCACCCAAGAGTGAAATAACACCCAGATGGGCAGTATAGAAATACAATAAATAAATAAATGATACCCCTGGGGGGTATTTCCCTTCGACTGATTCCTGGGAGCCAAGCGATGAGAAACCTGAGGAACATCGTGAAAAGTAGAGACATCACATTGCAAACAAAAATTCGCATAGTCAAAGCAATGGTATTCCCTGTGGCAATGTATGGTTGTAAGAGCTGGACCATGAGGAAAGCTGAGCGCAGAAGAATAGACGCCTTTGAGATGTGGTGTTGGAGGAGAGTTTTGAGAGTCCCCTGGACAGCGAGGAGAACAAATAGGTCAATCTTGGAAGGAATCAACCCAGAATGCTCCTTAGAAAGTCAAATTGTAAAGATGAAGATGAAGTACTTTGGACATCAAATGAGAAGAGAGGATTCCCTTGAGAAAGCCTTGATGCTTGGAAGGGTCGAGGGCAAAAGAAGAAGGGGACGGCCCAAGATGAGATGGCTAGATGGTATTGTAGGCAGAATGGGCACAGAGCTGAGCGAGTTGAGGGGGAGGGTGGAGGACAGGAGTGCCTGGCGGACGGTGGTCCATGGGGTCATCCCAAAGGGTCGGAATCGACTGTGCGACTGAACAACAACAACAAAAAACCACCCAAGAGTGGAATAACACCCAGATGGGCAGTATAGAAATACAATAAATAAATATATGATACCCCTGGGGGGTATTTCCCTTCCTGTATTTCAGAGCAACAAGAGGGGAAAACATTGGAGGACTTTTAAAGGCTCGGGGCTGTGTTTTAATGTCACCATTCACAAGATCAAAGAAGGAGGCTTCCCTAGCATTAGGCTGGCTAGTTTTCTCCCAGCAGCATTCCTGTGAGGTGGGCCAAGCTGACCGGCCCGCCTTTTGTCCTCCTCTGGTGTCCTGAGCCTGGATTTCCCCCACTTCCTCCCAGCCAGGGACTTTTAAACAGCTGGGGGGTCCTCGTTTTGGTTTCATTCTGCAAGAGAAGGTCCTTTTCCTCTTCTCTCACATTTGTGTGAGATAATTCCTGAGTACCGCAGGACGGATTGAACATCCATCTCTGTCCCAGCTCCTGCCATCCTAGCAGATCGAAAGCAAGAAATTGCAGGAAGATAAATAGGGACCACTTTGGTGGGAAGGTAAACAGTATTCCATCTGCTCCGGTGTTTAGTCATGCCTGCCACATGACCACTGAAACGTCTGCAGAAGCTGACAGCGCTGGCTCTTTTGCTTTGAAACAGAGGAGTACTGAACCCTAGTGTCAGATATGACTGGCTGTCAAGCAAGGGAAACCTTTACCTTTACTAAGATTTTGCAAGACTAAAGTTCTTTGTACCTTGCATACTTTTGTACATATATTTCCTTTATCTCTTATGTCAGCCCCATAAAGTGAAAGTTTGACTCCAACAAGAGTGGATTTCCTTTTTCGGGTCAACACTTGCTTCTTGCTGGTTCCACCGGTCACTTCTCCTGTCCCCCCCCGTCCCCCTCCGTCTCAAGGCAAGATGTGGACACCTTTCCTTTTAAAAGGAATTTGTTCAGTTCCCTTCATTTACAGTAAAACCCCATATAATGAAGGGCTCTTAAAAAGCTTGTAGAATAAAAGGAATTTGAAGAAAAATGTTGCCTTGTATAGCAAAAATTTCCATTATACGAATCAATGTTTCTCCCAGGTTTTTTTTCCTGAGGTCCGGGTGGTTTTCAATACATTCCTTTGGAGATTTCCATTATACAAATTTCCCCATAGGAAATTTTGTTCTACCGGGTATATTTTGTATAACTAAAAAAACCACATAGCAAAAAGCCTTGCAAATTGAATTATTTTCATTATAAGAGTTACTACTGTATAACGAAGGGCTCTGATAGAAAAAAAAACCTTGTGTAATGAAAGAATAATTGAACAAAAATGGTGCCTTGGATAGCGGAAATTTTCATTATGCAAAAATAAAGTTCCTATAGGAAAATTTCCTGTAGGGCAAATTCGCATAATGAAAATATTTCTGTTATACGAATTTCCCTGTAGGAAATATTTGCTGAGAGAAAATATTTCCATTACGCGAATTTTCCCATAGGAGATTTCATTGTGCAAAAATGTTTTCACTTAACGAAAATTTCGATGTGCAAAAAAACTCGTGGAACAGATTACTTTCGGTACACGAGGTGCCACTGTATTTTGATTACCTTTCTCCACCTTTTTTCCTAACTCTACAACATTGGTTTGCAAATTAGGGTGGTATGAAGACATCTCAAAGAGGGAGGAGGGGAGAGGAAGCACGGAACTATCAGATTTCTATTATAGTTTTAGTTATGAGCTTAATAATTTTGCCCTCAATGTCAATCCAGAAAGGGTTTTAATTCTTCAGTAAAACAGTTTCCTGGCCTTTGCTTTCAATTTCAGAGAATGGACTAATTTACATTTTTTTAAAATGGTTACAAAGAGTTGATGGTAGAGGAGAAGTGAGAGAATATTGGAGTCACTTGAAAAATCAAAAGTGTGGTTAGGTAAAGGGTCAAGGGCCTCCCTTGCTCAAAAGCCAGTTGTATTCGACCTAGGGTTCAGTGCTCACTTTCGTTTAGGCCAAATAGCCAGCACTGTTTGCGTCTGCAGATGTTTCTGTGGACATGTGGCAGGCAGGACGAGACACTGCTAGGTATGGGAAACTGCCATTGCCTAATAACCTTTCCAAAATGTTTTGGCCGTGGTTGTTTGCTTTCCTTTCTCCTTCATGGGCTTTCCTCTGGCTGCTCACCCAGGAAAGGCCAGTTCTTGTAAACCCGTGACTTGGCACAGTGCTCCTTGGTAAGGGACTTTGGACTTTCCCAAGAGCATTATTTCCAAAGACAGCCTATGCTGCTTGCTAAATCTTGGCACCGTGGGAAGCCACAACCGCCAAAGGACTATGAAAGGGTCCCTAAGAAGTCTTCTAGTCCAACCTTCCTCCTAAACGGGCCAGAAAATGTGCAAGCTTTGGAGTATAGCAGAACTCTTCATCTAAGCTGGGTCATTGCTGCCTGCGTGGAGGGCTCTTCAGACTGGCTGGGGTTTCTTTGCAATTCTTGCCCCTCCCAGTAGTGGTGAAGATGCTGAACTTGCCAACTTGAAGGTTGACAGGCCAGCAGTTCGAGACCCGAGGCAGAATAAGCGCCTGTCGCCTGCCCCAGCTCCTGCCGACCTAGCAGTTTGAAAGCAAGACATTGCAAGTAGAGAAACGGAGCACTTTAAACAGCGTGCTGTGCACTCCAATGTCTAGTCATGCCTGCCACGTGTCCAGGGAAAGATCTGCAAACTCAGGCAGCGCTGCCTCTTTGGCTGTAAACAGAGATGAGCACTGAACCCTAGAGTTGGATGCGACTGGCTTTCGAGCAAGGGTGACCTTTTACCCTGGTGGCCCCCTCCCCACTCCAGAGGAAAATGTGCCCCGAGATGTCTGTGTTGGGGGGCAAAGGAGGCAGGAGACGACCCTCCAGTAATAATCTGAACAGGAGCATTTTGCCCAGGTCCCACCTCTCAGCCAGCGGTTGGACACACCTGAATTTCCTCAAATCCCTGCACGTAAAAAACCCGCCCCAACACCCATTCTTAGAAAAGGGTCCCTTCCCTTCCGCTCTTACAAGCCACGGCTTGCCAGGAAAACAAGGCCTCCTGCAGGGGAGGAAGACACTGGCGGATCTCTCTTTGGGTGCTCTGCCATCCTCTCTAGACCAGGGGTGCCCAAACTTTTCGGGCCGTGGTTCAGCGGGCCGGTCACGGGAAGCGGGAGTAAAATGTGCCTTGCAGTCTGTTTTGCAACAGGGTGAGATAGATTTTTAGGCTGGCATTTTCTCTGCTTAAAGCAGGGGTGCCCAAACTATGGTCCGTGGGCCGGATCTGGACCCTGATGCCAATTCATCCAGCCCACAACGCCCTTGTGCTCCTGGAAGCAGAAGTAAAATGCGCCCGTATGGCACCCCTGGTCTAGACGTTGGGAAGAAGGCCAAGCGTTGTCCTTCCGCCCCTCTGCTTTTGCAACCACCTAAAGTTCTTGATTTCTGTCTTGTAAGAAAGATAAACTCCAAGTGGAAAGAATGACTGACTAGGACTCCGAGGGCCTGGGTTCGAATCTCCACTCAGCCACGAAAGCTCACAGAGGGATTAGAACTAGTCAAACCACTCCTCAAATGCCTCATTGAAATGGAAAGCCCCGTTAGGGTCACCATTCCCTCTGACTTGACAGCACATCGCAACCACCCAACTGCAGCAGCCGGACGTAGCATTCCGGTCCTGGTTGTTTAAGGCTGAAAGGACATGTGCTGGGTCTTCCGAAGGTGGGATAAAGCGGGGGGTGGGGGGGAGAGATGATGTGCTGCCCTCCAGCAAAGGACTACAAACCTCATCTAGCGGTTGGGGATGATGGGAAGGGCAGTCCTGATGACACCACCGCCACACCGTCCTTTCCCTTGACCATTGTGAAAGGCGTGTTCCTTAAAAGCTACACTTCTTAAGCAACTTTTTCTTCCTTCCCTCAAGACTGTGAAGTTACATTTCTAAAGTAACGCACCAAGTTGTAGTTCCCTTCAGAAGTTCCTTTCCAAGAGCCTTTTAAGACTCTGTCAGAGGACGGTGAGAAGCATTTGGTAAATTCCTTGCCATCCTTTTAACCAGGAGTCCCCAACCTTTTGAAGCCATTGGGTCACGCTTCCGCAGACAGCTTCTGGGGGGCCTGACGGCCATTTTGCCCTTCTTCCATCCCATGGCACTTCTGGGTGTGGTGGAGGTGGTGGGCAGGCCACATGAAATGGTGCCATGGGACGCATCCGGCCCATAGGTTGAGAATCCCTGCTTTTAACAATCCTAAACTTTTTTAAAAAGCTACAGAGAGAAACGAATGCATGGCAGGAACCAGTGTGACAAGTTACTTTTGGACATTACAGAAACTAAATGGGAACATGTTGCTTTCTGACATTGCTGTGAGTTAACAGAAACTGTTTATTTAACAGATAAAATGCAGGGTGTGACTTCAGAATAACTTTCCCGTGGCTGTCGATGATGCAGGCCTTCCTTCAGGCCTAACCTCTCCATTTCTTCCTTCTTCCTCTCCTCTGCTTGTGTCCTGTTTTCTTCTTCTGGTGTGTCCATCTGTCTGTTTGCTTGACTGGTCATCTCCTTCCCTGCTTGGAATACGGAAGCTGTGCCAGGCAGCTGCCCTACGGTGGAGATGCCTCCGTCCCTACCTGGCACGGGAGATTTAAGGCCGGGGGGGGGGAGTCAGGGGTTGACCCAGGGGGCTGGGCAGGAAGGGAAGGGGCTTCCTGGCTTCCACCCATTAGCTTGCTTTCTGCTTAAATCTATCCAGAGGAAGACCCGGGCTCTTTTCAGGAGTTCCCTGGAGGCCACTAGTCAGTTGGCCGAACTTCATTAAAGGTAGAAAGTTGACCCAGGCGCTGCTTTCGCCTTCTCCAGCAGGGCCACCCATGGGGCGTCTTCAGAGCCAGAATGGGCCTCTCTGTCTGGCATTTCTCTCTCCCCCCCCTTCAGATCTTTCTGCTCCTTTAGGCTTCAAACTTCTTTTGTGTCCAGATCAAACCCTGGACTGACAAAGTGGAGCCCCTTTCTTGGTGTTGGCCAAACTCAAGTCTTCATCGGTGCAGGTTTCTGGTTCTTCTTCTTTCGTGTCCCGATCAAACCCTGGATGGCCAAAATGAAGCCACTTTTTTGGCTTTGGCATTGGCCAAACTCAAGTCCTCTTCGGTGCCTGTTTCTGGCAGTCATCGGAAGACCAGGGAATGAGCCCATGGATTCTCTCTCCACATTCACACAGGGTGTTGTTGTCTGCCATCAGCCCCCATTTAAACCTGTTGGTCTTACCTTGAGGGAATCCAACCTTCAACCTATCCATTCCAGGGTCCTCCAAGGGATGTCGGGTCGGTTGAGTTCCTCACCCTTATCCCTCCTTTAATGCCTTTCCTTGTCCAGGGAGCTCCTTCCTCAACTTCCCTCTTGCATAATAATGTTTCTTCTTGCCACAAAACACTTTCTGGATCTGAACCAGCAGACTTGAGGCTCTCCTCCGTTCAGAGGGTGTTGAGGGTTCTTCTCTTGCTTCGTTCTCTCGGTGTCTGCTTCTCCTTCTCTTCTGATCTTAGATGTGGAGCGATACCAACACAATATAATTTCTCAACTGGTCTCCGTTTCAGGCTATGAACTGGAGCTGGCCTTCTCCACCTGGATCTTGGTCGACCAAAGCTGGATGAAGTCACTTTTTGGGCTCCACAATTCCTGTCCAATTGGCTTAGCCACTTCCCCCTTCTAGGAGTGTGGAATTCCTGGACTGACTTCCCACCACAAGAGGCTTTTGTTCCAGACCCTTGATGTGAAAATTCCCTTTCTCTGCCTTTACCTCCCTTTCCTCCTCTGATTGCAATTGCCTCGGGGCAGGGGTCTTTCCCGTTTTTTTCCTTTGGAAATAACCTTCAGCGCCAGGGTCTTGGCATTCAAAACTAGAGTCTGCCCTTCTGTGGTCGGACCTGGTCTGCCTCCCTTCCCTTCCCACGTGCTTTCTTTCAAAGAACCCTCTTTCCCCTCGGATTCCCTCCCTTCTTTTGGAAGATTTGTTTTCAGAGGCCTTTTTGTGTGGCTTTTCTAGGCTAGTTTTGAGAAGGAGGGGTGGGGTGGGGGGACGAAAGCAATCTCACGCGCTTTGCCAAGATTCCGGCCTTCCTTGGGCTGCATCCGGACTGACGGCTTTGAAAGGACTGTTTCTGAAAGTTATGAAAGCAGGGGAAGGCCATTGCGGTGGCTTTTGTGCGGTCTTCCCACAGCCCTGGGGTGTCCTTTTACGGCAGGCTGTCCTCTGCTTGAAAGGCCATAGGTAAAGGTAATAAGGAGGGTTAAACTGCTAGCCTGCAACCAAAAGGTTGTGAGCTTTATCCAGACTGGGGTACAAAGTTGACTATGCTCTTATCAAGTTCTTCTTCATGGTCTTTGAATCTACAGCAGGGGTTCCCAAACTTTTTGGGCCGTGGGCCGGTCACATGGTTCAGGGTGCTGGTCACTATGGCCTGGGGGGGCAGATGCAATCCCAATGCCAGTTCATCCGGCCCACAAAGCCCTTGTCATTCCTGGAATAGAAGTAAAACATACCCATATGGGCGCGTTTTACTTCCACTTCCAGGAATGACAAGAGCTTTGTGGACTGGATGAATTGGCGTCAGGGGCTGCATCTGGCCTCCGGGCCGTAGTTTGAGCACCCCGATCTACAGGGAAGGGTTTACTGCTTGTACTCAGTAAACCCATTAGCATGTGCGCAGGGAACCCATTTGTATGGATCCATAGGGAGACGAAGAAGAACAGCTACAGGCAATCCAGTTGTCCTTATATAGCCTTGGTGGTGCAGGGGTTAAACTGCTATCCTGCAACTAAATGGTGGTGAGTTCAATCCTGTCCAGGGCTTAAGGTTGACTCAGGCTTGACAAAGTTCTAATTATGGGCTTTCTGCAGTGTCGATTTCTACCCTTTACCCTCCATCAAGTTCTTCCTCCTGGTCTTCCCCAGGTGTAGGAGTGATTTTTCTGAAAAGTTTGCAATAAACTTCTTACCTTCTTACCTTTATTTTGTGTATACTATGCTTAGCTGTGGAGGTTCCCTTGAGCCAGTGTGTCTGGGTTAACAGCTGTTGCTGCATTTTGTGTTTTTCTGGTGTGTTCCTGCGCTTTGCTACGACACTGAGAATAATCGCCTCTCTGGCCCGGTAGAGACGGTGCTTGTAATGTGGTTGTGGTTAAGACGCTGAACATGACGACTGGAAGGTTGGCAGTTGAGTAGTTTGAGACCCGAGTGCTGATTGACGGAGTGAGCTCCCATCTCTGTCCCAGCTCCTGCCGACCTAGCTGCTCGAAAGCAAGAAATTGCAAGTAGATAAAAAGGGACCACTTTGGTGGTGAGGTCAACAGCGTTCCATGCACTAGTCACGCCTGCCACATGTCCATGGAAACAGTGGCTGGCTCTTTGATTATAGACAAAAAAAGAGCACTGAACCCTAAAGTTGGATATGACTGGCTTTCGAGCAATGGGGATGACTTGACCTGTAATGTTGAGTGCAGGATTCTTGGGATGGCTTTTTGTCCGGAAAGATTATTCTCCCAAGATCTGGGCTTCCAAAACAGTGGGTTTTTTTCCAGTGCTCTGAAGGGCAGGAATGAGTCTGTGGAGGCTTGGACTGTTGTCTCAAGCCAGAGGTCTTTCTAATCCCACAATAAAGCCAGACCCCTTGTGACTTCTGAGACTGCAGCGGGCAAATTTGCTCTTCCAACTATGTACAGGTCGTGGTTTTTTTGCTCATGTTCTGCCACAAAAGCCCCCCCCCCCCCGTGGCTTTGGTAACAAAAGAGGTGATTTCTCAGTGTTTGGGTTGCTTAGCCGAAGGTTGGGGTGAGAAATGCGCCCTGGAGGGCTTGAGTTTGGCCAACGCCCAAGACCAGCCAAGGGGCTCCGTTTGGGCCGCCCAGGGTTTGGTCTGGACATGGAAGAAGATAAGTGGGCTTGGAATATCCCTCCCGAAATGGGCCATCCCTCCCCCCTTTGGCTGCCGCTCAACCCTTCAATGCAGTCAGGAAGGAGGCTGAGTCACCCTCGCGTGTGAGCACACACAAAACACAACCCACACGGATCACATGGTGTCACACTAAAACGCAGGCCACGTGCAAGACTTGTGGGTGTGGCACAGAAAGGCTTCCCGTGGAGGTGACCTAATCCATTGACGGCCAACCTCGGCACTCCAGGTGTTCATGGACTTCAATTCCCAGAAGGTCCAAATCTCTGTGAATCCACACGGATGGGTTTGCTGCGCAGATGGATTCACAGCCCCCCCCCCCCCGTTGTGGACCCGTTGCAATCCCTCCAGCCCTTTCCCAGCCTCACCTGTACCTGTCCACAGGTGGAGCCCCTCCAGGCAGGGGGTTTGGAGAGAGCATCTTCTCTCTGCCCAGGTCCCCTGTGTGTGTCTTTGTGTGTGTGTTTCTGTGCCCCCCGAGATGACTCTAGGTTGAAAGGAGTTTTGCAGGGGCACCCAAAGGAGGTTTCTTTCATGCCCCCCCCCCATTGTTCAGCTCTCAAACTTTTAAATCTCCAACTCTTTTGTGGAGAGTTGTGCGTCGTGTGTGTCATTTGCAAGCCCTCCATCCCCATGTATGCAGGTCTTCCCTCTGGACCTTTGCTTCTGGCTCTGCTAAGGGACCCTTTCTTTTGGGGAGGAGTTGGGGGGGGGGTGTCGGGATTTATTCTTCTCCTCACTTAATCTCCAAAAGGGGCTTCCGGAGCGGGATTTGCAGCGTCTCTCTCCGGTCCTGGCGTTTGATTTTATGCTTAGCGCTCCTGAAGGAGTTGTTTACCTCCACAACTCAACAACTGCACATAAAACAGCATGAAAATCTCTTTTATTAAGTGAGTGCCTGGTTCGATCTCTCTCCTCCCCCCCCCCACTTTCCCCTTCAATTTCTCTCCCAGTTTGGGGCTAAATCAGGGGTGCCCAAATTACAGCCTAGGGGCCTCATCTGGCCCACAAAGCCCTCGTCGCTCCTGGAAGCAGAAGTAAAACACGCCCAGCATCTTAAAGGGGGCAAAATGCGAATTAACTTGCGCACCACCCATTGAGGCCATGAAGTGTAATGGGGAGGAGGAGGAGGTATAGAAGTCTAATTGCTATTGCTCTACCCTTGTTAAATAGAACAATGTTCCAATGGTGGGCTGTCTATAATGTCTATTTCTGCCCCTTCCCGGCTATCCAGTTCTCCTTCTTCATGACCTCTGTGAATCCACGTGAATGGGCTTAATGTGTGTCACAGGAGACCACGAAGAAGAAAAAGAAGAAGAAGAGTTACAGCTGAGCCACTTGTCCTTATACAGCCCCTGGTGTTGCAGGGGTTAAAGCTGCTGTTCTGCAGCCAGAATGTTGTGAGTTTGATCCTGGCTAGGACCCCAGGCTGCCTCAGCTACTTCCATCCTTCTGTGGTCCCCAGGTATAGAAATGTGATGGCTTGTATGTGTGTGTGTGTCTTGTGTAATTTCCTTCTTCCTCTCCTCAGGATGGGGCCCTTGCTGCTTTGAACCTGGAAGGCGACGGCCGGGGCTGCGTTTACACCTGTGGAATTGGTAGTTAAGTAGTTAAGAAGAAGAGGAGGAGGAGGAGGAAGACAATGGCCTCAAAGGTACAAAATCCACTTTTTCACTCTCTCTCAGACACGTGAGTCCAGGCAGGGCAAGGCCACATAATTCCTCCCAGATTCCAACTGGTTGATTGTTTGCATTCCTCAAAAACAGATTTCCCCTCTAGCTACATATCTGCGATATTTGCTTAAAAAAACACACATACCCCAGCATTTCAGGCGGGGTGGTGGTGGAATCAAACCCTCTTTGGCATGGTTTTAGTGTGGGGAAATGATGGCACCCTGACGCTATGTGTGTGTGTCCTGCCTTGTGCAATAGTTGTGGTTTGTGAATCTCATCGTCGTTGGGGAGAGCGAGGCTACCCTGGGGCGCACATTTTGGGCACCTGCTGCCATTCCATGGACCCGTCACCCCATTCCCAAGCTCTGAGAGCTCTTATTGCTCAAGGCGGGGGGGGGGTTGTGTGTCATTCGAGCAGTGCTTTGGCCCCCAAAGGGAAAGTGATGCTTCTGTCATCGAGTACGGTATCCTGAACTGCCCAAAGTCCATTGGGTCAAGCTTGGGGGGGGGGGAGGTGGGGCTGGAAGAGCCAATAAAGGAGATACTGGATTTGAAGGCATGTGACACACTCCCCCCTCTTAAAATGCACTGGGATAATGGAGTGCACCTCATACTGTATATAGTGGGCTGTATATAGCTCCTGCCAACCTAGCAGTTCGAAAGCAAACAATTGCCAGGAGATAAATAGGGACCACTTTTGTGGGAAGGTAAACAGTGTTCTGTGCCCTCCGGTGTCTACGCATGCCTCTCATGTATCCATGGAAAGTCTGCAAATGTAGACAGCACTGTCTCTTTGGCTATAAACAGAGATGAGCACTGAATCCTAGAGTTGGATACAACTGGCTTTAGAACAAGGGTGACCTTTACTGAATAGGTATCACTTCAGTGGAAAAGGTGAATAGCATTCTAGAGCCTAGTCCTGCCTGCCACATGACCATGGAAACGTCTGTAGATGCAGGCAGCGCCGGCTCTATGGCTGTAAATTGAGATGAGCACTGAACCCTAGAGTCAGATATGACTGAAGGGAAGTGGTTCTCTTTTCCCTTCCCTAAGACTGATTGTTCTGGCCAATTAGGCTGTCAATGTGAGTTTTAATGTAGCATCTCATTATATCCGGCCAATTCGGCCCTGCAAAGCCACAGCCGGCCCGCCTGCCTGCCAGAAGTCTTTCTCCGTCTTCTTCAGTCTCAACAGCTTCTCTGAAGTCAAACCAAGCTGCCTTCGTTCAGGGAGCCATAAATATTCACGAGCATTAACATGTCCCCCCTCCGGCAATCTTATTAGGAAGAAATATTCTTCTCCTCGACTGTTTCTCTCCTCGGAGTTTATAAATATTTCCCTTTTTTCTGGTAACATAAGTTACAGCCCGTTGGGTTTCTCTGATTGCCTTAATACCCAGATCTTGGCCCCACATAAATCATGCACAGTGTTCATTTAGTTGCCTTTCTTGCCTTGTCAAAACCTGGGAAACCTTCGTTGATTTCCCCTTTTTGATCACTGGCCGTCCTGCTAATTTGTATGCCAGGGAGCCTCAGGCGGCTTCAGGATCCCGATTCTGCGAAAGGGAAATGAAGGCCCAGCGGTTGCCGTCTGGGTGCCGTCCGGCAGAGCGAGAAAAGAAGGGTTTTTGTACCTCCAAATGAGCGCAAGAAGAACAGCTGGGGATGCCTTGGCTGGGATAGTGTCCAAATGTCTGGAGGGAAGGCAGAGGATGATGCCCGGGGAACAGGTGGGAACTGCGTCCGAAAGGGAACTCTTTAATAATCCCCCGGCTTTGCACAGTCGGCAAGAAACCGGAGAAGGCAATTGCCCCGAAAAAGGTCTAGGATTCCCTTTGCCTGCTAATCCCCCCAACACTCCCCCGGGGGGGGGGGCTTACAAGCTCAAGGTGGCCATGGATGGTTTTTTGCCAGCCACTTTCTAAAGCATTTCTCAACCTTTTAAAGCCAGGGCCTGGGTGACGCTCCCTCAGACAGCGTTGGGGGCCAGACGGTCATTTTGCCTTGACACTTCCTGGTGTAGTGGAAGCGATGGGTGGGTGGGTGGGGCACATGAAATGGTGGTGTGGGCCTCATCCAGCCCATGAATCCTTGCTCTGAGGCGGTGGTTCCCGATGGTGGGGCCCAGGCCGCACAGGGGGGCTTCAGTGCCCAGGAGCCTCCGTCAGTCCATTGGCTGATCCGTGCTTTGGGGGGGGGGATTGAGTGAAGGCTTCTGGGAATTGAAGTCTAAGAGCCACAGACAGCCTCTGAGGCCGAGTGTGCAAACAGAACCCCCAATTTAGCCATGTCAATTATATAAATGATTACTTATGCCCCCCTACCCCCCTTCCTGTCTCTGTTCCCTTTTGGCCCCCATGAACCCCAGGGGGAGGCAGGGGGAGACAAACCCTAGTTGCAAACCCCACACTTTGAAGGCAGGACTAATGCTGCCCCCCTTTTCGTCCTGCTGTCTGAGACGTCTCCCTTGAAACCCCCCCCCCCCCCCGAGGATCTCTTTCCTGCCTGGCTGGCTCTGCTTTGGCTCGTATTTAGCCCTTAGGGAATCTTGGCAAGGAGTGGATTCGACGGATCAGATTTTGGGTCGTGGGCAGTTTTTTAAAACCCCAAAGGCCAAAGGTCGGGTTTCAACTCTTTGACCCCAGCCCAGTTGAGAAAGAGGGAGGGGCTGGGGGGTCCTGGCTGGCTGGACCTCCTTTGGCCTGTCATTTTGGAGGGGGGGGGCAGGCAGGGTCCCCAAAGGCAAACCTTCCCGGGTTGCCCCCTCCTGGGGTCATATTATCCCTCCCTCCACACACACAGGCCATGCTCCTGGGCCAGGCAGAGCCTCAGCTGCACCAGCCTTTTGGGCCAGGCTTAGGCAGGCATTGGGACTGCGGTGGCTCGAGTAGTTAAGAGGCCGAACTCAGCCACCGGAAGGTCAGAGTTCAGTTCCCGGGCACTCCAGGACGGAGTGAGTTCCCATCTCGGTTCTGGCTTCTGCCAACCTAGCAGTGCGAAAGCAAGAAATTGCAAGGAGATAAATAGGGACCACTTTGATGGGAAAAGTAACATCGCTCGGTGTGCTCTGATGTCTAATCATGCCTGCCGTATGGCCACAGAAACGTCTGAAGAAGCAGACAGTACTGGCTTTTTGGCTTTGAAACAGAGATGAGCACTGGGCCCTAGAGTCAGATATGACCTAGGCAGGTGTAGGGCTCTCCCCTTTCCTCAAGGCCCTGCTACCTACATTGCCTCCACACGCCCACTCCACAACAACCTTTCGAGGGAGGTCCAAGACAGGAGGTGATAGGTGTCCTGGTGGCACAGTAGTTAAACCTGCTCCCCTGCAGCCAAATGTTTGTGAGCTCGATCCTGACCAGGACTCAAGGTCGGCTCAGCTCTTCTGTGCTTCCAAGGTTGATAAAATCAGTCCCTAGCATGTTTATTGGGCAAGGGGGGGGGGAGGCGAATGATTGTTAGCTTTTGAACCACCTAGTGAGGGCACTGAAGCTTCTGCAAGGGAGAAATCACTTCTAGGTGTCCTGGGGGACTTTGCTGGGGTGTGGGTGGCCCCCATGTGCTGGTGGTGGGTGGCCTGGAGGCCACTGGGAACCCCCTGGCCCCAGTTTATGGTAAGCCACAAGCGGCCCACCCTCTGTGGGGAGAGTGTCTCTCCCTCCCCAGGGGCAGAAGAAAGACCTTTGATGCAGTCCCAGGCATAAGCACACTTCTGGCCAGGGGTTATCCTGTGAGGGGGAGACCCAAATAATAATACGAATAAAAGACCTCCCCCCAACAACGATAAGGGGGAGGCCTGCCTAGCCCCCCCCAGTTGACGTTTGTGGTGTCAGAGCCTGCATCGCTCACCAGAGCTTAACTTCTGCTCCCCTCCAAACCAGGGAGCCCCAAGCTTTTTCAAGCCATGGCCACGCTCTCTCCGTCAGGTTTGCAGGCCAGAGGGCCATTTTGCCCCGCCTGCACAACGGGGTGGGGTGGGGTGGCCATTTTGTCCCAGCAGCTTCAAAGGGGGTGGCCATTTTGTTTCTCGAATGCCCCTGGAGGGGGGGGTAGGAAGCCATACGACATGATGCTGCGGGCCTTAGGTGGGAAACCCCCCACCCCCCGGCTTTAAGTGGCTGCCCTGAATTGTCTGCTTGTTTTTGGCTCTCAAGCGTTCATTAAAAGACAACCTCCAGAATCCCAGTGGAGGTAAAACCTCAGCCTTGAGTTCAGTTGGGGGGAAACTGGGACTTATTGTCCATGCCTAGTTTGGGGTGGTGGCGTGTGTCCTCTTTGAGCTCTTGCCACGTGAACCGAGGGGCTTTATTTCCAAGGCCAGGCTTGGCTAACATCATTGTTAACATCGTCGGCTTGTTTGCTTTCTTAAGAAGTTCCCACCGTCTCCGTGGTGGGTTTTTATTCCTGGCGCAATGGAAGAAAGGCCGGGCTTTCCAGGGCGGGAGGGGGGGGCGAGCACTTCTTTTTTTGAAGGGTCCTCCTCCTCCTGCTAGGTTAATCCCCTCTTTCTGCAGTAATGCAAAGGATTAAAGATGATAACAGGGATACCTGTAGCAAGGTAAACCTTCTCTCCAGGTAAAGTAGCCTCGAGGCGCCTGTATTAGAACAGTGGGAGGCTGGACTGCGCTCTCTTGCCTCTGGTGGGGAAATACGATGGATAAAACATACCTCCGGCTGCGTCCTTATTGATCTAAAATGTTTATGCCACAGACGATATTTCAGGACGTGTAAGAAATTGCAAGTAGATAAATAGGGACCCCTTCGGTGGGAAGGTAAACAGCATTCCGTGCGCCCTGGTGTCTAGTCATGCCTGCCACATGACTACGAAAATGTCTTGGGAAGCAGACAGCGCTGGCTTTTCGGCTTTGAAACAGAGATGAGCACTGAACCCTAGAGTCGGATACGACTGGCTTTCGAGCAAGGGAAACCTTTACCTTTACTAAGGAGGAGGGCCAAAGAACTGCATTGGCTTGGTGGTTAAGACACTGAATTTGACAACCAGAAGGTGCTACCTTTCCTGCTGAAGTGGTAGCCTTTTATCTACTTGTTAAGAAGCTCGCCTTGTTAGCTGGAAGGCCGGCAAGTCGGCAGTTCAAGACCTGAGTACGGCATGACTGAGTGAGCGCCCGTCCTCTGTCCCAGCTCCTGCCGACTTAGCAGTTCCAAAGCAAGAAATTGCAGGTAGATAAATAGGTACCACTTCGGTGGGAAAAAGATTTTGGGAGACATGAAAGGAGCCTCATTTGGGCATCATCCCCTGAGTGGAGCTCCTCCTAGCAATAATCCTTTCAACCCAGAAGAATTTCTGACACAAAGTTATTATAATGGCAGCTTTAGATTCCAAGGGAAACCCAGCCGTGGCTCGGGGCCCCCAAGGACTGGAGAGCCAGGCAGGGACTCCCAAGGGTCACCTAGTCCACCCCACTGCAGGAAATTTGCTGCTAATTTCCCCCCCCCCCCGGTTGACCCTTACTTCTTTTACCCCCCCAGGCCAGGGGGTACCTTTGTGGTCCAGGCCTTCTTTCCCCATCCCAGCCTCCCTCCCCTGGGGCCCAGGGTGCTTGATGTGCTTTTAAACAGCCTTTAAATTAAGCGTGCTTTTAAGTGATAATTTGTTTAACTGCAAGTTTGCTTTTAGTGCCTTTTGCCTCTTCCTGGTCCTCCTTTCATCGGCTACCTGCTTTTCATCTCCTCTGTGCTGGAAGGGAGGGAGGAAGGCAGGGGGCTTGTAAATACAGGCACTTATTTATAAGCGCATCATCAAAAGATCTTTATCAACAGCCCAGAGTTAAAAATGAAACTTCTCCAAGTTTGGAAGAAGGAGATCGGAGGAAGAGGAGGAGGAGGAAGGCTTTTGGGTGCATTTCTTTCTTCCTTTTTAATATTATTTTTATTGAAAATTAAACAATAAATGGGGGGAGGGGGAGAGACAAAAAGAACACAGTATGTTCATACCAGTCCAAAATCACTTCACTGATTATCTTTCACATCGATTACTTCTACCTGTGATGGTGCATATCTAAGCATATGTTAAATGTATCATTTTTTATAATGTCATCAGAAAAGGTAAGGTAAAGGTCTCCCTTGCTCGAAAGCCAGTCATATCCGACTCTAGGGTCTGGTGCTCATCTCTGTTTCAAAGCCGAAGAGCCAGCGCAGTCTTCTGCAGACGTTTCCGTGGTGGCAGGTATGACTAGACACCGGAACACTCAGAACCCTGTTTACCTTCCCACCGAAGTGGTCCCTATTTATCTACTTGCAATGCATTTCAAGGCCGCTATGATTTGCATCCGTGGGACATTTTCCCAAGCTCTACATGAGAATAAAATTCACTTTTTAAAAAAGGGGTCTCTTCTTCACCCCCTGTGTTTTTGGAATTGGTGAATCTTTGGGGTGTTTTGGGATGGGAAGTTTGTGCCTAGCAGGACAGGCGAAAGTCAAGGTCGCCCTTGCTCAAAAGTTGGCTGTATTCAACTCTAAGGTTTGGTGCTCATCCCGTTTACACCACAAGAGACAGCACTGTCATGAGTCTGCAGGCGTTTCCACGGTCGTGTGGTAGGCACAACTAGACGCCAGAGCGCACAGAACACTATTACCTTTCCTGCTCTTTATCTACCTCTTAAGAAGCTGACCTTGTTAGCTGGAAGGCTGACAAGTCGGCAGTTCGAGACTGCCAAACTAGCAGTTCTAAAGCAAGAAATTGCCAGCTGATAAATAGAGATCACTTTGGTGGGGAAAAGATCTTGGGGTCATGAAAGGAGCCTCATTCGGGCATTCCCCGAGTGGAGTTTCTCCAGCAAAAATCCTTTCAATCCAGAATAATTTCTGACACGAAATGATTATTATTATACTTGTAAATGTCTTGCTTTTGAAGGTTGCCAGGGGCTCACTCCGTCATATAGCACTCGGGCTGTGACCTGCTGACCTTCCAGTCATCATGTTCAGCATCTTAACCACTGAGCCGCCACCGGCGTTGGCTGCATAGCAGGAGAGCTGACTGTAATGATTGGCAGTGCTTTGCGTCTTGCACCAGCTGGGGAGAAACTGACCTGTGGCTGAACTGTCCCTTCAGGGCCTTTCTGGGTGTCTGATGGGTGGGTGGGGCAGACGTGGGCAGACCCCTGTGTGTGTGTGTGTGTGTGTGTGTGTGTGTGTGTGTGTGTGTGTGTGTGTGTGTGTGTGTGTGTGTGTGTGTGTGTGTGTGTGTGTGTGTGTGTGTGTGTGTGTGTGTGTGTGTGTGAGAGAGAGAGAGAGAGAGAGAGAGAGAGAGAGAGAGAGAGAGAGAGAGAACGAACAGGAGGGGGCTATTTCCCCACCCACCACCCGTCCTTGATTTCCCCAAGCAGCATTACCAGCTAGCTTTGTAGAACGCCACCCATCTGTCCAGCCAGCCAGAAATATCTGATCTTTCTGCTGCCCCCCCCCCCCGACTGTGTCCCTTCTGGCCAGGCAGGTGGACCATCTGGCCCTCCCGGCTCCTCCTGTTCCAAGATTTCCCCTGGGCCAGATTGGAAATGTGAGCAAACCGGTTGGAGTGGTGGGGGGAAGAGAGGGGCAGCCGGAGAGGAAGACGGTTCAAACCCAGCCATGTCTTGTTGCAGAGATACATATAGAAAGGGTGGGTGTTGAGCTCAAATCCCAGGGAAAGGGGACCCCCCCCCCAGTCCACAATCCACTCCTTTGCTCCAAAAGGCCAGTGATGGGGGTCCCCAATGGCATCCCTTGTATGTCTCCTCTATGGTTTCTGTGCACAGGAAAGGGGGGGGAGCTTGGATTGGGCAAGGGGGGATCAGGGAGGGAAATTCCAGCTTCTTGGGGGGCTTTTGTGGGGGGAAAAGGGGGATCTCCTTCCTGGACTTCAGTGGCTCAAGCGGTTAAGACACTGACTGGGAAGCGGACAGAATGCTGTTTGCTCTCCTGCCGAAGTGGTACCTCTTTATCTACTCATTAAGAAGCTCGCCTCGTTAGCTGGAAGGGCCGGTAAGTTGGCAGTTCGAGACCTGGGTACTGCATGATGGAAATGAGCTCTTGTCTTCTGCCCCAGCTCCTGCCAACCTAGCCGTTCGAAAGCAAGACATTGCACGTCGATCCATAGGGACCCCTTTGGTGGGGAAAAATATCTCGGGGGGGGGGAGAGATGAAAGGAGCCTCATTTGGGCATCATTCCCTGAGCGGAGTTCCTCCAGCAAAAATCCTTTCAACCTCCAGGATAATTTCTGACATGAAGTCATTCAACCCCAGACGGCAGCGCACGGGCGGCACAAAACATCAATGAGCAGCAAAGGGTCAAAGCAAGATGGGCCACAGAACTCCCTGGAAACAGATGGAAAGAAACATACAGTATTAAAACCTCAGGACATAACCCATTTCTTAAAATTTGGGAGGGAAGAGTGCCTGGCGAACCTTAGATCAGAGTCCGTGAAGTGTGAGCCATAATAGTCTAGCCTCATGATGGCCAACCTGGGCACTCCAGCTGTTCTTGGAGTTCAGTTCCCAGAAGCCGAAGCCCCCGTGAATCCACACCAACGGGTTTATTGTGCAGTAAACTCATTCATTCCTGCCAACCTAGCAGTTCAAAAGCAAAAAGTTGCAAGTAGATAAATAGGGACCACTTCGGTGTTAAGGTAACAGTGTTCTGAGCACTCCGGTGTGCTCCGGTGTCTAGTCATGCCTGCCACATGACCATGGAAACGTCTGCATAAGCAGACAGCGCTGGCTCTTTGGCATTAAAACAGAGATGAGCACTGAACCCTAGCGTCGGATACAACTGGCTTTTGAGCAAGGGAAACCTTTAACTTTTAAACCCATTCAGGTGGGTTCACAGAAACTTGGGCTTCTGGGAATTGAAGTCCAAGAAGAACTGGTGGCCCCATCACGGGCCTAAGAGAAGAGTCCTCTGAGCACGTGCAGAGAGCTTCTGTCTCTTCAGAGCCTTTTGCTCAGAGCCACCTGGGTCTTTTCTGCCTTGAAGGACACACTTTGCTTGACCACCCTGAATACGTCTGATCTCGGAAGCTAAGCAGGGTCGAGCCTGGTTAGTCCTTGGATGGGAGACACGGGTTTGGGGCCAGGGACCTTCTTGCTGCCATTTGGCCACCGTCAGTCAATATTTGCCTAGTGAGCTTTCTCTCCTTGGAAGTGAAAGGCCACCCGCTTAATTTGTAACCAGCTCCTTCTGTGCAAAGCTGGCTCCATGGATAATTAATCCCGGGCCCTTAACGGGGAAGATCTGGGGGTCCGAAGGGGTGGGTGGGGAGAGACAGACAGAAGCCTGGTGGTTGCCTTTGGTTCATGTTAAAATGATATGTGTTTCTTCTGCCACAAGAGGGTGCAAAGAGAACTCTTTTCCATTAACAAAAAAGACAAATGTTTATTTTGTTAGTTAATCCCCTTTATTTTCTCCAATTTGTAGTAACCTTTGCAGTATTGTAGCCACTGCATTTGGAAGCAAAACATATATTTAAAAAAATAACTGTGCAAATTCCCTTGGGTTAAGCATCTTTTAGCCCTTTGGGATTTGGGTCCTTTTGGGGGTACCTGGGAAATTTTAATTTAATTTAATTTAACTTTTGTATTTATATGCCACCCACTCAGGAAAACCCGACTCAGGGCGGCTCACGCGACATACAGAAGTACAAAATAATGACATATAAAAACTTTGAAATCAGAAAAATGGCCCTGAACAATACAAAGATCACTACTGTTTGTTTGTTTGTTTGTTTTTAAAATATATTTTAATTGAAATGTTTGAAGTACAAAACAGTGTTAAATGAAAAACAAAACAATAACAAACAAGAAGGGGAGGGGAAAAATATACACCAAGAAAAATATCAATCATTTTAAAAACATTCAATATAATTTTACAATCCTTATAACATTCTTATAACTTCATTTCATAAAATATATTCTGTATTTGCTCCTTAATCCATTTTTCCTGGTTATAAAGGGGGGGGGGGGAATAAAGAAAAAAGAAACAGAAAATATAGATCTGTATCTAATAAAAGAAAAAAGTCTGTCAAGCTGTCCTATCTACAATTGTCCTAAGAATTCACAAAGTCTTATCAACTTTCGTAAACCTTAATATTTTACTTTTTCCAAAAATTCTTTAAGTCAGGGGCTGGTTTTCTTCCCCTGTTATCTTTTAAAGTATAATCCAAGAAAGATTTCCACATAATTTATTTATTTATTTATTTATTTATTCTGATTTCTATTGCCGTCCAGCTCCGAAGACTGGGCGGCTCACGGAAAATAAAACCAGGCACATTTTAAACACCAATAAAAAACCCATTAAAACTGCCAGCAAAAATTACTCCGACTCAAATATCCCCTTAATATACCCTTTTTAATATTCAATCCCCATGTCAGCTTATCCTTCAAGGCCATCTCCCGTACATCTTCATATCCTTTATTCATCTCCAATTCTACGTTAATGTAGATTATAATTTCGTGTCAGAAATTATTTTCTGGGTTGAAAGGAATTTTGCTGGAGGAACTCTGCTGAGGGGATGATGCCCGAATGAGGCTCCTTTCGTGTCCCCAAGATCTTTTTTCCACCCCAGTGGTCCCTATTGATCTACTTGCAATGTCTTGCTTTTGAACTGCTAGGCTGGCAGGAGCTGGAACAGAGACAGGAGCTCACTCCCATCAAGCAGTACCCAGGTCTAAAACCTCTGAATGTCTGGCTGTCCAGCTAACAAGGCAAGCTTCTTAACCACTGATCCACCGCAGCCCCGTTCCCTGTTTAAAATGAATAAGTAAACATATATTAGGAGTGTTTTTTAAAAATGTGCATGCTTTCACATCTGTGTATAGAGAGAGGTAGAAACACTGCTAGGTAAAACTGAATAAATGAATAATTCCACTCAGGGCCTGGTTTCAAACTGCCCAGTCTGGAAGACATTTTGTATTAAAGCCTGAACAAAAGCTTTTAAGGCCAGGACTGCCCCCCCCCCATGTCTTTGCTGCCTCCATCACGAGGAGGGAAACAGTGCCAAGCACTTACTCACAAGGAGTCCCGTTAACCCTGCAGTACTGGGATTCTCTGCAGCTTAAGGGAATCCTGTGATTTTATGGATTTGCAGCCAGGAACGACAGACAATTTAGGACTCCAGTGGGGAGTTCCTCCCCAGGTGTGTTTTTCTGAAATGGCATCATGGGCCTGATCCAGCCCGCGGGCCGTAGTTTGGGCAACCCTCCTCTATAGCAAACAATCCCCTTCCTCAACTCAGCGGGCGCTTTATGCAGGTGATGATATACGTCTGTCTGTCTATGCTCCTCCCCAATCTGCCTGTATAGGGGCATGCATGCACGTGTAGGTAGGTGTGTACGTGTCTGGTGTGTGCGTGTGTGTGCATGTATGCATTTCCTTATTTGCAAACACACACACCTCCCAGGGGACTTGGTTAATTAGCTGGTCTACAAAGCCATGAAAGTAAGATAAACAAACAGACCAAACACAATCAAGATTGCTTGAAAGCAACATCTGCTTTCTTCTCCTTCTCCTTCCCTCCCTCCCCTGGTTTTCCTGCAGGGCTTCTAGGTGGCTCTCTGTGTCTGTGTGTTTTGTGTGTGTGTGTGTGTGTGTGTGTGTCTGCTTGTGCACCATAGATCTTGATAAGCAGAGAGAGAGGAAAAAGCTGAGATGCCTTGTGCCCCCCCCCCCCCGGACTTGGTGCAATCCCTATCGCTCGTCATGCCTCACCAAGAGCTGGGATGAAACCTGGCTGAGATGATGCATCATCATCCTCTATCTACTCTCTTATTCTGGAGCTAGTTTGCCTTTCCTTGCAGAGTATATGGTAGGCATTCTTCCTTCCTTCCGTTCTTCCTTCCTTCCTTCTGTTCTTTCTTTCATCCTTCCGTTCTTCCTTCCTTCCATTCTTTCTTCTGTTCTTCCTTCCTTCTGTTCTTTCTTCCTTCCGTTCTTTCTTCTGTTCTTCCTTCCTTCCTGCCTTCCTTTCCAGGAGTTCTCAACCCCTTTTAACCTGGGGGGCCATTGGGTCACACTCCTTCAGACAGCTTCAGGGGCCGGACTGTCATTTTGCCCTTCCTCCACCTCATGGCACGCACTTCCAGGCATGATGGTGGTAGTGGTGAGCCACATGAAATGGTGCTGTAGGCCACATCCCGATCAATCCATACTTTCTCTCATTTCTCTCTCTCTCTCTCTCTGTTTTGATCCCTCTTTATCTTCTTCTTCTTGCCTGCAAGCAGAGAGATTGGGTGAGATGGAACAAATTCTTCCTTCTCAGAGGAAAGACTGAGTTGCAGCCGGATTAGCGGGGCTGGAGCAGAGATTAGAGAACTAAATTTCCAAGCCCCCTCAGTGACACCTCGGTTAGTAAAGGTCAAGGTCGTCCTTGCTTGAAAGCCAGTTGTATCTGACTCTAAGGGTTCAGTGCTCATCCCTGTTTCAAAGCCGAAGAGCCAGTGCTCTCGGCAGATGTTTCCCTGGACATGTGGCAGGCATGACTAGACGCCGGAGTGGACCTCACTCTGCCATGCACCACCCAGGAATTGAACTCCGGCCTTCCAGTCGCCGAGTTCAGTATCTTCACTACTTGAGTCACTGCAGACCCTTGGTTAGTTCAGCCCCCAAAGCAGCCCCATCTTCCCCCCCAACCCTCCTGTAGAAAGAAAGCCCACAAGCTTTCCAAACCCACCAGTTTCTTTAGCAGGCCACGGTCTTGCAAAGAGGGAAGCAGAGGATGGGAGAAAGCCTTCCCTTCCCTTCCGCCTTCCAAGGTTGGTGAATACATCAGGTCTGAATAAATCTGATCTGAGATCATTTCTCCCTCCCTCCCCACGGCCTGCCATTGTTATTCTGCTCAGTTTTTCACACCCGTGGCTGTTTAATTTCACAAGGGCGAGTGAGAGCGGTGGTGGTTTCCTGTATATTTTAATCCCCTCCGATGCTGACAGCTGGGCTGAGTCTTGGGGACGTGGAAAGGAGCCAGCCGGGTGTCTGTGCAATTCACGGTGGTTGATCTGGATTTCTGTGGCACCTGGCGGGGTATCAGGGGCCGCCTGTGTTGGCCTGCTCCTGATGGGCGGTGGCGTCCATCAGTGGGGCTTCTTCTTATGTTACTGTCTCTGTGCCACATTCCTGCCATGACATGGTTTGCAAATGAGGCCAGAGAGGTCGGCCCGAGGGTTAAAACCTCCCTTGAAACCAAGCAGCCACGCTTCTATAGGTCACCCTTCCTCAAAAGCCATTCGTATCCAACTCTAGGGTTCAGTGCTCATCTCTGTTTATAGCCAAACAGAGCCAATGTTGTCTGCGTTTTGCAGATGTTTCTGTGGCACAACTAGACACCGAAGTGCATGGGACACTTTACCGTCCCACTGCAGTGGTACCTATTTATCTACTCGCAATGTCTTGCTTTTGAACTGCTAGCTTGACAGGAGCTGGGACTGATGACAGGAGCATACTCTGTCATTCATGACCCGGGTCTCGAACTCTGACCCTCCAGTCATCATTTCAGCATCTTAACGCAGTCCTGCCACCCTCCTCTACCTGCCTCCTAGAAGCGCTTCGTGCCCTGTCTGGGTGGGTCACAAGTCAATTAGCATTCCCCCCCCCCCCAAGAAAACATTTTACCCAAACTCGGGAGGGTGGAAGTCAACCTTGATCCCTGGTCAGGACCGAACTCACCACCATTGGGTTGCAAGGCAGCAGCTTAATCCTTGCACCATCAGGGCCAAAGGTTAAATGGTGCTTATCAGAGGCACGAACTGCCTTTTGCTGAAGGCAAACAAGACAGCCCATTGATGTGTGTGTTTACGTGTGCTCTACGTGCTCCGTGGGCGCATGGCTGCCAGCCAGGTAATGCTCCGTGAAATGGGCTCCCGTCCAGAAAAGTCCGCCTGCCAAAACATCTTAGGCTTCCCTTTTGGCCGGACGTCACCATTTAGAAGCATCTCAAGTTCAGGGCTGTGGAAGTTTAAAAGGGACCCCAAGGGGTCATCCAGTCCACGGGTGGCTGACCTTGGGCACTCCTGGGGGTCCCTGGGCTTCAATTCCCAGAAGCCCAAGTCTCTGTGAATCCACACCAATGGGTTTACTGCGTGTGCTCTTGGGCTTCAATTCCCAGAAGCCCAAGTCTCTGTGAATCCACACAAATGGATATTCTTGGACTTCAATTCCTAGAGGCCCAAGTCTCTGTAAATCCACATGAATGGGTTTACTGCACATGTTCTTGGACTTCAATTTCCAGATGCCCAAGTTTCTGTGAATCCACACGAATGGATGTTCTTGGACTTCAATTCCCAGAAGCCCAAGTCCCTGTGAATCCACACCAATGGGTTTACTGCATGTGTTTTTAGATTTCAATTCCCAGAAGCCCATGTCTCTGGGAATCTACACAAATGGGTTTTCTAAGTGTGTTCTTGGACTTCAATTCCCAGATGCCCAAGTTTCTGTGAATCCACACAAATGGATGTTCTTGGACTTCAATTCCCAGAAGCCCAAGTCCCTGTGAATCCACACCAATGGGTTTACTGCGTGTGTTCTTGGATTTCAGTTCCCAAAAGCCCATGTCTCTGTGAATCTACACAAATGGGTTTACTGGGCATCTGCGCAGTAAACCCATTTGTGCGTCTCCATGGAAGACTTGGGCTTCTGGGAGTTGAAGTCCAAGAGCCCCTGGATTGCCCAAGGTTCTCCCTCACGGATCTAATCCATTCCTGAGAAAAGGGATAGCAGCTGCCACATGAAAACCTCAGTGGGAAAGAGATTTTCCTAATGTTGAATCAGAATTGTTTCTTCAGGGCTTCCTTTGCCTTCCTTTCGCCTCATCTCAGCCTCCCTGGTTTGGTCACAGCTTTCCGTACACAGCTGTTTGTGACACTGGGGGAGGCCCCTGGGAGTCTGATGTCTGAAGCAGAGTGGTGTGGCCTTCCTTTCGATCAACATCCTCTGAAGCCACCCGAGATCGTATTGGCCATTTTTGCTGCAGTGGTGCACACATCTATCCACTTTCACACATGCCCCGATGTCCTGCCACTGAGCAGGGTCCCCCCCCCCCCCCATAGATCTCGTAGGCTTTCCGCCACTTTCTCGGTGGAAGAAAATAAGCCCTGTGAAGGTTATTTGTAAAGCTTGAAGTGTGTCAGAAGCCCAGTCATAAAGATAAATCTGTTCAGATGCTGGCCGTGATGCATCAGTCAGGAGGCCACGACCCCCCCCCCCCGCCCCTTCTTTGGCTTCAAAGTCCTCCTTTCGCCCGGGACTTTCGGTTCCCTCTATCTGTGATCTTCCTCTGTTTACCAATTAGCCAACCGGTGACAAAGTTCAGGCCTTCCTTTGGGTGCCCCGTTTGTACCAGAGAGGAGCTGCAGGCGGTAGGGAACGGCTGAAGGGAGAGAGGACGGACAGACGGACACAGCAGGCTTGGCTGAAGATCCGTCTCCCTCGTCTTTGGGGGGGCTTCATCAGAGGGGTCCTTCGACCAAGAAAAGGTAGAGTTTGCCCCCGAAAAGCATCTCTGTATAGGCACCCATGTGGCCGGCTGGACCTGAAACTGCTAATGATTTTGGACTCCGGCGGCCGCTAGAGGACTCCCCGGTCTAGGCATGTGTAGCACAGCCAGCGTTGGGCGGAAAAACACCTCTTTGGGAAACCACTTTAGGGTTACTTAACTTTTTTAACCGAGAGCCTGTCGTCGGTCCTGGCTCCTGCCAGCCAAGCAGCTTGAAAGCAAGAAATGGCAAGTAGATAAACAGGGACCTCTTCGGTGGGAAAGGTAAACAGTGTTCCGGTGTCTAGTCATGCCTGCCACATGAGTAATGTCTGCAAATAACACTCGCTGTGAGACTGGTGGCTCAAGCGGTTAAGATGCTGGACTCACTGACTCGAAGGTTGGCAGTTCGATTCCTGGGTACTGCATGACGGAGTGAGCTCCTGTTTCTGCTCCTGCCAGCTTAGCAGTTTGAAAGCAAGACATTGCAAGGAGATAAATAGGGACCACTTTGGTGTTAAGGTAACAGTGTTCTGAGCACTCCGGTATATAGTCATGCCTGCCACATGACCAGAGAAACGTCTGCAAATGCAGATAGTGCTGGCTCTTTGGCTGTAAACGGAGATGAGCACCGCACCCTAAAGTCAGATACGACTGGTTTTCGAGCAAGGGAAATGTTGACCTTTGCTAACTTTAAAAAAGCGATACAGTCAAACCTCTACATACGAATTTAATTCGTTCCTCGAGGTTGGTTATAAATTTCCCATAGGAATGCATTGGATTTTTATCTCAGAAAAAATCCTTCTAAAAATTTGTATCTCGAACCTGATTTTTTTATTTTATTTTGAAATGTCTGGACGTATCTCGAGTTTTTCTTATGTCGAGCCGCTTACCTCGAGGTTTGAAAAGCTTATGAGCAAAATGCAGACTCTTGAGTCAAGCATTAATATAAACTGCCAAAATAGTGTACAAAAAAAGGGGAAGGTTATTGAGTTCTGCAGAATCTGGCCATCACTGGGGTTGCCATGGGACGGGAGAGGGGTGTGTGTCCCCAAACCCATCCTGTCTAGAGACTGGAGCCACTTACGGGGTTTGGCACGAAGTTAGAGTCCTAAGACGGAGATGTACGGCAGGCCAGAACCGGCCGCTTCGGGTGGGCTGATATCTTGGCCTCCGGCAGATAGAGGGAGAATCAATTGTTTGTCTATCGCTCTGTAGAAGAAAGGGAGAAATAAAACCTAGAGATAATAGTAGTATTTATCTACTTGCAATTTCTTGCTTTTGAACGGCTAGGTTGGCAGGAGCTGGGACAGAGGCAGGAGCTTAATCTGTCATGCAGTACCCAGGAATCGAACTGCTGACTTGCCGGCCTTCTAGCTAACAAGGTGAGCTTCTTAACCCCCCCAAGCCACCGCAGTCCCAACGACCCCTAGATTAATCCTAGCCTTTGGATGAAGCACAAAGTAGGCCAGGCTTGGACCAACTCACCCCATGAAAGCCCCCCCCCACTGGATACCTTTGGGGTTTTTTTTTTGGGGGGGGGGGGCTTCCTTTGGGCTTGAATTTGGAACAGCCTCGCTCTGTCTCAAGGCACCGTGTGTGTCCTGAGCGCCTCCAGGCCAGGAGAGAGAGATGGCAATTAGTAATTCCAATTATCTACTGCCCCATATATGGGCTTTGTGCCTTCTTTGGGTGGTTCACAAGTTAATTAGCAATTTTGCCTCCCAAAAACATGCTGGGGACGCATTTCACTGACCTCGGAGGGAGAGAAGCGGCCGAGTCAACCTGGACCCCCGTCAGGACTGAACTCACAACATTCTGGCTGCAGGGACGCAGTTTTAATCCCTGTGCCACCAGGACTCAGTAAGGACAGGTGGCGTACCTATAACTGTGGTTCTTCCTCTTTGAATCCACATGAGTGGGATATGTCCAGTAAACCCATTCGTGTGGATTCACAGAGATCACGGAGAAGAAGAACTTGATAGAGCGTTGGGGCAGAAATAGACATTATAGATAGCCCATCATTGGAACATTAAAGGGCTTGGTGGTTAAGAAGTTCAGCTTGTTAGCTGGGAGAGGCTGGCAAGTTGGCAGTTCGAGACCCAGGTACTGCAGGATGGAATGAGTGCCCGTCTCTGTCCCAGCTCCTGCCAACCTAGCCGTTCGGAAGCAAGAAATTGCAAGTGATCAATAGGTTCTACTTCAGTGGGATAAAAGATCTTGGGGACATGAAAGGAGCCTCATTCAGCGTCCCCTGAGTGGAGTTTCTCCAGCGAAAATCCTTCCAACCCAGAATAATTTCTGATACAAAATTCTAATCTTTGTGGTTCCCTGTGAATCCCCATGAATGGGATATGCGCACTAAACCCATTCATGGGGATTCACAGAGGGCCACGAAGAAGAAGGCCTCGATAGAGCTTAGTAGGGGCAGAAATAGACATTTTAGACAGCCTGTCATTAGAACATTGTTCTATTTCACGAAGATAATAACAATAACAACCACACTTCTATTCCAACCCATAGTGCTTAGTGGACTTTCCAGACGGCTAGCAAGTTACTGTATATACTCGAGTAGAAGCCGACCCGAATATAAGCCAAGGTGCCCAGTTTTGACATGAAACCCCAGGAAAATAGATTGACCCGCATATAAGCCAAGGGTGGGAAATGCAGCCGCTGCTAGTGGGTTTCAGTAATCAAAATACAGTAAAACACCGGATAACGCTAAAACCTGGTTCCACAAGTCTTGGTGTTATCCGATTTTTAGTGTTATCCGATCCATGTTAAAATCCTATGGGATGGATCGGATAACGTTAAAGCTCCATAGAGATACATTGTAACCGCACAGGCTTTAGCGGCTGTTATCCGATCCATCCCATAGGACCTTAACGTTATTCGATCCAATTCTCCTCCCCAGATCACTTTACGTTATGCGATTTTAGCATTATCCGATCCAGTCGTTATCCGGTGTTTTACTGTACATGAAAATATGGTAAAATTAATCAAATTGCTAGCACATCTCAGTCTGATGCGGTCTTGGGACCCTTGTGGTCATTGAGCCGAGTATAAGCCGTGTCCCCTTTTGGGGGCTCATTTTGGGGGCTAAAAAACTTGGCTTATACTTGAGTATATACGGTAAGTAGCTTCTGACTCAGTAGGTCCTCTCCTCGCTGTTTCCCTTCCTGGTGAACATCTGGAAACCCTGCTTTGTTCCCTCCCAGGCTCAAAGCTTTGCCAATCCATCTTCTAAGCGGGCCGCCGTCCTAACGATGATGCCCACGACCTTGCGTCCAGAAGCCTTCCTTCCTTTCTTCCTTTCAGGTTGGGCGGCCTTGGATGTTGTATTGAGCGAGTGTGGAGAGAAAACAAGGTTGAATCCTTGCCCTCCTGTTTTTTCCCTCCCTCCTTTGCAGCCTCTCTCACAAGTGTGTGTTTGTGTGTCTGTGTGTGTGTAGGTTAGATGTAAATTTGACGCAGCCCGGTTTTTGCCTCCGCAAGGTTTAATTGCAGCAAAATGGCAAAAAAACAAACAAACATCCAACACTCTTCCTGACTAGCAAGTGCTGTGTAGGTTTGTTTGCGTTTCTATCAGGGATTCTCAAACCAGCAAGCTGTGGGCCAGATGCGGCCCACGACATCCTTTCATGGGGCCTCCCACGGTCTCCACCACACCCTGGGGGGGAGGAAGGGCAAAATGGCCGTCCGACCCCCGAAGCTGTCTGAGGGAGCGTGACCCAATGGGCTTTAAAAGATCGAGAACACCTGGCCTGAATACTGGGGGCACTGCAGCCAAAAAGGTTGTGAGTTCGATCCTGACTGGGATCAAGGTTGACTCAGCTTCTTTCATCCTTCTTATTTCATTGAAATGCGGACCCAGCATGTGAAAGGGAGCAAAATGCCAATGAACTTGTGAGCCGCCCAGAGGGGCCGCTCAGTGCTTCTATGGGGCAGTGGATAGAAGTCTTATGGCTATATCTTTGTTAAATACAAGGCCAAGGTTGCCCTTGCTCGAAAGCCCGTCGTATCCAACTCTAGGGTTCAGTGCTCATCTCTGTTTCAGAGCTGAAGAGCCAGCGTTGTCTGCTTCTGCAGACGTTTCCGTGGTCATGTGGCAGGCAGGACTAGACACCAGAGCACACCAAACACTGTTTCCTTCCCACCAAAGTGGTCCCTGTTTATCTACTTGCAAATTCTTGCTTTCGAACTGCTAGGTTGGCAGGCGCTGGGACAGAGACAGGAGCTCGCTCTGTCCTGCAGTACTCGGGAATCGAACTGCCAACCTTCCGGTTGTCGAGTTCAGCGTCTTAACTACTTAAGCCACTGCAATTTTATTTAACATTGTTAAATATAACAGTGTTCTAATGATGGGTTAGCTATAATGTCTATTTCTGCCCTTATTCTCTATCAAGCTCTTCTTTGTGGTCTCTGTGAATCCACATGAATGGGTTTACTGCGCCTTGGCAGTGTGAATCCACAGGTGACCATGAAGAAGAAGAAGAAGAGTTACAGGTAAGCCACCTGTCCTGTTAGAGCCCTGGTGATGCAGGGGTTAAAACTCTTGTCCTGCTGCTATAAATGTTGTGAGTTCGATCCTGACCAGGGTTCAAGGTTGGGCTCAGTCTCTTTCCTCCTTCTGTGGTGGGGTAAATGAGTCCCCAGCATGTGAATGGGGGCTAAAAATGCTAATTAACTTGTGGACCGCCCAGAGGGGTCCCTTCTGAGCACTTCTGTGGGGCAGGTCTATGGAGGTGGGGCTGCCATTTTACTTTCCCTTTAACCCCAATGCCTGGCCCACGTCAAAAACCCTCCGACCCCCCACGGAAAGTCCAAAGGACTCTGGAAGGTTTTCCTGGTTTCGGTCCAAATGGAGGAAAGGGCACTTTTTGGACTAGGCTGAGGGGGGGGGGGGAGATGACGAAAGTGGCCCTTTTGCAAGCGGTCCTCTCCTCTTCCAGCCGGCCAAATCAGCTGTCTTTGGTTGAGCGGGCCGAGATGTTTCTGGCCCAGCTGGCCGTGTGATTTGTTTGCACAGTTGTATTTTTTAATGTTATTGTTCTCCTTCCATGAAATGATGTGCAAAGGCCTATGTTAAATTCCACCCACATCAAAACGACCCAGCTGGAAGGGACAGTTCAGCCATAGGGAACAGAAACCATCCTGATAAAATGGATGATCAGGGGGCTTTTCTGCCCCCCCTGCCCCAATTCTCTGGGTCTGAGGGTCTGGAAAGCCTAGATTTCCACCCTCGGTCCAACAACCCTTGCCAGGGGCTCAAAGACACCCACTCAGCACCAGGACCCAATGGAGGGGAAGGTGGGGTTCGAACCGGGGTCTCCCCAAGTGCTGCTGAAACCACTGCATCATAGCAGCAGCCTCTCTGGATGGGCTTCTAAGCCCCCTCCCCTCCTTCCTCCTGCTGGGTCTATTCCCTATAACAGAGGTGCCCAAACTACAGCCCATGGGCCAGATCTGGCCCCTGGCACCAATTCATCTGGCCTACACCATCCTCATCACTCCCGGAAGCGGAGGTAAACCCGCCCTAACCCGTACGGGCGCGTTTTACTTCTTCTGGGAGCGACGAGGGTGGTGCAGGCCGGATGAATTGGTGTCAGGGCTGGATCCGGCCTACAAGCCATAGTTTGGGCACCCCTATTTTAAGCAGAGAAAATGGCAGCTTAAAAATCTGTCTCATCCTGTTACAAAATAGTTGGCAAGGCAAGTTTCAGGCCCACTTCTGGAGGGAGGAACCACGTGACGGCCCACTGAACCACGTGTCTGGCCCAAAAGGTTTGGCCACCCCTGCCCTATAGGACTGTGATACTAAACCTCGGGCACTCCAGGTGTCCTTGGACTTCAGTTCCCAGAAGCCCAAGTCTCTGTGAATCCACACCAATGGATTTGTTTAGGGCTACTCCCCCCCCCCGGGCCCTCGTGATCGGTTGGACAACAGATCCCATCCTCCCCCTCTGGCCGGCATGGGTTGACGTGAGGGGCAGCCCAGCACGCCTGTGTGGTGGCGGCGGGGAATGGTTTTTCTGCTGCGCACTTATAGCCGAGGCTGAATTCTTCCTGGTTATTTAAAACATGGTGCATTCGTGGAACATAAATGTCACTGCTTGACTAAATCGTGCTAACGAAGCCCATTTGCATAACGACTACTAGCCTTGCGCAGGGTCACGCGGCCCTGGAGAAATCTCTGGCCAGTACATTGGCTAAAGAAGGGTAAGGAAGGTCTGTCAAGTCCTGGGGAAAATATCGCAGATGCCTCTCCCAACCTCCTGGCCAAAGATCACCCTGCGCATCTTGTGGCCACGGGTTCCCAGGGTTCCCAGGCTGCCTCCGGCCCCCAATGGGGGGGGGGGCGGGGGGGCGGAGAGAGATTCTGTTTCTCCCACCCCAAGAGGACTCAACCCCACCAGTTCACCTATGCAGAAAAATGTCCACTTAAGATCGCGTTTTGGATAGTGGGGGCTTTCGGGAATGATCTACGCGCCCATTTAATCTCATGGCCAGTTTGGGATTCATGCTTGCCTAAGACTCCAGTGCCTCAAGTGGTGACGCTAAACTTGCTGACTGGAAGGTCGGAGTTCGATTCCCGGGTACAGCGCGACAGAGCGAGCTCCTGTCATCTCCGTCCCAGCTTCTGCCAAGCTAGCCGTTTGGAAGCAAGACATTGTAAGGAGATAAATAGGGACCCACTTCAGTGGGAAGGTAAACAGTGCTCCATACACTCTGGTGTCTAGTCATGCCTGCCGCGTGTGCACGGAAACGCCTGCAGACGCAGACAGTGCTGGCTCTGTATCTATCAATGGAGATGAGCACACAGCCCTTAGAGTCGGATACGACTGGCTTTCGAGCAAGGGCGACTTAAGAACATCTTGGCACCAAATGGTCCTGCATTAACGACATGTCCATTTGAGTTCCAGTCGCACCGCCGCCTGCCAGAAAGCACAGAACATCTCGCCAGGTGTGAGTGTGTGTGTGAGGAGTGTGTGTGTTTGATTGTGTGAGGGGTGTGTGTGTGAGAGAGAGAAAGAGAGAGGGGTGTGTGTGATTGCGTGAGGGGTGTGTGTGTGTGTGTGTGTGAGAGAGAGAGGTGTATGAGGTGTGTGTATGAGAGGTGTGTGTGTGAGATAGAGAGGTGTATGTGTGTGATTGTGTGAGGTGTGTGTATGAGAGGTGTGTGTGTGAGATAGAGGTGTGTGTGTGCATGAGAGAGAGAGGTGTGTGTGTGAGGTGTGTGTGAGGGTGAGATAGAGAGAGGTGTGTGTGATTGTGTGAGGTGTGTGTGTGTGAGAGAGAGAGGTGTGTGATTGCATGAGGTGTGTGTGTGTGAGGTGTGTGTGTGTGTGAGAGAGAGGTGTGTGTGTGATTGTGTGAGGTGTGTGTGTGATAGAGAGGTTGTGTGATTGCGTGAGGTGTGTGTGTAAGGTGTGTGTATGTGTGTGTGTGTGTGAGAGAGAGAGGTGTATGTGAGGTGTGTGTGAGAGAGGTGTGTGTGTGAGGTGTGTGTGTGTGAGGTTTGTGTGAGGTGTGTGTGTGAGATAGAGAGGTGCGTGTGTGTGATTGTGTGAGGTGTGTGTGTGTGAGTGAGAGAGGTGTGTGTGTGAGGTGTGTGTGAGAGATTGAGAGGGGTGTGTGTGAGAGGTGTGTGAGGTGTGTGTGTGTGAGGTGTGTGATGTTTGTGTGAGGTGTGTGTGTGATTGTGTGAGGTGTGAGAGAGGTGTGTGTGTGTGAGGTGTGTATGAGAGATAGAGAGGAGTGTGTGTGAGAGAGAGAGGTGTGTGAGGTGTGTGTGTGAGAGAGAGAGGTGCGTGAGGTGTGTGTGTGTGTGTGTGTGTGAGAGAGAGAGGTGTGTGTGAGGTGTGTGCTTCTCTCCCCCCCCCCGGCCCAATGGCCCTACATCTTCTGCCACCTGAAGCTAAAGGGGAGCCCTGGGGGACATGGAAGGAAGCAGCTGGGTTTCTGCAGCTCATGCGTTCTGTGGCACCTGGAGGTTGGCGGAGTTCAGTCTGACCGCAGAAGGCTCCGAGGCAGGGTTTCTGGGTCTGCTTTGTTAACGACCCAAGAGAGGAGAGGTTCACCTCACAGCAGTGGCCGCCACGTGCGGAAAAGAACCGCGTCACGCCACAGATTTATGTGCTCCGTTGGCCTGTGTCGTCCTCTTCCAAGGCTGGGCGGCTCTTGGGCTCGGCCTCACCTTCCCGCTCCTCTCCAAGGACTTTGGGGGGGGGGGGGGGAGGATGTTTGCATGTTAATTTGGAGTCTTGAGTACTGGAGACACTATTGATTTTTTTTTTTTGGGGGGGGGGTTGTAAAAATAAATCTGCTAAACTGCTGATGCCTGGACGATCTCCCTTCCCAAGCTTTTGCAACTCAACCAGCCCATCCCCACCACCTCCGCCATCCCATAGTGCACACAGGTCGGGGTGGGTGAGAACATTAGCAAGCTTATTTTGAAGGCAAGGATCTCGTGCCAGCGATGGCCAACCTTGGCCCTCCAGGTACTCTTGGACTCCAGTCCCCAGAAGCCCAAGCCAGGACTGCAGCTGAGCAAGGCCTTCTGGGAATTGAAGTCCAATAGCCCCTAGAGGGCCAAGGTTGGCTGTCACTGATCTCCTGTGTGTGTGTGTGTGTGTTTGAGGGAAAGATTTGGCTTCATAGCTTAGCGGTTAAGACGCTGAGCTTGACGACTGGAAGGTCGGCAGTTTGAGACCCGAGTGCCGTAGGATGGAATGAGTGCCCGTCCTCTGTCCCAGCTCCTGCCAACCCTAGCAGTTCGGAAGGAAGACATTATTGTAAGTAGATAAATGAGTGCCAGTCTGTCAAGGTGATCTTGCGATGGTCCTAGAGTAGACCCTACTGCCAGCGACTCAAGGCGCCAGGTGGTAGTTAAGTAACCTGACCTCCATGAGGACTAACAGCCTTGGGTGGCGAAGTCCACAGGGGTCTCCAAGGGGATTAAATGGTCCCACTGGAATCCCTCTTGGTGAAGGGCAGCAGCTTCATCCATCCTGGCCTGGGGCTGATGAGGACTTTGCTTGCCAAAAGGGCTCAGGACCAGAAAAGTGACTCACAGAAGTGGATTTGTGGTACTCTGCAATGCGGAAGGCAGGTGCAAGGCCACGGCATTCTACGATTCCCAGGACAATCATCATGGCTGATCGCCATGAGGATCGCCACTATTTGGAATCGGATACGGCACCAGAAGTAGAAGAAGGAGATAAATTGGGACTGCTTTGGTGGGAAAAGTAAGCAGCATTCTGTGCACACAGGGATTTTGTCCTGCCTGCCACGCGACCACGGAAACGTCTGCAAGACTCAGACGGCTCTTTGGCTGTAAATGGAGATGAGCACTGAACCCTAGAGTCAGACATGACTGGCTTTTGAGGAAGGGAGACCTGGACTCTATTTGAAATAAGACCCTCTATAATTGCCAGGGCTTTCCTTCTGGTAGACTGCATTTCTGCCTAAGCTTGGGGGGTGGGGGTGGGATGGATGCAAAACTCCATTTTTTGGGGGTTTATTTTTGCACCCCCAAAGGTCTTTCTTGTCCTCCTCTTTCCCCCTCTCTCTCCCTCTTTGCAAGACTCTGCAAGGCTGACGTGGACGTAAATTTATGGTTGGTTTTATGCCAGCCTCGGTTTGCCTCTCGGCTCCATCCTTGACCCCCCCTGATGTCTTGGCGGTTTTTTGTTTTATTTATGCCTCCCGCTTCCCCTCATTACGGCGCAGAGAGGCCTGCGTAATAATGAAAGGGTCTCTCCGAAAAGGGGTAGAAATCACAACCTATACCAGGCTATTAGGGATAAATGCAGTTAAATTAAGTATAATAGTCAAACCCTGTTTGTGTTAAAAGCCATTTATCAGTGGGGAGAAGATGGGGGGGGGGCAAGGTATGTGTGTGGGGTCTCTGCCGAAGCCTCTCCTTCCCTCCACTGCCAGGCAATTATGCCAGAGTGGGGAGGCCTTTGCCAGACATTCACCGGCAGAGACAAACACCTGCCAAAGCTGGGACGGCTGCCCAGATACGGCCTCCAAAGCCGCCCACCGCCGGCCTTCTGCTCCTTGTGATTCTGATCTGGCTTACCAGACAGGAACAGGTTCCTGGTCCGTAGGGCGTCTGCCTCGCGGCCTCTGGAGGAGGCAAAGGCAGGCGGTTTACTGTGGATATGTGGGAGGCAGGAGTGAACAGAACACTGTTACCTTTCCCACTGAAGTGGCCCCTATTTATCTACCTGCAATTTCTTGCTTTCAAACGGCTAGGTTGGCAGGAGCAGGGACAAAGACGGGAGCTCACTCCATTGTGCAGGACCTGGGTATTGAACTCTGACCTTCCACCTCCCAGTCAGTATCTTAACCACTTGAGCCATTACCATCCCTCCATTGCTGTAGATGACAGGCTAAATATGAGCTCTCCGTGTGACGCAGCTGCAGGAAAGGCCAACCCTGTTCTATTCTGTATGAAGAGAAGTATGTATAGTCTCCAAACTATATACTTATAGTCTTTAGGTGGAAAGATGTGAGGAACTGGGTATGTTTAGCCTAGAGAAAAGGAGACTGAGAGGGGTTAGGATGATGATGATGATGATGATGATGATGATGATGATGATGATGATGATGATGATGATGATGATGATGATGATGATATCACTCTTCAAATGCCTGAAAGATAAAGAGGAAGGGAAGGCTCTGCTCTCCGTCATCCCAGAGTGCAGGACATGGAATAACAGGCTCAAACTATAGGAAGCCAGAAATATAGGCTGACTATCAGGGAAAGCCTCTTAATGGTTAGAGCAGTACAAAAGCAGAACCTCCTGCCTTGGGAGGGGGGGGGGGAGGCAGCGCTCCAACACCGGAAGCCTTCAAGAGGAGGGAAATTTTTCTCCAGAGGGGCAGGAGACAAGTTTATTATTTATTTATTTAAATTTGTTTATCGCCCTCATCCCAAAAGGGACCCAGGGCAATTTACAACAATTATAAAACCATTTAAAAGAATAAAAAAAAAACCTTTAAAAACTTTAAAAAACTTAGTGTTAAAAGCTAGAAATTGTAACATAGGCATACTGGGGTCAAACCAACCAATTGGCTGGGGAAATTGAACCATCCACTCCCCAGACCAAACCTGCCAGCCAGGTTTTCACTCCTTTTCTAAAGGGCAGCAATTCCGTCTGCAGGCGTAGTTCTATTGGGAGGAGGTTCCAGAGGGCCGGAGCAGACACCAAGAAGGCCCTCCTTCTCGTGCCAGCGAGGTGCGCCTCTCTGGCTGATGGAACAACCGGAGAGCCCCTTTGGTCCGCTCTAGTGGGACGGGCAGATGACCTTGGGACGATGCGGTCTCTTAAGTATCCTGGTCCACTACCATGTAGGGCTTTAAAGGTAATAACCAGCACCTTGAATTGCACCCGGAGACAAACTGGGAGCCAGTGCAGCTCCTTCAGCAGCGGTGAGGCATGGGCATAACGCCCGCATCCCACCACTACTCGTGCAGCCTCATTCTGGACCAGCTGAAGCCTCCGAATGGTCACCAAGGACAGCCCCATGTAGAGCATATTACAATAATCAAGTCTGGAGGTGACCAAGGCATGTGTGACCATGAGCAAGGAGTCCCAGTCTAGGAACGGCCGTAACTGGCGAATCACACGAAGTTGTGCAAAGGCCCTCCTGGCCACGACTGCCACCTGCTCTTTGAGCAGTAGTCGCGAGTCCAGGAGGACCCCCAGATTACGTACCGGGTCTGATTGGGGCAAAGCTGCTTCCATTCAGATTTCTTGTATTGAGCAGAGGGTGTTGGAGGGGGTGGCCTCACCGGGGGAGGGAGGCACCATCCATCTTACTTATGCCGTGATAAGTCATGTCGCTGGTTTTCATTGGCACCCGGAGCATAGAATGGAACAGCAGGCCATATCCAGAATTGATCATCACCCTATTCTTTGGTGGGTGTTACATGGCTTTCCTCACCAGGGTGACGATGCCAGGTTGGCACATTCAGAGATGGAGGATTGTGCTACTTGATATACCACACCAACGATGACTCACTCACTCACTCACTTACTCTATCCATCCACCCATCTATCTATCTATCCATCCATCCATCCAATCTCTGTCTGTCTATCTCTCACCCCCTTCTTGCCCTTCAGATGCTGATGTTTCATTCTCTCTCTCTCTTCTCCCCTTCCAGATGTTGCAGCTGCGTTTGGGCCCCGGTCGGGCCCCCCTCCTCCTCCTGAGGAAACTCTACCGGTGCCCCTTCGCCTTCCAGAGCACCCGGGCAGTTGACTACAAGCCCATCAAGAAAGTGATGGTGGCCAATCGAGGTGAGAGCGGGGGCGGGGGGAGAGCAGAGTTTTTTCGGGTGGTGGCGGTGGTGGTGGCGGCGGCGGCGGCGGCTCCCCTTTGCATCCCACGACTCATTTCTGATGGTGATTTTTGTTTGCGGAATCCGCCCCTGCAGCCTTGAGTACCACACTTGTGCTGGCTGTGCAGCTTATGTGGCTTGTAAACAAAGAGAAGCAGTCAAGTTCTTGGTGAAAAGAACAAAAGCCTCTTTCCTCATGAGGCGTAGTGCGTTATATTTACAGTGATGGCAGGAAACAAAAACTAGCTTGACTTCAGCGATATGTACACAAAGTCCATAAAGTCCAGCACACAGTTAGAGCACATTAAAGCGCTCTGCAAGCCAAGCAAACCATCATGCTGAAACAAGAAGCCCCAAAGAACTCCACTCAGATGTGCCTCTTACAGATGCTCAGAGGCTAGCTTGAGTAGGGCTTACTCAGAGCAGCTGGCCATTTTTTGCAACAAACCTTAAAGCTACAATGGCCATATCCAGCTTCCAACATAGTGGGGAAGTGGCTGCCCAGGCACTTATACTAACAATTTCCCCATCAGGACATCCGGCCTCCTTCCCACAGCCAGCCCACTGGAAACACATTGTCCCCAATGGCCCTTCCAGGTGCAGCAAAGAACGGGGGCCGCTTTTGGACTAGGCAGTGTGGACCGTTGTGGGTTGTCAAAAATTTTACTACCCCATCATGATGTCATCACACCCACACACCTCAACCCACCCACCCACAACACAAACTCTTAAAAAAAAATAAATTAAATAAAAAAATAAAAATTACATTAAAATACACCCCTCAACCCACCCACCCCAAACACAAACCTGTCACTTACCTGTTAGCATAAGTGCCTGGGCAGCACCATGTTGCAAGATGGATATCATCATACCGGTTCTTTAGGATAATATGCCTTAATGTAAATGTAAAACAGCTGTACCTCCTTAAGGATTCTCCAATTGCAACAGCAATTGGAACAGCACAGGTGTAGCTTATTGATGAGGTAACTCCAAGACTTTGCTTTAAAACCCCAAGCCAGGCTGCCAGGCCTTTTTAGGAACTGTGGTAGTACGTCAATATAGCTAAAGGTATTAAATGCACATTAAAATACACACAGACACACCACATCCAAAGGTGAGTCACTTACCCTGAGGAGCTTCAGGCTAGCAGCTTCTCTTCCTCCTCCCCGCTTGGGAAAACAGCAAGGAGGTTGTGCATACGCGCCAAGCGCTGTAGGCATGCATGCACACCAAGTGCTTGGCACGCATGTGCAGTGTGGTAACCAGTGAAAAGGTAAGCCCCGAAGGTGGTTTCCCCCAAAAGCTGCTACCGGTTCTCTGGGACACTGGGAAAAGTTACTACCAGTGCTGGCGAACTGGTGCACACCTGCTACATCCCATCACTGAGTGTGGTGTATAAAGGGCATTGATTTCCATTATTCCTCGCTGCTACTTCATACCAAGGGACTCTAGGCACAATGTCTGAAAAATAGGATTAAGTAGGTCATTGCATCCAAAAGCCCAGTAAAAACAGAACACAACATATAAAGTACATTACCTTAATATTAATAATCATAAAGAGATGAGCAAACGATGTAAAGATTGGTCAGTAATATAGAACTATGGGCAAGGGGTTGGCAATTCTAAATTCTCTCTCTCTCTCTCCTCTTACCCTTTTATACCCTTTCATCAGTGGCATCACTAGGGGGGGCTAGGGGGTCTCCGGCCCTGGGCGGCGCTTTTGGGGCTATGTATGTTCTTGGACTTCAATTCCCAGAAGCCCCAGCAGGAGCGGGCGCCAGCGTCCACCAGGAGGCGGCACATTTGGCTTCAGCCACGGGCCTTTCATGCTGTGTCTTTGTAAAGTCCACTACATCAAAAGTCACGTCACCCAAAGTCAGGGGGTTCCCCAACCTTTTCAAGCCGGGGGTCATTGGGTCACACTCTCTCTCCGTCAGCTTCGAGGGCCGGACGGCCATTTTGCCCTGCCTGCACGATGGGGGGCAGCAGCCAGATTAGTTCAGAGGGGTGATCATTTTGTTTCTCAAATGCCCTTGGAGGGGGGGGGGACATGTAATGGTGCTGTGGGACATATCTGGCCCACAGGCCTTAGGTTGGGAACCCCTGCCCTAGGTTTTTTCATCTGTCCGGCCACCATGACACAACCACAAAACTACACTTTTTTACCCACATATTTGCCATCCTTTTGATTTTACTTCTAAGTACTATGGCTACATATTTAATTTAACAAGATGTGATTGTATCAACTAAAACCTGCCTTTATTCATTTCCCTTTACAACTCTGCATATGCACAGGGGCACAATGGCTGACGTGTATTTGAACAGGGACTGTAACTTTTGCTCTCCCATCCTTTTAACTTCTCTTCTTTTCTGCCCCCAGGAGAAATTGCCATCCGGGTTTTCCGGGCCTGCACGGAGCTGGGGATCCGGACGGTGGCGGTTTACTCGGAGCAGGACACGGGGCAGATGCACCGGCAGAAGGCAGATGAGGCCTACCTGATTGGGAAGGGGCTTCCGCCCGTCCAGGCTTACCTCCACATCCCGGACATCATTAAGGTGGCCAAGGTAAGGAGGGGGACGGCTCAGAACCCCCTTGAGCCTTTTCCAGTCCTAGAAGGCAGGAATAATAATTTCGTGTCAGAAATTATTCTGGAGAAACTCCGGTCAGGCAACGCCCAAATGAGATGCCTTTCATGTCCCCAAGAGCTGGGATGGAGACAGGAGCTCACTCCGCCGTGCAGTACCCGGGTCTCGAACTGCCTGCTTGCCAAGCTTCCAGCCCTTGCCAGTCTTCGACCCCTTAGTTAGAGTTTTTCCTCTCCCCGCCTTTTGTAGATTCTCTCTTTCTTGGTTTGCCTTTGCGACCTGCCTTACTCTGTTCCTCCTGGAAGCTTTGGACCAGGTGTGCCCACTACTACGGCCAATGGGCCAGATCCGACCCACCGCTGTATTTTGGGCACCCCTGGTTTTAAGCAGAGAAAATGGCAGCCTAAAATCTATCTCATCCTGTTGCAAAACAGATTGCAAGGTGCGTTTTACTTCTGCTTCCGGTGGGAAGAACCACGTGGCCGGCCCGCTGAACCACATGATTGGCCAGTTGCCCGAAAAGTTTGGGCACTCCACTTTAGATGTCCCTCTTTCCTTTCATGTTCCCGATGATGATGATGATATGCCTGTCAAGGAGAGATCAGTTAATGAGTGGCTCTCCTTTCAGAAGTCCTGAATCCCAGCTGGGGGGCCTGGAGAGCTCGTTAGGATGGGCATTTAAATGCCAGCCCCTCCTTGACGAGGTTATGAAATCTTTTCTGCTTGAGAAAATAAATATACTGTAATTAAAAACCCTTTTCCACAGCAGGAAGACCAAATCCTGGCTGGTTCCTCCGAACAGAAAGGGAAGCTTTGAATTCCCAAGTCTTGCACAATTTTGGGAAGGGCAGGAAGGTCAAGGACAAAGGTCACCCTTGCTTGAAAGCCAGTCACATCTGACTCTAGGGTTCGGTGCTCATCTCTGTTTATAGCCAAAGAGCCAGTGCTGTTGGAGCCTGCAGACGTTTCCTTGGTCACGTGGCAGGCAGGACTACACACAGGAGCGCACAGAATACTGTTACCGTCCTGCCGAAGCGGTACCTATTTATCTCCTTGCAATTTCTGGCTTTTGAACTGCTAAAGTTGGCAGGAGCTGGGACAGATGACAGGAGCTCAATCCATCGTGCAGCACCCGGGTCTCGAACTGCTGACTTGCCGACCTTCCAGTCGTCAAGTTCAGTGTCTTAACCACCAAACCACTTCGGTCCCCAATAAATGTAAGCGTTGATCAAATGGGTATTTGGGTGTGCTGCGTTTAGCATCTCATGCGCCAAGCAAAGGGTCACGTTTCCACCTGGATTTCCAAGGTTCTCCCATGGTGGTTGTGAGTGTATGTGTAAACCAAGGGTTCCCAACCTAAGGCCTATGGGCCGGATCCAGCCCGTGATGTTATTTCATGTGGATCCCCTGACCCCTCCAAGGGCATTTGAGAAGCAAAATGGCCACCCCCTTTGAAGCTCTTGGGACAAAACGGCTGCCCCCATTATACAGGCGGGGCCAAATGGCCATCCGGCCCTCGAAGCTGACTGAAAAGGTTGGGAACCCCTGGTGTAAATCTTTTGGCAAGCTGAAGGGTCTTTGGAATTCCTTGTCATGTGAGACATGGGGTCAGAAACCCCCCTAGGCCTAACCTCTCTGTGTGTCTCCTACGCCCTGCTTCTCCCCCCCCCCCCAGGAGAACGCAGTGGATGCGATCCACCCGGGTTACGGCTTCCTCTCCGAGCGCTCGGACTTTGCCCAGGCCTGCCTGGAGGCCGACGTGCACTTCATCGGCCCTTCCCCGGAGGTAGTGCGCAAGATGGGAGACAAGGTCGAGGCCCGGAGCATCGCCATCAGTGCGGGTGAGGGTCTGGGTCATGCCTTGGGGCGGGGGTGGGGTGGGGGTCCCCGTGAGCCCCCCACGTCTCCAGATCTCAAAACCCAGAAGCTCCAGACCCCTGGGTGGGTGGAAGGCAGTTGTGACCGCAGGGACGCTGGGCACGGGCTGACAGCATCCAAGGAGCATGAGGGAAGGGGATGGGTGAGGTGGGTCACGGTGGGTCACGATGGTCTTTTTCTGCCCCCCCCTTTTCCAGGGGTGCCGGTAGTTCCTGGGACGGACTCCCCCATCTCCTCCCTTAGCGAAGCCCAGCAGTTCTCAGAGACCTACGGCTTCCCCATCATCTTCAAGGCGGCCTATGGTGGAGGCGGGAGGGGCATGCGCGTCGTGCGCAGCTACGAGGTACGCGGGGTAGTTTGCATTGAAAGCCTCAAAGCCCCGCCCCCTTTGGGGCAGGTAGACTGCTCCATCCCTGCCTGCCTGCTTTGCTGAGGGCATATGATGAGACCCCCTTTCTCTTCCCTTCCCCAATACCCCCCCCCCCCGGTTCAGGAGCTGGAGGAGAATTACACCCGGGCCTTTTCGGAGGCCCTATCAGCCTTCGGCAACGGAGCCCTCTTTGTGGAGAAGTTTGTGGAGAAACCGAGGCACATCGAGGTCCAGATTTTGGGTATGGAGCAAACTCAGGCTGTGGAGGCAGGGGGTGGGGCGGGCTGAGGGCCGTGTGTTCAACTCTTCCGTACGGGTGCATTTTACTTCCACTTCCAGCAGCACAACATGGGCCAGATGAATTGGGAACAGGGCCCGGATCTGGCCCATGGGCCGTAGAGCAGTCAGGAAAGGAGGAAGGCGGAGAGGGGGGTGGGACGTCGCTCTGTTTTGCATCAAGCGGAGAGAAAACCTGTCCTGGAAAGACAATAGCACAAAGCAGGATTTTGTTTATTTATTAGGAAAAAAACCCCAACATGTTTGATTAAAGACTCTTGTAACGAACGAGGTGTCAAAATTTGAGCTGTTTTTGGTAGCGAGAAACGCTATTTAAATGGTTGCATTTGGAGCAGACATTTAATCATGGCTTTGAAGTGGAAGAAGCAACACTTTGGGGGGGGGGAATGTTTCTGTCAAGAGATACTATGTCAAAAGGTATTTGGGGGAGACACACCTGCCCCCCCTTGGTTAAAGAGGGTGTGTGTGTGTGGGGGGGTCAAAGTGGCCATTTGCCTCTACTGAATTGGAGCCCTTGAGCGCGGTCTCCGTAGCCCAAGCCTGAGGGCTGTATCTGGCCCACGAGGGCATTTGAGAAACAAAATGGCCGCTCCATTGAAGCTGTAGAGATATATTTTATTGTACTCAATCAATCAATCAAAATGGCTACCCCATTGTGCCGGCAGGGCAAAATGGCTGTCCGGCCCTCAAAGCGGATCGTGACCCGGTCCCCGGCTTGATAAGGTTGGGGATCCCAACCTTAGCCTGTCAGGGGAGAGTCCCTGGTTGTCTGTTGAAGTTTCCCAGGCAGCCCCCGACCCACCCCACCCCACCCCTCTTCTTCTCCTCTCCCCCCAGGTGACAAATATGGCAACGTGGTCCATCTCTACGAGCGCGACTGCTCCATCCAGCGGCGGCACCAGAAGGTGGTGGAAATTGCCCCGGCCGCCCACCTGGACTCCCAGCTTCGCTCCAAGCTGACCCACGACGCCATCCGGCTGGCCAAACAGGTGAGAAGGGAGGGGCCTGACCAGCCCCCTCCCCCTCCGGGCAGCCAAGCGGGCCAGACCACACACCCCGGAAGTGGAAGTAAATGGGCCCGCTTTCGCCTTTACGGCAGCCGCAGGTGCATTTATGGCTGACATAAATGCCTCTGCTTCCACTTCTGGGGCCACATGAAATGGTGCTGTGGGCCGGGGCCAGCTCATGGGCCGTAGGTTGGGAACCCCTGCTCTATCTGGTTCTTCTTTGTGATCTGTGTGAATCCCATTCGTGTGGAGTCACATGAAGAAGAAGGAGAGGTAAGTCCTGCAGCCAAAATGTTGTGAGTTCAATCCTAAGGAGAAATCAAGGTTGGCTCAGCCTATTCCATGGGGGGGGGGGAATGAGTCCCCAGGATTGGGGGGGGGAATGCAAATGAACCACCACCACCCCCAACCTCCCTCCTACTGCTTCCCTTCTGGTTTTGGGAGGAGGAGGAGATGGAGGGGGGAGGGAGGATGGGGGCAATGGAGGAGCCCGTTCGTTCTCTTCTCCTACCCAAGGCGTTCTGGAAGGCCAGCCATTCATCATCCTCCCCTTGTTCTGCTGATCTGTCTGGCAAGGCCAACGGCACGGCCTCTTTCTACTTTTTCTGCCTGGCTGTTGGTGTCACTGGAGGGATTTCTGAGCCCCTTGTAAAAACAAAATCATCATCATCACCCTCATGTAGGAGGAAAAGAGGGCTGGAAAGAAGGAAAACTCATCCAGTTCTAAAAAACATATTCTGGCCTTTCTTTCTGTCTTTCTATTTCTCTCTCTTTCTTTCATTCTTTCTCTCTTTTGTTCTTTCTCTCTTCCTTCTTTCCTTTCTCTCTTTCTTTCTCTTTCTTTCATTCTTTTCTTTCTTTCTCTCTTTTTCTCTTCCTTCCTTTCGGGTAAGAGCTTTGTGTGTTCCAGCATCTAATCATGCCTGCCACATGACCGCGGAAACGTCTGCAGGCTCAGACAGCACTGGTTCTTTGGCGATAAACAGAGATGAGCACCAAACCAGGAGTCAGGTACTGCTGGCTTTCGAGCAAGGGAGACCTTGGCCTTTTATGTGCAGCTGAGGAGGGATTCCCTCCAACGGGCCAAGCTCTTTCCATGGTGCCAGAGGCAAGGAGAAATCTTGGGCTCATCTTATTATTCCTGGCAATTAATTAATTTCCAGGGTGTGTGTATGGGGTGTGTGTGTGTCCCTGGCCCCCAATTAGAGGCATTGACAGCTAACAGACAGAGAACAGCCTTTCCAATCCAGCGGGCCGTGCCATGTGTTGGCAGAGGCACCCGTGAGGAGGAGGCCACACCGTTTTCCACCCCACTGGCCGCGCACAGCTTGCCTTGCGCACTTTGTGATCTTTCCGTCTCTCTCCCCATGGGTAGCGTCTCATTGTCTGTGGTTCAAAAGGAGGCCCCTCCGGTGCCCACTCTTCTTCCCCCACTTCCTTCAGACTACATGCCAGCATCGGCTCAGATTTTGCCCCCGGGAGGTGCAGGGATGATGATGATGCCGCCCTTCCCCCTGCCTGCTCGATTTGCCCATCTCAGCGTGACGGCCACGCATAGCAGCATCTCATGCTCAGTGGCGGTGGGGAAAGGGGGGGGGAGGTTCATGCTTTTTGTAAGCCTTCGGCAGACGCCGCGTGGCCTGGTGTGTGTGTGTCTTTGTGCCCAGTTTAGTTCCCTTTCCCTCCGAGTGTCTTGAAAGCTTTTTATTTGGGAGGAATTAATCTTCCGTTGCCTCTTATGCACTCAAGGTCTGCGATTTTGGTACGTCTGCAGTCATGGAAGGGAACGCAGGCAGGGGTGGGGGTGGGGGATTGAGTGGCAGGTCTGTCGGTCAGGAGGGTCCGGCCTGGAGGGGCTCAAGGGTGGAGCATTGGGACTTCCATCCACCTTCCCCCCACCCACCCACCATTGGACTAATGAGATCTTTCCAAACGAATTAGATGAGCCTCTTCTTTATTGCAAGTAGATAAATAGAGACCACTTCGGTGGGAAGGTAAACAGCATTCCGTGCGCTCCGATGCCTAGTCATGCCTGCCCCATGACCACGGAAACGTCTGTAGAAGCAGATAACGCTGGCTCTTTGGCTTTGAAACAGAGATGAGTTGGATACGACTGGCTTTCAAGCAAGGGAAACCTTTACCTTTTACCAGTACTTCTTTTTAACCTGTTGTTTTTGTAGCGGTTGGAAGCATGATAATAATAATTTTGTTGCAGAAATTGTTCTGGATTGAAATGATTTTCACTGGAGAAACTCACTCAGGGGAAGCCCAAAAAAAGCTTTCATGCCCCCAAGATCTTTTCCCCACCGAAGCAGTCCCTATTTATCTCCTTACAACGTCTTGCTTTCAAACTGCTAGGTTGGCAGGAGCTGGGACAGAGACGGCCACTCAATCTGTCATGCAGTACCTGGGTCTCAAACTGCCGACTTGCCAGCCTTCCAGTTAACAAGGTCACTTAATGTAAACAAATTAGATCAGGCCCAGAGAAGGGCAAAAGGGATGATCGGAGGATCCTGGAAGCCAAACCTTAGGACTGTGATGGTGAACCTTGGCACTCCAGCTGTTCTTGGACTTCAGTTCCCAGAAGCCCAAGTCTCTGTGGATCCACATGGATGTCTAGTAAACCCCTTTCTGTGGATTCACACAGACTTGGGCTTCTGGGATTTGAAGTTCAAGAACTCCTGGAGTGCCAAGTTTGGCCATGACTGCCTTAATGCTAAGTTTTAAAGCTTCTTTTAAAACTTTTAATTTCTGAACTGGTTTTAAATTGTTGTCTATGCTGTTGTGTTGGGAATCGCCCTGAGTCCCTTTGGGGAGGAGGGCGATAAAATTTTTAACATAAATAAATAAATAAATAGATAGATAGATAGGAGGAAAGACTGAATAAACTGGGTGCAGGGGCTAGGATGATGATGATGATGATGATGATGATGATGATGGCACTCTTCAAGTAGCTGAAAGATAACCATAAAGAGGAAGGGCCAGATCTATCCTCCATCATTCCAGAGTGCAGGATGTGTAATAACAGACTGAAACTATAAAGAAGCCAGAGATAGGCTGGATATTAGCGAGAACTGTTCGAGCAGTACGACAGCGGAACCTCTTGTTATTGCTATTTCAAGCTCCAATACGGGGAAGCCTTTTGGAAGGAGAAAGAGAACTGGAAAGCAAACCATATCTGTCCAATCTGCTTTGACTCGAGTTCCTGCCTTGAGTAGATTGGGGTGGGGTGGGGGTGAGTGGAGGGAGGGGAGGTTTGCTTTGCCCTGGTTTTGGGCCCAGATCCAACCTCTACGGTTCCGTTTCCCAGGTGGGGTATGAAAACGCTGGCACGGTGGAGTTCCTGGTGGACCGGCAAGGGAAGCATTACTTCATTGAGGTCAACTCCCGGCTCCAGGTGGAGCACACGGTCACGGAAGAGATCACAAAGTGAGTCCGCGCCCCACGTTTAGCCAGGCGGGCCACGTTCCCGTGGGTGGGAGGTGGAAGGAGGGCCCCCTACAGAGAGAAAAAAAACACACACACACACACAATTGCTGGGTCCTTATTTGAATGACCACCGAAGGATGGAAGAAGCTGAGTCAACCTTGTGCCGCGGCCAGGATTGAACTCACAACCTTTTGGCTACGGGTCAGCCATTTAACCCTTGCACCCCCAGGTGATGTTTCTCTTTCACAGACACACATACCCTCCTCACCTGTGTAGGTCTGTGGGGCTTTAGCCCCCCCCTCCAATTGAGCCTCCCTCCCCTCCCCAGTATTTGCTGGGCAATCCCTTCCACCCCCAGCAGCACCAGAGGGAGCCCCCCCCTTCTGTGCCTCTATTAGCCTGTTTTACATCCTTGTCATTCTCTGCTTGGCTAATAAATGTCGGGTCGTTAACGCTGTCAAGATCAATTATGCCCCTGTTGGGAGAAGCCAGGACGGAACAGCAGCAGCAAAAGAAGCCGTTGTGGCATCCGGGTTCTCTTTCTCTTTCCATTTCTGTGGAGTTTAAAAAGCCACAGGCCCATGGCCAGACACCGGGTGGGGGTGGGGCACACACAAAGGGGGCTCCTTTGTGTATTTGCACCCTCATGGAAACACCCAGTGGGGAGGCTATGGAGGACTTCTGGCCCCAGGCAGGTAGAAGAACCCCCCCCCCCCCCATTTCTGACTTGAAGGGAAAGAGTGACAAAAGGGGTGTTAAAAGGCACCATAAATCTTTTTTTTTTTTTTGGAGGGGGGGTCTTACACACAGAGAGAGAGAGAGAGTTTGGCATTGGGGATGTTGTAGTCCTAGGAGGGAATTATTCTTCTCCTTCCGTGTCCAGCTCAAACCCTGGACTGTCCAAATGAAGCCACTTCTCTTGGCTTGGCTGTTGGCCAAACTCAACTCCTCATCAGTGCCTCTTTCTGGCACTCATTGGCAGACCAGTCAATGCGCCAGTGGATTCTCTCCACATTCACACGGTGTGTTGTTGTCCGCCATCATCGCCTCCCCCCCCCTCCTTTTGACCCTGTGGGTCTTGCCTTGAGGGACACTGACCTTCAGCCTATCCAGGGCCCTCCAGGGGACTTCGGGGAGGTTGAGTTCCTCAGCCACCTCCTCTTCCTCCTCCTTCTTTGTCGTCCTTTCTCCATTGAGCTCCTTCCTCCATCTTTTAATTTGGTTTTCCTCTTGCAAAATAATGTTTCTTCCTGCCACAAAGAAGCTCTTCCTGGATCTGAACCAGCGGACTTGAGGCTCATCTCGGTTCAGAGGGTGTCGAGGGTCTTTCTCTGGCTTCATTCCTCCCATCTTCTGATTTGGTTTGGGTCATGTGTACCCTCTTGAATGGAGGTCCACGATGGTCCTGGGCTTCCCTGGCCTCAAGCTCTTGTGTGTGTTTATGTTCGTGCACGCGTGTGCGCACGTCTTCTTCCCACAATCCTCCCTTTTCAAGGTCTGGTAAAAGTAAAGGTCGCCGTTGCTCAAAAGCCAATCGTATCCAACTCTAGGGTTCAGTCTTCATCTCTGTTCATAGCCAAAAAGCCAGCACTGTCACATCTACAGACCTTTCCGTGGACACTTGGCAGGCATGACTAGACACCGGAGTGCACGGAACGCTGTTACCTTTCTCACCAAAACAGTCCCTATTTTATATCCTTGCAATTTCTTGCTTTTGAACTGCTAGGTTGGCAGGAGCTGTGGCAGAGGACAGGAGCTCACGCTATCGCGCCATGCTCAGGAATCAAACTCTGACCTTCCAGTTGCCAAGCTCAACGTCTTAACCACTTGAGCCACCACATGGCTGGTGCGCATGTCCAAATTATGCAGGGCATCATATCTGAACGCTCCTTCGTCACAATCCAATGTACACACACACACACACGCACACACACATGTACACACTATCCCGGCTGAAAATAGACCCTTGCATATCCATCCGGCTGGTGTCCCTCATCTTCTCAGGCTCCCGTATTCCAGAACAGCAGGGGAAGCCCAGCTTGCGTGACCTTCATAATTTAAGCAAATTGGCAGAAATGCATCGCTTGTTCGTTCGTTGTTGGTGCTAATTCCGGCATGGGTTAAGCAGAGGAGGAGACTCTGCCAGGAGCGGAGAATCCCTTTGCGGTCATCTTGCCGACAAATCCACTTCTGACGGGTGTGGGTGTGATGCTATGCACCCCCTCCCCAGCAAAACAGAATAGGCCATTTTTCCTTGAGGTGTGTAAGAAATAAGGCCTTTTGCAGCTCCCTCTGAAATCAGTCAGTGTTGGGGGGGGGGGGTTCTTGCAAGGAGGTTTCCAGGTGGATTTTTAAATAATGTTTGCAAAATTTACAACCCTCCCAACGTGTGTGAAATTATGCAGCACAGAGAATTGGTGTTTGGGTGTGTGTGTGTTATAGACAGAGTATCAGCCTAGACCAGCCCCCCCCCCAAACTATGGCCAGATCCGGCCCCCAACGCCAAGTCATCCGGCCCACACCGCCCTCGTTGCTCCCAGGAGCAGAAGTCAAACGCCTAGGTTCTGCTCTGTTCCAACCACCGGTGATTAAAAGCTGGCCTAGAACCGGTTTGTTTTTAAACAATAAAACTAAAAAACGGCCGTTTTTGCCGGCAGCCGCCTTGGGGCAGATTTCCTTGTGAACCTGCCGCGGCCGAGGGCGTTTCCTTGTCAGGGTTTTCATGCGCATCGTGTGTGTGTAAGAGAGCGTGAATCGTGGCAGACCACGGGACGTGGCCCCTTGGGTGGCAACCTCTTCTCTGGTTTCCATGGCGAAAGGAGCCTCTTTCAGCCTCCGATGTACAGAGGAGAGGTTTCACCTCATTAGCAGGCCTTAAACGGCCTTGAGTTGGAAAGGCAGGGAAACATCTGTTGGGCCGCCTGGCCGTGTTCGTTGGTAGGCCACCGGGGGAATTGGTCAGCTGGTGCCTCTTTCCATGTCCAGCATTTGTGTTTGCAGGTGATGAGCATTGGTGTTGGCCTTCTAAGCAGCTCAAAGAAGGGGTGCCCAAAGTACGGCCCACGGGCTGGATCAGGTCCCCGACACCAATTCATCCAGCCCCCGCCACCCTCGTCACTCCCGGAAGTGTGCTTTACTTTTGCTTCTGGGAGCGATGAAGGTGGCGTGGGCTGGATGACTTGACCAGGGCCATAGGCCGGGAGAGTGGAAGGGGGCTCGGCCCACCCTGAGTTCCCCCACCCTGCCAAACTGCGGTTCCCCATGGGAATACATTGAATCAGGACCAGAAAGAGATCTGTGGTACTGTGGGGGTCACGTTCAGGGCCATAACCAGGATTCTAGGTGTGGGTGGGCAAATATTTTTTTCAGGGTGGGCAACAAAGCCCATTTAGAAGCCTGGCTATGGCCCTGAAAGTGACCTCCATAGCCAGAGGGTCCTACTCCCTTCCCAGTGGGGGTGAGGGTGGGGGTTACAGAGTTCTCCCCCTTTATTTTTTGCCTGGAGCTCCCCCCCCCCCAACCATTCCCTGCCTTCCTCTTCCAGCTGTTTTGCCGGAAGGGATCCATATGCTCTTCTACATTTTCTAAAAGGGGGGAGGAAGGGAGAGAGGGAGGGAGGGGGCTTCCTGTGTCTCCTTAGCAATAGCAATTACTGTCTAGACCACCCTATTCCTCCCTTCCTTCTTTCTGTCTTTCTCCCTCCTTCTCCCTCCCTCCCTCCTTCCTTCTTTCTTTCTCCCTCCTCCTTCCTTCCTTCTTTCTTTCTCCCTCCTCCTTCCTTCCTTCCTTCTTTCTTTCTCTCTCCTCCTTCCTTCCTTCCTTCTTTCTCCATCCTCCTTCCTTCCTTCCTTCCTTCTTTCTTTCTTTCTTTCTTTCTTTCTTTCTCCATCCTCCTTCCTTCCTTCCTTCTTTCTTTTTCCCTCCTCCTTCCTTCCTCCATTCCTTCTTTCTTTCTTCCTCCTCCTCCCTTTCCTTCTTTCTTTCTTCCTCCTCCTTTCCTTCCTCGTTTCCTTCCTTCCTTCCTTCCTTCTTTCTCCCTCCTACTTCCTTTTCCTCCATTCCTTCTTTCCTTTTTCCTTCTTTCTTTCTCCCTCCTCCTTCCTTTCCTCCATTCCTTCTTTCCTTTCTTTTTCCTTCCTTCTTTCTTTCTTTTCTCCCTCCTCCTTCCTTCCTTCCTCCCTTCCTTGTTAACTTCCTCCCTCCCTCTCTCCCTTTCTTTCCTTCCTTCTGTCCTTTTTCTTTTCTGTCCTCCCTCCCTCCCTTTCCTTCCTTCCTTCTGTCCTTTCTTCTTTCTTTTCCTTCCTTCCTTTCCTTCCTTCATCCCTTCTCTTTCTCTCTCTATCTTTTTCCTCTCTCTGATGTTTCCTCCGCTCCTCTTCCATTGCACTTTGGCTGCCTTCCTCTTCCTTGTTGCCTTTCCTCTCTTTCGAAGCCGCCTTTCTTTCTCCGGATGAAAAACACATCCATTAAAAGGAAACGGCGGCGCTCCAGGTAAACAAATCTGCCGCCCCCTCTTCCCCATGTTAAACAGCCATGCAGCTGCCAGGAGAAAAGGCAAACGGGAATCGGTGCCAGCGGTTGACAGAGGCCTCACTGCGCGGGGGGCTGGGGCCGGAAATCGCCCGCTGCATGAAGGAGGGGCTCTGCATTGTGCCCCTACCCTCCCTCTCTTGCTCTGCCTTCTTGGCAACGGATCAAGGCAGGGTCGCCCAGTGTGCAAAGAATTGATGGGCCAGCCTAAAACCCAGCTGCGTGGCACACCTTCACCATGGCAGCCCCCAGGGCTATAAACAGAGATGAGCACCAAACCCTAGAGTCAGCTACGACTGGCTTTCGAGCAGGGTCAACCTTGGCCTTGACCAGACGTTGAGTCCATTTGCTGCCTTGGTTCAAATCCTGCCCGCTGGATTATTCTTCCTTCAACTATTCCAGTTGGACGTTTCCAGCCACTTCCTCTGCTTCCCCATCCCTCCCCCATCTTTAGTTTCCTGACTTCTTTACCTTTAAAAGAAAATACTTTATTGACAACCAACAGACAAAAGAATTAAAAAGGAGAAACCTATAAAAGCAGCACAATAGGAAAAGACACATCAGCCACGTTTCAAGACTTCCTTGTGCGTCAGTTCAGTGGAATAACACAAGCAACTCCAGAGCCCTCCAAGGGCGGTCCGTGGTGGCCAACCATGGCCCTCCAGGACTTATTGGACTCCCATTCCCAGAAGGCCCTGTTCAGCAGGAGGGCTGCCTTGGGCTTCTGGAAACTGGAGTCCAAGGACACCCGGAGGGCCAAGGTTGGCCACCACCGACTTATGAGATGCCAGGAGAGGTTTGGTGGTGATGGTGGGGAGGTCAAGGGTGCCCTTGCTCGGAAAGCCAGTCTTATCCGACTCTAGGGTTCAGTGCTCATCTCTGTTTATAGCTAAAGAGCCAGCGCTATCTGCATCTGGACACATGGCAGGCATACCTAGACACCGGAGTGCGTGGAACACTGTTACCTTTCCCAGTTTAGTGGTACCTATTTATCTACAGTGGTACATCGCTTAAAGAGCATGATGCGTTCCACAGGGTTGCTCTTTAAGCGAGTTTGCTCTTTAAGCGAAACACCATTGGAAGTGACCAATTGTGGGGGGGATTGTGATCCCCGATTTATTTGTTAAGCGAGTTTGTGGTTGGTTTTATTCATTAAGCGAAGCAGACATTCAGAGAAAATCCTGCTCTTTAAGCGAGTCACTCTTTATGCGAGCCTGATGGTGCCTCGGCCAATCCGTCAGGGCAGAAGGGAGGGAGCAAGGGATCCACTGGTGATGCATCCAGGCAGGAAGGCGAAAGTGAGTTGGCGGGATCTGGTGCTGAGAGCCCCATGGATCCGCGCAGCTTCTCCAAGCCTCTCAGCGAGGAAGCGCCCTGCCCCGTTTCTGGGGAGCCTTTCCAAGACGCAGACTCCCTACCTTGCCATGACTGCCTGGCTCTGGAGAGCCGAGGGTCCTCCTGCTGCCTCCCAGGCGGGATAAGTGACCCTCAGGGAATCCCCCTGCCCAACCCGCCCGTAGCAAAGGTGGAAGAGCTGGAAGAGGATCTGGTGTGCAAGAGACATGTGGAACCCCTCAGCCTCTTCTGCGAGAACAACCACGACCCCCTATGCCTGGTGTGTGACTTCTCCAAGGCGCACCGCCACCACGCCGTAATTCCCCTGGAGAAAGCCACTCAGAGCTACAAGGAACAATTTCAGATGGAACTGAAGATGTGGAAACAAAGGAGGAAAAACCTTCAGACCCTGAAAGAAGCAGAAGCCAAAAGAATTTGGGAATTTCTGGAAAAGGTAGGCAATGAAAGGAAGAAGATTGTTTCTGAATTTGAGCAGCTCCACCAGTTTCTAGAAAATCAAGAAGAACTTTTACTGGCCAGGCTGGCACAGATGGAGGAAGAGGCCATCACAGAGGGCCATCATCTCCACGCTTTCCAAAGAGATTTCCAAGCTTAGTGACCTCATCAGTGAGATGGAAGAGAAGTGTCAACAGCCAGTGAATGAATTTCTGCAGGACATAAAAAACATCTTAAGTAGATGTGAAGAATGGAAGCCCCAGCAGGCAGTGGAGCATTCCCCACAGCTAGAAAAAAGAATAAGCAACATTTCTCAGCAAAATATGCATTTAGAAGAAATCCTAAAGAAATTCAAAGAGACACTCTGTACTGAGTTAGAAATCACGTCCCTGCTCAATGTGGAACCGAAAGCCTGGAAAGGGAGAAGAAGATTTTTTGCATTGCCTTATGCTGAAGTGAAAAAAAGAGGCAGAAAAGTGAACGTGACTCTGGATCCAGACATGGCAAATCCCTTCTTGCTCCTCTCGGCAGACCAAAAGAGTGTGAAAGTGGGGAATATCTGGCAGGATGTACCGGATAACCCGGAAAGATTTGACCCTTACCCATGTATGCTGGTCTGTGAAGGATTCACATCAGGGAGACATTACTGGGAGGTTGAAGTGGGAACTGGGAGATACTGGGCAGTGGGATTTGCAATGGAATCAGTGAGAAGGAAAGGAGAACTTGTCCCAAGCCCTGAGGAACAGATCTGGGCTCTGCAACAATGCGGGGACTATCTTGAGGCACTGACCTGCCCCATCACCAGCCTGACCTTGTCCAGGAACCTCCGGAGGCTTCAGGTATTTATGGACTACGAAGAGGAGCAGGTGGCATTTTTTGATGCGGACACATCAGCTCTGATTTTTCTTTTTTCATCTATGGTTTTCAGTCATGAGAAAATCTTTCCTTGGCTCTGGGTAGGGCCAGGAACTGAGCTAAGGCTTCACCAGTGAGATTTCATCCCCGTATATTATTGGTGTAGTTTCAGTGTAACTGAACAAAGACATAAGCACAACTTATCTAGCCTTGCACAGTTGTTGTCTCTATGGCTTGGCGCATGGGTGCCCAAACTTTTCGGGCCGTACGCCAGTCACATGGCTCCTCCTACTGTAAGCGGAAGTAAAACGCCCCTTGCAATATGTTTTGCAACAGGATGAGATAGATTTTAAGGTGCCATTTTCTCTGATTAAACCAAGGGTGCCTAAACTACGCTTCGTGGGCCAGATCTGGCCCCTGATGCCAGTTCATCTTGCCCACGCTGCCCCTGTTGCTCCCGGATTTGCCTGTACAGGCATGTTTTACTTCCGCTTCCAGGAGCGACAAGGGTGGCGTGAGCTGGATGAATGTTCTTGTTTTTCATAATATTTTTGTAACCTTATGACGTATATTGGGGCTTTATTTTATTGTATGGTATTTTATGATATTTCATTGTTTTGAATTATTGACATTATGCTGTTTTATTGAATTGTAACATTGTATTCGATTGTTGTGAGCCGCCCTGAGTCGGTTTTACCAAGTAGGGCGGCATATAAATAAAAAATGATGATGATGATGACTGTACAGTACTTGCAGTTTCGAACTGCTAAGTTGGCAGGAACTGGGACAGACAACAGGAGCTCCCTCCGTTGTGCAGTACCCGGGAATCAAACTCTGACCTTCTTGTCATCGAGTTCAGCCTCTTAAACCCTCTAGCCACCGCAGTCCCTGGGGGGGGGGCAGTTAGGCCATCATGCAGCTCCTTTGCAGCAAAACTAAGGGAGAATCTGGTGTGCGTGTGTGTCCCGCAAGAAGCAATGGTTGGCCGAGGGAGGCTTTAAATGTCCATTAAAGTCTCACACTCCTGCCAAGAAGGATCGAGGTGCAGGTGGGGAGGAAGGGGCTCTTGAGGGGATATTGTAGGCAGGAAGGGGGTCCCTCCAGAGGCCGTGGAGTCCACACACACACCCCGTTGGAATCATGGCCGCCTGTCTCTCTTCTGGGTCAAAAGGAAATGACAGGGAGAAAGAGAAACTCCTTCTGGCCCCAGCAGAGGGTGGGGGGAGCCATCACTTGCCTTTGTTTGTTTGTTTGTTTGTTTGTTGACTGTTTTGTCCTGCTTTTCTCACCTGCCCTGAAGCAGGCCTGCCTTTGTGTGTGTGTGTGAATGTGTGTTTTGAGTTGCTTCTTGGATGTGGATTTGGTCTTTCATCGCAGTTGTGCCTTTCTTCGTCTTGTAGCTGAACACCTTGTGTTTCACCCTAGGCTCACCTGCCTAAGGTGTGCCTTTGCTCACCTGTACAGATTCTGCTTAGATATGAGCCATCTTTCAAGTAACGTCAGCCTCCATCATTCTTCCGGGGGAAACCGATAGAATCCTCTTTCCAGCTTTTGATATTTTCCCCAGTACCTGCTCTTTCTCTCTCTCTCTGATCCCCCTCGGCCTTTTCTTCAGGGGATTTCAGAGGGGGAAGGTGGTTGGTGGACAGAGTGAGTAAGTGAGCTAAGGAATAAGGAGGAGAGGATGGATGGAAGGAAGGAAGGAACGAAGGATGGATGGATGGATGGAGCTAGATGAAGGAGGAGAGGATGGATGGAAGGAAGTTATATGGATGGATAGATGGATGGATGGAACTTGAAGAAGAAGGAGATAATGGATGGATGGAAGGAAGGAAAGCAGTGATATGGAAGGATGGAGTGAGCAAGAAGGAGGAGTTGAGGATGGATGGAAGGAAGTTATATGGATGGATGGATGGACGGAACTTGAAGAAGGAGATAATGGATGGATGGAAGGAAGGAAAGCAGTGATATGGAAGGATGGATGGATAGAGTGAGCCAGAAGGAGGAGGAGAGGATGGATGGAAGGAAGTTATATGGATGGATGGAGTGAGCGAAGAACGAAGGAGGAAAGGAAGGAAGGAAGTGAGATGGATAGATGGATACTGTATTTGTAGAAAGATGGATGGAGCCCTGGAGGCACAGGGATCAAACTACTGTCCTGCAACCCAAAGGTTGTGAGTTCTATCCTGACTAGGGCTCAAAGTTGACTCTTAGCCTCTTCCGTCCTTCTGAGGGGGTCTTATGAGTCCCCACCATGTTGGGGGCTAAAAATGCTAAATAACTTGAGAACCGCCCAGAGAGTCCACCCAAGGAAGAGCAATATTAGTCAACGTTTGCAGCATCTGTGGGCGGCTCTGTTATTCGTCAGTGGAGAGTTTCATGCGCTGCCTCTTGAAAATGCACAATGCAGTCAGTGAAGAATAAGATGTCCCAGTCTTTAAAGGGCTCTTTCTGGTCTGTGGGCAGCTGTCGGTGGGTAAATGCAGGCCTAATTGAGCAGACAACGTCAGTGATGGCCAGCCTCGGGGACTCCAGGTGTTCTTGGACTTCAACTCCCAGAAGCCCAAGTCTCTGTGAAGCCACACGAATGGGTTTGCTGTGCGTCCTCACCCAAAGGTGCCTTACTTCGGGCAGTTTCATGTCTGGCTTAGACATGGAAGGAGGTGCAGGACCCCCCTTTCCTTGGCGCTCCTTGAGGATTGGGGGGGGGGGGCTCCTCTCCACGTACCTGACCAGGACTCAGCCCTGCTTCCAAAACCAGAGGAGAGCTTGGGTGTTTCCTGGATACTTACACAACACACAATACACTACACACACAACCGTTTAGCCCAGGGGTTCCCAACTTAAGGCTTGTGGGCCAAATCCGGCCTGTGGTACCATTTTATGTTGCACTCTAAGGGCATGCAAGAAACAAAATGGCCACCCCCTTTGAAGCTGTTTGGACAAAATGGCTGCCCCCATTGGGGAGGCAGGGCAAAATGGCCGTCTGGCCCTCGAAGCGGACTGAGAGAGTGTGGCCTGGCCCCTGGCTTGAACAGATGGAGAAGCCCTGGTCTAGCCTAACCTACATTCTCCTTTTTCTCCTCTTCCCAGCGTCGACCTGGTCCACGCCCAGATCCACGTCTCCGAGGGGAAGAGCCTTCCCGAGCTAGGCCTGAAACAGGAGAATATCCGCATCAACGGCTGCGCCATTCAGTGCCGCGTGACTACGGAAGATCCCAGCCGCGGTTTCCAGCCAGACACTGGCCGGATTGAGGTAGGACGGATAGGCCAACTCACTTGATTCCCCTGTTGATCCTCAAAACTCCCCTCTTCCTCCTCCTCCCTCCCCGCTAGGAAGAGGTCGGCTCACCTGGCCGGCAGGTGAGGGCAGACGTTGGGTCAAGACCCTTGAACGTTGCTTGCAAAAGTGTTGGTTGTTTTGAGGTTTCTCTTTTCTCAAGCCTGTTGTCTTGCAATGCCAAAATGCTTGTTCAGACATCGCTCTGTTCAGGTTCAAAAAGGTCAGCCAGGAAAGGAAAGGGAAATCAGGTCAGAAATCCCCCTGGCAGACCTGCGGGTCAGAGAGGTGAAAGAGCCAGTTTGGCCAGAGGAAGAAAAAGAAGGCAGATCCCAAATGGCCTGGATCAGTTGAGGCCTTCTTTGAGAGCTAGGGAGCTGAGACCCAGGGCCCAAGGCCGTGAGGGCAGACATGGGCACAGGTAAAAACACCTGGAGCAAAGGTTCAGTCCCTCCTCCTTCCCAGCGAACAAACTGAAGGGGGCTGTTTGGTTTGAAGAACTTCCGTTGACTCCATCTCCCATCTGGCTGCCATGAATAATTCTTCTCATCGTAGAGTAAGGATGGTGAACCTTTCACACCCCAGGTGTTCTCTGACTTCAATTCCCAGAAGGCCAAGGCTCTTTGAATCCACATGGATGGGTTTACTGTGCAACACAGTAAACCCATCCATGTGGATTCACAGAGACCTGGGCTTCTGGGAATTGAAGTCCGAGAACACCTCAGGTGTCAAAGGTTCACCATCACAGGCTTAGACTAATCCAGTCAGGGAACATTACACGAAATCAATCTTTCTCCTTCCCCCTTCCAAGACTCCTTTCTTAGGAGAAATGGTTCGTCTGCTAAATAGAAAGCAGATGCAATTTGAGCTTGGCAGTCTCTCCTTCCGACCTTGAATCTTTCCTTTGACCTCTTTTTTCATCTCAGTCCACCTGGAGGAACACAGTTTTGGAAGGAAGGAAGGAAATCAGTAGACCGATGGATAGAAGGAAGGAAGGAAGGAAAGAAATCAGTAGACCAATGGATAGATGGAAGGAAGGAAATCAGTAGACTGATGGATAGATGGAAGGAAGGAAGGAAATCAGTAGACCGATGGATAGATGGAAGGAAGGAAATCAGTAGACTGATGGATAGATGGAAGGAAGGAAATCAGTAGACTGATGGATAGATGGAAGGAAGGAAGGAAATCAGTAGACCGATGGATAGATGGAAGGAAGGAAATCAGTAGACCGATGGATAGATGGAAGGAAGGAAATCAGTAGACTGATGGATAGATGGAAGGAAGGAAGGAAACCAGTAGACCGATAGAAGGAAGGAAGGAAGGAAATAAATAAATCAGTAGACCGATTGATAGAAGGAAGGAAATTAGTAGACTGATGGATAGATGGATGGAAGGAAGGAAGGAAATTAGTAGACCGATAGATAGAAGGAAGGAAGGAAATTAGTAGGCCGATGGATAGATGGAAGGAAGGAAGGAAAGAAAGAAATCAGTAGCCCGATGGATAGATGGAAGGAAGGAAGGAAATTAGTAGACCGATGGATAGATGGAAGGAAGGAAGGAAGGAAGGAAAGAAATCAGTAGACCAATGGATAGAAGGAAGGCAGGAAGGAAGGAAATCAGTAGACTGATGGATAGAAGGAAGGAAATCAGTAGACCGATGGATAGAAGGAAGGAAATCAGTAAACAGATGGATAGATGGAAGGAAGGAAGGAAATTAGTAGACCAATGGATGGATGGAAGGAAGGATGGACAGTTTCTCCTCTTTGAATTATTTCCTCTTCGAGTGGGGGGGATTTCTATATTTTTATGGTCTGCAGATGATATAATCCCAAGCAGAAGAGAGACGGTTTCCAAGAGTGTTTGGTCTTTTTAAAGGGGGGGGGGGATTATCAAAAGGGGGGATTGACCCCCATTCAACTTTGGGCCAGGAAGAGACCACCGGCCCTTGTTCCCGTGGCCAGATATGCCCAGAAAATGGGGGGGAGGGGGCTTTAGAGGTCAAAAGGGCAAACCTTTTGAATCCTTTGCTCCTTTTAGGTTCAGCATTTATTGTACTGGCACGTTTTACTTCCGCTTCTGGGAGTGACGAGGGTGGCGTGGGGTGGATGGATTAGAGTGCACAGAATGCTGTTTACCTTCCCACCAAAGTGGCACCTATGTATCTACTTGCAAAGTCCTGCAGTTTTGAACTGCTAGGTTGGCAGGAGCTGGGACAGAGACAGGTGCTCGCTCTGTCGTGCAGTACTTGGAAATCAAGCTTCCGACCTTCCAGTCTTCGAGTTCAGTGTCTTAGCCACTTTAGCCACTTTTTATAAACCCCTCCCCCTTTTAAGGAGGAGGAGAAGGGGGCTGGGCTGGGATTTGCTCTGTCCATCCGTCTGTCCCCTGTGCTGAATGTCCTTTCTTTCTAGGGGAAGCCTCTTCACCCACACGCCACCCCATCCTCTGATGCCTCTTTGCCAGCCACTGCCCAAATGGGTACCAATTAATGCCAGTCAGTGGGTTGGGTGGGCTGAGGCAGCAAAAGGGCTGTAAATAGGAGGAGGGGGGAGGAGGAGGAGGCATGGTTGGGGCTTCTTTTTAGCCGAAACGAGGCTTGGTTGGGGTGCTTTCTAAAAAACCCGTCATTGTGAAGGCCTGGCTCTTCAAGAGCAATTTGCCCCTGAGATAGGCTGTGGTTGCCTAATGAATCAAATAACTAATTAGGAAGCTTGGAAAAAAGAAGTGCATTTTGTATGCTGGCGCATGATAACAAGAAGCCAGTTAACCTTAATTGAATTGACTCAGAAGCCCCTCGAGGGGGGGGAGAAAAAGAGGGAGGGAGGAAAGGGAGAATAGAAAAGGAAGGAAGGAAAACAAGGGTGGGAAGGAAAGAAGGAAGGAAGGAGAGAATAGAAAACAAGGGGAGGAAGGGAAGGAAGGAAGGAAGGAGATAATAGAAAACAAGGGAGGGAAGGAGAGAAGGAAGGAGAGAATAGAAAACAAGGGGATGAAGGAAAGAAGGAAGGACGGAATAGAAAACAAGGGGAGGAAGGAAGGAGATAATAGAAAACAAGGGGAGGAAGGAAAGAAGGAAGGAGAGAATAGAAAACAAGGAAGGAAGGAAGAAAAAAGAAAGAATAGAAAACAAGGGAAGGAAAGAAAGAAGGAAGGAAGGAAAAAATAGAAAACAAGGAAGGAATAAAAAAGAATAGAAAACAAGGGAAGGAAGGAGAGAATAGAAAACAAGGAAGGAAGGAAGAAAAAGAAAGAAAGAATAGAAAACAAGGGAAGGAAGGAAAGAAGGAAGGAAGGAAGGAGAATAGAAAACAAGGAAGGAAGAAAAAAGAAAGAAAGAATAGAAAATAGAGGAAGGAAGGAAACAAGGGAAGGAAGGAAGAATAGAAAGCAAGGGAAGGAAGAAAGGAAGGAAAGAAGGAAGGAAGGAAGGCGAGAATACAAAATGAGGGAGGAGAGAAGGAAGGAAGACCCAATGAATCTCCCCTTTCATGATTTTTTTTTTTTTGGGGGGGGCGCGTTCCCCTGCAAGGCTCTTCTGTCCTTTTTTCTCCCAAGGATGAGGCTCCATTTTTAAATTTATGGTAATGGGTGCAGTTGCCATAGTAATTGCATTTATCCCAATTATATCATTGTGGCTTCCCGGAAGCCTCTCTCCGTTTGTTCCTTCCTTGTGGGCCTTCCTTGGTCTTTTCCTTCCTCCCAACCCTGGTGGGCTCCGTCTGGAGAGTTCTGCCGTGTTTCCTTCGACCTCGATCCCTGGTCCAGGATTTGAACTGACAACCTTTAGGCTCAAGTGGTTAAGCCACCGAACTTGCTGGCTGGAAGGTTGGAGTTCGATTCCGGGGTGTGTGTGTGTGTGTGTGTGCATCATGATGAAGAAATTGCAAGGAGATAAATAGGGGCCACATTGGCGGGGAAAGGTAAACAGTGTTCTGTGCACTCCAGTGTCTAGTCATGCCTGCCACATCTCCAGGGAAACGTCTTGGCCGTGCCCTTTTGATTCCACCCCCCCTGCAACCCACAAAAGATGGCATGCGTCCCTCGTAGCATCTCTTTCTTACCTTGACATTTCCCTTTGTGCTGCGTGAGGTGTGCGTAAAGGTGTGGAAATGCCGCTGGAAGGATGGGGGGGGGAGTTTTTGCTCAGGAGAGCCTTGTGTTGTTGGGTTTTTTTGGGGGGGGGGGGAGACTGAAGGGGAGGATTCATGCTTAGTGACATTTCCAGGGTGCCAAGTCTGTCGTGCTGCCTTGGAGAGCGGGAAGGCCAGAGTGGGCCGGAAGGGGGTCCTGCTGCCGATTCCAGCCGGGGTTTTGTGGTTGGGCAAGGAAGAAAGCCCCCCTCTCCCTTTTCCCTCTTCTTCCTCCTCTTCCTCCTCCAGGCTGCAAAGGTGGATGCAAACCCCCCCCCCTCCCCGCACCTGCAAATAAGCCAAAACAGAATTGAGGAGGGACTCACTATCCTTTTATTTGGATAGACCAGGAGAGCTCAATCTTTTAAAGCCAGGGACCCTTGTGGTCATTGACCCGATTATAAACCGTTATTCGCTTTGGGGGTCTCATTTTTTGAGCTAAAAACCTCGGCTTATACTCGAGTGTCTATGGTACTTGAGTTAAAAGAAAATAGAATAAAATCGGTTCTACACTTGGGCCAGTGAAATGGGGATATGGCACTTCTGTGTATCTGGTTTAAAAAGAATAAAACCGCACGGACGCACAGGGAGGGTTGGGCGAGGGGTGCTCAACATGAGGTCAGCGCACAAGACTTAAGCATGTCGTGAGCAAATACTCCTCCAACTCGTCAACAACTCCGTAGGCCTCTTTTGTAGGCCGGAAACCTGCTTTCGGTTCTGTTTTAAGACAAATTCTATGGAGAGAATTCGGGGCATCTACTGTGCAGCGGCTCAAGTGGCTGGGAGGCGGGAGGTCAGCAGTTCGATTCCTGAGTACTGCAGGACGAAATGAGCTCCCGTCTCCGTCCCAGCTCCTGCCAACCTAGCAGTTCAAAAGCAAGACATTGCAAGTAGATAAATAGGGAGCACTTCGGTGGGAAAGGTAAACAGCGCTGGAAGTGTAGAGGAAAGGCTGAATAATGAGACCCATTGGGAGGTTAGGGCTGGACACACTGCACCCTCCAGCCCCCACCCCATGGAAGCCCCCCCAGCCTCCCTCCAACCTCTCTTTCAAGGCCCTCAAAGGAGGAGAGAGAGAGAGACCCCCAGTCCACCCACTCACTCCCCCCTTCTGCGAGGGACTCCCTCCTAATCCGGAGTCAAAAATCCCTTTTTCTGTGACTTCAAATCTGTGACTTTCGGAGTCCCCGGAGCGGCCGAGAGAATCCGCTTCCCCTGCTGATCCCTGTGGCAGCCCTTCTGGGGCTCCGAGGCCTCCATCCGGAGCGCCTCCGGCCTCTCCTCTTTGCCGGAACGAAAGGTTTGGCTTTCCAAAAGCCCCTTGATCTTCTGGCCAGAGATGCTCCAGGCCTCCTCTGGAGTAGTGTGTGTGTGTGCGTGTGCGTGCGTGCGTGTTAATCCCAGAACCGGATTGGGGGGGAGTTCTCCCTCGAAGGGTCTGATCCAGCCCTGGACACCTGGTCCAGTATGAGACACGGAGGGCATGGAGAGACTCCGCTGCGACCCCTTAGCCTGACAATGGGATTTCTCTGGAGCAAGGGTTCTCAACATTTTTCAGTACACGCACCAGACCCACGCATGTGGACTCACAGAGACTTGGGCTTCTGGGAATTGAAGTCCAAGAACACCTGGAGTGCCAAGGTTCACCATCACGGGGGGGGGGGGTCCCTAGGGGACGCGGCGGCTTAGAGGTGAAGAGGCCAAACTTGACGGCTAGAAGGTCGGTCCACCTGAGGGCTGCGCAACAGAGTCAGAGCGCCTGTCTCTGTCCCAGCTCCTGCCAGTCTTGCAGTTTGAAAGGAAGAAATTTGAAAGTATACGAATACCTTGGATAACGACTGCATCGGCTAACGCTAAAATCAGATAACGATCTGTTAGCGTTATCCGATGCAGTCGTTTCGTAGCAGCAGGGTGGCTGGAAAGCTGAATGGGGTTCTCCGTTCAGCTTCCCAGCCACCCTGCAGCTACGGAGACAGGGGTGGGGAGGCTGGAAAGCTGACGGGGGGGGCTCCCCCATCGGCTTCCCTAGCTACCCCACAGCTGCGGAGGCATAGGCAGGTGGCTAGGAAAGCCGACAGGGAGTCCCCGTCAGCTTCCCCAGCCACCCTGCAGCTGTAGATCGGGTCCTCTGATCGCTCTGGAGCAGGCGGGGGATCAGAGAGCCCAAAATGGGGGGGAAAAACAGACTTTTTTTTTACTCATTTCGTGCTCTCTGACCCTCCTGCCTGCTCCAGGGAGATCAGAGGACCCAATCCAAGCTGTTTCTGGGCTTCCCTGATGTCCCCGGCCAGTGCAACAAACCAAAATGTCAGGATTTGAACCCTGACGTTTTGGCTTGCTCAACTGGTCAGGGAAGCCCAGAAACAGTTTGGATTGGGTCCTCCGACCTGCCCAGAGCTGGCAAGGGCATCAGAGAGCCCAAAATGGGTTTTAAAAAATGGACTTTTTTCCACCCATTTCAGGCTCTCTGACCCCCCTACTGGCTCCGGGGGGGTCGGAGGACCCGATCCAAGCTGTTTCCAAAGTTCCCCCACATCCCTGGAGGCTGCAGCAAGCCAAAACGTCCAGGGAAACAGGGCTTTTTTTAACGTTGTGCGATCAATGCATCGCACAACGTTAAAGATAACGACAAGACTTATGGAACCAAGTCTCATCGTTATCCAAGGTACTAGTGTAGATAAATAGGGACCACTTCAGTGGGAAGGTCAACAGCATCCTGTGTGTCTAGTCCTGCCTGCCACATGTCCACAGAAACGTCTGCGTGTGGCTCTTCGGCTATGAAACACAGATGAGCACTGAACCCTAGAGTTGGATACAGCTGGCTTGCGAGCAAGGCCCACCTTGACCTTTGCCTAATAGGGAGAGTGCTTCATCATCATCATCATATCCCCATACCAACATCCCAATGTCGTGTCTCTGTGTCTTTCATAGCACTGCGGTAAAACCCCTGGAAGGACTTTGCCCACACCCCAGTGTATAGCTATGAGGAAAGTGTCCTGCCTCCATCCTTCTGTCCATCCATCCGCACATGTGCCCGTGTGCGCATGGCAGTCCCTGGCCGCGGATGAGACGCCTCACGAGTGGAAAAAGGCCCTCAGCTCTTGGCTGACCCGAAGCTGTCAGTCATCCTGGGCTCCTGCTAATTGCATTATTTACCAGCTGCAGGGGATGCAATGCACGGTGGCCCCCTCCCTCCCTCCCTCCCTCCCTCCCTGGTGTGGAGCGATGCATGTGGTTGCCTTGGCGCATGGGGAGGTTAATTAGGGCCACATGCCAGGCAGATTCAGGGGATGCAAAGCCATAGCAAAAGCAGTTCCACTTCTCTATCTGCCCCGTATAAGTGCTTAGAAGGGCCGTCTTTGGGCGAGCTACAAGTTAATTAGCATTTTTTTTGTCTCATTAACGTGCTGGGGACTCATTTAATGCACCCTGGGGAGAATAGAAAAAGCTGAGTCAACCTTGGATCCCCATCAAGATCAAACTCACAGCATTTTGGTTGCAGGACAGCAGATGTAACCTCTATCAGATTAACCTCTCTAAGGACCGGTGGCCTTTCCTGCCACTGTGGTTCTTCTTCTTTGTGGCCCCCTGTGAATCCACATTGCATACACACAGTAAACCCATACATGTGGATTCACAGGGCCATGCAGAAGAACATGCTCAGGCATAAGGGCAGAAATAGACATTATTGAGAGCTCATAATTAGAAGATTGCTCTATTTAAAATGGAAATATCAATAGCAGTGACTCTTCTCTCCTGCCCCAGAGCGCTTGGTGGAGTTTCCAGATCGTTCACAAGCTAATTAGCATTTTTGCTCTGATTAACATGCAGAGGATTCATTTAACCCCTTGGGGTTCCCAACCTTTTCGACCCGGAGGCCATTGGGTCAGGCTCTCTCAGTCAGCTTCAAGTGCCGCACGGCCATTTGGCCCTGCCTGCATGATGGGGGTGGCCATTTTGTCCCAACAGCTTCGAAGGGGTGGCCATTTTGTTTCTCGAATGCCCGCGGGCGGGCGGATGGGCTACATGAAAGGGCGCTGTGAGCTGGGTCCAGCCTACAGGCCTTCGGTTGGGAACCCCTGGTTTAACCCACCTCAGAAGGATGGAAGATGCCAAGTCAACCTTGAGCCCTGGTCAGGATTGAACTCACAACCTTGTGTACAGCAGTTTAATTCCTGTGCCCCCAGGGAACTGGACGGATACCATCCGGGCTGTAAAGCTCATGTGATGAACGATCCTAAGAGCATCAGCAAAACCCACCCATTTATTTATTCTTTGTGCTGAACGCTCTCGGGCCAGTTGGCAGAAGATAAATTAAAACAAAGTACAACTGCAATAAACCGTGGTTATCTCCAAAGAGACGGGTCTCTGCCGCCTGCCGGCCCGCCAGCCAGCCCACGGAGCTATAAATAGAGCCAAAGGGTTGTAAAGCAACTTTCAGAATCCCAGCTAAAACATATGAGTTTTTAAAATAGCATCTTTATAATTAATTCTGTTTTCACCAGTTCCTTAAAAAACAAAGAAAGCAAACTGCGCTTGGGAATATTTTTTCCCCCAAAGAGACAGAGCCACAACAGAAAAAGTGCCACATTACTCTCATTATTTTGGCTTTCTAGAGCAGGGCTGCCCAAACTACAGCCCGTGGGCCGGATACAGCCCGTAGCACCAATTTCTCCGGCCCATGCTGCCCTCATCGCTCCCGAAAGCGGAAGTAAAACACTTAATATGAGGGTTTTGAAAAACACGGGCTGTTTTACTTCCACTTCTGGGAGCGGCGAGGGCAGCGTGGGGCGGATGGGTTAGCATCGGGACGGATCCGTTCCACGGCCTGTAGTGTAGGCACCCCTGTTTTAAGCTCCCCCCCCAAAAAAATGGCTGGAAAAATCCCATATTCAGGGTCTCCCTACCCACCAACTCACCTTTTGCCGTGGCTGTGGTTGTGGCTGCTTCCTTCCTTTTTGTTGTTCAGTCGCACAGTCGATTCCGACCCTTGCGACCCCAAGGACCACCGCCAGGCACTTCTGTCCTCCACCATCCCCCTCAACTCGCTCAGCTCTGTGCCCATTGTGTCTACAATACCATCTAGCCATCTCATTTTGGGCCGCCCCCTTCTTCTTTTGCCCTCGACCTTTCCAAGCATCAAGGCTTTCTCAAGTGAGTCTTCTCATTTGATGTCCAAAGTACTTTAGCTTCATCTTTACAATTTGACCTTCTAAGGAGCAGTCAGGGTTAATTTTTTCTAAGATTGACCTATTTATTCTCGCTGTCCTTCCTGCCTTCCCCCAAATGATGGGTCGGGGGGGGGCGCACAGGGGTTAAAAACAGCTGTCCTGCAGGCACCAAATTGTGAGTTCGATCCTGACTGGAAACCAGGTCGACACAGCCTCTTCCATCTTTCTGTGGTCTATCAGCTGAGGACCTTGCCTGTTGCTAGGGGCAAAATGCGAATTAATTTGTGAAGCGCACTTCTAAGCACTTATTTGGGGCGACGTATAGATGTGGGGGTTCCTATGGCCGTATCCTTGTTAAACAGAACAATTCTTGTTAAATATTGCAATGGTCTAATGATGGCCTCTCTATAATGTCTATTTTGGCCATCAGGTTCTTCTTCCTGGTCCCCTGTGAACCCACGTGAATGCGTTTCCTGCACATACACGCAGGAAACCCATTCACAGGGGGCCACGAAGTAGAAGACGCACAGGTAAGCCACCTGTCCTTATAGAGCAGGGGTGCTGAAACTACAGACTGTGGGCCAGATCTGGCCCCTGATGCCAATTCACCCGCCCCATGTTGCCCTCATCGCTCCTGGAAGTGGAAGTAAAACATGCCCATGTTTTTGAAAGCCCTCATATTAAGCTTTTTACTTCCTCTTCCTGGAGCAACAAAGGCAGCATGGGCCGGAGGAATTGGCGCCAGGGGATGGATCCAGCCTGCGGGCTGTAATTTGAGCAACCTTGTTATAGAGCCGTGGTGGAACAGTGGTTAAAACAGCTGGATTGCAACCAGTACTGTGGATGCTGAACTCGCTGACTGGAATTTCAGTGTTCAATACCCGAGTACTGCAGGACGGAATGAGCGCCCGTCTCTGTCCCTGCCCCTGCCAACCTAGCAGTTCAAAACTGCAAGAAATGGCAATTAGATAAATAGGGACTACTTCGGTGGGAAAGGTAAACAGTGTTCTATATGCTCCGGTGTCTAGTCATGCCTGCCACATGACCATGGAAACGTCTGCAGAGGCAGACACCCCTGGCTCTTTGGCTATAAACGGAGATGAGCACTGTACCCTAGAGTCAGATACGACTGGCTTTTGAGCAAGGGCGGCCGTTACCTTTACTGCAGCCAGAGCGTTAGAAATGGAATTGCGCTCTCCACTCTCTGCCGCTGGTGATCAGAGAGGAGGCCTTAAAAAAACCCGATACCATCATCTTAATTATCCTGACTTCTATGCTGACTAATTAGATTTCTCCAGAGCTGAGGCAGAGCTGATGACTTCGTCTTGCTTCTTGGACTGGCGAATTCCAGTTCATTCAAACAGGGGCTGGGATGACCCCTCTGGCAAGAGGTGTTTGCTGTGGGTCACTCTTGCCTGGGGGCTGCCAGTAGCCACTGCCGGGGTGGCTCAAGGGGTTAAGACACTGGACTTGACAACTGGAAGGTCAGCGTTCGAGACCCGAGTGCTGTATGATGGAGTGAGCGCCCATCTCTGTCCCAGTTCCTGACATCTTAGCCGTTCGAAAGCAAGACGTTGCAAGGAGATAAACAGGGACCACTTCGGTGGTGGTGGTGGGGGAGATCTTGGGGACACGAAAGGAGCCTCGTTTGGGCGTCCCCTGAGCGGAGTCCCTCCTCCAGCCAAAATCCTCTCGACCTGGAATAATTTCTGACACGTAATTATGATGATGATTATTCCAGTCGGGAGGCAACGAAGATGACGAGGGTTTCCCTGGCCTTCAGGTGTAAAGACTGCAGGAAATGGGTGAAGTAGTCAGGCCGGTTTTACTTTTGCAAAGGTGGCCCTCGTGGCCACGTTCAGTCTCAAAGGGGTTGTTGATTTCAGATTGGGGGGGCTCCCTGTTTGGCCCAGATTGAACCTCTTGACCTTTGACCTGGCCTTCTGACTGACCGACCAGGAACCCTTCCGTCTGGTCTATATTTAGGGGTCCCTGTGTGCCCCCTATTGCCAAGACCCCCCCTCTGACCAAGGAGGCCCCCGTGAGTTGGGGAGGTCTGCTTCCCCCTCCCCTCTTTCAACATCTGTCCTCCTCCATAATGTCCCCCCTTCTCTCGGCCCTTCGCCACAGGCTCAACCAGTGCCGCGAAATGTGCGGCTTCCCCAATCCTGCGGCTGGAGAGCAAATGGGCTCTTTCGTTCCTCTCTTTGGGGAAATGAAAACACCTTTTGTCACGTCTGCGAAGTGGGGCAGGTTTTGCAGTGGGGAATTGTGCCTCCTTCCGCCTGGGCTGTTGTAAGGGGGCTTTTCCGAGGGGTTTTCTTGAGTCACACAGCGGTTCACAGAGAGACGTTACAGTGGCAGGGTTGGCTCTCCTCTCATATTCCTCCCGGTATGTGAGTGTGTGTTCTTGTCTTCTTTAAGCCTCCCCGGTGTGTACATTTTCAGGGTGTGTGTGTGTGTGGGGGGGGGGGTATTTCTTTTTGGTCTACATTAAACTGGCACACTGCTTGATATCGGGACCTCTTTAAAGCGGCTTGCCATGAACATGCGTGTCTAATGCAGCATTAAAAAGAGCAGAAAGAAATCCTAGGAAGGTTTTGAAATAAGAAATGTTACAGAGTAAAAGGGGGGGAGAGAAAAGCCCCCTTTCTGCCAATTTAGCTTCAATGGGGGCTGGTGGGGGTGGAAAATGACCTTCTGAGGAGGAACACAAGGCTGGCCCAGACAGACAGACAGACAGACACACACACAGACACACACAGACACACACACACACACAAGTTATTTGCAATTTGACATTAATTCTGTGCTTTTGTGCGAAATCCCTGCCGCCAGCCAGGGAATGAAGGAAACAATAGAGGGGGAAGAGAGCCTAAGCCAGGGATTCTCAATCTGCAGACTGTGGCCTGGATGTGGCCCACCATGCCATGTCATGTGGCCACACCCAGAAGTGCCATGGGGTGGAGGAAGGGCAAAATGGCCTTCTGGACCCCGAAGCTGGCCGAGGGAGCATGACCGTATGGCCCCCTGGTTTTAAAAGGTTGAGAACTCTTGGAGATTTCCCTCTTTGCTTCCTGCCAAACCTTCCTCTCTTTCCTCTTCTCTTCCTCTTCTTGGCCTTTGCAAAGGTTCTCCCTCCCCCCTTTTGCCCTCTTGTGTCTTCCTCTCATGTGGCTTGGCTTGGCACGTGTGGCAGCCCCGCGTGGCCACCGAAGAGCCCCTCTCCATACAAAGCCGCTCCCGGGCGCCTGCTTTGGACGTCCGGTGATGGGACGCGATCTGGCACGCGCAGGGCCGGACCGAATGTGCTTTCCGGAGGGCCCTGTCGCCTCCCATTACATCTCCCTGCAAGACCCTACGGGTGCATCAACAGCAGCCACCGTGCCAGCCTCACCCGCTTGACTCTGCATCTCCTCCCCCCCCCCCCTTTCATGCACTGCTGATGCAGCTGCCAGCCTAGGCCGGATCGCCTGTCCCCTCCGGGTCCTCCCCCCCCCCCTTGAGAAGGCTGAGCAGGAAACAGCCGAGCAAGTGAACCGGAGTGGAACTGAGTCAGGAAGCCAATGGAAACCCCCCCCCCCCAACGTGGCCCCCGGGCGCCAGAAACAGGAGCCGGAGATGCATTTCCAGGCTGGCCGTGGCAGAAATATGCCTCCCTCCCTGGCCCGTTGACTTGGCAAATGCTTTTATTGGGGGGGGGGGGAGATGGAGCCCAGCCAAGAGGCTCCTCTGTCGGGAAATGGCCCCGATTCCAGCCCTTTCCTACATAGAAAGAGAGAGGAAGAGAGACCAGGCCACTGAGGTGTGCGCTTGTGTGTCCAAGCTAAAAACTTGGATGGAGAGACTGCAGTGGCTCAAGGTTTTAAGACACTGAGCTCGCCAACCGGAAGGTCAGAGTTCGATTCCTGGGTATGGCATGACAGAATGAGCCCCCGTCTCTGTCTCAGCTCCTGCCAACCTAGTACAGTAGTTTGAAAGCAAGACACTGCAAGTAGATCAATAGGGACCACTTTAGTGGGAAAGGTAACAGCATTCTGTGCGCTCCGGTGTCTAGTCATGCCTGCCATGTGGCCATGGAAACGTCTGCAGATGCAGACAGCGCTAGCTCTCTGGCTATAAACAGAGATGAGCACTGAAACCTAGGGTCGCATACGACTAGCTTTCGAACAAGGGCATCCTTTACCTAATTCCACTCCCACCCCCACCCCCCATGAGCACATAGTGGACTCTGGGCAATTCACACGTTAATTAGCATTTTGCCCCAAAACATGCTGGGGACTCATTTGAATGATCACATAGGAAGAGGCTGAGTCAACCTTGTGTTCCATCAGGATCGAACTCACAACCTTTGGGTTGCAGGACAACAGTTTAACTCCTCCGCCTCCAGGGCTCTTCTGATAAGACTGAGACAGTGGGCCTGAATTGGGACTAGACTGGACCTCCAAGCCATCTTCCTTGTTCTGGTGATGCCAACTGTGGCTGCAAAACAAACCCACGTGAGAAACGTGGCAGGTGCAAATTCCTGCAGGATCTTGACCCCCCCTCTTTCTCCCCCGCCCAGGTCTTCCGGAGCGCAGAAGGCATGGGGATCCGGCTGGACAGCGCCTCGGCCTTCCAAGGGGCTGTCATCTCCCCCCACTACGACTCCCTCCTGGTCAAAGTCATCGCCCACGGCAAGGACCACCCCACGGCTGCCTCCAAGATGAGCCGGGCTTTGGCTGAGTTCCGGATCCGGGGCGTCAAGGTAGGGAAGCCTCCGGAGTTGTTTTTACACTGGATGTGTGTCCAAATGGAGAGGGGGGGGGGGGCGGTTTTGGATCTCTGGAGATTTCGTCCACTATAGAGAGAGGCAGTGACTCCGTCTTGCATCGTTAGTCTTCCTTGTCCAGTTATTTACTCTCCGTCTGTCCTCCTGCAGGGAAATTTCCTGGAGGAGGAAGGTTCGTCTTCTTCTTCCTCTGTGTCCTGATGGCCAAAACGAAGACAACTTTCTTGACTTTGTCGTTGGCCAAACTCAAGTCCTCATGCATGTTTTCCTCAGTAATTGGCAGGCCAGAATATGAGCCCATGGATTCTGCCCCTCTCCACATTGACACGATGGGTTGCTGTCCCGCCATCAGCCCTGACTTGACCCTGTTGGTCTTGCCTTGAGGGACTCCGACCTTCAGCCTCTTCAGGGTCCTCCAAGTGACGTTGGGGAGCTTGAGTTCCTCAGCTATATCGTCCTCCTTTAATGTCATTCCTTGTCCATTGAGCGCCTTCCTCCATCTTTTAATCTGGTTTTGCTCTTGCAAAACACCCTCAACAACGTTTCTTCTTGCCCTAAAGCTCTTCCTAGATTTGAGCTGGTGGACTTGAGGCTCATCTCCATTTAAGAGGGTCTCAAGGGCCGTTCTCTGGCTTAGTTCTCTCGGCATCCGCTGCTACGTCTCTCCTGAACTTCGGTGGAGCGATACCAACAAGAGGGTGTTTGTGTGCGTCTATTGTGGGGTGTGTTGCTTCTGAGCTTCTGTTGTGCTTTGGCCTCAGGTCTTCCCAGGTCATGTGGCGGTCGAAGGGCCTGGACTTTGGCTGGAGAGATTGTGGGTTGCATCTGGAAGAGTCTCTAGAGCCGTGATGGCAAATCTTGGCACTCCAGCTGTTCTTGGACTTCAGTTCCCAGAAGCCCAAGTCCCTGTGAATCCACACCAATGGGTTGACTGCATGCGTAGTAAATCCATTTGTGTGGATTCACAGATACTTGGGCTTCTGGGAATTGAAGTCCCAAGGACAGCTGGAGTGCCAAGGTGTGTCCTTGTGGCCCTAGAGTCAAGCGCCGGGGGGGGGGGGGGTCATGACCCCAAGCAGGAATAAAGTCTCCGGGGTGTGGGGGGCTTTGTAATGTTCAGCCTGGAATCAGAACTCATAATCCAAACTCAGAATCTCCCAACAGTTGCTTTATTCAGCCACGGGGAAATCCTTTTGGGTTGGTTGAAAATAAGCCCTAAAACCAAGCCAGGAAAATAAACCAACAAGTGTCTACTTATATTTTATAACCCTCTGTTTCCCTCGGTGGCTCCTTGGAGCTGAAGGGTAGAATAGTTAACTGGAAGAAGGATATAAATAACAGGAGTTGTGGAGATGGTCTCTGTGTGTTTTGTGTGTGTGTGTGTGTGTGTGTTTGCACAATCCCTTTCCCTCCAAAGCAGAGGTAATTAGTTGCCATTGAATAATTAAAGCAGGAGTTCCCAACCTTTTAAGGCCAAGGGCCAGGTCATGCTCCCTCAGACAGCTTCAGGGGCCAGACGGTCATTTTGCTCTTCCTCCACCGCATGGTGTGGTGAAGGCGCTGGGGGGCACATGAAATGGTGCCAAGGGCCGTATTTGGCCTGTGTGCGGCTGGTTGAGAATCCCTGAAGTAAAGAATGTGCCTATTAATCCTTTTGCCCACCAAGGCCCTGAAGGCTATATGAGAATGACCTGCCATCTTAGATTTTGGATTTTCAGATGTTTTGATAATGGGCCACTGCCTGAGCTGGGCTACCCAAGAACCAGGCGGCTCTCCTCGCGGGGTCAGCATAAAGAAGGCCATGCAGACTCTCCCACGGGGCCTTCTTCTTGCAAGGCCCTCAAAGGATGTTTGCTCCCCCCTGGGGGTCCACCCCCACTTCCTTTTCATCTCCCCCTTGGGGTGGGATACATTGACCGCCTGGGCCCATTGGTCAGCTCAGGGCCCAAAGGTCAAAGACGGTGGGAGGACAAAAGTCCAGACCAAACTTCCCAAGCCTATGAGAAACTCATCCACTGGGCACCAGGTCGCCCCCAACATCCTCTTTTGAGCCGGAGCGCTCTCCTTGGGCAGGAAGAAGCCAGGGACGATGGACGGAGGCTTTGCATTGCGTAGGGGACCCATCGGCCACCTCCCGTTCAACTGGACGGGGCAACTGAAAGTGGCACGGACACGGACATGGACGGACGGACACCCCTTTCCTTGGGTGCCAAATTTCTGTTGTGGAATTTGGCTTCTCCATGGCCTTCGACAGGCTTTCTGGCTGCCTCCTCCTCCTCTTCTCGACTCTGCCTTCCACATTAATTATCCAAATTAAGCCCAATGGGATCAAGAGAGGAGCCTGCCCCCCCCCAACATCGCTGGTTTCTGGTTGTGTAAGAGGCAGAAATGATGGACGGGGGCATCCGGGGGGGGGGAGAAAGCCAATGCCCAAGTGGGTCTACATGGGAGGAGGAGGAAGGGGGTGGCATGCGTGTCCCCCCTTCCTCTTCGCCTGCCTCATCATCATCATCATCCTGCCCTGCCTCTGAGGAAGAGGCCCTTGCCTGCCTGCCTGCGCCTTCCTTTCCTCCTTTCCGTTGCCCTAATTCAATCCTCTTTTCCCCTCCTCCTCGGAGCTTAATTTCCAATTATGTCCGCCTGTGGTTGTCTCCGGGCAGGATGTGCCAATCGAGCGCATGAAGTACCGGGCTGGGGGGGGGGGATGATTTGAGGAGGGGGGGCAGGGAAAGAAGGGCCTGCCCAGAAGAGATGCCACTTTGCCGCTTCGTGCCAAGACAAATCTCCTTGTCTTTGCAGACGTAGAAATCCCCCCCCCTTTTGCAATTCCAGTGCTGGGGTGGGGGTGGGGTTTCCAGTGGTTTGTGCCCCCCATTGCAAAAGAGCTCAGGCTAGGAAGGCTTAAGAGTCGGGGGGGGGATTATTTGTGCCCCCCCCCCATGGTCCCTGCAAAGGTGTATTTTGGGTGAGGGTTATTTTCAGTCTTTGGGTCTAGGTGCAATGCACATGAAGGGCAGATGGGGGGCAAAAAGTAACAAGGGGGGGAAGAGGATATCTAATGGGGGGTCTGGGGGGGCACATCCATGGGTCAACATCCAAATTGCTTCTAGGAGGAGGTGACATCATTAGACCCTCTGGAGGTTGGGGTCAGCTCTGTAGATCCCAAACCCGGGGGGTGGGTCTGTTGAAATAAAGGGAGCAGGGCCGCCCCCTACACCCCCCCCCCACCTAAACAGAGGAAAATGACCCACAGAGAGACACAAGCACCCCATTTCTCCTGGCTTGAACTTCCAGGCTGCCATTTGCCCTCCCTCACCCTCTTTTCCACCACCACCACCCCCCGCAAGGGTGGGGCCTGTTCCTGATTAATGGGAGACCATTGGGCCCTATACTGGGCATTGAACCACAGGTCTTCCCCTCCTCCGGCCATATCCAACTGGGAGGGACCCCCCACCCCCAGAGGCCAAGCAGGAGATCGAAGGCTGCTCTCCATGTTGGTCACTGTTCAACATGCATGGTGCACACTTGTGAAACCAGCCTGGGTTGTTTGGGGTGTGCCTGTGAGAAAACACACACACACACACGTTTACCCTGAGGTGGCCTTTATCCAAGAAAGGGGTGGGGTGTGTGTGTGTGTGGGTCCCCAGGCTTTGCACAGAGCAGATGCCAAAGCCTGGTGCACCCCCCTTTTTTTGACCCCTCCCTCCCTCCCTCTCTCCCTGCCTGCCTTCCCTCCCAGCCCCACAGGCGGGTGGGTTTGAGGCAAAGCCGAGCAGACAGCGGTCGCTAACCATTAGGCCGGCGTGGCAGAAAGCATCCGGGGGGAGCCACAGATTGTCACAGGAGGTTAAGGACAACCAGGGTTGTGTTGTCGGGGGAGGGGATGACACACGTGTGACAACACGGCCTGGATGAGAGAGAAAGAGCCCCCCTCCTTCTCTTTGCCCCCTATCATGGCAGCACGATGGGGAGGGGGTCTTTTCCAGGAGCAGAGCGTCTGTGGACCCCCCAGGAGAGAAACTGATTCTTCTCCCCCCAATATATATATATATATCATACGCACATTCTCCCCTGCTTTACATGCCTTCTCTTCCCATCTGAGAGATGTCAGGAAGGAAGGAGGGGCTAATAAGCCCCCCATTGGTGGATGTAGAGGGGAGGCAGGAGGGTGGCCCCCCACTTTCTCCCCCTCCCCAAATCCCCCAATAGCCTCTTCTAACAAGGCAAAGGGGGAACTGAGGACAGAAGCAATTTTTAAGGGGCTGCCAGAGAGAACTTGGCCAGGCTCCTTTGGGGGGGATTCGGGGGGGGGGTCAAGGCAGGGGCCCTGGGTTTAGGGAGTTGGGAGGGGCAACAGGAGTCCATAAGGCCACGATGGCAAGCCTGTGGCACTCCAGCTGTTCTTGGACTTCAATTCCCAGAAACCCAAGTCCGTGTGAATCCACAGGAATGGGTTTAATGCAGGGGTGCCCAAACTATGGCCTGTGGGCCGGATCTGTCCCCCTGACACCAATTCATCCGCCCCCGTGCTGCCCTTGCTGCTGCTCCCGGAACCGGAAGTAAAATATGCCCATATGGGCGCATTTTACTTCTGCTTCCAGGACAGCAAGGGCAGCGCGGGGCCAGATGAATTGGTGTCAGGGGCCAGATCTGGCCCACGGGTCATAGTTTGGGCACCCCTGTTTTAATGCATGAACTAAACCCATGCGTGTGGATTCACAGATACTTGGGCTTCAGGAAACTGAACAGCTGGAGTGCCAAAGTTGGCCGTTACTGGCCTGAGGGACGAGAAGGGTGGGTTTTCTCACCTTCCACCCCTTCTGGTCCAGAGGTTGGATTCCTGGACCAGGACCTGGGAGGCCTGAGTTTGACCCCCCTCCCCCCAATCCTTTGAATAGCCACCTTCCTCCTCCCAGGGTGACTCCAGCTGGGCTCCTAGTAGAGAAGATGGTACGGATCTGTGAGAAACGAGAGCGCAGTTTCCCTCCCTCCCAAAAGCAAAGCCTCACCTGTTGAACCTCTGCCGTCTGCCATGGCAGCTGTCATAATTTTAATTGGGGGTGGGGGCATACAGTCAAGTCCCATCTGATGCCCTTAATGGGGTGGGTGGGAGTGGGGGGGGGAGAGATCCTGGTCTTATGGTGAGGGAGACTTTTGCAAAAGAGGGGGTCCCCCATTCCCCCTCTGCCCCCCATCCTTTCCCTCTGCACTGTAATTCCCAGGCTCTGCTCTGGAGGGTGTGTGTGTTCCCCGGTGAGGAGTACTGTGTAGTCCTGTAGGCTTTTGCAGCCACAGAAGACCCTGGACTGGAGAAAGGTCGCCTTAGGCCAGTGGCCAAACTGGGAGCCATTTTTTTTTGGGGGGGGGGACCAGCCTTGGTTCTCCTCCTTTGCCCGGAAGGAAGGAAAGGCAGGCTGAGGGCAGGCAGGGAGGGAGGGAGACGCTAATTGGGATTTTATTGGGCAGGAAGGCAAGATTCATTGCTCACAATTAATTATGGACAGGCTGCCTGGCTTTTACACCCTCCCCACCCCCCATGTGCACATGTAGCTTAAAATAGACGGCGGTGGAAAGGGAAGGGGTCTGATATTGGGGAGGGGGATTAATTAGAGACCCCACCCAGGGGCCCCCACCCAGCCATCAGGGACCAAACACTCCTCTTTTCCCCTGCTAATTGGGGGGGGGGGATCGGGATTAGGGGCTCATGAGGGGAAGCGAGGCAGGCATGGGTACAGTGTTTTTGTGGGGGTCACTTGATAGGGTCTCTTCCCCTCTTTTTTTGTTGCTCTGGACACTCTTGATCAGGGATACTCAACCTGTGGCACCATTTCATGTGCTCCCCCAGCCTCCTCGTCCTCCACCACACCTGAAAAGTGCCATGCGGTGGAGGAAGGGCAAAATGACCGTCCGGCCCCCAAAGCTGCGTGAGGAAGTGTGACCCAATGGCCCTGATTTAAAAAGTTTGGGAATGTGTGTGTTTGATTTCCAGGATTTTGGGTGCCACGGCATAGGCTCGTAATGGCGAACCTTGGCCCGCCAGCTGTTCTCTGGCTTCCATTCCCAGAAGCCCAAGTCTGCGACAACCCATCCATGTGGATTCACAGAGACTTTGGGTTGCCTGTTGGTCGCTCTCCATGGTTCTGAACACCTGCCCAACTCCGATGGGGTTTCCCCCTTCTTTGGGGCACCAGTTGTTCCTCAATGGAAACAGTGGGCTTTCTATTGAGGAGGAGTCTCTCTCTCTCTCTCTCTCTCTCTCTCTCTCAAGTGACCCCCTCTGGAGAAAGCCAGACTCCCCCCCCCTTTGCCCCCCCCTCCATGTTCAGCCGTTCAGCTGTGCTTTAGAGGTCTCCCAATGGAGGCCGCCTTGCCCATGGGGAGTTGGAGATGATTTGGCTGCCGTGGGTTTTCTGCGCACGCATGCGCACACACAGTGGGTCGGACTGGGTGACCTCCGGAGAGGCCGTTTGGGGGAGCCGAGAAGGCTGTGGTTAGGATGCAGGCATTGGCTGCAGGGGGTGACCCGTTGGGCAGGGAGGTGACACGAGGGTAGGTAGGAAGGGCAGGAGGCAGGGGGAAAGGGTGGTAGGAACGGCACAAATGGGGCCATCTGCCCATCACTGCATTGTGTGGGCAGCCAGGCGTGGGCCGGATCCTGCCTCCTAGCTGAGGAGGAGGCCTTTGTCCTCCTCCTCCTCCCTCTTGTGCTCTTCCTCCTCGCTTGGCTCTCTTTCCTCCCTGCCTCCCCCAGTGTCTGAGGTTCTCCTCTCTTTCCCCCATTAAGCCCAAGGCTTCTTCCCCCAACTCCTTCTCCAGAGGATGATGAGGATGATGCTGCCTCTGGCTAGACAGCAGGGAGAGATCAGGAACAGCTGCCAGGCCTCTCCTTTCCGGTTCACAGGCCCAGTTTGCCTTGAGGGGAGAGGAGCGTCCTTGGGGAAGGAGCCAGGAAACCACGACTGCCACGTTGTTGTGGTGGTTAGGAAACCAGGAGCCAAGAAATTGAGCCCGTGGGTGGGTGTCTGGAGGAAGGGAAGGGTCCAAGCCAGCCTCAGGGCGGGCCAGGCAGTGGCTGGTTTGGAACATGGCATCCGGGCATTGGTGTGGGACAGAACGGAGCCCAAGGTGGGCCAGATTCAGTTGGGGGGGAGGAGAGAGATGGAGCCATTTTGAAGGTTTAGACCAGGAGTTCTCAAACTTTTAAAGCCGTGGGCCATTGGGTCACATTCCCTAAGACAACTTCCGGGCCATTTTGCCCGGAAAAATGGGCACTTCTGGGTGTGGTGGTGGGGAAGCCACATGTAATAGTGCTGTGGGATGCATCCGGCCCACAGACTGCAGGTTGAGAATCCCTGCTGTAGATCTTTTGACGGCACCCGAAACTGCAGTAATTCTGTAACCAAAGAAAGTGGAGTGATTTCTGCCCACCCCCACCCTTGGCCTTGAAAGGACTCTCCCCATTGTTTTTTTTTTGGGGGGGGAGTTGTTTCCTTCTGCATTTGGTGTCTTGGGGGGGGGGGGAGCAACCGGGTCGGCTTTCCTCTCCTCTTTAATTGACTCCCCAAAGGCCTCTCTGTGCCACTTTTGAGCCCGGGAGATCTTTTCTTCCCCCCTCCCCCCAGGTTTTTTTAACCACTGTTTGCGTTCCCAATTGGGTTTCTGCCGCTCCAGCCATCCATTGCTGCCCCCCCCCCACATGTTTCTCTGCCCCCCCCCCCCGCTTAGAGAACAACTCCAGCTCTTTTTCTGAGATGGAGGCAGAAAAAGAACATTTCCCTGTCGAGATTCTCCCCCCCCCAGCTCAAAACCTCCCCGAAAGGCAGAGTTTTAGCTTTATCTCTCCCCCCCCAAAAAAAAACAAAAAAAAACAAAACCAGGCGTGCAAAATCCTGTCCGGCTCTGGAAAGCGGCTTAAAAGAGCAGCACCAGGGGGCCAAACCCCCCCCCCCAGCCTTGCATCGTTGGGGTGGAGTGTCCTTTTTCCCTTCCTTCCTTTCTTTCCTTCCATCCTTTCTTTCCATCCTTCCTTTCTTTCCATCTTTCCATCCTTCCTTCCTTTCCATCTTTCCTTTCTGTCCTTCTTTCCATCCTTTCTTTCTTTCCTTCCTTCCATCCTTTCTTTCCATCTTTCCATCCTTTCTTTCTTTCCTTCCATCCTTTCTTTCCTTCTTTCCATCCTTTCTTTCTTTCCATCCTTTCTTTCCAACCTTTCCTTCCATCCTTTCATTCCATCCATCCTTTCTCTTTCCTTCCCTCCTTTCCTTCCTTCCATCCTTTCTTTCCATCTTTCCATCCTCTGTCCTTCTTTCCATCCTTTCTTTCTTTCCTTCCTTCCATCCTTTCTTTCCATCTTTCCATCCTTTCTTTCTTTCCTTCCATCCTTTCTTTCCTTCTTTCCATCCTTTCTTTCTTTCCATCCTTTCTTTCCAACCTTTCCTTCCATCCTTTCATTCCATCCATCCTTTCTCTTTCCTTCCCTCCTTTCCTTCCTTCCATCTTTTCTTTCCAACCTTTCCTTCCTTCCTTTCCTTCCATCCTCTTTCTTTTTTTCCCTTCCTTCCATCCTTTCTTTCTTTCCTTCCTTTCATCCTTTCTTTCTTTCCTTCCTTTCATCCTTTCTTTCCAACCTTTCCTTCCTTCCTTCCCTTCCATCCTTTCTTTCCATCCTCTTTCTTTCCTTCGCTCCTTTCCTTCCTTCCTTCCATCCTTTCTTTCCATCTTTCCATCCTTTCTTTCCTTCCCTCCTTTCTTTCTTTCCTTCCTTCCTTCTTTCCTTTCTCGTTTTAATTGAGCCCCTTTAGGCCTGTTAGTTGCAAAGATCAAAGCCACTGCTCTGGAATCTCCAAAGACTTAGAGAAGACAAGGAAGCCCCACCACCACACACACACACACACACACACACACACACACACACACACACACACACACACACACACAAACTCCTCCCCCCCCCCCCCGGCATTAAACCACTTAACAACAGCAGCAAAATGTACACAGAAACCAAACCTGATGTACACAAAACGGTCCCTGTTTTTTATACAGTTGACAAAATCCCAGCTTCCGCTGGTAAAAAAAACTTGGGGTTTTGACCTTGATGTGGCGTTTCACCTTTCCCTTATTTTTTTTTTGGGGGGGCTTCAACCCCCAACCACCCCCAACCTCTCCCCCCCCCCGCCAATTTGAAGTCCTCAATGCAGCTTAGAGGCCTATCCTGTGCTTCATTTTGGTATGGAACAGACGGACATTTGGAGGCGTGGGGGGGGGAGGTTATAAAGCTCCCACCAATTTCTGGGGGGTTCAGGTGCCCCCCCCCCCAGCACTGTGCATAAGAAAGAGAGATTGACCACAGCTGGAAACTCCAAACCCAGTTGCCTTTCCTCCCCCTCCTCCTTCCCAGGGACCCCCCTAGAATTTGGGCCATGTTTTGGGGATGGGGGGAGCCGTGCCTGGGGAAAATGCTGTGTGTGTGTGGGGTGGGGAGGATGCACACACACACATACGTGTGTGCACCACAACTGTGGGTCCTTCCAGAGACTTTGTGTCTCAGCGTCCAGAGTTGGCCCACTTCCCGAGCCGGGCCAGAGTCCCCCCCCCCGGTGGCCCGTGTAGCCCATTTGCGCAGGAAGGGGCCTCCTAGGTTCCTGAACCCTGCCGTGGCCACAGTCCACATTCCCAAATCCAGGGAGGGAGGGAGCGTGGCCCAGATCCTCCCCTACTCTCAGAGGAGGACAACCGTCGGCTATACCACGCTCTCCTCCAGTTCATCTGCGTTGAGGAAGGGCCCAATCCTCTGGGCGGCCTCCGCCGCTGCCACATCGTCCTCTGTGCTCCCCACACCTCCCTGGGCCAGCATCCCGTGCACGGACTGGCTGCGTTTGCTCCAGAGGAAGCTCAGCCTCTTGGCGTAGCCGTAGCAGGCGTGGGGGGAGGCCTCGGCTGCGTCCAGGGAGTTGCTCCGCTTGGCCTTGGCCGGGGGCGGGCACCAGGCCGCGGCCCCCGCCTTGGCCCTGCGCTCCGGCCGCCGCGCCCTGGAGGGGCCGCCGCGCTCCTTGGGGGGCGTCCGCTGGAGCAGGAGGAGCCGTTGGCCCCCGTTGGGGTGGCCCCCGTTGGTCTGCGAGTGGACATGGGTGACCTTGGGCAAAGGGTGGGCCCCTCCGCCGCCACCCCGGGCACTGCCACACACCTTGTGCTTGACCATCATTACCACGGTGAAGACCAGCAGCGAGGCCACCAGGACCCCCCCGACGATGACCGTCAGGGTCCCGCCCAGGAAGTGGGCCTGGAGGGCCCGGCAGTCCGGATAGGCCTCCCGGGTGGCAAAGTGGGCACAGCCCAGCAGGTGGGTGGCCGCCAGCGAGGTGGCTGCGTCGTCAAAAATTGCCAGCAGGCACAGGGCGTAGTCCGTGCCGGGCACCAGGTGCTTCAGGTGGAAGTGGCGGAGGTTGGCCGGGATGATCCTACAACAGAGAGGGAGAAAGAGAGGCATTGGGGGGGACGGACGTGGGAGACACATTTCGTGGCTGGGAAATCACCCCCACCCCACTGGAGGAGGAGGAGGAGGAAGGCCATAGGTTCATTTCCCCCATCACCACAACCGATCGTCTTGGCTTAGCCCCATGATGGCCAACCGTGGCCCTCCAGATGTTCTTGGACTTCAATTCCCAGAAGCCCAAGTCTCTGTCAATCCACACAGATGGGTTTACTGCACGGACCCACAGTAAACCCATCCATGTGGATTCACAGGGCTTCTGGGAATTGAAGTCCAAAAACACCACGGGGGCCAAGGTTGGCCACCACTGTCTGAGCCATTGAGTTGAGAAATATTTATACCCTCTACCCACAGGATGAATTAAAGCAGGGATTCTCAACCTGTGGCCTGCAGCCCAGATGCGGCCCATGGTGCCATTTCATGATGCCCAACACCACCTCCACCACGCCAGGAAGTGCCATGGGGTGGAGGAACGGCAAAATGACCGTCTGGCCCCTAAAGATGTCTGAGGGAGCGTGACCCAATGGCCCCTAGCTTGAGAACTCCTGAATTAAAGCAACGGAGAATTAGGTGAGCGAAGAAATCCGTGCTCTCCTGTCCTCCGCTTTCATCCCAAGCCGTGAGCAGGTTTAAAATAATTACTATAATGGTTTTTGAGAGAGAGAGAGAGAGAATTTGCTTACTATGCGTGGGGGACCCTAGAGGCTTCTCTCCGGTCGTGGTTTGGCTTTTAAATCAAACTTGTCATCTGAGCCGAACGGCCTTCCCACCTTTGAACACCTCAAACACCTTTCTGGAAATCCATTGAGCCCCTGTGTACCCGGGAGCAGAGGCACACAGAGACATGGCAACTCTCAACTCAGTCTACCCACTTCAAGGGAGGTTGCCACATCTCTGAGTGCCTCTGCCCCCAGCCAAGGAAGGGGAAAGGGGCCGGGACATTGGCAACCCTTTCTCTGTAGAGGTAGGGAAAGGCCATCTATCGTGCATCGCCACTCTAGAGCAGGGGTGTCCAAACTATGGCCTATAGGCCAGATCTGGCCACCAACACCAATTCACCACCCTGGTAGCTCCTGGAAGTGGAAGTAAAACTTTTCAGGCCATGGTCTGGTCATGTGGTTCAGTGGGCCGGTCACGTGGTTCCTCCCACCGGAAGCGGAAGTAAAACACACCTTGCCATCTGTTTTGCAACAGGAGGAGATTTATTATTATTATTATTATTATTATTATTATTATTATTATTATTATTATTATTATTATTATTATTATTATTATTGATTTTTTAGGCTGCCATTTTCTCTGCTTAAACACAGTGCTGTTTGATCCCCTTGAAACTGACTTGGCTCCACCTGGTAGGACCCTGGGTTTGGGTTTGCACTGCTAGGTAGACTTGGTGCCGCCGCTGCCGCCGCCCCCCCCCAAAAAAAAAAAAAAAAAAAAAACCTTGGGAGAAACAGATGGGGTTTCCTTGCGAGTAGAATCCCTCCCATTCCGGAGAGGAATGGAGGGGAAGGTCCTTACCTGTAGACAAGGGTCTCGTCGGCCGTGCAATTGTACTGGATCTGGTACATCCAGGCTGCGAAGGCCGGCCGCTCAGGCCTCCAGCGCACCAGAGCCGAAGTGGCCGTCACCTCGCTGACCTCCACGCCCCCTTCCTCGGTGGCCTCGCCCTCTTCGCTGGCGTTGGCGGCCGCGGCGTTAGCGGCCGCCTTGGCGGAGGTGGTGATGTCAGAGGATCCTGGGTCGGCTTGGGCAGCGGTGGCATTGCTGTGGCCTCCCCCGCGGTGGGGCAGGGGGATGATCTTGAGCCCCACGGTGGCCGTGGCCTCTCCGGCGGCATTGATGGCGATGCAGGTGTAACCCCCGCCATCCCGCAAGGTGGTGACCAGCAGGTCGAGGGTGCCGTTGCGGAAGGAGGCCGTCCGGGAGGAGTTGCCCACGATCTTGTCATCAGGGGAGACCCAGTGGATGGTGGGTTCGGGGTCCCCGATGGCCCGGCACCGCAGGGTGGCCCGCTGGCCCTCCAGGACCCACAGGGTGTGGGTGTGGCGGGTGATGAGGGGTGGCTCGCAAGTGAACTCCTCCTCCGGCACCGACCAGAAGTAGCGTCCGGCCACGGCAGCCGGAGAGGCGCAAGTCTCCAGATCGTCCGGGCGGGCCAGGCGGCGCAGCCAGAGGAGTTCGCAGTTGCAGTGCAGGGGGTTCCCGCCGAAGCTGAGTGAGAGGGCCGGGGCCCAGGGGGTAGTGAGGGGCCCTGGGAGCCCCACCTGGGCCCGGGCAAAGAGCGGGTCGGGGGGCAAGGTATGGAGGCGGTTGGAGGTCATGTCCAGGCGGGAGAGCTGCTCCAGCTGGCCCAGGGCGCCCTCGGCCACCGCCTCGATCAGGTTGTGGTCCAGGTTGAGGGTATGGAGGCAGAGCATGCCCCCGATCCCAGCCCAGGGCACCTGGCGCAAGTTGTTGTAGGCCAGGTCCAGGTCCTCCAAGGTGAGCAGGAAGTCATCGAAGGCCTCGGCCGCGATCTCCTCCAGCTGGTTGTTATTGAGGATCAGGTGCTGCAGGTTGAGGAGGCCGCGCAGGGCCTCGGGCGGGATCCGGGCCAGCCGGTTGCCGTCCAGGTGGAGGGAGCGCAGGCTCTCCAGGTCCCCGAAGGCCAGTGGCCCCAGCATGGCCAAGGCATTGCGCGAGAGGGTCAGCTCCACCAGGCCCGACATGTTGAGGAAGTCGGCCGACTCCACCGCCCCAATGAAGTTGTCAGCCAGGCGCAGCTCCACCGTCCGGCGGTCGATGTGGGGCGGGACGGAGAGCAGGCCCTTGTGTGTGCACAGAGTGCTCAGCGAGTCCGAGAGATTCTGGCAGACGCAGTGGAAGGGGCACGACTCTGCCTGCGACAGGGCACGGCCTGCCAGGAGAAGCAGCACCAGTTGGCCCGCCCCCAGTAGACCCAGTGCAAACTTCTCCATGGTGGACAGCCCTGGGAGACTGGGAGGAAATGGGGGGCGGAGAGAGAGAAGAGAGGGGCCAGGGCTTAAGGAGGGTTCGGTGCAGAGTTTGCCCCCCCCCACACACACACACCTGTCTAGACTGCTGCAAAGCTGGCACAGGGGACGGCCCTTCAAGACTGTCCGTAACCCCCCTTCCCCAATTAATGGAAGGGCCCATATGTTCACCTTTTTATGTCCATCCCTTCTCCATCCTTTGCACACACACCTGTGGGAGATGCCTGTCTGGTCAAGACCAGGGGTGCCCAAACTTTTCAGGCCGCAAACCAGTCATGTGGCTCAGTGGGGCGGTCGCGTGGTTCCTCCTACCGGAAGCGGAAGTAAATACGTGCTTTGCAGCCTGCTTTGCTGCAGGCATGTTTTGCTACAGGGTAGGATAGATTTTTAGGCTGCCATTTTCTCTGCTTAAACCAGAAGTGCCCAAACTACGGCCTGTGGGCTGGATCTGGCCTCTTGATGCCAATTCATCCAGCCCATTCCACCCTCGTTGCTCCCAGAAGCAGAAGTATGGGCATGTTTTACTTCCGCTTCTGGGAACGACGAGGGCGGGGTGGGCTGGATGAATTAGTGTCAGGGGCCAGATCCGGCCCATGGGCCCTAGTTTGGACACCCTTGCTCTAGACCCTCTGTCTTCCCCACCTGTCCATGAGCACCTGGTGCCAAAGGAGGCCAAGGGGCAAATGTCCTTCCCCACCTGCTCCTCCCTAGCCTTTATAGATCTTTTCCTCCTGTCTTTGTGTCTCTTGCCACGGATCTCTTATTGGGTTTCTACGGAGATTATTAACTTGGTGGATGCCTTTGCCGGGGGGTGGGAGGGAGAAGAATCATTGCTAAATATTTGGGAAAGACACCTGTCTCTTTAGCAGGACGGACGGACAGGGGGAATCAGCCCGGGGAGGGGGTTTCCTTCTGTGTGAATGTGGAGAAGCAGATTTTCCTATCTTGAAAAGGCTCCAGGGTAAGGGGGGAGGGGTGGGGGTCCAGACTGTTGCTACCTGAGTCCCCCCCCTCTCCAGGGGTCCGAGCCTGAACCCTGTCTAGAAAGGGGGAATTACTAACTCTGGCACTCAAGGGCCCTTTTGGAATTAGAAAAGCTAGAGGCAACAGGGAAAGAGGAGGCCCTTAAGTGAGACGGACTGACTGGGCTAAGGAAACCACAACTTCCAGTTAACAAGGCAAGCTTCTTAACCACCAAGCCATCATGCTGCCTCACCCCTACCACCATTCTCGTAACCTATAGGCCGGACACAGACTACCCAGTCCACAGCCATCTGGACCCAATGCGACCTAACTGGACAGCTATGGCTTCCTCCAGTGGTCAGGAGTTCCACCTCCTCGCTTCCTTTCATGGCCTGCCTTCTGGCTCTGACAGGTGGGGGAGGATTTGGGGGGGGCAAGTGATAGTGGGAGGGGGTCCGTCAAGCCAAGACCCCCACCCCTCCGGAAAGCAAGGCCTGCCTTTCTTAGGGGTCTCTTCTGAGCTGCCACAGACAGCGAGAACCCTTGGGTGGTGGTGGAGGCTACGAGCTCCGTGTGGCACTGAAACGGGCGCTCCTCCTCCTTTTCTTCCCACGCCAGCGTGGGCAGCCAGACTCCATAGTGCCTATTTATACCAGGCTGCTCATGCCTCCCCCCCCCCCCCACAGCTCTGATTCAGTGGGGAGAAATATCACGACCCAAGGCTGGATTTGGAAAGGCAAGGAAGGGCCAGGCGTGGGCCAGCATCCTCGGGAGTGACAGGGACAGGCCATCTCTTGGGGAGGGAGGCGTCCCCCCCCACGGCCGGCTATCAGGAGAGGCCATGCATGGGTCATGCCTTGCTTACTTCGGGGGGGGGGGGGGGGAGGTCTGACCTCTAGTGACCCCATGCAAAAGGACACTTTCTGGTGGCAAACACTGGCCATCCCCCTCTGAACCCCTGTCTCCTCCTGGGGTTGGCATATTTCATGTTCTGGGGGGAGACACACAGGTGCCCCCATGCTTGTTTCCAGTGAGGGGGAGACCGAGGTTTTGGGGGGGCACCCCATGGCTGGGAGCAGTCTACCTCTAAAGGCCATGGGGGGGGAGAGAACGTGCCCCGGGCCTCCTCTGCCTTGCCACTGGTCCAGGGCGGGTATAGGGGGGGCAGAAGTGGCCCCCCTCCTGCCCCCCCAATCCAAGGCTGGGAGGGAGAAGGGCAGAGTGAAGGTGAAAGTGTGTGTGTGTGTGGGGGGGGGTCCCCTGGGACAGGCCTTGCATCCAAGTGCTAGGAGGGGCAGGGGGAGTACTGAAGGCAGGCAAGCAGGAGACCCCCACCCCACCATGGTCTGTCTATGTCTCCCCCACCTCAAACAAAGTAAGGAAAGGAGGTTTTTGGGGGGGCAGCCTTTTCTCTGGGCAAGGGAAGGCGGGGGGGGGTTAAGAGGGAAGGATGAGCAAAAGAGAAGGGGGGCTGTCTGGAGAGCCTCTAGGGAAACCCCCACCCCCACTTTGAGCCGGGATAAGGGCCCCCCAAAGAGACCCTGGAAAAAACCCACAAACACATATCTCTTCTTCCCCCCCCCCCCCAGCCCTGCGGTCTGCGGGGGAGGGGTCGCTTGTGCCACTGATGACCCGGTTGGGAGGGGGTAGCGGGGGGGGGGGCTGGGACGTAATTGTAGAACAAGGGGGGGTAGGGATAGGGAGGCTCCCAGGCCGCCGGTGGGCTGTCTCCCCCCTCCCCAAAATAAGCCTCCTCGGGCCGGGAGGGGGGACCCTCTCACCCCATCTCCCCCCCCCCCTTTACCTTGGCCTGGGCGGCATCTCAGGAGCCCGGAGGTCGATCCCCCCCGGCCGCCGCCCCCCGGCCGCCCTCCTCCTCCTGACTCCGGGGGTCTCGGCCGGGGCGCGCTGGGGGGACGTCGATGGTGGCCATGGGGAGGGAGGGGGAGGAGGCCCCCCCTCCCGTGCCCCGCTTCGCCTCTTCTTCTTCTTCCTCCTCTGGCACTGCGGCAGCGGCGCTCAGCCTTTTCGGGGGGGGGGGGAGGACGAGGACGGGACCCCCCCTTCTTCGTCTTCCTCCTGTTCTTCAGGGGTGGGGGGTCTCCTGCCCAGACCCGACCGAAGGGGGGGGTCCTTTTACCTCCGGGGCTCCATCGCCGACCGGACCCCCAATTTGAATCCTGCCCACCCAAGGAGGGAGGGAGGGAGGAGAGGGGCGCTCACATCCCCCGGGTGGGGCGGGTGGGGGGCTCGAGAGAGAGGGGGGTGTCTCCTCCTCCTCTTCCCCTTGGGTTTTGGCTGTGTCCAGCTACCCTGGGTGGGTCTCGATCCTTCCCTCCCACCTTCCTTCCAGTGGATCGGAGATGGGGGGGGGGAGATGCTGCCTGACAGCTGGCGATCCGGAGGGCCAAATCGAGCCCCCCCTCTCCCCTCCCCTCCTCCGGTTGGCTTGGAGGGAGGGCGGAGAGCGACGGCGCATCCGACCAATGGCCAGCCTAAAGGGCGGCGCATGGATGTGCGGGAGGGGGGCTCAGTCTGAACCCTTGTGGGGTTCCCTTCCCGGGACCCAAGTGGGGTGGGGTGGGGGGTTTCCTCCCTGATCTTCATCCCGCCACGTCGCCCTGGGAAACCCGTTGCTAGGAGCTCGGATTCCCCCCCCCCTCTTTCTGGTGTCATTTGGGGGGGGGGTCCTTTTGGAGGTCCCACTGCAGCTTAATTGGGGGGGGGATCAGACTCCATCCCCCCCCCCTTTGGCCCCTTGACACACAGACTCTTTGCAAGGCATTGTGCTTAGGAAAAGATGGGGAGATCTCCAGGTGGGGGAAGCGGAACACCCCCACCCCCACCCCCCCCGCTAAATCCTCCAGAGAGAGGCATCATCCTCATCATCCCTCCGGGCAGATGCATCTTCTTCAGAGGGAGGCAGGAATGTGGGCTACCCCCCCCCCAAAAAAAAAAAGGTTTTAGCAAACAACGCAGGTTCATCTGTAAAGTCTTTCCCCCCCCCAATGAGGAGGGGCACAGAATCCCCCCCCCCAATTGCTCCGTCCATTGCCCCCTTTCTCAAAGATACAGGCAGCCTCCAATGCTGAGGGGTGGGTGGGTTCTTTGCATGCTAGCAGGCTTTGTTCTTCTCAAGACACCTGAGCTCTACTCGTGAGGAGACTGCAGTGCCTTGTGCTTGGGTAGAGACACCCCCCCCGCCCAAAGCCTAACCCCCCTCCCTAGAGGATGGCGGGGAGGGGGATTCTGGGACTTGTTACTCCAGAAGAAGGGAGGCTTCCGGGCTCTTGCAGGGTCACCTGGTGTGTGTGTGTGTGTGTTTTCTTCATGCCTTCCTTGGCAGCTGCGGAGCAGATGTTTCTAAGCCCAGGAAGGGGCTCATGTGCAGAGCAGGGTTGGGGGGGGGGCCCTCAAGGACAGAACTGGGTCAGAAGGAGCTTACATTGTCTACTAGCAGATCAAACTCCCCCCCCCCCCCGCCCAAATGTCTATCCCAGGGATTCTCGACCTGCGGCCCGTGGGCCGGATGCAGCCCACAGCACCATTTCATGTGGGGGGCCCACCACCACCACCACACCAGGAAGTGCCATGGGGTGGAGCAAGGTCAAAATGGCCGTCCGGCCCCCAAAACTATCAGGGAGCCAGACTCGGCCCCTCACTTTAAAAGGTTGAGAACTCCTGGTCTCTCTCTTGAGCCTTTGTTTAGGAGGTTGCATCCCTTGTTTACCTGGGGCAGGTAGACAGGTGTGTGTCTCCTTGGGGAGTGGGGTGGGTGGTGGGTTGGAGACTTGAATCCAGGGCCGTGAAGGAGGGAGAAGGTGTACAATGGGGACCCAGCCAGGTGCCGTCCTTCCAGACCGACTGGCAAAGTGTTCTGCTTCTATTCTGGGCCGTAAATGAGGAACCAGAGAGGAAAATCCAGCTGTGGCTTGTGAACCTTTAGTCAACAAAGCCCAGAAGAAGAAGAAGAATGGGGGTCAAACTCCCCACTTCTGGCTCCTTGGGGGGGATTCTGGGGAAAGGGATGATGATGGAAGAGGAGGAGGAGGGAGATGATTTTCCCCACCGGCATCTGCTCTTCAATTCGGGTCTGCCACTTTCCACCACCCCAAGCCAAAGCAGGAACCTCTGTCTGCCAGCCTTGGGTGGCCCCAGTTGTGGGTCAGGAAGGGACGACCTAGGGCTGGTTCCTTTCTGAGGCTGTGTGTGTCGGTTTGAAAGTGCATCACACAACAAGGGGAAATGCAACACCCCTTGTGGCATTTGTTGTCATGATAATCCAGTGGTGCCCAAACTATGGCCCGTGGGCCAGATCTGGCCCCTGATGCCATTTCATCCAGCCACGCCACCCTCACCGCTCCTGCAAGTGAAACTAAAATGTGTCTGTACAGACACATTTTACTTCCACTTCCGGGAGCGATGAGGCTTGCGCATGGCTGGATGAAATATCAGGGGCCAAATCCGGCCCATGGACTGTAGTTTGGGCACTCCTGGTTTAAGCAGCCTAAAAAAATCTATCTCATCCTGTTGCAAAACAGATTGCAAGGCACATTTTACTTCCGCTTCCAGTGGGAGTAACCACGTGACCGGCCCGCTGAACCATATGACTGGCCCAATGAACCATGTGACTGGCCCGTGGCCCTGTGATAATCCTTCATCCCAGAAAGAAAGAAAATGCCCATGTGCCTTATACCCAAGAATGAATTTCTTTCTCTTCCCTTGTTCGCTCAATTGGCTTAGTGGTTAAGAAGCTGAGCTGGGAGACTGGAAGGTCCGGGTTCGATACCCGAGGGCTGCAGTGATGGATCTCGGGGGGGGGGGGGACATGAAAGGAGCCTCCTTTGGGCGTCCCCTGAGTGGAGTTTCTCCAGCCAAAAATCCTTTAAACCCGGAGTAATTCCTGGCATGGAATTTATTTACGTATTTGCTAAATGTGGTTTTAAACCACTTGTTCTGAACAGATCTGCAACTTGCCAAATTCCTTGGTTTTCTCTTCTAAGGAAGTTATTGGTTCAGTCGCCGAGTTCTTTCGTTCTGTGGTTCTTATTGCTGAAAAAGTAATGCAAGTCAATAATATTTTTATTTTAAGAAGCCTTTCCAAATAGCCACCCTACCCCATCCCCAGTGCAAATGACAAGGGATTATTATTATTATTATTATTATTATTATTATTATTATTATTATTATTATTATTATTATTATTATTATTATTATTATTATTATTATTATTATTATTATTATTATTATTATTATTAATGCAAACACGTATTTCTTTTTTGAGCTTCTTAAAAAAGGAATCGTTGCTGGGATTTGAGCAATTACACTGGGCTGAATGTGAATTGACTAACGGGGCTGAAATCCATATCGTTAGCCATCTAAATATTGTTTATCCAGTGGATGAAGAAAATCTATTGATGCGTGGTGTGGATAAGAAGAGAGCCGCCAGATGTGTGTGTGTGTGTGTTTTTGTGCGTCTGTTTATCTGTGTGTGAGTTATTTTCCAAGACTGCAAGAGTAGAGGCAGGTGCTGCCCCCTAGTGGAGAAAGATTTCTCTGCTGCAAAATGGCTTTCTGGGGTGGGGGACCCCAAATGGTCCAACGTGGGGGTGCTCTCTGGATAGTAAGGCTGGTTGACCATTTTGTCCCAGCAGCTTCATAGGGGTGGCCATTTTGTTTCTCCAGTGCCCTTGGAGGGGTGGGCCACATGAAATGGCGCTGGCAGCCAGATCTGGCCCATGGACCTTAGGTTAGGAAGCCCTACTTTAGGGGCACATCCACCAGGCCCCAACTCAAGCTTATTTTAGATCCAGAAATATTCCCAATATCATTCTGGGCAGAGGATTGGCAAGACAGCGCTTTAATTTGGCCAAGGTAAAAGACAGGCACACCTGGACCGCAGGTGCCTGTGAGCCAATGTGCAAATTGAGTACAGAATGCCACACATCATATCAATTCCAGAAGTCCTATCAAGTCCTTTGCCTTCTTTTCTCATTATCAGCCCCCACCATTGTGTAATCTCTCAAACGGATATCGGGACGAATTCTTCCTTCACTGGAAGGCATAAATCGAATCAATACAATACAGTTTGTATGTGCAGCTTCCCTGTATTCTTCTGACGCCATGATCTAATCAGAATGTCTGTAGCATCTACCATAGATACTCGAGTATAAGCCGATTTTTTTAGCCCCAAAAATGATCCCCCAAAAGGGGACTTGGCTTATACTCGGGTCTATGACCATGAGGGTCCCAGATCCGTGCCCAATTGAGATGTGCCAGCAATTTAATTAATTTTACTACATTTTCATGTACAGAGCGCCTTGCTTAGAGAGTAACTCGCTTAAACAGCAGAATTTTCTCTGAATGTTCACTTCAACCAAATCAACCAAAAACTTGCTTAACAAATAAATCGGGATTTGCAATCCCCCCCACCAGAAGTCACAATTGGTCACTTACAATGGTGTTTCGCTTCAAGAGCAAACTTGCTTCAAGAGCAATCCCTGTCGAACGCATGATGCTCTTTAAGCGAGGTATAACTGTATTTTGATTATAGAAACTCACTAGCAGCTGCTACATTTCCCACCCTTGGCTTATACTCTAGTGAATCTATTTTCCTGGGTTTTCAGGTCAAAGCTAGGTATCTCGGCTTATATTTGGGTCAGTATACTCAAGCATATACAATAGATGTGTAAATAGTATGTCTTTCTCAGGGTTAAAGGAAGCGGCCTCATCTACTTTCTACGTGAGGTTAAAAGTTAGTTCAACACTTCTAGATCTGGATTAATTCATATTAATCGAAATCTAATTGGTTTCTACACTATCCTTCCTTCCTTCCTTCCTTCCAGACCAACATCCCATTCCTACAGAACGTCTTGGGCAATGACCAGTTCCTCCGCGGCACGGTGGACACCCAGTTCATCGATGAGAACCCGGACCTCTTCAATTTGCGGCCTGGCCAGAACCGGGCGCAGAAACTTCTGCACTACCTGGGTGGGTGAGCCGCCGGAGGGGGTCCATGGGAGAAGTTGGGGGCCTAGTTATGCCACTCAGTAGTTGGATTATTGCATCGTGGCGCTGGGCATGGCAGGGGCAGCTGGGCCTGGGGCTCGGATGGAAACCTTACAGGGTTTGGATGTTGTAGGATGATGTTGCAAAGGCCTCACTTTTTCCCCTCCTTCTTCTCTTCTCCAGGCCATGTCATAGTCAATGGCCCTACCACTCCACTGCCCGTCAACGCCCGGCCGTCCTCCATTGACCCCGTGGTCCCTTCTGTCCCTTTGGGTGAGTCTGGGAGTCTGGGGGGAAAGGGGGGGATGTTGGACTGGGCCTGACCAGTAGCCAAGAACCTTTGGCACTCCAGCTGTTCTCGAACTTCAATTCCCAGAAGGCCAAGTCCCTGTGGATACACATGGATGGGTTTACTGCACAGACGCGCAGTATACCCATCTGTGTGGATCCACAGGGACTTGGCCTTCTGGGAATTGAAGTCCAAGAACAGCTGGAGTGCCAAAAGTTCACCATCACAGGACCAGTGGGACGGCATGCCTGAAATCTTTGCCCCTGGTGACCTTTGACCTAGGTCATTGACCAGCCGCTGCCCTCGAAGGAGACCCGGATGGCCAAGATTGGGAGCAGAATTCAATTTTTGCCAAGCCAAAGGGCAAGGGAAGACGGGCGTGATTCCCTCCCTCCCTCCTTCCACGCCACCCTCGTTAACACCTGCTGAATAATTCCTGGCTCTTAATAAGCAGCCATCATCAAAGTCTTCCCCTGGCAGGGCGTGTGTGCGCGCGCCTGTGCGTGGGCAGACGGGTCTAATAGCTGCCTGATTTGCAGCCCGCCTGCTTTTTATGATTGATACGTGAGCCTCAGCTTAATTATATTGGATTCCAGACCTTGTATCATTATTACGGCAGTTTATTTTCCTTTGTCAGCCTCTAATCCCCAACCTAAGCCAAGCATTAAGAGAATGAAAATAAGGATGTTTAAATCTTATTAAATCCCCCCCCCCTGAGTTTGTGGTTAAACACACACACACACACTGCTTTGCCTCTGCTGGTTCCAGGTTTATGATGTCCTTACTCCCCTGGTGACCCTGGAAGAGCAGGCACAGGTGAAGGGGCTTCAGACAGATACACACACACACCTTTGAGAAGCCGTCCATCCACCCCATCTTTCTGCCTTCTGGCCATGCAGGTCAGCCTCCGGCCGGTTTCCGGGACATCCTTCTCCGCGAAGGTCCAGCTGGCTTCGCCAAGGCCATCCGCCAACACCAGGGCCTTCTCCTGATGGACACCACTTTCCGCGATGCCCACCAGTCGCTGCTGGCCACCCGGGTCCGGACCCATGACCTGAAGAAGATCGCCCCCTTTGTGGCCCACAACTTCAGCCCCCTCTTCAGCATAGAGAACTGGGGAGGTGAGCGGTCAGCCTGCGGCCGGCCGTCAGGCGGGCTGGTGCTGGGTTCGAGACCTTCCTGGGGAAGGAAGGAAAGAGTGTAGGGGAGAGAAGGGAGAGGGCAGACCCCACCCCACCTGCCCTGTATTTCAGGGATTCTCAACCTGTGGGCCAAATGAGGCCCATGGCACCCTTTCATGTGCTCCCCCTTGCTGCCTCCACCACACCAGGAAGTGCCATGGGGTGGACGAAGGGCAAAATGGATGTCCAGCCCCCGAAGTGGCCCCCAGCTTTTAAATGTTGAGAACTCCGGGCCCTATTTTGTGCTTATATCGGAAATGGAGGGAGAAGCATCTTTCTGGATCTGCCCCTGCTAAAGTCGTCTTGCAAAAAACGACTGTTCATGCCCAGTTCTTGTGCCCAGGAAAAGAGGTTAAATGTTTTTCAAAGTCCATTAACAGTTCAAAAGCAAGAAATTGCAAGTAGATAACTAGGTACCCCTTTTGGTGGGAAAGGTAACGGTGTTCTGTGCTCTTGGGCATCTAGTCTTGCCTGCCGCGTGACCCTGGAAACGTCTGCAGAGGCAGTCAGCACTGGCTCCTAGGGAGATGAGCACAAACCGTAGAGTCAGCTTTGGGGAGACCCTGTCAGAAAGAGAGGGAGAGGGAGGAAGGCCCAAGGCAGCTGGCAAATTAAAGACGCCTTATCTCCTGCCCACAGAGGCAATAAGTTACCCTCATTAAAAAAGCCCCTTAGCCACGTGACAATAGGATTAAAAGATTGGTAATTAAAACCTCTCCATTAAAACAGTAATGCCTGATTTAATTGCAGGAAGGGGGAAGAGAGAGGGGGGCCAGGCATGAGGCAAAAGCTGTCCTGGGAGGTTCCCAAACTATGCCGGTCCCTCCGGAGGAAACGGCTCAGCCATTTGGCCTTCCTCCCATTCCATGGGGGGAGGGAGGCCTGGGGGGGCATTCACCCCAGGTCCAGACTTTTGGGTGGGGGGCTGGAAAGACCCTGCCGCCATCACCACCACCTCCACCCAGATAGCACCAGCGTGAGATTTCATCCTGTCAATGAATCTTTACTGATGCTCTGTATGTGTCCCTTCCTTCCTTCCTGTCTTCCTTCCTTCCTGTCTCTCTCTCTCTTTCTTTCTCTCTGTCTCTTTTTCCTTTCTCTTTCTTTCTTCTTCCTTCCTTCCTTTGTTTCTCTCTCTCTTTTTCTCTCTTTCTCTGTTTTTCCTTTTTTTCTTTCTTACTCTTTCTTTCTCTCTCCCTTCCTTCCTCTCTTTCTTTTTTCTCTCTGTCATTTTCTTTCTTTCTCCCTTCCTTCCTCTTTCTTACTCCCTTCCTTTCTTCCTTTCTTCCTTTCTCTTTTTCTTTTTCATTCTCTGTCTTTTTCCTTTTTCTTTCTTCCTCTTCCTTCCTTTGTTTCTCTCTGTGTTTTTCTCTTCTTTTTTCTTACTTGCTCTTTCTTTCTCTTTCTCTCTCTTTCTTCCTTCCTTCCTCTCTCTTTCTTTTTCTTTCTTTCTCTGTCTCTTTTCCTTTCTTTCTTTTCCTACCTACCTTCCTTCCTTCCTCTCTCTCTCTCTCTCCCTTTCTCTCTCTCTGTTTCTCTTCTTCCTTCCTTCTTTCCTTCCTTTCTCTTTCTCTCTCCTTTCTTTCTCCCTTCCTTTCTCTCTATTTTTCTTTCTCTGTCTCTTTTTCCTTCCTCTTCCTCCCTTCCTTCTTTTGTTTCTTTCTCCCTCTCTTCCCTCCCTTCCTCCAGGGGCCACTTTTGACGTGGCCATGCGCTTCCTCTACGAGTGTCCCTGGCAGCGCCTTGAGGAGTTGCGCCAACTCATCCCAAACATCCCCTTCCAGATGCTCCTGCGTGGGGCCAACGCCGTCGGCTATACCAACTACCCCGACAACGCGGTCTTCAAGTAAGCTTCTGACTGCCCGGCTCCCTGGGAGGAAGGAGGAGGGTCTGGGAAGTCCACCTGGCTCTATTGGGGGTGGGGGGACACTGTGACCCACAGGGTCCTCATGGAAGGGGCCTGAATGACCGGGAGTAGTGAAGCAAAGAGCTTTCTTGCCCCCAGAAAACTCTGGAAGGACCATTTTGGCTGTTCAATAAAGTCCAGGCGTTGGAAAAATCACCCCAAACCAAACAAAATCAAAGGAACAGAATTCCAGGGCTGGAAAGTGGGTTGGTTTTAATTGGGGGAGGGGGGACTTAGAGAGTCTCAAGGGCAGACAAGTGGCCCCCGACTCCCTAGATCCATGATGGCCAACCTTGGGCACTCCAGGTGTTCTTGGAGCCCAAAATCCCTGTGAATACACAGGAATGGGTTTACTGCAGTGGGGTCACAGAGACTTGGGCTTCTGGGACTTGAAGTCCAAGAACACCTGGAGTGCCAAAGTTGGCCATGACTGCCTTAGAAGGGATTGGGGAGAGGTTTGCAAATTAACCTGCCCAAGGGGCTAGTCCTCAAGAGGGTGGCCCACAGAGGGAAGCAGAGGGAGAGAATTAGCAGTCTGCAAAACCTTATTAGTTCCTGGCTCTTATCCTTCCTTCCTTCCTTCCTTCCTTCCTTCCTTCCTTCCTTCCTTCCTTCCTTCCATCCATCCATCCATCCATCCGTCCATCCATCTACTGATTTCCTTCCTTCCTTCCTTCCTTCCTTCCTTCCTTCCATCCATCCATCTACTGATTTCCTTCCTTCCTTACATCTATCTACTGATTTCCTTCCTTCCATCCATCTACTAATTTCCTTCCTTCCTTCCATCCATCCATCCATCTATCTACTGATTTCCTTCCTTCTTTCCATCCATCCATCTATCTACTGATTTCCTTCCTTCCTTCCATCCATCCATCCATCTACTGATTTCCTTCCTTCCATCCATCCATCCATCCATCCATCTATCTATCTACTGATTTCCTTCCTTCCTTCCATCCATCTACTGATTTCCTTCATTCCTTCCTTCCCCTCCATGGCAGGTTCTGTGAAGTGGCCAAGGAGAACGGGATGGACATCTTCCGGGTCTTTGACTCCCTCAACTACCTGCCCAACATGCTGCTGGGGATGGAGGCGGCCGGGCAGGCCGGAGGGGTAGTGGAGGCTGCCATCTCCTACACGGGGGACGTGGCCGACCCGCAGCGTACCAAGTACACCCTCGACTACTACCTCCAATTGGCTGAAGAGCTGGTCAAGGCTGGGACCCATATCTTGGCTATCAAGGTAAGACTAGGGGATGGGGTGAGGGGCAAAGATAAAAGGACTCTCCCACCTATCCACCCACACACCCTGGAAGAGGGAGAGCAAAACCTGTGTCTGTATGTGTGTGTGTCTATGTGTTTGTGTACACTGTGTGTCAACACCAGGGATTCCCAACCTTTTCAAGCCAGGGGCCCGGGGTCACATGCTCTCTGTCAGCTTTGAGGGCCGGACGGCCATTTTGCCCTGCCTCCACAATGGGGGCGGCCATTTTGTCCCGACGGCTTCAAAAGGGTGTGTGTGTGTGTGTGTAGCCATTTTGTTTCTTGAATGCCCTTGGAGTGGGCCACATAAAATGGCACCGTGGGCCGGATCCAGCCCACAGGCCTTAGGTTTGGAACTCCTGGTCTACAGTGTGGGTGTTTGTGTGTGCGCTGGGAGTGTGTCTACACAGTGTGCCTGTGCGTGCATTGTGTGTCCACTCTGTGTGTTTCTGTAGTGTCTCTGTGTGTGTTCCTCCGTTTGCGGCTTGCTCAAGGGCAGGAAAAACCTGCCCACCTGCTCTTTCTGCCAGGCCTGGCCTGGCCTACCTCCCAGAGATGTTTGTGGGGATGCTGTGGAGAGAAGCCTTTTCGGCCCACCATCAGAAGCGAGTTAATTAAGCTGCCAAGAATCACCCAGAGGTGCTAATTAACCCCAGAGGTGCGGATCCTGTTTAACTGAGGGCCCCGATCCCTCCTGCGCCTCCCTCTGGCCTCTGCTGCACCCGTGATTCCTCACTTTCTCTCTGTGGCTCCTCCCCGGCTTCATTGTCTTCAGCCCCCTAGCTTTGCCCCCCTCCCTGAGCCCCCCACCCCCCACCTGCCCATCCACCCCATTCCTTCCCCCCTCCCTGACTCCTGGGCCTCTCCCCTCTTTTTCTCCCCCCCTCCCACAGGACATGGCAGGGGTGCTGAAGCCTCGGGCATCAACCATGCTGGTGACGGCGCTGCGGGAGCGCTTCCCCAACATCCCGCTCCACGTCCACACGCACGACACCTCCGGGGCTGGCGTGGCCTCCATGCTAGCCTGCGCCGAGGCCGGGGCCGACATCGTGGACGTGGCCGTCGACTCCATGTCGGGCATGACCTCCCAGCCCAGCATGGGAGCCCTGGTGGCTTGCATGCGGGGCACCGAGCACGACACAGGTGAGTGGGTGGACCGGAAAGGAAGAAGTGGGCCAGGCAGGATCAGACCACGGACCTTGGGCAGGATGGGAGCTCAGACTGCCATTCTAGTGGGTTTCCTTCACCAAAAGCAGTGGGAAGGGGAGGGGATGGTGAGGATGATGATGAGGGATGGGACCTCCTGGGCCAGGGGTCTGATGAGACCCAAGAGGCGGGAAAAGGGATGTTAATGTGGTTTCATCATCTATGGCAGAGGGCTCCCATCCTAAGGCTCCTGGGCCAGATCCGGCCTCTGGTAGCATTTCATGTGCCCCACCCCTCCAAGGGCATTCAAGAAACAAAATGGCCACCTCGTTTGAAGCTGTTGTGACAGAATGGCTGCCCCCATTGTGTAGGCAGGGCAAAATGGCCGTCTGACCCTCTGACTGAGAGGTGTGCCCCCCCTGCCCCCCGGCTTTTAAAAAGTTAGGAACTCCTGATCTGTGGGACCCATTTAGGAGGAACAGCAACTAGAATCATGAGGTGGAGCTGTGGTGGCTTCAGTGGTGGAGGCGCTGAACTCAACAACCGCAGATGAGCAGTTTGAGACCCAAGTGGTACATGACGGAACAAGCCCCATCGTCTGTCATGGCTCCGTCCAGTTCGAAAGCAAGAAATTGAAAGTAGATAAATAGGTACCACTTCAATGGAAAAGGTTACAGCGTTCTGTGCACTCTGGTGTATAGTCATGCCTGCCACATGTCCACAGAATCATTTGCAGATCAAGACAGCGCTGGCTCTTGGGCTGTAAACAGTTAAGCACTGAACCGTAGAGTCAGATACGACTGGCTTTTGAGCACGGGCAACCGCTTTTACCTAGAACAGGGATGGCCCACCTTGGCACTCCAGGTGTTCTTGGACTTCATTTTCCACAAGCCCCAGTCCCTGTGAATCCACACAATGATACCCATTTCTGTGGATTTCAGAGACTTGGGCCTCTAGGAACTGAAGTCCAAGAACATCTGGAGTGCCAAGGTGGGCCATCGCGGGAATAGAACACCCTACAAAACTATATGCTAAAAAGCAATTCAATGCACTGTATGTCAAGATGAAAAAACTATCTTTAAAATTCTATTTTTAAATACTGTAAACGATTGAAACTTAGCAGGATGTCATCCAAATTTTGTGCCCCCCCTCCCTGTCCCCTGCTCTGGACTCCCCCCCCCCCCGGGTCTCTCCTCCTCTCTGGGTGTTTTAGCACCGTCAGCAGAAATTAAAAATGGATAGGAGTCTAATTAGGAATTCCAGGGAGGAGGAGGAGGAAGAGGCGTTTCTCAACCAGAGGCATTTACAAATCATGGGGGCACGGATGTAATTCATAATAACTGAACTGAAGTCCAGGAACACATACAGTCAACCCCATTCATGTGGATTCACAGAGACTTGTGCTTGTGGGAATTGAAGTCCAAGAACATGTGTAGTCAACCCATTCGTATGGATTCAGAGACATGGGCTTGTGGGAACTGAAGTCCAGGAACACATGCAGTAAACCCATTCATGTGGATTGACAGAGACTTGGGCTTCTGGGAATTGAAGTCCAAGAACACATGCAGTCAATCCATTCGTGTGGATTCACAGAGACTTGGGCTTGTGGGCATTGAAGTCCAAGAACACGCATAGTCAACCCATTAGTATGGATTCACAGAGACTTGGACTTGTGGGAATTTAAGTGCAAGAACATGTGTAGTCAACCCATTCATGTGGATTGACAGAGACTTGGGCTTCTGGGAATTCAAGTCCAAGAACAGCTGGAGTGCCAAGGTTGGTCATCATGGGTTTAGGCATTTCCGTCCGGTCTTCTGTCCTGACTCTGATGCTTTCCATTGAAGGGTAGGATTGAGTAACGCCTAACGGTGGTGGTGATGGGTCAGGGATGCTTCTGCCCCAAGTCTGGAGGGGGCTGGAGCCCATAGAAAGCAACCCCTGGACGGACGGACGCGCACGCGCACACACACACGCACGCGCACGCACACACACACACACACACTCTTCCGTCTTCTACTTTAGGTATCCAGATGGAGAAGGTCTTTGACTATAGCGAGTACTGGGAGGTGGCCCGCGGCCTCTACGCCCCCTTCGACTGCACGGCCACCATGAAGTCAGGCAACGCAGACGTCTACGAGAATGAGATCCCGGGGGGCCAGTACACCAACCTCCATTTCCAGGCCCACAGTATGGGGCTGGGGAACCGGTTCAAGCAGGTCAAGGAGGCCTACGTGGAAGCCAACCAGATCCTTGGAGACCTCATCAAGGTGAGCTGGCCAAAGGACTTCCTTCCCATGGAGACCCAACTCTTCCTCCTCCTCCCTTGCCTTCATCACGCAGTGACCTCTGACCTCTCCCCCCTTCCTACACAGGTGACCCCCTCCTCGAAGATTGTGGGCGACCTGGCCCAGTTCATGGTCCAGAACAACCTGACGCGGGAGGAGGTGGAGGCCCGGGCGGACGAGCTCTCCTTCCCACTCTCGGTGGTGGAGTTCCTACAAGGCTACATCGGCATCCCCTACGGGGGCTTCCCAGAGCCCTTTCGCTCCAAGGTGGGCTTCCGGGGGGGTGGGGCTCTTGGGCCCCCTTGGGAACGTTGGAGGGGTGGAAGAAGGACCATTCAGGGGGGATCTCAATAGAATCTCTGCCCAAGTCATGTATTGGTTTCCTAATATGGATCAAGAGACTTGAACCCAATTTCACAAAAAGAGATGAGTTTCTTTGATCTCCGGGTGGGATTTCATGTCTTCCCCCCTAAATATCTTGGCTGGGGGTTCATCTTCAGCTGAGCCAGAGAAATCCTGTGGGGACACCCCCACCCCAAGATGAGTGGGTTTTGCTCAGGTGTTTGCCTTTTGGAGTAGGGACTCCAAAGCCCAGGCTCCACGGCCAGACTGCTCTCCAGACAGCTTCTCTTGGGATTAAAGTTCCCATGATCCACATCCAGCATGGCCAGGTGATCCTGCTATGGGGACAGAGTAGACTATTGCTAGCGACTCAAGGCTGGTCATCAGGTGGCGAATGTAACACTGGGGGTGGGGTGGGGGACCAGCCCTGAGGGAGGGGTCTTTGGGGGTGAGGGCCCTCCATCTGATACTTTCCTCCATCATTTCCAATCCCCCCTCTGACCTGCCTCCTCCCCCCAATTTCCAGGTGCTGAAGGACCTGCCCCGGGTGGAGGGTCGCCCGGGGGCCTCTCTGCCCCCCCTTGACTTTGTGCAGCTGGAGAAGGACCTGCGTGAGAAGCACGAGGAGATCACCCCCGAGGACGTCCTCTCGGCCGCCATGTACCCCAAAGTCTTCCAGGAGTTCAAGGACTTCACATCCAACTTCGGGCCCGTCGAGTGCCTCAGCACCCGCCTCTTCCTCGACGGCCCCAAGATTGCTGAGGAATTTGAGGTGACCAGCTGACCGGGGGGCAGGGGGTTTGAAGCCCGGGAGGGTGGACTCTGGTGGTACCTCCTTTCCCCACTGATGGGAGGGAAGGAAGGAAATCAATAGACCAATCGATAGAAGGAAGAAAGGAAATGAATCAGTAGACTGATGGAAGGAAGGAAAGGAAATAAATCAAAAGACTGATGAATGGAAGGAAGGAAATCAGTAGACCAATGGATGGAAGGAAGGAAGGAAATAAATCAATAGACTGATGAATAGAAGGAAGGAAGGAAATAAGTCAATAGACTGATGAATAGAAGGAAGGAAGGGAATAAATCAATAGATTGATGAATGGAAGGAAATAAATAAATCAATAGACTGATGAATGGAAGGAAGGAAATAAATCAATAGACTGATGAATGGAAGGAAGGAATGAAATCAGTAGACCGATGAGTGGAAGAAAGGAAGGAAATAACTCAGTAGACTGATGAATGGAAGGAAGGAAAGAAATCAGTAAACTGAAAGAAGGAAGGAAATAAATCAATGGACTGATGAGTGGAAGGAAATAAATCAGTAGACTGATGAATGGAAGGAAGGAAAGAAATCAGTAGACCGATGGATGGAAGGAAGGAAAGAAATCAATAGACTGATGAATGGAAGAAAGGAAATAAATCAGTAGACTGATGGATGGATGGATGGAAGTAAGGGTGGAAGGAAATAAATCAGTAGACTGATGGATGGATGGATGGAAGTAAGGGTGGAAGGAAATAAATCAGTAGGCTGATGGATGGAAGGAAGGAAGGAAATCAGTAGGTGGATGGAAGGAAGGAAGGACAGACAAGATCTCTGAAGCTATCTGGCCCTGGTTCAGCCCTGGAGACCTTGGATGCCTGACCATAATGCTCAGGGATTCCCCTCTGGAGTGGGGGTGGGTCCTTAAGGTTGGAGGGAAGGAGATGCCTTGGCAGTGGCCCTTGTAGGGTCTTGGGCGCTCCCTCCCTGACCTCTGACCTCCGCAGGTGGAGCTGGAACGTGGGAAGACCCTCCACATCAAGGCCTTGGCATTAGGGGACATCAACAAGGCCGGCCAGAGGGAAGTCTTCTTCGAACTCAACGGGCAGCTCCGCTCCATCCTGGTCAAGGACACCAAAGCCATGAAGGTGAGACTCACAAGCCACCCCATCGGGGAAGGGGGGGACCAAGAGGAGGGTGGGGTGGGGGTGGCTGGATTTACCTTCTCACGATGCCACAATCTCAACTCCATCCTTTTGGTCCTCAGGGAAGTCAGGCTTGACTTGTTCTCCTCGAAGAGTTCACCACTGTTTCTCTTCACATGAAACCATTCCAGGGTCTCTTTGTCTTTTAAGGACTCGTACAATATATAATTTCCAAATTAGGAACCCTCTTAATTACACTCAGTTGCACAAAGTATCCAGGCTGATTATCCTGGCTTCCCTTCCGTACGGGTCTCCCTCTCTCTTAAACCTTACTCTTAGCCCTCTTGTAGAGTCTATACAGCCGTGACGGCCAACCTTGGCCCTCCAGCTGTCCTTGGACTTCAATTCCCAGAAGCCCAAGTCCCTGTGAAGTTTAATTTAATTTTCACACTTATATCCTGCCCAATCAGAAACCCAACTCAGGGCGGCTCACATGGTAACTATCCAAAATACAATAATGCAATATACACACAAAATTATACAATACGCATCCTACAAAAACAGCACATAATAAATAATAATAATAATAATAATAATAATAATAATAATAATAATAATAATAATAATAATAATACACAACCAATATCCAATTTATAGTAACAATATGCACAAAAATTATACATATCCTACAGAAACAGCCCATAACAATACTAATGATATACAACCCTATAACACAGGGGTGCCCAAACATTTTGGGCCATGGGCCGATCATGTGGTTCAGGGAGCTGGTCACTAAGGCCCAGGGGCCGGATGCGGCCCCCGGCGCCAATTCATCCAGCCCCTGAAGCCCTCATTCCTGGAAACGGAAGTAAAATGTGCCCCATCCCGGCGTTTTTTACTTCCACTTCCAGGAGTGACGAGGGCTTTGGGGGCCGGATGAATTGGCGTCGGGGGCCGCACCCGGCCCCCGGGCCTTAGTTTGGTCACCACTGCTATAACACAGCAATGCAGTACTGCGGTGGCCTCTCCACCCTGGCCAAAAGTAAGTCCAGAGAGCGGGGTGGTAAGATCCTGCCACCCACTGCCATAGAGTCCTTTCTAAGTCCACACAAATGGGTTTCCTGCGCAGCCAACCCCTCAGGGGGCCAGATCCAGCCTGCAGGCCTTAGGTGGGAAACCCCCGAACCAGATTGTTTGTTTTCTCAATGGCTTTTCTGGTCTGAATGTGGTCCTTCCAGGAGATGCACTTCCACCCGAAGGCCCTGAAGGACGTGAGGGGCCAGGTGGGGGCCCCGATGCCTGGCAAGGTGATCGACGTGAAGGTGAAAGAAGGGTCTCCCGTAGAGAAGGGGCACCCCCTCTGCGTCCTGAGCGCCATGAAGATGGAGACGGTGGTCAACTCCCCGCTGAGTGGGACAGTCAAGAAGATACACGTCAAGCTGGACATGAGCCTGGAGGGCGATGACTTGATCCTTGAGATTGAGTAGACATGGGGGGGGGGGGGACTGGCTCAGAGAGAGACCCCCCAAAAAAGAACACCACCACCACCCTGGACATAACAAACCACAACAACCTCCCCTCATCATGACGCCCCCTCCTGCCCCAGAAATATCACTGTGCCGCCGCCTCCTCCCCTAACTGCCGCCCCCTCCTCTCAATGGACCTCAAACCCCATCCTCCCCCTCTAGAGATGCGAAGGAAGGGGAGGGTCTTGTGTCTTAAGGCAGGGAGGGGCTGCCAGGATTCCCCCCCCCCAGCCAGCCAAGGAAGGAAGAAGCCATTTCCATCTCCCTTTATGCCCCAGTGTGAAAGGATGGAGAAAATAGGATTGGGGGTGGGTGGGGGTGGACCCCCCCTAACTTTACACCCTCTCCCCCTCCCTCCGTGGACCAGTTGGGGCAAAGAGGGGAGGAAGCAAGGCCTTCTGAGACTGCATTTTCCATTCCCACCCCCCCTCACATCATCCTCAGCACTATCCTTCCCTCCTGCCCCATTCCGGGTCTGGTTTATGGCTACCAGGTAATCTCCAGCATTGGCTTGGTTTTGCTGAAATTGGGGAGGGGGCTTAGGACCCCCTCTTCTGACAACCCCTCCCTTTGCCAAATCCTTTTTGGGGAGTGGGGTCTGACCCAGATTGAGCCCAAAAGGTTAAATCCTCCATCGGAGGGGCTGAAGGACCACTTGTGGCATTTGGAGGGCGTCTTGTTTGTTTACAGGGTGGGTTACCAAGATTTGGGAGGGGGGTTGGGGGTGTATGTGTCAAATGGGGAGGGGGGACTGTGGGCGCCTCTCCCCTTCCCCTGGTGAGGGAGCAAAAGGGGGTGGCGGAATAAGCTCCAGGGGTTCTCCTTCGCCACCGGCCAGCTGGGCCAGAACCCGGAAAGAAAAGGACCCGCCGAGGGTCAAGACCAGGACCCACAAAGGGGGGGAGGAACAAATGAATGAAGCCCTCTGCAAACAGTCCTCCGCCTCTGCCTCTCTTTCTCTCCCCCCTTCCCTGATATCCCATAATATTTCCCTGGTAGTCTCCCTTGCTCAAAAGCCAGCCGTGTCTGACTCTAGGGCTCGGTGCTCATCTCTTATTTATAGCCCTGTCTGTGTACTGCATGCGTTTTTGTGGTCACATGGAAGGCTGTTGCCTTTCCCACCGAAGCGGTACCTATTTATCTACTTGCAGTTTCTTGCTTTCGAATTGCTAGGTTGTGGCAGGAGCCAGGACGGACGTGTAGCGCCCGAGTCTCGAACCACTGACCTGCCAACTATCCGGTTGTCAAATCCAGTGTCTTAACTGCTCAACCACCGCCAGTCCTCGGTTTCCCTTCTTAGGAAAGATCAAAGAGATGGTTTTGTGCTGCAGGCCCACAGAAAGGTGATCTGAATGACTCTGGAGCAGGGGTTGGCGAACCTTGGCATTCTCAGGTGTCCTTGGACTTCAGTTCCCAGAAGCCCAAGTCCCTGTGAATCCCCATGAATGGGTTGGCTGGCACTCCCAGGTGTCCTTGGACTTCAATTCCCAGAAGCCCAAGTCCCTGTGAATCCTCATGAATGGGTTGGCTGGCACTCCCAGGTGTCCTTGGACTTCAATTCCCAGAAGCCCAAGCCCCTGTGAATCCACACGAATGGGTTGGCTGGCACTCCTAGGTGTCTTTGGACTTCAATTCCCAGAAGCCCAAGTCCCTGTGAATCCACACAAATCTGTTATCTGGCACTCCCAGGTGTCCTTCGACTTCAATTCCCAGAAGCCAAGTCCCTGTGAATCCACACGAATGGGTTGGCTAGCCCTCTCAGCTATTCTTGGACTTCAATTCCCAGAAGACCAAGTCACTGTGAATCCACACCAATGGGTTTAGTGTGCAGACCTCTAGGTCAGTGATGCCATTCCAGCTGTAAACCCATTCATGTGTATTCACAGGGACTTGGGCTTCTAGGAATTGAAGTCCAAGAACAGCTTGGAGTGCCAAGGTTGGCCATCATGGCTGTAGAGTCTGTCCCTTGGAGTGAATGTTGCTGAAGAGCTTGGGTAGCCATCCCATCCAAGCCAATGGGTCCAAAAGGAGAAATGGATTACGGAATTCCAACACGCTCCCGTTTTGCAATGAACATGTTTTGGCGAAGGAGAATTGGGAGGGAGGGAGGGGGAGCGGAATGAAGACCCCTCCCCAGCCTGAAAGGTTTTTTCCCAGGGATGCCCAGGGGAAAGTTCAGGAAGGGAAGCCCTCAGGAGTCTAGGAGGACTGGAGGAAAAGGTCCTCCTGCGCAAGTCACAAGCCGTCCAGTGGTTCTGCTACAGCCATGTCGGTGCTTACCAACCTTGAGACGTAAAGTGCCATGACACCCTCTGGTCTTCCCATAGGGAGTAATGGGATTTTCCCAGGGCCTCCGGACTGTCCATACGGAATGACAGAAAGAGGGGTTTTTTTGGGTGTCTCTCTGTGTGTTTTCTGCCTGGTTTGGAATGAGTTTTCCAGAGCCACCTCACTATGGGCACATTTTACTTCTGCTTCCGGGAGCGATGAGGGCAGCATGGGCGGGATGAATTGGCATCAGGGTCCAGATCTGGCCCACTGGCTGGAATTTGAGCAGCCTGGGTGTAGTTAATACTGGGAAATTTATCCTACTCAGAGATGCTGTGTTTTAATGTTAAATTGGGTGGACCCAAGTCCACTTTGTCTGATCTAAGGAGATGAAATGGAGCAAAGAGTCAAGCCCTGCCTGGAGAAGCACTCGGGGCGGGCAAGGAAGAGGAGGAGGATGAAGAAGAAGAAGAAGAAGAGGACATTGGAGAGTAAACAAAATAAAAGGGCAAAAAAATGTTCTGGCACTTGAAAGACAAATTGCTGCATTTCGATGCTGCAGAACAACAGAAGCCTGAGTGGCTGTGGACCTCAGTGGATCAGTCTCCACTCAGTTCGGGCTCGGCAGGTACAAGGCATGGCGGAGTTTGGACAGTATAATAATGACGTGTCAGAAATTTCTTTGGGTTGAAAGGATTTTTCTCTGGAGAAACTCAACTCAGAGGATACCCAAATGAGGCTCCTTTCATAACACCCCAAGATCCATCATTCACACCAGTGGCGTACCATGAGGAGGCGAGGAGGGCCACCGCCCTGGGCGACACTTTTGGGGGACTGCAAATTTCACTTCACTGGTGTCCTGGGCCTTGCCTTCCCAGATACCCTGAATAATATCCGGGGAAATCACCTGACCTGCCGGATGCCCTGAATAATAGTCCAGGGAAATCACCTGCCTCCCCAGATACCCTGAATAATACTCCAGGGAAAACGTCCGCCTCGCCAGATGCTCTGAATAATAGTCCAGGGGAAAAGCCAGCCTCCCCAGATACTCTGAGTAATAGTCCAGGGAAATTGCCCACCTCCCCAGATGCCCTGAATAATACTCTGGGGAAAACTTCCGCCTCCCCAGATATACAGAATAATGCTTCGGGGGAAATACCTGCCTTGCCAGATGCCCTGAGTAATAGTCCAGGGAAATCGCCCGGCTCCCCGGATACCCTGAATAATACTCCGGGGAAAATACCTGCCTTGCCAGATGCCCTGAGTAATAATCCAGGGAAATCACCCGCCTCCCCAGATACCCTGAATAATTCTCTAGGGAAAATTCCTGCATTGCCAGATGCCCTGAATAATACTCCGGGGGAAATGCCCGTCTTGCTAGATACCCTGAATAATACTCCCGGGAAATAGCTGGCCCTCAAGGTGCCCTGAGTAATAGTCCAGGGAAATCGTCCGCCTCCACAGATACCCTGAATAATACTCCGGGGAAATCTCCCGCCTCCCCAGATACTCTGAATAATAGATTTGGAAAGCCACCCACCTTCGCAGATACATGGAATGTATCTGTCTGTATATTCATTTTGTATAGCCACCTCAATCGACGTGTGCGGGAGGAGGGGAGGGATGAAGCTTCATGAAACACACAACACTAAGTCCGGTCCAGCGGAGAACACACCCGAACTCACGTTCAAGCCTTTTTATTGTTACACTCGTATAAGGAAACGCTTACATCGAAAATCACAGATTGGCTATTAGGCTCACACGTCTATGGCCATTATTGGATGGTTATAGGTATAAGCTAATTTGGTTAATCCATAGCATGCTTGCCTCTTAGTATTCAGTCTCATTGCTTAGATGTTATGATGAATGCACACTCCCCCTCACTTGCTCTGGGACCTCTCAGGCGTTCAATCCAAGGTGGATTATCCCAAAATCCCCTCTTGAACTCACCCAAAGCTCACGGTAAGGAATGTATGTTCACCATTCGTTCTCAGCCACGCCCGGCTGACCAAAACCTGGGGCTTCTCTGTATACAGAGCCCAGCCAAGCTACTTTTATGAGAGGTAACGTTAAAAAAAGAGGCCAGTGGACTTACTGTCTGTTACCCCTGCATCCCATTTCCAATGAACATGCATTGATTGAAGAAAATATGTTTTATTGAAGTTGTAGCATGGTTCTTGATGAATCAGGTTACAGATCTCAGCATAGAAAAATAACCTAATCAAAATTTCGTTTTAGAGAAAGGATGCTTTAAGACATGTCCTCCCCTAAATAAAAAGAATCTATCTATCTGTTCTAAGTTACCATAATTAAGACTTCCAGAGATAATGCCTGGTTGGATGTCCTTCCTCCCTCATTTTGATGTTTCCTTGTCGACCACCATTTTCAAACTCCTTTTCTGGCCCTTTGCTGGACGCTCGCCAGGTATCAGGTGAACCTGGGTAATTAGGATACATCCTATCATATCATATCCCAGAATTGGGGTAAACAACTCTGATCCTATTGACGAGGCCTGGCGCCTCCCAGTCTGTTTCCTCCCATCCGGGTCCCAGGGAGTGAAAACAAACAAGTGGCCTTTTACTAGCACAAGAAGCCACATCTCTACTATAGACTAAAACCTGATAAACTCCATTTTGGATATGTGAAGGACTTGGGGCCTCATTTTATCACAGATGTGTAACAAACCACCCAAAAGCAGGAGATCTTTGAGCCCAAACCAAGCCGATGGACGCTGGATGTTTTCCTAGGCTACACAAAAGGTTGAAATGCCACGCCAAGAGCCTTGGACTCACTGCAACGGGGCGTCTTCATCAGTTTCCCACAGATGTGCACCTCTGGGCGGCATATAGTTTTCAATCCAGATACAGAATAACAGACAGAGAATAATAGCTCAGGGACATCACCCACCTTCGTATCTCCCGTGAATAGATTGGGGACATCACCCATCTTCACAGATCCCATGATCATGGACAGCCACACAACGCCTTATTGAGAACTCCTGGTGTAAATACTCTGGACAGTTTGGCTACAAACACACCGTCACGGGACAGGATTTGTTCTGTCAACCCACTGGTTTGGCGTCTCTTAATTTGCTCAGGGTGCAATGCATGTCTTACATATCCAAAATGAGGGGAGGGGGGGTTTCATTTGGGCATACCAGCGTTGGATCAGGACATGAAAGAAGAAGTACAATAATATCCATTGTTTAGTGAGGCTACTCAGCAACAACAAAACGTTGTTCATGGGGCAACTCCTGGCTAAGTCAAAAAGGCCACCTCCGCCTCTTCACATTTCCCTTCACCCAAGGATGGGGGGATATCCTACTGGTCTTGGGAAAAGGCAAATAGGATACAAAAGCTGTGGAGAAATTTTGATTACAGGTCATCTAGCTCAGGAGTGAAAACCTTCAGGTAGAGGCAACCTTCAGACCCAGTTAGGTAAGTTTTTTTTAAATTTATTTATTTAGATTTCTATGGCCACACCTATTGTCGTAGCGACTCTGGGCAGCTCACAATTCACAACCCAGTCACGATAAAATGGTCCAACTCCAAATAGGTCAATCTTAGAAGAAATCAACCCAGACTGCTCCTTAGAAGGGCAAATAGTAAAGATGAAGCTAAAGTACTTTGGACATCAAATGAGAAGAGAGGATTCGCTTGAGAAAGCCTTGATGCTTGGAAAGGTTGAGGGCAAAAGAAAAAGGGGGCGGCCAAAAATGAGATGGCTAGATGGTTGAGGAGGATAGGAGTGGCTGGCGGACAGTGGTCCATGGGGATGCAAAGGGCCGGAATCGACTGTGCGACTGAACAACAAAAACTCATTGAAAACCAAAAGAAATAAGGACCCAATTAGAAAAAACCATTATCAAAACGTTTTTAAAGCTAAGATCTGAAAATCCAAAATATAAGGGCCCTTTCGTTTCCTTTTAGGATCGTCTTCATCCGCTCCAACACTTCAAATCTTGCAGGGAGTTTTGAAATGGGGGTGGGAGGGCAAACCAGAGACGCAGATGCGGTGAAAAGGCCCCGATCACTGTCTGTGGAAAGCAATGGTCGGACCTGAGTGAAAACCCCGCCGCTCTTGCCTGGCCCTTACACCTACCCCGCTCTATGTTTGGGCACGTGCAGGGTCGGACCTGAGAGAAGACTGAGCCGCTCAGCTTCACTGCTCAGGTCCTCGTCTCGCCTAGGCTGCTCTCTGATTGGTCAGCCGTGGAGGCGTTTTACATAGAAGAGTCTCTCCCGCCCCCCCTTTGTGGCCACAAAGAAGTGCTGCTACAATGAGGGCAGCAAAAGGAGGTCCGGACATCGATTGGCTCACAAAAAGGACTTTAACTCTTGGCACTCAGTTTTACCACTGGAAGCCAAGCAGTGATGGGATGTCCCCGGTTCCAGACGGTTCCCTGGAATCAGTAGGACCAATTCCGGAGGGTTCTCCGTGAGGGGAGTCCACTTTTGGGGCGTCCGGTTCCGGACGCCTCACCAAAAGAATTTTTTAAAAAAAATTGGAGCTAAAATGGCTCCAATTGACTGCGCATGTGCAGAAACTCAATCTGACACATTGTGCATGCGTCAGATTGAGTTTCTGCACATGCGCAGTCAATTGGAGCCATTTTAGCTCCATTTTTTAAAAAAAAATTGTTTAGAGCTTTCAGGGCGGCGGCGGCGGAGGCGGCACCAGCCCTCTGAGAAGGGCACCTCCCCCGCGGCACGTTGAGGGCTGCCTGGGCCGTCCGCTGCCGACAAGCCCCATGCCCTGGTGACGCCCGGCGCGGCGTACCGCTGACGCCTCCTCCTCCGCCGGGCGCCGGCCTGTGGGCTGGGTGCCTGCAACCGCCGCCCGCCGCCGCCGGAGCTGCCGTTGGCTACATTCCTGTGGCCTCCTCCTTGGGCCGGTCCCTTTTTAGCCCGGCTGCGGCGCCTGGCGGAGGAGGAATGCAGGCGGTGGTGGTGCGGCATGGGGACAGCCCAGGGAGGCTCGGCAGCCGCAGCTGGAGCCGCAGCTGGAGCCACTGCTGCCCGCCGCCCATGGCCATGGCCGGAGCCGGGCTAAAAAGGTACCGGCGGCCCGAGGAGGAGGCCACAGGGGTGCAGGCAGCTCCGGCGGCGGCTGTGGACGCAGTCAGGGTGCCGGGTCCCAAGAAAGGTAAGCGAGGGGTAATTTATTTGTGTTTTGGGTGGGTGGTTGTTTTTATTTTATTTATTTATTTATTTATTTGTGTCTGGGTGGGTGGGCTGAGAGGGAGGGGTGTGTGTGTGTATGTTTATTTTTATTTTTTATTTATTTTTATTTTTGGCCCCGCCCACAATGTCATGACGTCATGACGTCGGCTTCGGCCATGACATCATGACATTGGCCACGCCCATGACGTCCGTGACGTCATGGCGTGGTAGTAGAATTTTTGTCATCCCATCACTGCTCATTATGCGAGTTTTTCGCGAAGTGAAACACTCATTAACCAAGGTTTGACTGTAATTAAAGAAAACAGTTTTTGGGACATTTGGAAACCATTTTTGGTGCATAAATTGAAAAACAATACAGGGAAGAAGCCAGCACAACTTTTATATATACCATCTTCCTCCACCTGGCCTCCACCCTTCCCTAGCCTGAAGCTCCCTATAGCCTGCTCCCCAGGGTAAGTGACTAACCTTAAGATGTGGTGTGTCTGTGTGAATTTTAATGTGTATTTAATACCTTTACCTATATTGGCGTACTACCACAGTTCCTAAAAAGGCCTGGTGGCCTGGCTTGGGGTTTTTAACCAAAGTCTTGGAGTTACCTCATCAATAAGCTACACCTGTGCTGTTCCCATTGGAGAACCCTTAAGGAGGCACAGCTGTTTTACATTTACATTAAGGCATATTATCCTAGAGAACTGGTTGGGCAAAGACTTAGAACCAGTGGTGGGATGTCAAAATTTTTACTACCCCACCGTGACATCATCACAGTGTGGTCGGAGCTAATGTCATGATGTGGGCTGAGCCGACATCATGACATCATGACATTGTGGGCAGGGCCAGAGAAAAATAAAAAAAATAAAAATAAACACACACACACCCCTCAACCCACCCACATGCACTCCGAGGGGTTTGTGTGTGTGTGAGGGGTAAGTGTATGTGTGTGCTTATTTTTATTTTTTTATTATTTTATTATTTTGTATTTATTTATTTTTTCTTTGGCCCCGCCCATGGCATCATGACATCATGATGTTAGCTCCGCCCCCACACTGATGACATCACGGTGGGGGGTAGTAAAATTTTTGACATCCCACCACTGCCTCTGCGGCACCCTCCGTGGAGCAAGGCGGGGCCAGACAGACGCTCCAAGAAGCCACGGCTCAGCAAAGCGGCCCCCCAGGAGGAGCACCAACCGGACGCTCTAGGACTCCCGTCATGTACTCTATGGGTCAAGCTGCGGGCTTACATAAACCGTAGCGTTCCTATGGTAACGAGGCAGGAAAAGTCGGTGCGAGAGCTGGAACGCTAGAGCGGGCGCTCTAGGACTCCCGTTCTCCACTCTATGGACCGGGCTTGGAGCTACAGGAAGCTGAAGCGTTCCCATGGTAACGAGGCAGGAAAAGGCGGGGCGAGAGCTGCCGGGCAGATAAGGCAGCGACGCTAGCGCGCCTCCATGGGGCACTTCCAGGCGGCGTGTCGGAGGACTGACCCTCTGGAATGTTTTGTGGGCGGGTGTCATAGGGGGAATTGCAAAGGTCTGGGGGGTAACCATTTATAATTAACCTTGTTAATTAACTCTCTTTCGTTACCTCCCCCTCCCGCCAACTTAGTACGTTTGATAAGAGTCAGGGCTAGGATGATATTTTGTGGGGGAGCTACAATGTTTTGATAAATAGCAATTCTCAGGGATATTATACGCTGAGCCTTTCCTTCTGCTCTTTCTTCTCCAGGAGTTGCTGGAGGCGAGAGATGGGAGTCCTCGTTGGACTGGATCACACGCGCTCTAAGCACCCGAAGCAAAGCAAACTCTGTCACCAATTCGTCCAGCCTGCACCACCCTCATCACTCCCGGAAATGGAAACAAAACACACTGTAGGGATCAACTGGTGTCAGGGGCCAGATCCGGCCAACGGGCCATAGTTTGGGCACCCCTGGTTTAAGCAAAGAAAATGGCAGCTTAAAATCTATTTCATCCTGTTGTAGCACAGATTGCAAGATGTGTTTTACTTCCACTTCCGGTGGAACTTCCCAGGAGAAGCTTGACCAGGATTTCCTTCTGTCCGTTCGTCTTTCCTTCCAAACCACCCCACCCACCATAGAAAAGACAGGGCCGGGTGGATTCTGTCTTGTTCCGCTTCTCTCTCACCACCTCCACGCCGTCCAGTCTTTTGTCCCTCTTGTCTTGGGGGGTGGGGATGGAAGGGACAAGTGCAAACGTCTTGGGGTAGCCTTTTTATAATTCTGTGTTAATTAACTCTCTCCCTTTCCTGTTGTACATCTGCAAGAGGGATTAGGACAGGGGTGCCCAAACTATGGCCCATGGGCTGGATCTGGCCTGTGATGCCAATTCATCTGGCCCACGAAGTCCTCAACATTCCCGGAAGCGGAAGTAAATCTGCTTCTGGGAGCAACGAGGACTTCGTGAGCCAGATGAATTAGCATCAGGGGGCAGATCCGGCCCACGGGCTACAGTGACCCAGCCCCATGAGCCACATGACCAGCCCACAGCTTGAAAAGCTTGGCCACCCCTGTTAGGGTGATATTTTGTTCAGTGTATCAGTTGGTCTTTTAGTTTGGGGTATAAACTCCTAGTGTTGGTGGCATGAAATTGATTAAAGAAATAAACCAACATCTAGGAGGAGAACAGCCGCAGCCTGTGTTTCAGCACTAGTAAATGTCATGAATTTGAATGATTTAATCATGTAAGCTCAAAAGTGTGTTTGCATGATTTAATCAATCATTCCGGTTTAAGTTTTGTAGCATTGAGTTGCATTTTCTTTAGTAGTTTCCCTAGAGAAGCATTGCATCATCTAGAATGGTTCACACGCTTTCACCTTAAGGCTCATCCACCCAAAGAGGGTGGGGGATATGTTCTTAGCCATTTTGCCAGGCCAGGATCTGGCCCATCTTGATAAAACGACCTTGGGAGATCTTGAGAGATAAGAGAAGTTTTATCTTGTAAAATCTCATCTCAAGGCCGTCACTTGACCTTGAACGCAGGGGCCACAAGATGTAGGAACGCATTCCTGAAGAACGTGCCATGCAGCGGAGAAAGGACACTTCGAAGGAAATGCAGCCATCAGAGCCATCCCCTGAGAGATCGTCAGCTGGAGGTTGGAGGGATGATGTCGGACGTAGGGAAATTCCCCAACTTTGGGACTTAGAGAAATCTTCAGCTGGCATTCTGAGAAAGCGACACTTAGAAAATACCGCATTATCATTTTCTAGATTCAAAGAGTTAGGAGAAATTGTGTATTTAGGAATAAATTAGCTAGAGAGGGCAACTAATGGATTTCATAGCTTGGATTTAAACCCAGAAGTGGGATATTTTATTTTGAAATTTTTGAACCAGACCCTTGATCTAGCTATCGATACGCTTTGCTTAGTAAAGGAGCAGGCTTTTTTTAAATGGACGTTGATTTTCTTTTTATCGAATAATCTTTATGACCACACAGGTCTTATTCCCAAAGACTTTGGAAGCTTTTTCCACACTCCTGGCATTTAAAAAGCTTCTCTCCTGTGTGTGCCCTTTGATGAGAAGCAAGGCCTGAACTGTGACTGGAGCTTTTTCCACAATCCTGGCATTTAAATGGCTTCTCTCCTGTGTGGGTCCAGTGATGTGATGCAAGGTTTCCACTTCAACTAAAGCTTTTCCCACACACCTGGCATTTAAATGGCTTCTCTCCTGTGTGGGTTCTACGATGTGAAGCAAGGTTTCCATCATTATAGAAGCTTTTTCCACAATCAAGGCATTCAAATAACTTCTAACCTGTGTGCATCCTGTGATGTGATACAAGGCTTCCCCTGTGACTGAAGCTTTCCCCACACTCCAGGCATTTAAATGGCTTCTCTCCTGTGTGCATCCTGTGATGTGATGCAAGGCTTTCCCTGTGACTGAAGCTTTTCCCACACTGCAGGCATATAAATGGCTTCTCCCCTGTGTGGGTCCTGTGATGTGATGCAAGGTTTCCACTTCGACTAAAGCTTTTCCCACACACCTGGCATTTAAATGGTTTCTGTCCTGTGTGTGTCTTGTGATGTGATGCAAGGTATGAACTTTGACTAAAGCTTTTGCCACACTCCAGGCATTTAAATGGCTTCTCTTCTGTGTGGGTCTTGTGATGTCTAGAAAGGCATGAACTATGACTGAAGCTTTTTCCACACTCCTGGCATTCAAAAGGCTTCTCTCCTGTGTGGGTCCTGTGATGTGTAGCAAGGTCTCCACTATCACGGAAGCTTTTTCCACACTCCTGGCATTTAAATGGCTTCTCACCTGTGTGTGTCCTGTGATGTGAAGCAAGGCCTGAACTATGACTGAAGCTTTTCCCACACTCTTGGCATTTAAATGGCTTCTCTCCTGTGTGAGTCCTGTGGTGTGAAGCAAGGTTTCCACTATGACTGAAGCTTTCCCCACACTCCAGGCATTTAAAAGGCTTCTCTCCTGTGTGTGTCTTGTGATGTGATGCAAGGTATGAACTATGACTGAAGCTTTTTCCACACTCCAGGCATTTAAATGGCTTCTCTCCTGTGTGGGTCCTGTGATGTCTAGCAAGGTTTCCACTGTGACTGAAGCTTTTCCCACACTCTTGGCATTTAAATGGGTTCTCTTCTGTGTGGGTCCTGTGATGTGATCTAAGATTTCCACTTCGACTAAAGCTTTTCCCACACACCTGACATTTAAATGGCTTCTCTCCTGTGTGGGTCCTGTGATGTCTAAAAAGGTGTGAACTACAACTGAAGCTTTTCCCACACTCCTGGCATTCAAATGGCTTCTCTCCTGTATGGGTCCTGTGATGTTCAGAAAGGTTTGAACTACAACTGAAGCTTTTCCCACACTCCTGGCATTCAAATGGCTTCTCTTCTGTGTGGGTCCTGTGATGTCTAGCAAGGCTGCCACTGTGACTGAAGCTTTTCCCACACTCTTGGCATTTAAATGGCTTCTCTTCTGTGTGGGTCCTGTGATGTGATCTAAGATTTCCACTTCGACTAAAGCTTTTCCCACACACCTGACATTTAAATGGCTTCTCTCCTGTGTGGGTCCTGTGATGTCTAGAAAGGTGTGAACTACAACTGAAGCTTTTCCCACACTCCTGGCATTCAAATGGCTTCTCTCCTGTGTGGGTCCTGTGATGTCTATAAAGGTTTGAACTACAACTGAAGCTTTTCCCACACTCCTGGCATTCAAATGGCTTCTCTCCTGTGTGGGTCCTGTGATGTCTAGAAAGGTGTGAACTACAACTGAAGCTTTTCCCACACTCCTGGCATTCAAATGGCTTCTCTCCTGTGTGGGTCCTGTGATGTGATTCCAGTTTTTCACTTTGACTGAAGCTTTTTCCACACTCCTGGCATACAAATGGCTTCTCTCCTGTGTGTGTCTTGTGATGTGATGCAAGGTGTGAACTACGACCGAAGCTTTTTCCACACTCCTGGCACTTAAAAGACTTCTGTCCTGTGTTGGTGCCTTTTTGTCCAGCAAGTTGTATTTGTTTACTGACACTTTTTCCACCTTCCATCTTTCCCGAGATTCCTCCCTGTTGTGTTATGATGTCCTCCCAGGCAAATTGCTGCTCCACATTCAGTAGCTACAGTTCTGCAAAAATATTAAGGAGAGAGGATGAAAAGTTACCTTGTTTGAGGAGCGGAAGCCCAATGAATCTTCAGTTTATAATTTTATAACAACAACTACAACAATAACAGAAGCTGTAGACTGATAAAGAATCAATTTTGACTAGGTTCTAGAACAGTGATGGAGAACCTATGGCAAGGGTGCCAGAGGTGGCACCCAGAGCCCTCTCTGTGGGCACCCATGATGTCACTCCAGTACAATAAATCCCCATATAATGAAGGCATCTTACAACAACAAAAGGAAATCAGGGGGAAATCATGCCCTGAAGAACAATTCAATTTTTCCTCACTAGCAAAAACATTTTCCCAGCCTGGCCATTATTTCGGCTGCCTGGTAAGACTCCACTGCTTCCCTCAGAAGAAGCGACCAGCACTGGCTGCGTACTTGCTACTTGCCTGCCTTCTTGCCTTCTCCCCTATAGCTGTCGGTGGTGGAGGCAGCTGGGTGAAGAGGAGCTGGGATTAACCCCCAAAACCAAACTGGAGATAGGGCGCACCTATGCTGGGCTGGGATCAGAGCTTTTTTTCGGGGGGAGTGGGGCGGCTCTTGCAGAAATCCTGGTCCCAGTCCTGGGGGGATGGGCAGGGATAAAAGGGGGTGGCCAGGAGAAAGAGAAACCTGGCAAAATTCATTTCCTCCTCACAAGGAAGACCAGCCTGCTGTGGAGACCGACCGGAGTTGGATGGCCCCAGGTGGCAGCTACCGTTCTACACTGTGTGTGTGTGTGTTTTGGGGAGGGGGTGAATGGAGTGGGTTGCGCTTGCATGAGGATACTACTGGGGGGAGAGTCTGCCTTCTTGTCTGCCTTCCTGGCATCAGTGAGAGGAAAGGGCGGGGCTGGCAGGCAGGCAGGCAGGCGTTCTCTTCCCCAGTGGTGGGATTCAATGTTCTTTTACTACCTACTCTGTAAATGGAATAACAGGCAAGTTTGGTCTTGGAACACAGAATGAAGCAGGGCAAAAGTTGATAGAGTTGTGCCAAGAGTACACACTGGTCATAGCAAAAACCCTCTTGCAGCAGCACAAGAGAGCACTTTATACCTGGACGTCACCAGGTGGCCAACATCGAAGCCAGATGGATTACATCCTCTGCAACCCAAAGGAACCCCGGCTTGCTGTAGAGACCGACCTGGGCTCGAAGCACCCGGTGGCTGCTTCTGCTCTCGGGTGGATAGGGTGAATGGAGTGGGGTGCAATTGTGTGAGAGAGCAATGTGGTGTGGGTAGAATATGCCTGCCTGGCACCCCTGAGAAAGAAGAGAATGAGGTGGGTAAGGAAGGGCAGGGGAAGCAGCTGACCCGGGAAGAGGAAGGAGAACATGCAGGAGTTGGGATTCAATTCTTTTTTACTACCAGTATGGGCGTGGCCTACTCTGTGGGCATGGCCAGCTGACTGGGTAGGTGTGGTCATGTGACTAGGTGGGCAATCTAGTCATGCCTGCCACATGACCATGAAAACGTCTGTAAACACAGACAGCACTGGCTCTTTGGCTCTAAATGGAGATGAGCACTGCACCCTAGAGTTGGATACGACTGGCTTTTGAGCAAGGGAGACCTTTACCTTTACTAACCACTTGCAACTAAACAGGGCCAAACTTCACAGCAAACTTGAATACCAATCAGTGACTTTGTCTTATAAAGTAAAGGTTGCCCTTGCTCAAAAACCAGTCGTACCCTACTCTAGGGTTCAGTGCTCATCTCTTGTTTCATAGCCAAAGAGCCAGCGCTGTCTGTTTCTGCAGACATTTCCATAGATGCGTGGCAGGCACGCCTAGACCCCGGAGTGCAAGGAATGCCTTTTACCTTCCCACCCCAGTGGTCCCTATTTATCTACTTGCAATTTCTTCCTTTCGAACTGCTAGGTCGGCATGAGCTGGGACAGAAATGGGCGCTCAAACCATCATGCTGACCCGGAACTGAACTCCAGCCTTCCAGTTAGTGAGCTCTGCATCTTAACCACTTAACCATCCCCCTCCACCACCACCCCTGACATACAAGGTGGAAGACTCACCCAGAAGGGGCAGCAGGAGGCTGGGTGGTTCGGGGACAAAAGGAGCACCTGTGCAGCGGTGGTGGCAGGAGCGTGTCCTGTTCCGGCTGTTCCTGCTCCCCGGGGCAGCAGTGGCGGTAGAAACAAAAGGAGTGCCTGGGGTTGTCACCAGCTGTGGCTGGTTCTCTTCCTCCTTGCAACCAGGAAGAGGGTGGTGTTCTGGGGTGGGGGCAGCAGATTAGCCTTGCCGTGTCTCTCTCTCTCTCCCGGCCACCCACTCTTTTTATCTCTGCATGCTTGGCTTAGGTCTTCTGAAGCAGCTGGTATGGGGTGCATGTGATGCCCGGTCTGGAGGGGTTATGGGGGTTGATTCCGTCAGAAACCCTGGTCAGGAATGTGGGCTTGGATCGAGGCTTTGGAAAGAGCTCCACCACCACCACCACCACCCCAAAGCCCCGAACCCAGGCCAGGGTGTGGCGTAGGCAGATGACTGATCCCAGGGCAGGAGAAACTGCTACCTCTCAAGCAAGCTGCTCACGAGACCCGAAAGGATCCCCCCCCCCAAGCCATGAACTCAGAGTGGAGCACTGGGCGCTACAGGCGAGGGCTTTTCGGGGGGGGGGGGCGTCCTGTTGGGAGCCCTGGTCCCAGCCCTGGGTGCATGCCAGGAAGGTGGGGGAGATAGAGACCTGGGAAGGCTCACCTGCTCCCCCCAACACCAGCCTGCTGCAGAGACTGACTGGGGCTGGGAGGCACCAGGCAGATGCCACCGCTCTCCGCTGGGGTGGGGTGTGTTGGGTGAATGGAGGGGAGGGTGCGTGTGAATGAGGGCACTTTGGTGTGTGTGTGTGAGAGAGAGAGAGAAAGAGCACACCTGCCTTCCTGGGGTCAAGGAGAGGAAAGGGAAGGAGGGATCCACATCCTCTTTTCCTTCCCCGGAGTAGCCATTTCACCTGCCCTTCCTTTCCCACCTCCTTCCCTTTCCTCTCAGGGAGGCCAGGAGGGCAGCTAAGCTCTCCCCCCCCCCCACGCTTGGGCTTCAGGTAACACAGGTAAAAGGGGGGCTCCATCCTGGAGCACCCCCAGAAATTCAGGTAACCTCTCCCTGCCCTCATGGTGTGATCTTAACACCCCCCCTGATTAAAACCAACCCCCCCTCCTCCCGAACAGACACAAATGGGAAATCGCCTGGGAAAGGCCTTAAAAGGGGGGGAGGGGGGCAGATGCACCCCCTCCTCCTCCTCCTGGGAAATGGGAGTTTCTCACACACACACACACACACCCAAGAAAGAAAGAAAGTCCTTTCATGTAAGGGAGGGAGGGGGGGGGAGACATGCAATCTGGATTTCAATGGAAACACACACACACACACACAGGTATGGAAATCTCCCCACCTCCCCAAATATAAGGGGGGCCCTCCCCGACCCGAAATCGCCCCCCTCCTCCTTTCCAGGGGTCCGGAATGGCTGGGGGGGGGGAACGGACTCTGGCAAAGCAACAAAGAAAGAGAGACAGGAAAAACGGGGAGACTCACCGAATCTCCCAGGGAAGAGTAACGCCGGGGGCAGAAAGTAACTCCGCCGTTCCTCTGGGGGGGGGGAAACGTGGCCCCTCCGTCCGTTCCTCTACTCGGGAATGTAACGCCACCCGCAGGAGCCAGAAGGGGAGAGAGACACGTGGGAAAGGACCACTTTCAGGTGCGAGAGAACCCGCCTCTTTCTCTATTTCCTCCCTCCGCTCTGATGCCTGTAACCCTTACTCAGCCACCCTCATCATGTTATGAAGGTAAAGGTTTCCCTTGCTCGAAAGCCAGTCGTATCCGACTCTAGGGTTCAGTGCTCATCTCTGTTTCAAAGCCGAAGAGCCAGCGCTGTCTGCTTCTGCAGACGTTTCCGTGGTCACAGTGGTAGACCGTGGTCATGTGGACTTTCTTAGAGTCAGGGCTAGGATCAGTGATGGGATGTAACAGGTTCTCACCAGTTCTCTAGAACCGGTAGTAACTTTTCCCAGTGCCCTGGAGAACTGGTTGCAGCTTTTGGGGGGAACCACCTTCGGGGCTTACCTTTTCACTGGTTCCCCCAGTGCGCATGCATGCCAAGCACTTGGTGTGCATGCATGCCTACAGTGCTTGACACATATGCATGGCCTCCTTGCTGTCCTCCCAAGCGGGGAGGAGGAAGAGAAGCTGCTAGCCTGAAGGTCCCTTTAGTCTTATCCCCTAGATATCCTAGAGAGCTGGTTAGGCAAAGACTAAGTACCTAATTTCTTTAACTGTTGAAAAGTTGAAAAGTGCCAAAATGAAGCCATCTTGTGGTGAGTTCATTCTGTAGTTCCTTCCATCTGACCTAGTGTGAGAAAGATTAGCCAGAATAAGCTTTAAGCTCTGGTTTAAAAGTTCTGGTTGATTTGTTTTGGGGGTGGTTGGGTGGGTGAGTGTATTTTAATGTATTTTTATTTATTCATTTATTTATTTAATTTACGGGTTTGTGTTGTGGGTGGGTTGAGGTGTGTATGTGTGCTTATTTTTATTTTATTTTTAATTATTTTTTAATTTTGTTTTCTTTGGCCCCGCCCACAACTGCATGATGTCATGATGTCAGCTCCGCCCACACTGTGATGAAGTCATGGTGGGGTAGTAAAATTTTTGACATCCCACCACTGGCTAGGATGATGTTTTGTGGGGGTGCTAGAATGTTTTGATAAATAGCAATTCTCAGGGATGTTATACGCTGAGCCTTTCCTTCTGCTCTTTCTTCTCCAGGAGTTGCTGGAGGCGAGAGATGGGAGTTGGACTGGATCACACGCGCTCTAAGCACCCGAAGCAAAGCAAACTCTGTCACCAATTCGTCCAGCCTGCACCACCCTCATCACTCCCGGAAATGGAAATAAAACACACTGTAGGGATCAACTGGTGTCAGGGGCCAGATCCGGCCCACAGGCCATAGTTTGGGCACCCCTGGTTTAAGCAAAGCAAATGGGAGCTTAAAATCTATTTCATCATGTTGTAGCATAGGTTGCAAGGTGTGTTTTACTTCCGCTTCCGGTGGGACTTCCCTGGAGAAGCTTGACCAGGATTTCCTTCTGTCCGTCCGTCTTTCCTTCCAAACCACCCCACCCACCATAGAAAAGACAGGGCCGGGTGGATTCTGTCTTGTTCCGCTTCTCTCTCACCACCTCCACGCCGTCCAGTCTTTTGTCCCTCTTGTCTTGGGGGGTGGGGATGGAAGGGACAAGTGCAAACGTCTTGGGGTAGCCTTTTTATAATTCTGTGTTAATTAACTCTCTCCCTTTCCTGTTGTACATCTGCAAGAGGGATTAGGACAGGGGTGCCCAAACTATGGCCCATGGGCTGGATCTGGCCTGTGATGCCAATTCATCTGGCCCACGAAGTCCTCAACATTCCCGGAAGCGGAAGTAAATCTGCTTCTGGGAGCAACGAGGACTTCGTGAGCCAGATGAATTAGCATCAGGGGGCAGATCCGGCCCACGGGCTACAGTGACCCAGCCCCATGAGCCACATGACCAGCCCACAGCTTGAAAAGTTTGGCCACCCCTGTTAGGGTGATATTTTGTTCAGTGTATCAGTTGGTCTTTTAGTTTGGGGTATAAACTCCTAGTGTTGGTGGCATGAAATTGATTAAAGAAATAAACCAACATCTAGGAGGAGAACAGCCGCAGCCTGTGTTTCAGCACTAGTAAATGTCATGAATTTGAATGATTTAATCATGTAAGCTCAAAAGTGTGTTTGCATGATTTAATCAATCTTTCCGGTTTAAGTTTTGTAGCATTGAGTTGCATTTTCTTTAGTAGTTTCCCTACAGAAGCATTGCATCATCTAGAATGGTTCACACGCTTTCACCTTAAGGCTCATCCACCCAAAGAGGGTGGGGGATATGTTCTTAGCCATTTTGCCAGGCCAGGATCTGGCCCATCTTGATAAAACGACCTTGGGAGATCTTGAGAGATAAGAGAAGTTTTATCTTGTAAAATCTCATCTCAAGGCCGTCACTTGACCTTGAACGCAGGGGCCACAAGATGTAGGAACGCATTCCTGAAGAACGTGCCATGCAGCGGAGAAAGGACACTTCGAAGGAAATGCAGCCGTCAGAGCCATCCCCTGAGAGATCGTCAGCTGGAGGTTGGAGGGATGATGTCGGACGTAGGGAAATTCCCCAACTTTGGGACTTAGAGAAATCTTCAGCTGGCATTCTGAGAAAGCAACACTTAGAAAATACCGCATTATCATTTTCTAGATTCAAAGTGCTAGGAGAAATTGTGTATTTAGGAATAAATTAGCTAGAGAGGGCAACTAATGGATTTAAACCCAGAAGTGGGATATTTTATTTTGAAATTTTTGAACCAGACCCTTGATCTAGCTATCGATACGCTTTGCTTAGTAAAGGAGCAGGCTTTTTTTAAATGGACGTTGATTTTCTTTTTATCGAATAATCTTTATGACCACACAGGTCTTATTCCCAAAGACTTTGGAAGCTTTTTCCACACTCCTGGCATTTAAAAAGCTTCTCGCCTGTGTGCGCCCTTTGATGAGAAGCAAGGCCTGAACTGTGACTGGAGCTTTTTCCACAATCCTGGCATTTAAATGGCTTCTCTCCTGTGTGGGTCCAGTGATGTGATGCAAGGTTTCCACTTCAACTAAAGCTTTTCCCACACACCTGGCATTTAAATGGCTTCTCTCCTGTGTGGGTTCTACGATGTGAAGCAAGGTTTCCATCATTATAGAAGCTTTTTCCACAATCAAGGCATTCAAATAACTTCTAACCTGTGTGCATCCTGTGATGTGATACAAGGCTTCCCCTGTGACTGAAACTTTCCCCACACTCCAGGCATTTAAATGGCTTCTCTCCTGTGTGCATCCTGTGATGTGATGCAAGGCTTTCCCTGTGACTGAAGCTTTTCCCACACTGCAGGCATATAAATGGCTTCTCCCCTGTGTGGGTCCTGTGATGTGATGCAAGGTTTCCACTTCGACTAAAGCTTTTCCCACACACCTGGCATTTAAATGGTTTCTGTCCTGTGTGTGTCTTGTGATGTGATGCAAGGTATGAACTTTGACTAAAGCTTTTGCCACACTCCAGGCATTTAAATGGCTTCTCTTCTGTGTGGGTCTTGTGATGTCTAGAAAGGCATGAACTATGACTGAAGCTTTTTCCACACTCCTGGCATTCAAAAGGCTTCTCTCCTGTGTGGGTCCTGTGATGTGTAGCAAGGTCTCCACTATCACGGAAGCTTTTTCCACACTCCTGGCATTTAAATGGCTTCTCACCTGTGTGTGTCCTGTGATGTGAAGCAAGGCCTGAACTATGACTGAAGCTTTTCCCACACTCTTGGCATTTAAATGGCTTCTCTCCTGTGTGAGTCCTGTGGTGTGAAGCAAGGTTTCCACTATGACTGAAGCTTTCCCCACACTCCAGGCATTTAAAAGGCTTCTCTCCTGTGTGTGTCTTGTGATGTGATGCAAGGTATGAACTATGACTGAAGCTTTTTCCACACTCCAGGCATTTAAATGGCTTCTCTCCTGTGTGGGTCCTGTGATGTCTAGCAAGGTTTCCACTGTGACTGAAGCTTTTCCCACACTCTTGGCATTTAAATGGGTTCTCTTCTGTGTGGGTCCTGTGATGTGATCTAAGATTTCCACTTCGACTAAAGCTTTTCCCACACACCTGACATTTAAATGGCTTCTCTCCTGTGTGGGTCCTGTGATGTCTAGAAAGGTGTGAACTACAACTGAAGCTTTTCCCACACTCCTGGCATTCAAATGGCTTCTCTCCTGTATGGGTCCTGTGATGTTCAGAAAGGTTTGAACTACAACTGAAGCTTTTCCCACACTCCTGGCATTCAAATGGCTTCTCTTCTGTGTGGGTCCTGTGATGTCTAGCAAGGCTGCCACTGTGACAGAAGCTTTTCCCACACTCTTGGCATTTAAATGGCTTCTCTTCTGTGTGGGTCCTGTGATGTGATCTAAGATTTCCACTTCGACTAAAGCTTTTCCCACACACCTGACATTTAAATGGCTTCTCTCCTGTGTGGGTCCTGTGATGTCTAGAAAGGTCTGAACTACAACTGAAGCTTTCCCCACACTCCTGGCATTCAAATGGCTTCTCTCCTGTGTGGGTCCTGTGATGTCTATAAAGGTTTGAACTACAACTGAAGCTTTTCCCACACTCCTGGCATTCAAATGGCTTCTCTCCTGTGTGGGTCCTGTGATGTCTAGAAAGGTGTGAACTACAACTGAAGCTTTTCCCACACTCCTGGCATTCAAATGGCTTCTCTCCTGTGTGGGTCCTGTGATGTGATTCCAGTTTTTCACTTTGACTGAAGCTTTTTCCACACTCCTGGCATACAAATGGCTTCTCTCCTGTGTGTGTCTTGTGATGTGATGCAAGGTGTGAACTACGACCGAAGCTTTTTCCACACTCCTGGCACTTAAAAGACTTCTGTCCTGTGTTGGTGCCTTTTTGTCCAGCAAGTTGTATTTGTTTACTGACACTTTTTCCACCTTCCATCTTTCCCGAGATTCCTCCCTGTTGTGTTATGATGTCCTCCCAGGCAAATTGCTGCTCCACATTCAGTAGCTACAGTTCTGCAAAAATATTAAGGAGAGAGGATGAAAAGTTACCTTGTTTGAGGAGCGGAAGCCCAATGAATCTTCAGTTTATAATTTTATAACAACAACTACAACAATAACAGAAGCTGTAGACTGATAAAGAATCAATTTTGACTAGGTTCTAGAACAGTGACGGTGAACCTATGGCAAGGGTGCCAGAGGTGGCACCCAGAGCCCTCTCTGTGGGCACCCATGATGTCACTCCAGTACAATAAAACCCCATATAATGAAGGCATCTTACAACAACAAAAGGAAATCAGGGGGAAATCATGCCCTGAAGAACAATTCAATTTTTCCCCACTAGCAAAAACATTTTCCCAGCCTGGCCATTATTTCGGCTGCCTGGCCAGACTCCACTGCTTCCCTCAGAAGAAGCGACCAGGACTGGCTGCGTACTTGCTACTTGCCTGCCTTCTTGCCTTCTCCCCTATAGCTGTTGGTGGTGGAGGCAGCTGGGTGAAGAGGAGCTGGGATTAACCCCCAAAACCAAACTGGAGATAGGGCGCACCTATGCTGGGCTGGGATCAGAGCTTTTTTGGGGGGGGGGAGTGGGGCGGCTCTTGCAGAAATCCTGGTCCCAGTCCTGGGGGGATGGGCAGGGATAAAAGGGGGTGGCCAGGAGAAAGAGAAACCTGGCAAAATTCATTTCCTCCCCACAAGGAAGACCAGCCTGCTGTGGAGACCGACCGGAGTTGGATGGCCCCAGGTGGCAGCTACCGTTCTACACTGTGTGTGTGTGTTTTGGGGAGGGGGTGAATGGAGTGGGTTGCGCTTGCATGAGGATACTACTGGGGGGAGAGTCTGCCTTCTTGTCTGCCTTCCTGGCATCAGTGAGAGGAAAGGGCGGGGCTGGCAGGCAGGCAGGCGTTCTCTTCCCCAGTGGTGGGATTCAATGTTCTTTTACTACCTACTCTGTAAATGGAATAACAGGCAAGTTTGGTCTTGGAACACAGAATGAAGCAGGGCAAAAGTTGATAGAGTTCTGCCGAGAGAACACACTGGTCATAGCAAAAACCCTCTTGCAGCAGCACAAGAGAGCACTTTATACCTGGACGTCACCAGGTGGCCAACATCGAAGCCAGACGGATTACATCCTCTGCAACCCAAAGGAACCCCGGCCTGCTGTAGAGACCGACCTGGGCTCGAAGCCCCCGGTGGCTGCTTCTGCTCTTGGGTGGATAGGATGAATGGAGTGGGGTGCACTTGTGTGAGGGAGCAATGTGGTGTGGGTAGAATATGCCTGCCTGGCACCCCTGAGAAAGAAGAGAATGAGGTGGGTAAGGAAGGGCAGGGGAAGCAGCTGACCCGGGAAGAGGAAGGAGAACATGCAGGAGTTGGGATTCAATTATTTTTTACTATCAGTATGGGCGTGGCCTACTCTGTGGGCATGGCCAGCTGACTGGGTAGGTGTGGTCATGTGACTAGGTGGGCAATCTAGTCATGCCTGCCACATGACCATGAAAACGTCTGTAAACACAGACAGCACTGGCTCTTTGGCTCTAAATGGAGATGAGCACTGCACCCTAGAGTTGGATACGACTGGCTTTTGAGCAAGGGAGACCTTTACCTTTACTAACCACTTGCAACTAAACAGGGCCAAACTTCACAGCAAACTTGAATACCAATCAGTGACTTTGTCTTATAAAGTAAAGGTTGCCCTTGCTCAAAAACCAGTCGTACCCTACTCTAGGGTTCATTGCTCATCTCTTGTTTCATAGCCAAAGAGCCAGCGCTGTCTGTTTCTGCAGACATTTCCATAGATGCGTGGCAGGCACGCCTAGACCCCGGAGTGCAAGGAATGCCTTTTACCTTCCCACCCCAGTGGTCCCTATTTATCTACTTGCAATTTCTTCCTTTCGAACTGCTAGGTCGGCATGAGCTGGGACAGAGATGGGCGCTCAAACCATCATGCTGACCCGGAACTGAACTCCAGCCTTCCAGTTAGTGAGCTCTGCATCTTAACCACTTAACCATCCCCCTCCACCACCACCCCTGACATACAAGGTGGAAGACTCACCCAGAAGGGGCAGCAGGAGGCTGGGTGGTTCGGGGACAAAAGGAGCACCTGTGCAGCGGTGGTGCCAGGAGCGTGTCCTGTTCCGGCTGTTCCTGCTCCCCGGGGCAGCAGTGGCGGTAGAAACAAAAGGAGTGCCTGGGGTTGTCACCAGCTGTGGCTGGTTTTCTTCCTCCTTGCAACCAGGAAGAGGGTGGTGTTCTGGGGGTGGGGGCAGCAGATTAGCCTTGCCGTGTCTCTCTCCCGGCCACCCACTCTTCTTATCTCTGCATGCTTGGCTTAGGTCTTCTGAAGCAGCTGGTATGGGGTGCATGTGATGCCCGGTCTGGAGGGGTTATGGGGGTTGATTCCGTCAGAAACCCTGGTCAGGAATGTGGGCTTGGATCGAGGCTTTGGAAAGAGCTCCACCACCACCACCACCCCCAAAGCCCCGAACCCAGGCCAGGGTGTGACGTAGGCAGGTGACTGATCCCAGGGCAGGAGAAACTGCTACCTCTCAAGCTGCTCACGAGACCTGAAAGGATTCCCCCCCCCCCCAAGCCACGAACTCAGAGTGGAGCACTGGGCGCTACAGGCGAGGGCTTTTTTTTTGGGGGGGCGTCCTGTTGGGAGCCCTGGTCCCAGCCCTGGGTGCATGCCAGGAAGGTGGGGGAGATAGAGACCTGGGAAGGCTCACCTGCTCCCCCCAACACCAGCCTGCTGCAGAGACTGACTGGGGCTGGGAGGCACCAGGCAGATGCCACCGCTCTCCGCTGGGGTGGGGTGTATTGGGTGAATGGAGGGGAGGGTGCGTGTGAATGAGGGCACTTTGGTGTGTGTGTGTGTGAGAGAGAGAGAAAGAGCACACCTGCCTTCCTGGGGTCAAGGAGAGGAAAGGGAAGGAGGGATCCACATCCTCTTTTCCTTCCCCGGAGTAGCCATTTCACCTGCCCTTCCTTTCCCACCTCCTTCCCTTTCCTCTCAGGGAGGCCAGGAGGGCAGCTAAGCTCTACCCCCACCCCTCCCCACGTTTGGGCTTCAGGTAAAACAGGTAAAAGGGGGGCTCCATCCTGGAGCACCCCCAGAAATTCAGGTAACCTCTCCCTGCCCTCATGGTGTGATCTTAACCCCCCCCCTAATTAAAACCAACCCCCCCTCCTCCCGAACAGACACAAATGGGAAATCGCCTGGGAAAGGCCTTAAAAGGGGGGGGGGGAGGGGGGCAGATGCACCCCCTCCTCCTCCTCCTGGGAAATGGGAGTTTCTCACACACACACCCAAGAAAGAAAGTCCTTTCATGTAAGGTGGGGGGGGGGGGGAGACATGCAATCTGGATTTCAATGGAAACACACACACACACATAGGTATGGAAATCTCCCCACCTCCCCAAATATAAGGGGGGCCCTCCCCGACCCGAAATCGCCCCCCCTCCTTTCCAGGGGTCCGGAATGGCTGGGGGGGGGGGAACGGACTCTGGCAAAGCAACAAAGAAAGAGAGACAGGAAAAACGGGGAGACTCACCGAATCTCCCAGGGAAGAGTAACGCCGGGGGCAGAAAGTAACTCCGCCGTTCCTCTGCCGGGGGGGAGGGGGAGACCTGGCCCCTCCGTCCGTTCCTCTACTGAGTCTACTCGGGAATGTAACGCCACCCGCAGGAGCCAGAAGGGGAGAGAGACACGTGGGAAAGGACCACTTTCAGGTGAGAGAGAATCCGCCTCTTTCTTTCTCTACCCCATTTCCACCCTCCGCTCTGATGCCTTTAACCCTTACTCAGCCACCCTCATCATGTTATGAAGGTAAAGGTTTCCCTTGTGGAAAGCCAGTCGTATCCGACTCTAGGGTTCAGTGCTCATCTCTGTTTCAAAGCCGAAGAGCCAGCGCTGTCTGCTTCTCCAGACGTTTCCGTGGTCACAGTGGTAGACCGTGGTCATGTGGACTTTCTTAGAGTCAGGGCTAGGAAATCAGTGATGGGATGTAACAGGTTCTCACCAGTTCTCTAGAACCGGTAGTAACTTTTCCCAGTGCCCTGGAGAACTGGTTGCAGCTTTTGGGGGGAACCACATTTGGGGCTTACCTTTTCACTGGTTCCCCCAGTGCGCATGCATGCCAAGCACTTGGTGTGCATGCATGCCTACAGTGCTTGACACATATGCATGGCCTCCTTGCTGTCCTCCCAAGCGGGGAGGAGGAAGAGAAGCTGCTAGCCTGAAGGTCCCTTTAGTCTTATCCCCTAGATATCCTAGAGAGCTGGTTAGGCAAAGACTAAGTACCTAACTTCTTTAACTGTTGAAAAGTTGAAAAGTGCCAAAATGAAGCCATCTTGTGGTGAGTTCATTCTGTAGTTCCTTCCATCTGACCTAGTGTGAGAAAGATTAGCCAGAATAAGCTTTAAGCTCTTGTTTAAAAGCTCTGGTTGATTTGTTTTGGGGGTGGTTGGGTGGGTGGGTGTATTTTAATGTATTTTTATTTATTTATTTATTTATTTAATTTACGGGTTTGTGTTGTGGGTGGGTTGAGGTGTGTATGTGTGCTTATTTTTATTCTATTTTTAATTATTTTTTAATTTTGTTTTCTTTGGCCTCGCCCACAACATCATGATGTCATGATGTTAGCTCCGCCCACACTGTGATGATGTCATGGTGGGGTAGTAAAATTTTTGACATCCCACCACTGGCTAGGATGATGTTTTGTGGGGGTGCTAGAATGTTTTGATAAATAGCAATTCTCAGGGATATTATACGCTGAGCCTTTCCTTCTGCTCTTTCTTCTCCAGGAGTTGCTGGAGGCGAGAGATGGGAGTCCTCGTTGGACTGGATCACACGCGCTCTAAGCACCCGAAGCAAAGCAAACTCTGTCACCAATTCGTCCAGCCTGCACCACCCTCATCACTCCCGGAAATGGAAACAAAACACACTGTAGGGATCAACTGGTGTCAGGGGCCAGATCCGGCCCACAGGCCATAGTTTGGGCACCCCTGGTTTAAGCAAAGCAAATGGGAGCTTAAAATCTATTTCATCATGTTGTAGCATAGGTTGCAAGGTGTGTTTTACTTCCGCTTCCGGTGGGACTTCCCCGGAGAAGCTTGACCAGGATTTCCTTCTGTCCGTCCGTCTTTCCTTCCAAACCACCCCACCCACCATAGAAAAGACAGGGCCGGGTGGATTCTGTCTTGTTCCGCTTCTCTCTCACCACCTCCACGCCGTCCAGTCTTTTGTCCCTCTTGTCTTGGGGGGTGGGGATGGAAGGGACAAGTGCAAACGTCTTGGGGTAGCCTTTTTATAATTCTGTGTTAATTAACTCTCTCCCTTTCCTGTTGTACATCTGCAAGAGGGATTAGGACAGGGGTGCCCAAACTATGGCCCATGGGCTGGATCTGGCCTGTGATGCCAATTCATCTGGCCCACGAAGTCCTCAACATTCCCGGAAGCGGAAGTAAATCTGCTTCTGGGAGCAACGAGGACTTCGTGAGCCAGATGAATTAGCATCAGGGGGCAGATCCGGCCCACGGGCTACAGTGACCCAGCCCCATGAGCCACATGACCAGCCCACAGCTTGAAAAGTTTGGCCACCCCTGTTAGGGTGATATTTTGTTCAGTGTATCAGTTGGTCTTTTAGTTTGGGGTATAAACTCCTAGTGTTGGTGGCATGAAATTGATTAAAGAAATAAAACCAACATCTAGGAGGAGAACAGCCACAGCCTGTGTTTCAGCACTAGTAAATGTCATGAATTTGAATGATTTAATCATGTAAGCTCAAAAGTGTGTTTGCATGATTTAATCAATCATTCCGGTTTAAGTTTTGTAGCATTGAGTTGCATTTTCTTTAGTAGTTTCCCTAGAGAAGCATTGCGTCATCTAGAATGGTTCACACGCTTTCACCTTAAGGCTCATCCACCCAAAGAGGGCGGGGGATATGTCCTTAGCCATTTTGCCAGGCCAGGATCTGGCCCATCTTGATAAAACGACCTTGGGAGATCTTGAGAGATAAGAGAAGTTTTATCTTGTAAAATCTCATCTCAAGGCCGTCACTTGACCTTGAACGCAGGGGCCACAAGATGTAGGAACGCATTCCTGAAGAACGTGCCATGCAGCGGAGAAAGGACACTTCGAAGGAAATGCAGCCATCAGAGCCATCCCCTGAGAGATCGTCAGCTGGAGGTTGGAGGGATGATGTCGGACGTAGGGAAATTCCCCAACTTTGGGACTTAGAGAAATCTTCAGCTGGCATTCTGACTAAGCGACACTTAGAAAATACCGCATTATCATTTTCTAGATTCAAAGAGTTAGGAGAAATTGTGTATTTAGAAATAAATTAGCTAGAGAGGGCAACTAATGGATTTCATAGCTTGGATTTAAACCCAGAAGTGGGATATTTTATTTTGAACTTTTTGAACCAGACCCTTGATCTAGCTATCGATACGCTTTGCTTAGTAAAGGAGCAGGCTTTTTTTAAATGGACGTTGATTTTCTTTTTATCGAATAATCTTTATGACCACACAGGTCTTATTCCCAAAGACTTTGGAAGCTTTTTCCACACTCCTGGCATTTAAAAAGCTTCTCTCCTGTGTGCGCCCTTTGATGAGAAGCAAGGCCTGAACTGTGACTGGAGCTTTTTCCACAATCCTGGCATTTAAATGGCTTCTCTCCTGTGTGGGTTCTACGATGTGAAGCAAGGTTTCCATCATTATAGAAGCTTTTTCCACATTCAAGGCATTCAAATAACTTCTAACCTGTGTGCATCCTGTGATGTGATACAAGGCTTCCCCTGTGACTGAAGCTTTTCCCACACTCCAGGCATTTAAATGGCTTCTCTCCTGTGTGCATCCTGTGATGTGATGCAAGGCTTTCCCTGTGACTGAAGCTTTTCCCACACTGCAGGCATATAAATGGCTTCTCCCCTGTGTGGGTCCTGTGATGTGATTCAAGGTTTCCACTGTGACTGAAGCTTTTCCCACACTCAAGGCATTTAAATGGCTTCTCTTCTGTGTGGGTCCTGTGATGTCTAGAAAGGTGTGAACTACAACTGAAGCTTTTCCCACACTCCTGGCATTCAAATGGCTTCTCTCCTGTGTGGGTCCTGTGATGTTTAGAAAGGTTTGAACTACAATTGAAGCTTTTCCCACACTCCTGGCATTCAAATGGCTTCTCTCCTGTGTGGGTCCTGTGATGTTTAGAAAGGTTTGAACTACAACTGAAGCTTTTCCCACACTCCTGGCATTCAAATGGCTTCTCTTCTGTGTGGGTCCTGTGATGTCTAGCAAGGCTGCCACTGTGACTGAAGCTTTTCCCACACTCTTGGCATTTAAATGGCTTCTCTTCTGTGTGGGTCCTGTGATGTGATCTAAGATTTCCACTTCGACTAAAGCTTTTCCCACACCCCTGACATTTAAATGGCTTCTCTCCTGTGTGGGTCCTGTGATGTCTAGAAAGGTGTGAACTACAACTGAAGCTTTTCCCACACTCCTGGCATTCAAATGGCTTCTCTCCTGTGTGGGTCCTGTGATGTTTAGAAAGGTTTGAACTACAACTGAAGCTTTTCCCACACTCCTGGCATTCAAATGGCTTCTCTCCTGTGTGGGTTCTGTGATGTCTAGAAAGGTGTGAACTACAACTGAAGCTTTTCCCACACTCCTGGCATTCAAATGGCTTCTCTCCTGTGTGGGTCCTGTGATGTGATTCCAGTTTTTCACTTTGACTGAAGCTTTTTCCACACTCCTGGCATACAAATGGCTTCTCTCCTGTGTGTGTCTTGTGATGTGAAGCAAGGTGTGAACTATGACCGAAGCTTTTTCCACACTCCTGGCACTTAAAAGACTTCTGTCCTTTGTTGGTGCCTTTTTGTCCAGCAAGTTGTATTTGTTTACTGACACTTTTTCCACCTTCCATCTTTCCCGAGATTCCTCCCTGTTGTGTTATGATGTCCTCCCAGGCAAATTGCTGCTCCACATTCAGTAGCTACAGTTCTGCAAAAATATTAAGGAGAGAGGATGAAAAGTTACCTTGTTTGAGGAGCGGAAGCCCAATGAATCTTCAGTTTATAATTTTATAACAACAACTACAACAATAACAGAAGCTGTAGACTGATAAAGAATCAATTTTGACTAGGTTCTAGAACAGTGACGGTGAACCTATGGCAAGGGTGCCAGAGGTGGCACCCAGAGCCCTCTCTGTGGGCACCCATGATGTCACTCCAGTACAATAAAACCCCATATAATGAAGGCATCTTACAACAACAAAAGGAAATCAGGGGGAAATCATGCCCTGAAGAACAATTCAATTTTTCCCCACTAGCAAAAACATTTTCCCAGCCTGGCCATTATTTCGGCTGCCTGGCCAGACTCCACTGCTTTCCTCAGAAGAAGCGACCAGCACTGGCTGCGTACTTGCTACTTGCCTGCCTTCTTGCCTTCTCCCCTATAGCTGTCGGTGGTGGAGGCAGCTGGGTGAAGAGGAGCTGGGATTAACCCCCAAAACCAAACTGGAGATAGGGCGCACCTATGCTGGGCTGGGATCAGAGCTTTTTTTCGGGGGGAGTGGGGCGGCTCTTGCAGAAATCCTGGTCCCAGTCCTGGGGGGATGGGCAGGGATAAAAGGGGGTGGCCAGGAGAAAGAGAAACCTGGCAAAATTCATTTCCTCCCCACAAGGAAGACCAGCCTGCTGTGGAGACCGACCGGAGTTGGATGGCCCCAGGTGGCAGCTACCGTTCTACACTGTGTGTGTGTGTGTTTTGGGGAGGGGGTGAATGGAGTGGGTTGCGCTTGCATGAGGATACTACTGGGGGGAGAGTCTGCCTTCTTGTCTGCCTTCCTGGCATCAGTGAGAGGAAAGGGCGGGGCTGGCAGGCAGGCAGGCGTTCTCTTCCCCAGTGGTGGGATTCAATGTTCTTTTACTACCTACTCTGTAAATGGAATAACAGGCAAGTTTGGTCTTGGAACACAGAATGAAGCAGGGCAAAAGTTGATAGAGTTGTGCCAAGAGTACACACTGGTCATAGCAAAAACCCTCTTGCAGCAGCACAAGAGAGCACTTTATACCTGGACGTCACCAGGTGGCCAACATCGAAGCCAGACGGATTACATCCTCTGCAACCCAAAGGAACCCCGGCTTGCTGTAGAGACCGACCTGGGCTCGAAGCACCCGGTGGCTGCTTCTGCTCTCGGGTGGATAGGGTGAATGGAGTGGGGTGCACTTGTGTGAGGGAGCAATGTGGTGTGGGTAGAATATGCCTGCCTGGCACCCCTGAGAAAGAAGAGAATGTGGTGGGTAAGGAAGGGCAGGGGAAGCAGCTGACCCGGGAAGAGGAAGGAGAACATGCAGGAGTTGGGATTCAATTCTTTTTTACTACCCGTATGGGCGTGGCCTACTCTGTGGGCATGGCCAGCTGACTGGGTAGGTGTGGTCATGTGACTAGGTGGGCAATCTAGTCATGCCTGCCACATGACCATGAAAACGTCTGTAAACACAGACAGCACTGGCTCTTTGGCTCTAAATGGAGATGAGCACTGCACCCTAGAGTTGGATACGACTGGCTTTTGAGCAAGGGAGACCTTTACCTTTACTAACCACTTGCAACTAAACAGGGCCAAACTTCACAGCAAACTTGAATACCAATCAGTGACTTTGTCTTATAAAGTAAAGGTTGCCCTTGCTCAAAAACCAGTCGTACCCTACTCTAGGGTTCATTGCTCATCTCTTGTTTCATAGCCAAAGAGCCAGCGCTGTCTGTTTCTGCAGACATTTCCATAGATGCGTGGCAGGCACGCCTAGACCCCGGAGTGCAAGGAATGCCTTTTACCTTCCTACCCCAGTGGTCCCTATTTATCTACTTGCAATTTCTTCCTTTCGAACTGCTAGGTCGGCATCAGCTGGGACAGAGATGGGCGCTCAAACCATCATGCTGACCCGGAACTGAACTCCAGCCTTCCAGTTAGTGAGCTCTGCATCTTAACCACTTAACCATCCCCCTCCACCACCACCCCTGACATACAAGGTGGAAGACTCACCCAGAAGGGGCAGCAGGAGGCTGGGTGGTTCGGGGACAAAAGGAGCACCTGTGCAGCGGTGGTGGCAGGAGCGTGTCCTGTTCCGGCTGTTCCTGCTCCCCGGGGCAGCAGTGGCGGTAGAAACAAAAGGAGTGCCTGGGGTTGTCACCAGCTGTGGCTGGTTTTCTTCCTCCTTGCAACCAGGAAGAGGGTGGTGTTCTGGGGGTGGGGGCAGCAGATTAGCCTTGCCGTGTCTCTCTCCCGGCCACCCACTCTTCTTATCTCTGCATGCTTGGCTTAGGTCTTCTGAAGCAGCTGGTATGGGGTGCATGTGATGCCCGGTCTGGAGGGGTTATGGGGGTTGATTCCGTCAGAAACCCTGGTCAGGAATGTGGGCTTGGATCGAGGCTTTGGAAAGAGCTCCTCCACCACCACCACCCCCAAAGCCCCGAACCCAGGCCAGGGTGTGACGTAGGCAGGTGACTGATCTCAGGGCAGGAGAAACTGCTACCTCTCAAGCTGCTCACGAGACCCGAAAGGATTCCCCCCCCCCCCAAGCCACGAACTCAGAGTGGAGCACTGGGCGCTACAGGCGAGGGCTTTTCGGGGGGGGGGCGTCCTTTTGGGAGCCCTGGTCCCAGCCCTGGGTGCATGCCAGGAAGGTGGGGGAGATAGAGACCTGGGAAGGCTCACCTGCTCCCCCCAACACCAGCCTGCAGCAGAGACTGACTGGGGCTGGGAGGCACCAGGCAGATGCCACCGCTCTCCGGTGGGGTGGGGTGTGTTGGGTGAATGGAGGGGAGGGTGCGTGTGAATGAGGGCACTTTGGTGTGTGTGTGTGAGAGAGAGAGAGAAAGAGCACACCTGCCTTCCTGGGGTCAAGGAGAGGAAAGGGAAGGAGGGATCCACATCCTCTTTTCCTTCCCCGGAGTAGCCATTTCACCTGCCCTTCCTTTCCCACCTCCTTCCCTTTCCTCTCAGGGAGGCCAGGAGGGCAGCTAAGCTCTCCCTCACCCTACGTTTGGGCTTCAGGTAAAACAGGTAAAAGGGGGGCTCCATCCTGGAGCACCCCCAGAAATTCAGGTAACCTCTCCCTGCCCTCATGGTGTGATCTTAACACCCCCTCTGATTAAAACCAACCCCCCCCTCCTCCCGAACAGACACAAATGGGAAATCGCCTGGGAAAGGCCTTAAAAGGGGGGGAGGGGGGCAGATGCACCCCCTCCTCCTCCTCCTGGGAAATGGGAGTTTCTCACACACACACACAAACCCAAGAAAGAAAGTCCTTTCATGTAAGGGAGGGGGGGGGACATCTGGATTTCAATGGAAACACACACACACACAGGTATGGAAATCTCCCCACCTCCCCAAATATAAGGGGGGCCCTCCCCGACCCGAAATCGCCCCCCTCCTCCTTTCCAGGGGTCCGGAATGGCTGGGGGGGGGGGACGGACTCTGGCAAAGCAACAAAGAAAGAGAGACAGGAAAAACGGGGAGACTCACCGAATCTCCCAGGGAAGAGTAACGCCGGGCAGAAAGTAACTCCGCCGTTCCTCTGCGGGGGGGGGGGAACGTGGCCCCTCCGTCCGTTCCTCTACTCGGGAATGTAACGCCACCCGCAGGAGCCAGAAGGGGAGAGAGACACGTGGGAAAGGACCACTTTCAGGTGCGAGAGAACCCGCCTCTATCTCTATCCCATTTCCTCCCTCCGCTCTGATGCCTTTAACCCTTACTCAGCCACCCTCATCATGTTATGAAGGTAAAGGTTTCCCTTGCTCGAAAGCCAGTCGTATCCGACTCTAGGGTTCAGTGCTCATCTCTGTTTCAAAGCCGAAGAGCCAGCGCTGTCTGCTTCTGCAGACGTTTCCGTGGTCACAGTGGTAGACCGTGGTCATGTGGACTTTCTTAGAGTCAGGGCTAGGATCAGAGATGGGATGTAACAGGTTCTCACCAGTTCTCTAGAACCGGTAGTAACTTTTCCCAGTGCCCTGGAGAACTGGTTGCAGCTTTTGGGGGGAACCACCTTCGGGGCTTACCTTTTCACTGGTTCCCCCAGTGCGCATGCATGCCAAGCACTTGGTGTGCATGCATGCCTACAGTGCTTGACACATATGCATGGCCTCCTTGCTGTCCTCCCAAGCGGGGAGGAGAAAGAGAACCTGCTAGCCTGAAGCTCCCTATAACCTGCTCCCCTAGATATCCTAGAGATCTGATTAGGCAAAGACTTAGTACCTAACTTCTTTAACTGTTGAAAAGTTGAAAAGTGCCAAAATGAAGCCATCTTGTGGTGAGTTCATTCTGTAGTTCCTTCCATCTGACCTAGTGTGAGAAAGATTAGCCAGAATAAGCTTTAAGCTCTGGTTTAAAAGCTCTGGTTGATTTGTTTTGGGGGTGGTTGGGTGGGTGGGTGTATTTAAATGTATTTTTATTTATTTATTTATTTATTTAATTTACGGGTTTGTGTTGTGGGTGGGTTGAGGTGTGTATGTGTGCTTATTTTTATTCTATTTTTAATTATTTTTTAATTTTGTTTTCTTTGGCCTCGCCCACAACATCATGATGTCATGATGTTAGCTCCGCCCACACTGTGATGATGTCATGGTGGGGTAGTAAAAAATTTGACATCCCACCACTGGCTAGGATGATGTTTTGTGGGGGTGCTAGAATGTTTTGATAAATAGCAATTCTCAGGGATATTATACGCTGAGCCTTTCCTTCTGCTCTTTCTTCTCCAGGAGTTGCTGGAGGCGAGAGATGGGAGTCCTCGTTGGACTGGATCACACGCGCTCTAAGCACCCGAAGCAAAGCAAACTCTGTCACCAATTCGTCCAGCCTGCACCACCCTCATCACTCCCGGAAATGGAAACAAAACACACTGTAGGGATCAACTGGTGTCAGGGGCCAGATCCGGCCCACAGGCCATAGTTTGGGCACCCCTGGTTTAAGCAAAGCAAATGGGAGCTTAAAATCTATTTCATCATGTTGTAGCATAGGTTGCAAGGTGTGTTTTACTTCCGCTTCTGGTGGGACTTCCCCGGAGAAGCTTGACCAGGATTTCTTTCCGTCCGTCCATCCGTCTGTCTTTCCACCCCACCCCACCCACCATAGAAAAGACAGGGCCGGGTGGATTCTGTCTTGTTCCGCTTCTCTCTCACCCCCTCCCCGCCCTCCAATCTTTTTATCCCTCTTGTCTTGGGGGGTGGGGATGGAAGGGGCAAGTGCAAATGTCTTCGGGTAGCCTTTTTATAATTAACTGTGTTAATTAACTCTCTCCCTCTCCTGTTGTACATCTGCTAGAGGGATTAGGATAGGGGTGCCCAAACTATGGCCCGTGGGCTGGATCTGGCCCCCGAAGCCAATTCATCTGGCCCACGAAGTCCTCAACATTCCCAGAAGCGGAAGTAAAACATGCTCATATGGGTGTATTTTACTGCCGCCTCTGGGAGCGACGAGGACTTTTTGGACCAGATGAATTAGCATCAGGGGGCAGATCTGGCCCACAGGCCATAGTGACCCAGCCCCCTGAGCCACATGACCAGCCAACAGCTTGAAAAGCATGGCCGCCCCTGTGTTAGGGTGATATTTTGTTCAGTGTATCGGTTGGTCTTTTAGTTTGGGGTATAAACTCCTAGTGTGGGTGGCATGAAATTGAATAAAGAAAAAAACAACAACCAGCATCTAGGAGGAGAACAGCCACAGCCTGTATTACAGCACTAGTAAATGTCATGAATTTGAATGATTCAATCATGTAAGCTCGAAAGTGTGTTTGCGTGATTTAGTTAATCATTCCGGTTTAGGTTTCGTAGCATTGCATTGCATCGTGTTTAGGAGTCTCCCTAGAGAAGCATTGCGTCATCTAGAATGGTTCACACGCTTTCACCTTAAGGCTCATCCACCCAAAGAGGGTGGGGGATATGTCCTTAGCCATTTTGCCAGGCCAGGATCTGGCCCATCTTGATAAAACGACCTTGGGAGATCTTGAGAGATAAGAGAAGTTTTATCTTGTAAAATCTCATCTCAAGGCCGTCACTTGACCTTGAACGCAGGGGCCACAAGATGTAGGAACGCATTCCTGAAGAACGTGCCATGCAGTGGAGAAAGGACACTTCGAAGGAAATGTGGCCTTCAGGGCTGTCCCTTGAGAGATCGTCAGCTGGAGGTTGGAGGGATGCTGCCGGACGTAGGGAAATTTTCCAACTTTGGGACTTAAGGAAATCTTCAGCTGGTGTTCTGAGTAAGCGACACTTAGAAAATACAGCATTTTCATTTTCTAGATTCAAAGTCTTAGGAAAAACTGTGTATTTAGGAATAAATTAGCTAGAGAGGGCAACTAATGGATTTCGTAGCTTGGATTTAAACCCAGAAGTGGGATATTTTATTTTGAACTTTTTGAACCAGACCCTTGATCTAGCTATCGATACGCTTTGCTTAGTAAAGGAGCAGGTTTTTTATTTAAAAAATGGACGTTGATTTTCTTTTTATTGAATAAACTTTAAGACCACACAGGTCTTATTCCCAAAGACTTTGGAAGTGTCAATGTCCAGTTAGAGGGACGGGATTGTGGCACATTTTGTTTCCTGTTTTCTGCACGCTACCACAATCGTCTTTTGGAAGGGGAACCGGAGGGGAGACAGTGATGGTGACTCAGGTGTAACACACAAAGTTACGCGGTTGATGGATCAGGAGATGTGGAAGTCACAAAAATAGCCCTGAGCCTGAGGAAAATAATTTTCAGGCGGATTTTGGATACTGCCTCGGCCCCCAGGCTTTACCACAGCAAATACCAGAAGACGCCTTTCAGCCTCTTCAATTTGAGCCATTGCATTGGCACCAAAGATTTCAGGCACTAGATCCTATTTCACCAATTGCACTGAGGGAGATTCACAGATGCAAAACACACAATGAGCTAAGTAGATAATGAAAACCTGATATCCATTGCTGCAATTATTTAATTTTTAAACCGAAGCTTTCTCAGTCGTCTCATTTCAAGGGGTAACAATATGCAGGTTGTCATTCGTCTCTTGCATGTGTTGCCAAAAAAAGAATTGTATTTATTTTAACAAAGAGAGTCCGTTGGGAACTATAACAAAATCTCCTTATTTTGCTTTAAACTATCCTAGAATGCAGAGCGTGTCTTGAAGGCGAAAAGGGTGGGGTGGGCAGGGGGGGGCTGTTTCCAGGTACTTGTAATACCTTGGATAACGTTTGCCTCGGATAACGCTAAAACTGCATAATGTTAAGCAATCTGGGGAAAAATTGCATCACATAAAATTAAAATCCTATGGGGTGCACCGGATAACGTTCTCTAAAGCCTGTACTGGTTACACTGTATCGCTATGGAGTTTTAGCGTTATCCGATGCATCCCATAGGATTTTAACGTTATCTGATGTATGCATCGGGTAACATTAAGACTTGTGGAACCAAGTTTTAGCGTTATCCGAGGTTTTACTGTAATTTTTTTTAGATGTAAACTTGCCATTCTTTATTAATGGACATTGATGAAGGTTCAAGATGTTCGTGTCTCCTCTTCTTTCTCGTGTTCCACCGCCAACACTTCTTCAGAGCTCCCCATGGCTGGAAGCGCATGGCAGCTGTTGCATATAAAGCCTCCTAGACGTCCTTCTGATTTCACAGCTAAGACCCTGAGGAGTTGGTGTAGTTCTAGTTTTATGGCTTTGAGTGGGATTTGTACCAATGTATCACACCACAGAGACGGAGCTAAAGTGTCAAAATGACATGTACGGGGATGTTGTGCATTGGAAATGCATGAGAAGATCACGGCCCCCTCCCCTCCCCCCACCCCCACCCCGTTGAGTGCAGCAAGTGATCTCGGCCAACAAAGATGCTGATAATCCTGGCGTTCTCATTTCTCCTCTTCTTCCTTCTCTTCCTCATCATCCTTCTCTCCTTTGAGCTTTTGTCGAGCAAATTCCTCAATAACAATATCCTCCGCACTGAAATTAAACAAAACAAAAGGTGTGGTTTTCAGAGTGGCAAAGCCTTCCGCTCTCCCTCCCGCTGCCTTCTTGGGGAAGAACAGGCAGGTGCCTCATGCTTTGGGGCTGCTGAGGTGGCCTGGCCCACCCTTGACTCAGCCACAGGTCACCACAGAGTCCCAGCGAAGCCTCTCGAACTCCACTGAGCCTCAAGGGCCATGGGAAGACATGCGTGGCAGCAGGTTCTGTGGTCCTGCTTAGGGTTGCGATGAAGGTCTTAAAGACATTTTGTGGCACTAAAGGAGGCAGCAAAAATCAACAAAGGGGTTGTTTTTTTTTTTTGGGGGGGGGTCATTTGATGTCGAGATTTTGTCTTGCACAGTCCTGGTTGCCAATGTCAAGCCTCCTGGCCCTTTGCCAGGAAGTACAAAGATTTACTTTGCAATTCTACAGGTTTTTTTTTAAATTAGCTGGAGGAAAAGATCAAATAAAACAGAGATATAAAGAAACTTGCAAGAGAAGAAAGCCCCAAATGCAAAAGAAACAGGAAGAAGCCACAGAGCTAAATACAGAGGAAGAAGATGGGAAGAAGACTTAGAGCAACAAAATGACCATGTTCTCAATGTTCAGCTCCAGTCCTATGCAGAGTCAGACATTAGGGTTCCTCATCAGGGGCGTAGCTACCGCCGTATCTGCCGTATCAATTATACGGGGCCCCCGGGCCACGGGGGCCCCCTACAGCAAAAATTAATAAAAACTTCCCAATTTTTTTTATTTCACAAGGGCCCCCCCAAACAAATTTTTATACGGGGCCCCGTTAAGGCATGCTACGCTTCTGTTCCTCATAGTCTTTGTTGTTCAGTTGCACAGTTGATTCCGACCTTATGGGCCCTTGTACTCCAAGGTCCTCTGTCCACCACCATTCTCCTCCACCCACCCAACTCTGTGCCCGTTGTAATTTTATGTTTCCAATTCTGATTAAACTTTCAAGACTTTCTCGGCCCACCCCCCAATTTACCTTGCTGTATCTGTGGGTAGTGAACGCACCATAGGAATGCACAGGGAGAAAGAGAAGGGCATGCAGTGGTTAATCATGGTAGTAATTATGGTCTTTACAAAATTATTTGAAAAGGAAGCAAGCCACCCTGCCCATTACTACACAGTCTACCATCTCTAGCGACCATAAAAGGGCTTTCAAGCAGGCTACAGTCGCTGGATGGGTTCAGCCTGGTCCTTCCTGGGTTCTTGACCCCCCAGCACAGAGCCAAGGAGAAGGAGAGCCCTTTTAAGAGGATGAAATGCTTCTCCTCCCTAGGAGAAACCTTGGATTCACAGCAACATCTCACTCACTGTCAGAAGGTTTGGGGTGCATCAGAATCACCGGCATTTCCACACCAACATCACTGGAAGAGAGAGCATAGAGTACTAAGTGGGGAGAATCCATAAAGGGTTTTTTGGGTGCACAACTCCCAGGGAGGCTCTGGCCATGCAAGGAGGCAGCCGGGGGGACGGGGGACAGACACATGGAAATCATGACTCAGATTCTTTGATCTCTAAACAGAGGGATGGAAGGGCACAAGCCTGTGTACAAAGAGCAACTGTCATCATTATCAGCAATACTCTCTATAATACTAGCAGCATCAGCATCAATGCTGCTAGTAGTATTTGGTCTAGCCCTAACAATAACTTAAGGGAGACCCTAAAATAAAATGCATAAGACAATAGTGACATATAAAACATCAAGACTGGGGGAATTATACATTCGAATAAAAGTTAAAAGATTTAGAATCTGAGACTAAAATACAATTTGCAAACGAGGGTCTCTATTCAGTTGGGGAAAATGTGGGCAAAGAGAAGAAGCAGCTTGGTGGTGAATGGCTACTCAGAGGTCTTCTGGGAGCAGCTCCATCCACTGGCTTCCCTCAGGATGTGGGTCTGAGTAAACAACGTCCCAGAACAGGGAGTGGCTGGCTTGTTTTAAGGCAGTGGTGGTAAACCTACGGCACGCGTGCCAGAGGTGGCACTTTGAGCCCTCCCTGCGGGCACTCGTGCATCCATCCCAGCACAGTTTGCCCCGCCCAGCACTTCCTCCCTCCCCCAGCACAGAGTTTGTCCCGCCCCTCTGCCTAGCAACCCAATTGGAGCACTTTCTCCCTCCCCCCAGCACCAAGTTCACCCCGCCCCTCTGCCCAGCCACCCAATGAGAGCCTTCCCTTCCTCCTGTGTTGCTGTGCTGGCACTTGGCGATAAATAAGTGGGCTTTGGGTTGGAGTTTGGGCCCTCAAGGGTCTCTAAAAGGTTTGCCCTCACTGTCCTAAGGCATTTAGGGCTCCCCGTGTGGTAAGTGAGACGGGGAATGGGGCATGATAGGCAAGAGGGAGGCTAGTGGGCAGATGCTTACCTTGATGTGAGGTCTCCCAGGATGCTGGGGGAGAAAAAGAACACACCAGTTGAAGGAGGTGCCCAGGAAATTGTTCTCTTTCATTGAGCTTCTGAATCCCTTTCTATGGGAACAGCTGATCCACAGGCATCTCTAACCTACGCATGCCTTGGGAATTAGCCAGCATTCCCTGGTTCGGCTTTCCTGTTCCTAATCTTGTCTTGGGGTTCCTCCCAAATGCACATGGATGAAACTGGAACATCTGCTCTAGTGCTGGAACCCACACTCTGCTCAAGGTTTGATCTCGAATGGGTTCAAGGTCAACTTGGCCATCCAACTTTCCAAAGTCAGTGAAATGAGTAGCCATTGTGTCAGGAGAAAAACATTAATTACCTTAGGAATTACCCAGAAGAGCACACTAAGCGCTATGGGGCAGTACATAAATGGGATTGCAGCTATTTTCTCCTCTCTGTTTCAGAACCCAAGGGAGTTGAGCCAATTGCAGCCTTTGCAATAAAGGTCCACCTGAGGATGTAGGTATGATCACAGCTTCGCCAAACCAAGCAAACCGAGTGGCTTTACACAAGAGAAGTTCAGTGGACGTTAGCAACAGGGAAGCCAGGCTGTAGCCCCAGAGAACAGCTGGGCTTGTGGCGCCAGGACCCAGTGACGTCTCATTTACCCTCCTGGTGCAGACAAATAAGAGCTTACCCTCCTCTGGACACCATCAGGTTGACTTTCACTTTGTAGGAAACCAGGATCCCGAGGACTTCCTTGTCCATCCCAGGTCTCAGGCTAAGAGGGGAAGAGGAAGAGGAGGCCCATGAAGGGAGAGAGAATAAGGCAGCACAGGTGTGGACTCAGCAGTGGGTGGGTGGGTGGAGGAGGAGAAGAGAGGTGGGTTAGGGTCACCTTACATGGTGGTGGATGCCAGGTTGGTGTCCTCATGTTTGAGCTTCCCGTCCAGTGCCAAGCCACGCTTCTCCCGGTTCTTGGCCAAGGTGGGGGTCACCTCGTAGCTCTTGGTAAAGGTGGAGTTGGCAGCAACGTTCTCACTGGGAGGGCCAGAAGAGAAGAGTGAGGGAAAGAGGCAGGTCTTCTCCTAAGGCTCATGACTGCTACGCTTGGCCTAGACCAGGGGTGCCCAAACTTTTCAGGCCATGGTCCAGTCACGTGGTTCATGAGTGCCCAAACTACTCCCTGTGGGCCAGATCCAGCCTCCAATGCCAATTCATCCAGGCCTCACCTCCCTCATCGCTCCCAGAAGCGGAAGTCAGGTGAATTTTGCTTCCACTTCTGGGAGCAACGAGGGCTTCCCAGGGCAGATGAATTGGCGTTGGGGGCCGCACCCGGCCCCCAGGGCTTAGTTTGGGCACCACTGGTCTAGACCATTCCTTTCCAGCATGGAGCATGGCTGGGAAATGAAGCCCCAGCAGAGGGGTTTTTTCTCAAGAGGTCATACAACAAGCAGATCAGAAATGATCAGGAAGGGCTGGCCAGTTTTCATAATTCCCATAACAAGAACAGGAGACGAGTCCACAAAGTCTTTGGGCAGACTCTGAACTCTGCAGCTTCAGGATTTAATCAATCAATCAATTAATCAATCAATCAATTAATCAAATTTATATTCTGCCCTACTCGCACAGGATTCAGGAGCTCACACCCAATTAAACAATACCTCAAGGTCCAAATCCCTTCCATTTCACAGCATATTGGATCAAAGCCATAGAGAATGCATGTGCGTGTGTGCATTCACACATGCGTGCATGCATGTATGCACACACACGCTGGTATTTTGGACAAAAATGCAAAGTCAGCATTTGGTGAGGCAAATCTATATTTTAAAAAAATGATTTACTGTTCTGGGACAAAAATAGAATTGAAATTAGTTCATCATTACTGGCTGTTTCGTTTTTTCACACCAGAAGGTAGCTTATAGGTAAGAAGAAATTCTCTCCCACCCCATTCCTTCACAAAGGACACTTACACAAACTCCTCTGAACACACTATCTTTGAATATTTGTCCAGCGAATAGAGCACCACATCTGTGACCTGCTCGACTAAAAGAGAGAGAGAGAGAGAGAGAGAAAGAGAGAGAAGGGACATTATAAGATGAGCAGATGGTGTGACACAGAACACAAACCCCACAAATACAAGAAAAGGAGGCAGAGGCTGAACCTGGCATCCTAAAAACCTGTCATTTTCTAAAAAGCCATCCTACTCCTACTCCTTCTTCTTGTGCTATATCTGATTCTGAACAGAGGCGATCATCATGGTGATCAGCTATGAAGACTGTCTTGAGAATATAATGCAGTGGCCTTTCATCCACCTCCCACATTGCAGTGTGACACCCATAGCACCATTGATCCAGTTCCGTGAGCCCCTTTCTGGTCCTGAGCCCTTTTGGCACCCAAAGGCCTCCTCATCAGCCCCAGGAGGCCAGGATGGATGAAGCGGCTGCTCTCCATCAAGATGGATGCAAGTGGGACCATTTAATCCACTTGGGGACCCTCACACTTCCTCCCTGTGGACTTCACCATCCAAGGCCATGATGAGACCTCAGGGTTCACCCCATTGGGTGACGGTGGTGCAGCTGACCTCATGATGACTAAAAGCACTAGGAATTGTACGAACTAATCCAGTGCCATTGATCAGATCAGAAATTGCACTGGGGTGGGTGGCACAGACTTTGGGTGTCCACTTGCTCTAGGTGTGCTTTGTGTGGAGAGAAAGAAAGGAGGGACACCCCAAACCCAGGCCCATCCTTGGCCACCAAAGGGCACTTGCAGCAAGGACGGCTGTGTGGTCTTGGTCCTTTTGCCTTACCAGATATCTTGATCTTCTTCACAATCTTGTTGGTTGTGTTGTTAATGTTGACATTCACTCCGATGGGATCTCCGTGATAATAAACCTGAAATGATATAGATGCCCCAGTGAGAAGATAATGTGCAGATTCTCCTTTGCCATCTTATCACTTCTGTTCCTCTCCCTCTGTTGTTACAATGCTGTGTTTTACGTCAAACATCACAACTTCGTGTGATTCGCCAGTTACGGACGTTGCTAGAAGGGGACTCCTTGCTCATGGTCACACATGCCTTAGTCACCTCCAGATTTGATTATTGTAATGCGCTCTACATGGGGCTGCCCTTGGTGACCATTCGGAGGCTTCATTCGGAGGCTACAGCTGGTCCAGAACGCGGCTGCATGAGTGTTGGGGTGCGGGCATTATGCCCGTGCCTCAGCGCTGCTAAGGGAGCTGCACTGGCTTCCAGTTTGCCTCTGGGTGCAATTCAAGGTGCTGGTTATTACCTTTAAAGCCCTACATGGTAGTGGACCAGGATACTTAAGAGACCGCATCGTCCCAAGGAGATCTGTCCGTCCCACCAGAGCGGACCGGAGAGGCTCTCTGGTTGTGCCATCGGCCAGAGAGGCGCACCTCTCTGGCACTAGAAGGAGGGCCTTCTCTATGTCTGCTCCGGCCCTGTGGAACCCCGTCCCACTAGAACTACGCCTGCAAATGGAGCTGCTGTCCTTCAGGAAAGGATTGAAAACCTGGGTGGCAGGTCAGGTCTGGGGAATGGATCAATCAATTTCCCCAGCTGGCTGGATGGTTTGACACCCAGTGCCTCCTAGCTATAATGCCTAGTTTTTAATGCTAAGTTTTTAAGCTTCTTTTAAAACTTTTAAAACTTTTAATTTCTGAACTGGTTTTAAATTGTTGTCTTTGCTGTTGTGTTGGGAATCGTAATGGGTCCCTTCGGGGAGGAGGGCGATAAACAAATATAAATAAATAAATAAATAACAGATAAGAGGGGGAGGAGGCCAGAGGGAAAATAAACTCGGCAGAGAGGCACAGCTGGGGAGAAACACGTTTCTTTCTCTAGGGTGGCCCATTGCTTCCCAGTAGAAGAAGCACAACGTGAGGTTTGGGAGGGTGGCCCAGAGCCTCCTTGTTCTTCTCAAAGCAGAGAGCCACCGGCAGCCCAACGCAGGTGGGAAGCGGAGACGCACCTCTTTGTCCAGCGAGGCCTCCAGGTGTAAAGGCTTGTCTGACATCATGAACTGCCTGGTGGTCTCAGCCTTGGGGGCGGAGCCTGTTTTCTCAGGTGCAAACTGGACCTTTCGGATCACCAGCCTCACAGAGTTCCTGAAAGCAGAAGGAAGGATTGGCCGAGCACCTGAGGAGACCTGGCGGCGGGCCATGCAAGCTCACGGGAACCCAGCTCAGGGAATCCTCGGAGGCTGGGTGCCATGGAGGTGCTCAGGAGTCAATGGATCTAGGTTGGTGACACCCCCTCCCTTAGACCCTCCCTCAGAAAAATAAATACACAGGTGGGACTTAAAGTTTTGGTTTCCTCATCACTTCCCACCCACCTTCCTTTCTATCTTGAGAACAGGAGTTGTTTTGTTTTCATTGATGGTTTTATCAGGTGAAGAAAAGGGAGGAAATGAATTTTTAATGTGATATGTAACTGATATACCTCTTATGGATTTTCTCTTCCAGGTTTTCAGCACAAAACCCTTTGACCTCAAAGTCAACACCACAAGACTGTTGGAAGAAGAAGAAGAAGATGATGAAAGCAAAGCAATATCTTGTAACTGTGATATATTGCTTTTTTTTTTGTTATTGTACTCTTTGTATCTTTGTTAGCCGCCCAGAGTCGCTTGTTGAGTGGGGCAGCATACAAGGATGATGATGATGATGATGATGATGATGATGATGATGATGATGATGATGATGATGATGATAGTTCGATTGTTATGCTGCTCCACTTGCTTATAGCGACTCTGAACAGCTTACAGCGAAGCAATATATCAGTTAAAAAATTATTAAAACAATATAATAATAATAATAATAATAATAATAATAATAATAATAATAATAATAATAATAATAATAATAATAATAATAATAATAATAATAATAATAATAATAATAATAGTTTGATTGTTATGCTGCTCCACTTGCTTATAGCGACTCTGAACAGCTTACAATGAAGCAATATATAACAGTTAAAAAATTAATAACACAATATAATAATAATAATAACAACAACAACAACAACAACAACAACAACAACAACAACAACAACAACAACAACAACAACAACAACAACAACAACAACAACAACAACAACAACAACAACAACAACAACCACCACCACCACCACCACCACCACCACCACCACCACCACCACCACCACCACCACCATCACCATCACCATCCTTAGAGTCTGTCTTTGTCTGAACTTTCATCTACAGATTTGGATTAAACATTTATAGAGGTGCGCTAATGACACCAAGAGTTCTGTGGCCCCCTGAAAGGTAACAATTCATTATCACATAAATTGTGGTGAACCAGAGGCCACTTCCTTAGATTAATAAAGGGCCATCCTTTGTTGACAGGAAATATTTCACAGGGATATAAAAGGGGGAGGCTGCGAAGTGGCCTTTGCCTTTCAATGGCTGGAACATGCGTGACCAGAAGAGAAACTTGGAAGGAAAGCCAAAAGTCAAGCTGGCTTCTTTGGCTGCCCACTGCTGGTCAGAGGTCTCTCTGGCCACCTTTGGTCAGGTCGCCAGCTAACACCTTCAGTTTGGCCACAGCAGCCGTACTTTACCAATCAGGTGACTTGGATGAGCTTTAAATGTGGTTGTTCTCAAAAAGTAATATTGCTAGTGCAAAATATCGGCAGAGACCATTGTCTGACATGCGCTTCAGAGGCCACATGCCACCAGCCTTGACCCAGCTGTAGTGGCTCCAAATTGCTTCTGAATTCAATAACAGGTAGCAGCTTCATCTACAAAGTCCCCAATAATTATTTCAGATCAGGCTTTCTGAGAGGCCTCCCCCCCCCATGTGAGGACACCCCATATTTGAGGTGTAAATGCTCCCACTCCCTCTATTTCATGTGGTGGGCCACATGAAATGGCACCGCAGGCCAGGTCCGGCCCATGGGCCGTAGGTTGGGAACCCCATATCTATTGTTTTGCATGGGCTGTGATATATAGAGCTGGTTTTGAAGCTTGCCTGGAGAGTTCCTCAACTGTTTTTAAATACTAATTACTTTTTCAAATGACCTAATTCCCCACCCCCACCTGTCTCTTTGCTATGCTTGATATTCTTATGGGAGGCTGGTTTGCTCAGACAAGTGGCAAACAAATGATTCTCATGGGTTATGCCCACCTTCCCGATGTCATCTGGTCCTGGCTGAAGTGTGACAGAACATGGAAGGTTAGTTGCCATCTATGGGAAGAAAAGAGAGAGAGAGAAAAAAGTAAGAACATCAACTCACCTCAACAAACTGCTGACTTCTGTGCAAACAAACAATTTCAGGAGAGAGGAAACCTTCTAGCCCCCAGTGATGGTGGCCAACCTTGGCACTCCAGCGGTTCTTGGACTTCAATTCCCAGAAGCCCAAGTCAGCGCTCCTTCCCGGTGATCTGGGCTTCTGGGAATTGAAGTTCAAGAACACTTGATATGCCAAGGTTGGCCATCAATGGTCTAGAGCCATGAGGGCAAAACATAACACTCCAGCAGTTCTTGGACTTCAATTCTTAGATGCGTAAGTCCCTGCATACAAGCAGGAAACCCATTCCTGTGGATTCAACGGGACTTGGACTTATGGGAATTGAAGTCCAAGAACAGCTGGAGTGCCAAGGTTCACCATCACTGGCTTAGAGTAAACAGGGTGAAGAGGACCAATGGCAGATCCACAGATTCAGCCCTAACCCCCCCCCCTTGCCTGACCTTTCTTGCACATTCATATGGACAAGGACCCCTTTTAAGAATGTTTCCTTGCCATTTCTGAAACCCAGGTACATTTTTGAGCAACTCCACAGTTCTCGGATGACAAAGATCTCCCCAGCTGTGGTTCTGTGCCCTTCTGTCCATCCACCTCTCATTTCACCTGGAAAGGTAAGTTATTCAATGCATTCCAGACTCGAAAGGTGTAAATCATGCTCCCCCCACTAGTTAAACTTTTTTTTAAGCTGTAAGTCTGTGCTTATGTCATCTGGTCAGGAACGTGCCTTCAAGATGACGTGGACGTATGCGTTTTTTACCTCAAAAGTGAAGGGGTGAGCATTCTCCCCTAGTTTCTTCATCAGCTTTTCTTGCAAAGGTGTGAGGGTCTTGGGTGCCTGATCTGGCACAGGAGGGAAAATCTGAGTGGCGAGGACATACAGGTCCTTCCGGAAGGTCAGTCCAATGACATCCAGGTCATCTCGTCCGTAGCGGAATGCGCAGGTGAGGGTCACGTAGACTGGGTTGCCGGTGCAGGTGGAGGGAGCCCAAAAGGAAAAGGGGGAGAGGAAGCAGGTGGATGTGGATGGGTGGAGAGGAAGAAGAGGCAAAGATCATATGTGTTGGGTTGAGAAGCAAAAATCTTCTTAATTCAGATAGAAATTTAATTTCTTCATTATTACTTCAGTGCGTTGATGTTGAAGTCATGGACTCATCTTTTCTTACCCAGTAGCTCATTAACATCACTTTCCAAACCCAAATTCTCAGGGCAAGAGGAATAGAATGACAACATAAATGTTCATTCGGGGCTAGAATTGGGATTTTTTATTTTTTTTGGGTTACTGATACGTTATAGCCATTGAGGAGATGTAATTCTTTTCACTAGGAGATACTGTAACCTAATCCTTTGCTGAGTTTCACTTCTAACTGATCTATACGGATTGCCCTCCCCTGTATTTTTCTTTGCTAAATTGCATTGCTGATTGATTGTATTGTTTCTTTTGTTATATTTTGCTGTACTCTATTGTATTATATTTTTGATTGTTTTGTTGTTCTGCGCCACTCTGAGTCGGTTTTTACTGAGTAGGGCGGGATATAAATCGAAACAAACAAACAAACAAACTTATTCAGAAAAAAGGGGGAGAAACAAAATTACCTTTCCTGTCCTTCAGGTATTCAGGATCAATCAAGACAACCCCATCTACAAAGAAATATAGATGAGAAGTTGGTAAACAAAAGGCCAGTGAGCTATAAGATAATAAATATTGTGGACAATGTGTTGGCTTCTGGCAAAAAGAGGTCAACAGCTTGAACTTCTTTCACCAGTCTAACTCACCATCTTAGGGTTACAAAGACTTTTCCAAAGGGAAGACCCTGTTCCCATGAGAGGTTCTTAGCAAAATTGTGATTTCAACCTACTATAATATCTCAAGTTGAAAACATTATTGACTGGGGAGTCAGATCCACTGAACAATATGGTTTGCTTCCTTACAAATGTAGATGGCATCATAGAAGTCTAAATGGCCCCACATTTTGCAGAACAATTGGCCCAACAATTTCCCCATCCACCCACCCACCCATCCATCCTGATTGTGATTCTTGCGGAGTCTCCAGAGAAAGTGTTTTGTGGATGATGGACACTAATCTGAAGTGGGGAAAGTACAGTTTAGAAGCAGAGCCTACAATGAAAGGGCAGTGGGAATTTGGCAGGATTGCAGTCCAGCAACGAGCCTTTCTGAAGTTGTCAGTTCACACATTTCTGGTCCCTATCCATCCCCTGCAAGGCATGAGCAGGCCAAAGAGTGAGGCAGGATGAGACTGAGTGGGATGACTGTCATATTTTTGATGCTCTACCATAGGGCCCCCAAAACCTTTTGGGCTGTGGGCCAGTCACATGGTTCAGGGGGCTGGTCACTATGGCCTGGGGCTAGATCTGGCCCCCGACACCAATTCATCCAGCCCACTAAACCCTCATCACTCCCGGAAGTGGAAGTAAAACACACCCATATGGGCACGTTTTACTTCCACTTCTGGGAGAGAAGAGGGTTTGTGGGCCAGATGAATTGGTATCAGGGGCCAGATCTAGCTCTCGGGCCATAGTTTGGGCACCCCTGCTCTACTGTGAGTAAAGCCCTCCTCTTCACCAAAGGGAAAAGGAGTGCAGAAAGTGAATAAATATGAACCTCTCTCCCTCATCTTCTGCTTTGCTCTCTTGGAGACTTTAGCTGTGAAGATGGCTGTAAGAAGGAATTTAAGAGACAGCGTCTCTTCCACAGGACCTTCACAGGAGCCCTGGTGGCACAGGCGTTAAAACTGCTGTCTTGAAACTAAAAGGTTGTGAGTTTGACGCTAATTAACTTGTGAACCACCCAGAGAGTGTATTAAGCACTTCTATGGGGAGGTATAGAAGTGTGCTTCCCTTGTGCTTGCTTTCCAAAACCACATCTCCCATGGATGGTCTTGTACCCCGGCTATTCTATGGCCTCAGCATTTCCCCATTCCAGCTCTATCACATGTATGCATTTTGCCCAAGCCCAGTTCTTGCCTATGTTGTGATGCTGTGTGTGCACTATGACTCCGCACTGAAGATTTTGGAGGGACTTAGATCATGCACTCACCTACAGGTTCAACATTCTCCACGTGGTCCACAAAATCACGCTTTCCAAGGTAGATGGATAGCTAGATGGCAAAAGGGGAGGGAAACACAGTTGATCCTCTAAACAGGCTCACAGATGTATGCTTCTAGAAACCGGCTGTGTGGAGGAAGACGAGAGGAAGGGAAGTCCTGCTTTGGTGGGAGCAAATGAGAGCCACATCCTTGGCACACTTCACAGGAGAAGTTGCTTTCTACTCCCCAGCATTGGAGGAGACTGATATTTTGGCCACATGTTGGCCAGCCGAATGGCTCAAAAGCAGGGGGGTCCTTGAACTTGGACCTCCAGATCTTCTAAGACTTCAGTTGTCTCAACCCCAAGTCAACATTCCTGCTGGTCAGGGCTTCTGGGAATTAAAGTCCAAGAACACCTGGAGAGCCATGTTTGAGGACCCCTGCTCTGAAGGGGGCTCTGGCACAGGCACAGTTAATGACCTCCCATACCTGAGTTAAATTCATTTTGGAAATGCTTGGCATGACATGTATTCCCATTCAATCATTCAATAGCATGGGTTCAACACACCCATGTTCCTAGTAAATGCACAAAGAGATGGAATTTTTCTACGTTTCATCCTGCTTTTCTTTATTTTAGGGTCAAGTCCTGACTCAAGGTTTTGAATACGTCTGGTTTTCACCTTCAAAACAAGTTCCCAGGCTCAAGGAACTTCTGGATTTCCCACCCCACCTTTATTTTCTTCCATCATGAGGAGCAGAACAAGCAGAACAATTAAGAGGTGTAGCTTCTTTCAGGCTGAAATTCTGTGTAGAGCATCTCTCTATTATGGTGGTGGATGATCTATGAAGCAGATGGTTCTTACCTTCCCATTTGGGCAGGTCTTCTTATACACTCTGTCAACACAATCAGAGAGAAAAAGATATAACTTCCGGCTTTCCCCCGTTGGCAACAAGTGCATCATTAAAGGTACAATCATGCAACAATGGGTAAGAATGATATTAGATGGCAATGTGACTGAAGGATGGGTCTGGTGAAATGTTTTTGTTTTGCTCATGGAAAGAAAATGTCTAAAATGATTTTCCCCCCCTCTGTGTAGACAGAACTGGGAGAGTAAAGGTCAAATAGATTTATTTGCTTATTTTGTTTGAGACAGAATCCAGGAAAACACAATTGTTTGCAAGGAAAGAGTGCGGAAGAGGCTCCGTTGTCCTCCTCCTGCTCTTCATCTCTGTTACACGTCTGGGATGTTTTGGTGCCCCGGGAGAAATTTGCTCAGTAAATTTATTCCCTTCCCATCTAGCAAGAAAAAGGAAACCAAAACTTACTTCGCTCCATCCCCCATCCTTGCGTCGTTCTGTGGTGGGAATTCTGCAGGACAAAATAAAAGAAATCCATCCCTGCACATCATATGGGTTAAGCCATGTGGCCAAAGGGAAGCCAGAAGGGGTGAATAATGAATACCACCGTCTGTCTTACTTTCTTCACTTCCTAATCTCATGCCTAATGTCATGTCTACTTAAGTCTTGGAGCTGAAAGATTTAAGTTGCTGCTCCAATTGGAGAGAGGAAAGCAGGTGTGGCCAAGGTTTGGGGTAGAGGAGAGGACAGCAGAAAGCGGAGGGTTATTCAAAGATGTCTACAGTTCTTTCTGAAGGGAAGGTGGGAGGAATTCTGACCCTGAGGACTAAGACATAAAGCTTTCAGAAAGGGCAGAATTCGATAGCAGTATTTCAATTGTGGATCTGCATTTAAAAAGTGAGTTTAAAGAAGCTCCACTCTCTTGTCCTCCTGTTCCCTAAGTGGGCACCAAAGGCCCAAAGGAGCCCCTCGCCAGACCCTTCCATTTCTGTTCCCATCTCTGTTCCCACAGCATGGGATGAAGCATCAGTAACTAGGCATCCTGAGAAAGGGGAGGCTTGGATATCTTCTCTGCACGGGGCATTTTGTAGCTACGGACAGAGATGCCTCATCCTGGGGGGAAATCTGGACCTCTTCCCGTTATGAATTGTTCTACCATCAATGCTCTTGCTATCTTTGCCATAACTTTTGTAGCATGTTAGCAACCTTAACAGAAGGCATTAGCCAACTCTGCCCATTGCCACCCTCTCATTTCTTGAACAAAATTGTTTCAGTTGCTCAAATGTCGTTGTCCTCTTTAGAAGGTAAATATCTCTGTTTTAATCAGTTGATTCTCACCAAGCTTAATAGGGATCAGCTCAGTGGCTTCTTAACTCCAGGTAATTCTTATGCCTTGACCTTAGATGGTCTTAAGTCGGTGAAATGTGAGCCAACTGGTGAACCAAAAGGGATGCTTTTATGCAACAACAACAACTACTACTAGCAACTCCACCCCGTGTGCTATAGGGCTAAGGGTTCCAGTAGGGCTTGTCGTGGACTCTTTACAAAAGGGTCCATCCTGAAGTCCTGCGTGAATTAAATGAAGACAAAGTCCAGCTGCTCCTTGAGCTCCTGGCAAAAAGAGTGACGTGCTCATGACGAGAGAGATTCCTTTACATGGTCTCTGCACAATGGTATATCCATCCTTTCAGCACATGCAGCAGTAGGATTGGGAGGGAATTGTTGGGGCTGAAGAACAGCACTCTGTTCCAGAAAAGAAGCCACCACCCCAAAGGCCCTGCTTTGCCCTTTCCTCCCCTGCCAGCAAGAAACTTTCCCTTTGGAGCTGCGAAAGGACGATGCCCCCATGTTCCTGCTTTCACCATTTTCCTTCCCAATCACAGAGCTTTAGAAACACTGAGGCGATCTCGGTCACCCTAAAGATCAGGGGAGGAAGGTATTGAACAACCGGCTGAGAGGCTTGGCAGAGGACAGTGGGTTCCCTTAACTTTTCCCCAGGCCAACAATATCACCCTGGCATCATCCTTTGAGCCCACACTGGGGCTGGCAGGTGTCTGCCAGGTGGCCGGTTTGCTCACCTCGGATAGAGATCTGGTGACGTCTTTGGGGTCAGAGTTAAGTTGAGAAAGAAGAGAAGGAGGTTTTTATTTGTGCTCTGGGCCATGGGGTGGGGAAGGGAGGGCATAGGTGATCTTTGGAGGTTTGGGGGCCCTGAGAATTCCTGCAACAACACCTTGAGTAACCTTCAGAGTTAACACAAGAGTTGGCCGGTGGCCCTCCTATTGCTTCTCTTCAAGAAACAAGATGCCACAAATATTTAAGCTCTACAAATCTCTAGAAAGGAGTGGACCTCAAGACACCAGGAAAGAAGGGGCATTTTGCCAACAGAACCCACGTGCCCTAGTTGTGCAGTCACTATCACCAGGTTCTTCCATGCAGTTTCAGACACTGATAATTACGCCTACCGCCAACTCTCACCAAATTCCTTAAACTGCTCTTGTTTCCTTGCATGAACCATATAGCCACGGGCTCCAAGAAGAAGACAGTCCTGGTCTAGATCAGTTTCTGATCAATCCCAGTAAAGTTTATTGGACACAAACAGAAGGGAAGGAGGGTTTTGAGCAGTAAATTGATTCATGTATCATTTGAGGAGCACAACCCGAAGCATGATCTTCTAGGCTGAGGGTCTGAAGCACTTTCCCCTCTTAGAGGAGTAGAAGAGGCCAGTTCAAAAATGCTTCTTATAGAGTGAAGAGTTTGCATCCTATCCACATTGCATCCTGTCTCTCTTCTGTCCACATTGCATCCTATCCTTCATTGCATCCTGTCTCTCTTCTGTTCCTGGCATTCTTTGACTGCAAAACCTTGAGAGCAGGCAGCAACTTCGATGTATTTCTCAAGAGAATGTAAAAGAGGCAGAGAAAACATCCTGGCTACACTTTGGGAAGAACTTCTGGAGAGTAAGGGCAGTTTGGCCATGGAAGTGGTTGCCTGAGGAAGGTAACATTGCTGGTGACCAGGCAAGCTTTAGTGGTAGCTTTTGGGAATCAGCATTGGGATGGGTTTGATGACCCTTGGGACCTCTTCTGATTCGGTGAGCCTATGATACTAGGTCAGGTCATCGTAAGACTCTGCCTCGGCAGCCTCGGGGCGGAAGCAAGAACAAAATACCTTTAAGTTCAAATACACCTTGACTTGTCAGCAATCTTGTTGATGTTGTCTAGGAACTCCATACATGGCACCCTTTAAAGTCAGCAGAAACACAGGTCCCAAGGGAAAGGGTGGTGCAGAAATAGCTCCTGCCCCCCCCCCACGGTCTCTAGCAGTGGAGGGGCCATGGAGAAGGGCATTTGAGTACTTGGGGTGAGGTGCCCCCCCCCCCGTGTCCAGGGCTTTACGTCAAAGCCCCTTGAATTCCACTCAGAAACTGCCCCAACCAAGAGGAAAGGCAAGATTGTCTATGGGGCCCCCATGGGGTCCCTGGAAAGCCACAGAGGGGTGAGGTGGGTATCTGAATCTCTCTCTCTCTCTCTCCTGGGAATGGACTGGGGTCCCTTTCCTGCCTCTATTTTCTGTCCTAATTCCCCTCCGCCCAACCGTGCAGTGTGGTAATCCTAGGCAGGGACCTGGCCTTCCTGCTCGAACCTGAAGCCATTGGAGACCCCAAATGCCTTACCTGCAAAGAGAGAACTGGAAAGAGATTTCTCCTCTCCTGGCTCACGTGCTTCCCGAACCAAGGCTGGGAGGCTTCTGGATCTTGTTCCTGGGGTTCTTATACCCCCCACGGGACTGCCCCTCCCTCACGGGTGGCTCATTCCAGATTGGGCTGCGAAGTGTGCGTGTGCGCGCGCGCACCTGTGTTGATCTATGATTATTGCAGAGAGAGTATTTTGAGACTTGGATCCTATTAGACTATTAGTTGAGGTAGTCTTGTTGAGTAAGAGAGTAGACTATAAATACTGCTTTCTACTGCGGCCTTGGAGAAAGACGATTACAGAGATTGTTAAACCTCAAGGCTCAAGAGGAGAGAGATTAGCCAAGGCCGCCCCTCCAGATCCCCTAGTCTCATACCTCATGGGCTTCTGCCCACCCAACCACCCAAGTGCTCGCAGCTGCTGCTGCTGCTGCTGTGGTGGTGGTGGTGGTGGCCCTTAGCAAGGGGGGAGGGTTCAGGTCAAATAAGATATACCCAACCAAAAATGGGCATGAAGCAAGAGGGGAGAGAACTGGGACATTAGGGGAATTCTGTATGTGAAAAACAGAGGACACGTAACATCCTCCTCAACGAAACGCCTGGTGCCTTGAGCAACAATGGCAAGCATCTTTTGAATCCACAGAGGCGATTTTTGAATTTTTTGCTACCAAAGAGTGATTGCTCAGCCTGAAATTTTCATTGATATTATCAATGCTTTGCTGCCACAGAGTAAAAGGAACGGAAGTGCTGTATTAACAGATCTATAGCACCTTGAAGAAGAAGAAGAAGAAGAAGAAGAAGAAGAAGAAGAAGAAGAAGAAGAAGAAGAAGAAGAAGAAGAAGAAGAAGAAGAAGAAGAAGAAGAAGAAGAAGAAGAAGAAGAAGGATTTTTTTTAGAAGGAAATTTTTTATTGATAAAATTCTTACTACAGTACCATCTGTTGAGGTGAACTACATAAACTTGTCATTACTTTCAAAAACTTAGCTCAGTAAACATAGTTACATATATAGTGATTGTGGAAGAAAATATACAGTATATACAATACCAAAAGAACAATAATATTTAAAATTATACTGTCATTTACATGAAACTTAACTTTTAATATTCTAAGTTATTCCCAAATTTCTTTCTGTCAACCACTGCCACCATTTGTATCTGTCAGGTTCCTTTGAAGAAGGAGGAGGAGGAGGAGGAGGAGGAGGAGGAGGGAAAAAAGTACATCTCCTATCAGCCATTGGGGATATCATCTACCTCACAGTATAGAATTTTGTTACACTTTAAAGGCCACAAAACCACTTGTTGTTACGGCGTCTAAATTGCATACTATATTTAACATCCTGCCTGGTCAGGTTATCCTGCTATGGTTGCAGAGTAGACCCTACTGCTAGTGACTCAACACTGATAGTCAGCGGGCTTTTAACTAACCTGACCACCTTGAGGACTCATGGCCTTGGTTAGGGAAGTTCACAGGGAAGGGTGAGGGTCCCCAAGTGCATTAAATGGTACCATTTGACTCCCTCTTGGTGGAGGGCAGCAGCTTCATCCATCCTGGCCTGGAACTGAGGAGGCCTTTCTATGCCAAAAGGGCTCAGGATCAGAAAGTGATTCATGGAACTGGATTAGTGGTACTATGGGTCTCACACTGTGATGCAGAAACCAAGTGGAAGACCACTGCATTATATGGTTCCCAGGGCAATCTCCATGGCTGAGGAGCGCTATTATTTGGAATCAGATATGGAAGGAGGAGAAGGAGGAGGAGGAGAAATTTAACATCGCAGTAACTTTCCCTGCAACATTGCTTAGTCTCCCATTCAGGATTCACCTTTGTGGCCTTCCAGCTGTAACATGGACAGCTGTGCCCCCCCCCCCCGACCAAATGCCCATTGCCCATGAGAACATGCATGATGGCCTCTCCATTCTGTGATCCCTTCCTCCTCCTCCCATCCTTCACGGCCTCTGAGCAGCCAGCCCTGGTTCTTAGGACTTTGTGAGCTCTTTGAAACAGAGCCACTTGCAGCTGGTGGAGCACGTTGCCCAGGAGGGCTGGGATTTCTGATCCCATAATTGTGACTGTAGAGCAGCTTAAGGTTGCCAGATTAGCTGTGACTATTTCTGGCAAGGTTAACTGAGCAAAGAGCAACGTCTGGTTGTTCGGTTCTGGTTTCTTGCTTGTCCATTTTTGTTTTTAAGGCTTGCCAAAACCAGCTCATTCGGCTCCTTGGCCAAAGTTAAAAGAAAGTGGCATTCTGGTTTTTATTTTTTTTAAAAACCCGCCCTGAGTTTGAAATAAATAGCCTCCACTCCACGCCCACCCCCAGGCCACAGTCCATGCAGGGCCCCTGGGGCTGAATGTCCTACCTGCAGGTTGGTATCTTGGTTGCCTTTCCTGCTCTAAGAATAGGATATCTCAACCTCAGGTATCAGGAAAAAGACTTCTGAACCGACAGAGCAGTGGAGGACCCATGATGGCCTTGGGAGGTGGTGAGGGCTCCAACACTGGAGGCCTTCAAGAGGACATCACTGGATGGGCAAAGGAGGGTATAAGGGGCCATGGCTACCGGCCTGCTTTAGGGTGGTAAAGATGAGGGAGTAACTTTCTCCTGACACCCAGACAAACATGGCGACTGGGGATGATGGGTGGTGGTGGTGGGCAGCCGTTGTGCCTTGCGTTCTTTTTGCTTACTTTGGAAGACAGAAAATACACCCAAAGACTCGAAGGCGGCCAGTTTGACTTGATGTTATTTGGGTTGCCCAAAGAGGAGTTACTCTGCTTACACTGAGTAATCATATTATGCAATATTGTCCTGCTTACCTCATAAAGTAACTTTTAATGAGATTTTTTTTCCACCCAAGTGCACTAAGGTCCTTGAGTCTGCCAGCCATCCCTTTTACAACTCAGTTATTCTGCCAAAAATACATTGTATTCGGTGCAGGTTTATCACCTTTATTTTCCCTCAGTGTATATTGCAAAAATGGTTTCCAAATGTCCCAAAATCTATTTTGTTTTATTAACCCCCTTTTTATGTTTAATTCTCATGTAGGTTTTTCATTAAGTGCCATATCCCAAACATTGGTATACCATTTGCTAAGTTCTAAGTTCATAGCTCCTTTCCAATTTCTGGCCACTTGTTGTCTTGCCAAAGTTAAAAAAATAGTTAATAACTCTTTCATATTTTCCTCTAAGTTCACTTCCTCTAAATCTGTCAATAAAACAATTTTTTCATTCAGCTTTAAGTTGAGGTTTAAAATTTTTACTATTTCTTGTTCCATTTTATGCCAGAAATTGGAAATACTGTAATTTTACAATCCCACAACATATGTTTGTATGTCCCAATTTCCTGATGACATCTCCAACATTTTTTTTTGAGTTGCTACTATCTATTTGATTTAGCCACAAAATTTTGTAGTTATGTTATTTAGCTTTTGTGGACAGATTTCGCATAATCCTATTTTTCCATTTTTTCTTCCAGTTCTTGTCGGAAATATTAATATTTAAATCTGTTTCCCAAGATCTTTTAAGAACATCCTGAGTTTCTTCAGTACAATTTATCATTTTATATAACTTGCTTACTACTCCTTTTATCCCAATTAAACCTTTTCTTATCTTGTATAACATTTCCTCAAAGTCTGTCAACTGTCTTGTAGGTTATAATTTCTCTTTATATTCTTTATTCCACCTATCCAGCGTTAGTATCTGAAGCCAGTTCAACCTTAATTCCTTATAAATTTCTTTTTTAGTGTCTTCATTCTTAATCCAGCTCAACCAATCTTTTAATAAAATTATATCATATTTATACATAATGTTTTTTGGTAATTCTAAATTTTTGATCGGGAATGTCTTAAGATCTTGCAACTCTAATATTGGAGAAGTATTTGGTGCCAATTTTTCTTTTAATTTTACCCATACACTTATCATAGATTTTAGGACATTACTTTTTGGTTTTAAATGAAAAACTGAATTTTCCAAAAAATCTCCATTTATGCACACATTACTATCTTTCATTTCTATATCCCTCCATATAAGGTCCTTTATCATTAAAAGTTTTACCAAACCTTTAATTTGAAATGCCCTATAATACAATTTAATGTTAGGTAACCCTAAACCACCCTCTTTCTGTGACTTATACCATAAACTTTTGGGTATTCTTTCTCTTTTCCCTCCATTGCAGTAATTATTCAATAGATTTTGAAAAACTCTTAGTTCTTTTTCTGTTTGTTTAATCGGAAGGACCTCAAATAAAAAATTAATCTTTGGTAATAGACTCATTTTACAAATAGCAATTCTTCCAAACCAAGAGGTCTTCAACATCCGATATCGAACAATTTTCTTCTTAATTTCCTCTTTCACTTTATCATAATTTAATTTTTTCAAATCCTCTACATTATCCGCAATATTAACTCCCAAATATTTTATACTTTTCCTAATTTGAATTTTAAATTTTTCCTTGATTTTTCCGATCTCTTCTTTATTTAATTTACTGAAAATTGCTTCCAATTTCCCCCAATTTATTTTCAGGCCTGTTACCTCTTCAAATTTTTGCAGATGATTTTGAATCTTTTCCATATTTTTATAGGATCTTTCATTATAATCAAAGTATCATCTGCATACAAACTTATTTTTGTTCCATCTATCCCCTTCTATATTTAAATCACTCCTTATAGCTCTAGCCAATAATTCCATAGCCATAATAAACAAAATGGGAGAAAGGGGACATCCTTGTCTCATTCCAGCTTTTAATTTCAATATCCTCTGTAAAAGAATCATTTACTTTTACCTTAGCATAACTACTTTTATAAAGCTGATTAATTACATTTTTGAATTTTTCCCCAAATTCACCTTTTTAAATAATTTCCTCGATAGTGACCCATTGCAATGAATCAAAGGCCTTAAAAATATCTAAAGATAGTAGTCCTATTTTACCTTCTCTTCTATTATTTATTTCTAACAAATTTAACACTCTCCTTATTAAATCAGACATATATCTTTCCTTTAAAAAACCTGCCTGATCTGTATGTATATATTCCCCCATAAAACTGTTTAACCTATTTGCCATAATTGCTGTAAAAATCTTTGCATCCGCGTTAATTAAGGCAATTGGACGATATGAGTCAACCAATTTTGGTATTAGTACTATGATGGATCTGAGCCATGAAGTTGAAGATTCTCCCCCTTCCAATATCTAATTGTGCAACCTGGTTAGTTTTGGAATAATAATTTGTTTCAATTCTTTATAAAATTCTACAGGTAATCCGTCTACTCCCGGGGTTTTCCCTATTTTCAATTTATTTATAACATCTAGTCTCTCTTTCTCTGTAATTTGTTCTTCCATTCTAGTCCTGTGCTCTTCTTTTATGTTCTTCCCCTTGTATTTTTGTATATATTCTTCTAACTTATTTGTATTAATTTCCTTATCTGTGTAGAGTTTTTGGTAAAAAAAATTAACTATACTAACTTTATCTGCTGTTTTATTATACCTTATCGCATCTTCCCTTATTAAAGTTCCTATTTCCCTTTTTTCCTTCTTCTCCTTCACAGCTTTTGCTAACATTTTTGAACTCTTATCACCAAACTCAAAATATTCTCTTTTCAGATAAATTAAGTCTCTTTTAATTTTTTCAATATCTCTTCCTGTTAACTCCTTCTGTAACAGTTGTATTCTTTCTAAAATATTCTTCTCCTTTTTTAGCATGTTTAATCTGTAGTGATTTAATTTCTTTTCCACCTCCAATTGTCTATCTTTATACTGTTTATTTTTTAGACTCTTAAATTTGATACACTCTCCCCTAAATACTGCTTTCACGGCATCCCAAATTACATTAAAATTTGTTTCTTTATTATCGTTAATTTCCCATATTTCTTCCCAGTTTTTGATTATCTGATCTTTTAATGAGATTTATAGTGAAGTGGAATTCCCAATTATTTTCTTCCATGCTTGTTCTCCAGGGCTTCTTTTCCATTCTTTTTTAGTCAGCCTTTGCACTTTTAGGTCCTTAGTGTTGCTGTTTTCTCTCTCTCTCTCTCTCTCTCTGTGTGTGTGTGTGTGTGTGAGAGAGAGAGAGAGAGAGAGAGGAGGGCTCACTGATGTTCCAGATGTTTTGAACTATAAATCCCACAGTCCATTGTCATTGGCAGGACAGGCTGGGGATTTCTGGGGGATGTAGTCCAGCTGTGCTGTCAGGTTGCTCCTGTTTTATGGTGACCTTAATAGGATTTTAGAGGAAAGTAAAATGTTGGAGGCAGGGTTTGCCTCATCCCCCCCCCCACCCATAGTGAGGAAGAATTTGAACCCAGGTCTCTGGAGTTTTGTCTCCCACTCTGTACACTGCCTCACACTCCCTCTCAAGGGACTTTGGATGTCATCTGATCCTCTTGTCTTCTTCTTGTTGTTCTGCTGTATCCAAATCCGAATATTGGCGATCCTCATGGCAAACCAGCTCATTTGGCTCCCTGCCCTTTGCCCAGGAGGGAGCTGTCCTTGGTGCTGAAGAGCACTGTCCCCTCCTGGGGGGGATGTGGTTTTTTGGCAGCAGCTTCTTCCATCCTGGCCTGGGGCTGATGAGGAGGACTTTGGGTGCCAAAAAGGGCTCAGGACCAGAAAGTGAATTGCAGAACTGAATCAGGGGTATGATGGGTGTCTGTCATGCTGTGATGCAGAAGGCAGATGAAAGGCCACGTCATTATATTTGCAGGACATTCATCATGGCTGATTGCAGCTCAGTCAGCAGGAGGTTCCAAAGGGCCGGGGCAGCCACCGAAAAGGCCTTCCATCTAGTGCTCTCTAGCCATTGGTACCCTTAGGGAGCCCCTCCAGTCTGCTCTAGTGAGACGGGCCTTGGGATGATGCGGTCTCTTAAGTATCCGGCCCACTACCATGTAGGGCTTTAAAGGTCATGACCAGCACCTTGAATTGCACCCGGAGGCACACCTACATCCAGTGCAGCTTTTGCAGCAAGGGTGATGCATCCTCTGACTGGTCATCAAGGGCAACCCCACGTAGAGCACATTACATGAACCCAACCTGTCATATTTGTGACTAAGGCAAACCCCATTTGGGCACAATGATAACTGGGGGTCTAAACCACCCCCCTCCTGCCTGCCCCCCTCTACCCTGGCTCAGCCCTTCTTGGTGAGGAATCCTTCCTTGGTCTCTGTTCTGGCCAGGACGGATCCAAGATACCCCCTCCCCCCTCCCAGGCCACCCCCGGGGGGGGGCTCTTCAGCACCAAGGACAGCTCCCTACTGGGCAAAGGCAGGTCCACCTCTGGGCTCCTCATGGGCCTAGTTCTCCCCACCACGGAGGGAGGGAAGGAGTTAAGCCTGCAAAGGCAAACCTGGCTTGTGGAGGAAAGTCTTCTGAGAGGTGTCCCTCTCCCCGTCTTCCACCCCCATCCATGGGCAGCTCCCCTGCTGACGGGTGAGGTGGGGGGTGGGGGCATATCTCGGCTTTCCCCTCCTTCCTGGCTTCATCTCCTACAATCCCAGTAGCAACAGATGGAGCTTCTGCTCATCTGTAATTAGTAGAACTCCGTCCGCTGACAATTATCTTCCTACATCCCTAATTAGCTTCTCTGCTGGGAACAGTGGTGCCACCCGCAGTCCTAACACACACACACACACACACACACACACACACACACACACACACACACACACACACACACACACACACACACACACACACACACAGAGAGAGAGAGAGAGAGAGAGAGAGAGAGAGAGAGAGAGAGAGAGAGAGAGAGAGAGAGAGGAAGCGCTTTGAAAGGTGACTGGATCATCATTCCACTAGCTGTGACTGAGGATGAGGATGATAATGAGGAACACAGGATTTATCCACAGTAGCCTTGGCAGTGGAAGAGGAGTGTGTATTTTGTGAGCTTGTGTGCTCCAGGTGGCCAGGAAGGAGAAGGACAAAGGCTGCACACCTTTGAGGTCATTATACACCTTTATTTCATGCCTGGAGTGTCTGTGACACTTTGTTTGGCACAAGCTGTTACGATCGATCATATCAGGAAGAAGCTTTTCATGAACGCCGTCGTTCACAAAGCTAACGGATTAACTCATTGCTGCAAAATGTAGAAATGAACACTATTACATTTAATTTTTTTTTAAAAGAAATGCATTCTCAGAAACTTTTGCATGTGTGTGTGTGAGTGCATTTGTGCAATTGTGTTTCCCTTGTTCCAACGTCTCTGGTATATATAGCAGGCTCAGGTGTGTGTGTGTGTGTGTGTGTGTGTGTGTGTGTGTGTGTGTGAGAGAGAGAGAGAGAGAGAGAGAGGTGCCCCCAGGGAGGAAAGCAGGGAAGGCAGATGTAGACCCAGAGATTGGGTTCTGTTTGCAGCCCTTCCAGGGCAGAAGAGGAAGGCCATTCAGAGGGATCGTGGCCACCTCCCGAGTTTGTCTGCCTGCCTGTCTTGAGGTGACCTTGGTTAGGACCAACTCACTTCCCAGCCTGCCAAGCTGCTCAGAATCCAGGCCGGCTGACAAAGGGCCTCTTGTCCATCCGCTGCACAAGGGGCTTATCTGGGAAGCTGATTCCGTTCCCTCCTTGGAGGCAGGCTTTCCAGAAGGCCAATGTTGGAGCAGCCCTGGGTCTGTTTCTCTTGGCTCCCTTGAACTTCCTAGCTGGAGGAAGCAAGTGGAGAGGGGTGGAGTTGGGTTACTACGGCAGAATAACCAGAGAGTAAGTACAGAGAGGAAGGAGAAGAAGAAGAAACCCAGGGGAAGAGAGGCTGCCAGACTCATCCTCCTCCTCTACGGTGCCCACTTTATGTTCCCCCACTCGTAAGTAAGCCCTGGTGAGTCCCAAGGGGATTTACTCCCAAAGAGCCTCAAACAAACCCTCCCATCTCTAGTCCTCTTTAAAAGAAGACTCAGAGAATGATGGATTTGAAAGAAGAGGCCTTTGAGGCAGTCGAGTCCATCCCATTCCTGCTCCATGCAGGAACCCAGAGAGAGAGAGAAAGGGGGAGCCTCTGTGCCAGGATCCCACCCAGAATCCCAGGGAAGGCACTTGCTTTCATGCACCGCAGGTTTTCCCCATTCTTCTCTCTCTCTCTCTCTCTCTCTCTCTCTCTCTCTCACACACACACACACACATGGAGTGAAGCTTACAAGCTGCACAAGCTGTGGAATGCAGAGATAGTCTGGAGGAGTTGGTCATGCAATTGCCCTTCTGTGAGAGGAAATTGGCCTTTATAAGGCAACGTACTTTATGGCATGAAGTGAGGCATAACAGTTAAAAGGCCTCTGAGAACGTGCCATGTGCTTTTCCCTTACAAACAGGCAGCTGTAAAAGAAACGGGGGTTCTTCCTCCTCCTCCTCCAGAAACAACATCCCTGGGCATCGTTCTTTTGCAGAATTAAGTCTTCCCTGCAGAAGTGCACAGACCTTGAAAATGACAACTTCTTACCATCCCACAATTGCAAACTGCGTTTTGCTTGGGAGAAATCATGTCCTGTGGTAAGTGGGAAAGGTTGGGGGGCACGGAAAGAACCTCCTCGAAGATTGTGGTGTTTTTGAACCACAGTTGGGCGTATCCTGGTAAAGGCAACCTTGTGGCCCTGGCTAATCTTTCTCACAGTAGGCCAGGCAGAAGGAACTGCAGAATGAACTCACCCAACGGTGCCTTCATTTTGGCAGTTCCACATCTGGAAAAGACACAGAAGAAGACGACGTAGGGAAAGGGTAAAACAAAAGAGACGTGACTGTTATTTATTTATTTTTGTCCAGGAGATGACCAGTCCCGCAAGGAGGACATCTTCTCTTCACCTCTTGACTACCACACCAGGTTTCCAGAGGGCAGAGAATGGTTCCGGTGGCCACATGGAAGAGACTCCCTGCATCTTCAACGAAGAGTTCAAGTTTCTCCTGCTGCCGGTCTCCTACGGGACAGTCTTTGTGGTGGGGCTCCTGCTCAATTTGCGGGCCCTGTGGCTGTTCCTCCTCAGGATGAGGCCCTGGAACGCCACCGCCACCTTCATGTTCCACCTGGCTCTCTCCGACACCCTCTACCTCCTCTCCCTCCCCACCCTGGTCTACTACTACGCTGACCGCAACAACTGGCCCTTTGGGAAGTGGCTGTGCAAAGCAGTGCGCTTCCTTTTCTATGCTAACCTGTACAGCAGCATCCTCTTCCTCACCTGCATCAGCATCCACCGCTACCTGGGGATCTGCCACCCCATCCGTGCCCTCAAGTGGGTCAAATCCAGGTATGCTCACCGGGTGTGCCTCGGTGTGTGGCTAGCTGTGGCCATCTGCCTGGCTCCCAACGTGGTCTTTGTCACCATCAGTGCCAGGGGCAATAGCACCCTCTGCCATGACACAACCAGGCCGGAGGAGTTTGGCCACTACGTCCACTACAGCTCAGCCATCATGGCCCTTCTGTTTGGCCTCCCCTTCCTGACAGTTCTGGTGTGCTACTCCCAGATGGCCAAGAGGCTGTGGAGCCCCGGGCAGACCCTTCCCTCTTACAAGAGGCGCTCAATCAAGACCATCCTGGTTGTTCTCCTGGTGTTTGCCATCAGCTTCCTCCCTTTCCACATCACCAGGACAATCTACTATGCATCTCGACACCTCAGAATGAGCTGTTACACCCTCAATGTCGTTAACATCACCTACAAAGTCACTCGGCCTTTAGCCAGCGCCAACAGCTGCATCGACCCACTCCTGTACTTCTTGGCTGGTGACCAGTACAGGGGGCGGGTGTATTGGGTGCCTGTCAAAACACCCAAATCCAAGCAGGCATCGTCCACCTTGACACTTGCTTCCCAATTCAGAGAGGACCTCTTGCATGCCCAGAGAGGCACCAGCTCCGGCCTGGAAGAGGTCACCACAAACACTCCATGAAAGGACCGGGATGGCTTTTATCTTGGGTTGCCAGAGCCATGTCCTGGCCAGACTTTACAATTCAGGGTAGGCCGGCATTATTAGTGCAATGGAACTGGGCGAGCCAAGTTCACATTCCAATTCAATTAGTGTCCACACTTACTAAATAGGGTTATCAGCATACAATGTGGAAAGGAAGGAAGGAAGGAAGAAAAAAGGAATGAAGAAAAAAGGAAGGAAGGAAAGAAGGAAGGAAAGAAGACAGGATGGAAGGAAGGAAGGAGAGAAAAAAGGAAGGAAGGAAGGAAGACAGACTTATGGTAATATTCTCATATGATGACTGCTGGTTTTGCTAGAAGTATTTTTATGCAAAAAAAAACTTTTTAATGCAAAAACGTCACAGGAATCCCTCATGTCTCACATATCATACCTGTATTCTTATTTGCAATGGGCTAGTAAGTGCAAATTGTATAAATTGGAGAGAACACAAATATTTTATTTTAACAAAAAGATATCCTGCCACACACACGCACACACATGTAACAATAAATGTCAATTCAATGTGGCACCTCCTTCTTGACACCCCCCCCAAAAAAAAAATTTTTTTTTTAGCTGCTACTCCGTTTCATTGCAGTGATCTGTACTGTAGTAGGGAATGAGATTCATAGCTGGATTTGAAACTTTACTTTTACACAGAAGAAAACCCTGCCAGCATTGGCACTGGCTTTGGCTTGAGGGACTCTGGAATTTTGCTAACTTCTGCTTCTTAATAAATAGGATTGATTTGGAATATGTATATGAATATATTGTTTTTCTACCACTTTTCATGGACGTGTAAGGCACATTTAGTTTAGTATGACAAGTTAGCCACTCAGAGAGCTTTACTACACTTCCAATGGCAAATGCATGTTAGAGTAGTTCTTGGGAAAGGGCATTTTTATTTCCTCATCATTGCTTGAAACCTCTTTCCAGAAATGTAATACAGTCAAACCTCGCATAACGAGCGTTTCGCTTAGCAAAAAACTCACATAATGAGCAAGGTTTTTGCTAATCGGTCCGACTTGCATAACGAATTTTTCGCTATGCGAGTCGGACTTTTCCCTATGGAAAAACTCGCATAACAAGTGTTTCTATGGGGTAAACTCACATAGCGATTTTTTTTTTTTTGCATAGCAGGCAACCTTCCAGAAAGCATTAAATTTGTTATGCGAGGTATGACTGTATTCACAACTGCTCTAGGCAAAACCTCAGTGGGGGAAATCCCTTTGAGACACCGCACTGGGCAAGGCATGGATGGATGGCTGGTCGGATGGATGGATATGTGACTCAGCTGCCCAATGGCCACAGCCACAAAGAATGTGTCACACATTCAGACCCTCAACCTGGGCATTCTTGAGATCTCTCTCTCCCCCCCCCCCAACCCTGGGATACTGGAGGCCGGTCTCATCACGTGCACGGCCAGCCTTCCTCTACCTTGATCCTCCTCACGGGCAAGCCAAGACCTGCCAAGAGATTAAGATGCAACAGTGGGTGTTAATTCAAGAGTCTTTGGCTAAGTCCTGCCAATCTTCCCCAGCATGTGTGAGCCAGGATTCTTCTTCTTCCTCCTCCTCTTCCTCTTCTTTCAGAGATCAGAGCTTCTCCTCAGTTTTGTTTTCCAGCCATGCCCAGGCTTTAGATCATGTCTGTCTTGCTCTGCTAAGGTGGCCTCTTTACCTCCTTGATGGCCCAGGAGAGAAGGCAGAGGAAGCGCTGGCAGGCCAGGTTCCCAAACCGGGGGCCGGAGGGAGCTTTCCTAATGGATGGAACCCCAAACCACAGTGGCCGGGCGGGTGGGAGTCCTAATGCGAGGAAGACCACGCCAACACTGCCAGGTGGAACAGCAGCCACAGGAAACTTTTGAGCCACTCAACTTTCCATGGAATGGGAGGGGGAGGGTAGCGGGAGAAGGAGGCCAATGGGTCATTATCTGGGCCTGGGGTGGGGGACATTCATCCCCCTTAAAGTCCAAGGGCTGGCAAAGCAGTGAACCAGGTGGCCCGGGAGAAGGGCAGGGGCTCCTTGTTGAAAGAATTTACGAAGACGGGCACAGTGGAAGGGGGGGGGGACTAGATTTCCTTTGGGGTCCTCACCCCATGGCAACTCCCCCCCCCCAGGGGGTTTCCTTCCCCTTCTAACCCAGAGCAGCTGCTCAAAAGAAAGAGACCAAAGTCGTCTGAAACGTAACCTGTCTTCCCTTTTGCCAAATGGGGGTGGGGGGTGGAAGAAGGGACCCCCCCTTCCCCGTCAATGGGGGAGGGGGGAAAGCGATTCCAAGGAAGGCCCAAACGGGGCACCCGGTCAAAGGATGCAAAGCTCCTCCTCCTCGGACAGCCCGAAGGCCACTTTGTGCTGGTCGAAGAGCTTGCGCAGCGCCTGGACGTAGCGGGCGTGGTACCGATCCACCGTCTCCCGCGTGGGCTGCTCCACCTTGGGCACTGCCAGGGGCTCCCCGACTGGGAGGGAGGAAGACACGCGTTTCAGACCCGGCCCTTGTTCGGAGGAACTCGAGGGCGGGTTGGGGTTAAGGGAGGGGGGACGGGGACCCCAAGCGAGGCCAGGAAGAAGAGGGCGCCCCGAAGGCGTCCCACCTAGAGGCGGATCGGGGCACCCAAAGGCTCCGTCGCCTCCCCGGGCGCCGTCCCCAGCACCCCGCCGCCCGAAGCACCCAGGGATGTGATGGGCACCTTGGGAGGGATGGAGGCGCCTATTAAGGGTGGGGTGGGGCACCTCTGTCTACTCACTGACGGTGGTGACCGGCCTGGGTAAGGGCAGGAACCCCCAGGACTGGGCGGAGGTCAAGCCGCGGCCGTAGAAGAAGCAGGGCGCGAAGCCCAGGCGCTTCCGCAGCCACTCCTGGAGGCGCCTCAGGCGGCTGCCCTCGGCGAAGGACACCTGCTGGAAGAGGTCGTTCTCGCCGAAGGAAAAGGCCGGGACCAGGTGGGCCCTGGGAAGGTGGGGTGGGGGAGAGAGGCGAGGATGATGAGGATGATGATGAAGAAGGAAGAGATGGAGCCAAGGATCCTCTGGACTCTCGCCCTAAAAAGCCCAGACCCCTCCCGGGTACAAGGGAACCCCCCACCCACGAAAGGAGCAGGAAAGGGCTCGTCCTCAGGCAGCAACACAACAGGGGCGGAGAATCTTTAAAGGGAACCGTGGTCAGCAAACTTGGCTCTCCAGATGTTCTTGGACTTCAGTTCCCAGAAGCCTTGATCAGTAGGAGAGCTGACTTGGGCTTCTGGGAATTGAAGTCCAAGAACATCTGGAGAGCCAAGTTTGCTGATCCCTGGGGTGGTGGGGGTCGGGGTGGTGGTGGAAGCGCAGTCGCCGCCGCCCTCCTACCCGTGCTGGAGTGCCATCCGGACGAAGCCTTTGCGTTGGCTCAGGACCAGCGTGATCCCCCCAGGCTGGCAGGAGAGAGCCTCGGCGGCGCCGCCCACGACGATGGCCACCGCGTTCCCGGGGCCGTTGCGGGAGATGAGGTGCTCGATCGCCCGGCGGGTCACCGGGTACAGACCTGGGGTCGTGGGGGGAGGGAAGGAAAATACCCCGAGGAAAGACTTGCTGATGATGCCAAAGGCCACTCCAGCCCAGCCAAGAAACCATCTCTCTCTCCCTCCCCCAAATCTCCTGCGGTCAATTAAGGTCAGGAGGATGGTGGCCTCTTCTGCGCTGAATTGCCTGAAAAGGCTGGGAAGCCAAATCCTAGAAGAGACCCAGGAATGGAAGGGACCCTCCGCCCTCCCCCTTGAGTTGGCCATCATCCTCTTAGGAAAACCTCGCCCATCGCTACCCAGTCTTGTCATTACCTTCAAGTTAATTCACTCTGTTTAGTGAATGCAAAGCATAAAAGATAAAAGTGAGCTCTTGGGCCTTCTGGCGATTGTGGGCCGGTATCCATCCAGGGCTGCTCTGGCCACCCTTGGAACTCTGCCCCGCCCCAGGGAGAAGCCGGAGGGCAGGAGAAGAGGAAAGGGCCCCACTCACCCCCGCTCATGATGTACTCTCTGAAACCAGGCAGCCGGAAGTTTGCCGCCAGGGTGCCCAGGGAGGGTTTGATGCCGGGGAACTTTTCGCAGAATCCGGTAGAACGGGTGACAAAATTGCAGAAGGCCCCAACGGAGAGGATCCCGTGAGGGTGGACCCCAATGATGTAGTTGTGGTTGGGGGGCAGGTTGTGGGTCTTCACCAGCTAGAGGTAGAGAGGAAGAAAGCCACGGGGGGGGGGGAAAGGCAGGTGAGAGCAGGATAGGCTAACACCACCCGACCCACCCCCACCCCATGTTCCACATGGGTTGACCAGCCAAAGGGAACCCCTACATGGCAATAGATTCTGCAATGCCTTGTGGCCTGTTTCACAGGGTTCACCACTGGCCACCACTGGGGGGGCCCTGGGAGCTCAGAGCACAGCCTGGATCATGAACACCTCCTAGAACAGGGATTCTCCACCTGTGGGCTGGATGTAGCCCATGGCACCATTTCAAGTGGGCTCCCACTGCCTCCACCACGCCAGGAAACACCATGTGGTGGATGAAGGGCAAAATGGTTGTCTGGCCCTCTAAGCCGTCTGAGGGAGTGTGACCCAATGGCTGCAGTGGCTCAGTGGGTTAAGAAGCTTGCCTTGTTAGTTGGAAGGCTGGCAAGTCGGCAGTTCAAGACCTGGGTACTGCATTAATTTCTGACATGACATTATCATTATTATCTCCGTTTGCAGCCAAAGAGCCAGTGCTGGCATGGCTAAGATGCTGAAGCACATGGAACACTGATATCTTTCTCATCAAAGCGGGACCTATTTATGTATTTGTTGCTTTCAAACTGCTAGGTTGGCAGGAGCTGGGACAGAAGACGGGAGCTCACTCTGTCGTGCAGCACTCAGGTCTCAAACTGCTGACCCGTCAACCTTCCAGTTGTTAAGTATAGCATCTTAAACATTAAACCACTGCAGGCCTGAGATATATTAACCAATGTTAAACGAACAAATTAGCTTCAAAAGAGAAGTCAGGATGGACTGGATGGCTCACAATTATAAAGAGTATCTAGGAGGGTCCATTGCAGAAGTCAACACTCAGTGGAAAGCACTGGGGTTATAATCTCTGCGCTGAAACCAAATAAACTAGAAAGCAAAAACAAACCAAACCAAATAATATACTTCTTTTAAAAATGCATGAAAGGTGGGGAAATGTTGTGGAAAGTGACAAGACCTTAGAAATGTGGGGGAAGCCGTAGCTCTGCTCGGCCCCTTTTTCTTAGGAAATGGATTGCTTTTTCCCCAGCCTTTCTGCGGGGTCAAAGGAGGCTGCTTGGGTCTTGAACATCTGCAGATGGAGCCAGTTCTGTCTAGGATCTGGAGTTGAGTCAGTCTGGAACAGCTGGTCGTTCTACAGCACCAGTGATGGATTTGCAGCCAAGGCTTTGCCACAAACATCTGTACAAAACTAGACAGGCAGCGTCGCACTGGCTGCCCTGAGTCCAGACTGAACTCATGGCTCTGCCCATGTCATGGCTCCTGTCCCTGCCAGTTCTCACCTGAATAGGGAAGTAGTCCCGGAAGTGATTCCACATGGCCCAGCTCCGGACCCAGGAAGAGCTTCTCCCACCTGCGGGGTAGAGGAAGCAGGGGTGGGCACCAGCAGGTTCGCACCAGAACTGGTAGCAGACATTCCGGCCTGCCCCCCCCTCCAAATTCTGAAGAAAAGTACTGTCATAATTCGGGTGCCAGGCAGGGCTTCCCTCTGGCCCACCATGCCACGCCCACAGAGTAGGGAGTAAATATTTTTGGAGCCCACCCCTGAGAAGGCAATGATGCCGAGCAAACGAGTGGCAGATCTTATTTTATGGAACTGAAACCACATTAGCATTACCTTTCTCAGGTGTGTCCCAATCAAAGAAAAGCCACGCTGCATAGAAGGCAGAAATGGGCCAGAAACTGGTGAAGGCCAAATAGATGAGAAGCATCAGGAGGAGACTTCCTGGGGGAAGAACAAGAACCACCGTAAAAGCCCGCTTCCCACCTGCCTCTGCCACATTCTGCCTAGCCCAAATGCCAGAGATGCTCCCTGGACCAAAATGTACCACTTGAAAAGTGTATCCTTGAACCGAATGGGTGTGTCCGTCCACTGGCTTGTTCCCTCCCCCTCCTCTTCCTTTGCACTCCACACACCCCGTTTCCACTGCTCTTCAGGAAGCTCCATCACGTGCCCCCAGCAGAAGGTGGCCTTGGAAGGCATCTCCAGGGTGTTGGCCATTCTCCTGCCCCCAAGGCAAGGGAATGGGGCAGTTAGCAACCCAACAGCCCGTGATGGGCAGCCATTTGCCCAGCCCTGGACCAGAGGCCCCCACAAAGTCACTGGCAGGGCGTGTGAAGAGGTGGCCCCTGACACCTCACCACATGTGTCCTCTTCCGTGTCCAGAGCCCAGGAGGAGGAGGAAGACCCTCGACCCTTAGACATGAACTTGTCCTCCTGCAGGAAAACACCCCTGAACCCAATGCCCAGAGGCCACGTTCCCTTCTCGCCTGGCAGCAGTGGCGGCGAAGGAGCCAAAATGATGCTGTTGTCTGTGCCAAATGGATGACTCACTTACTCACCCATGATCAGGTAGCTCAGGATCCACTGGAGGACTGTCAAGAGCTGGAGGCATGCCTGGATGTCTCTTGGTGAAGGCCAGGGCAGCGCCAGCAGGATGCGCAGGGCAGCTGCCTGGACACTGGCATGGCTCCCTGCCAAGGAAAACATAGCTGTTGCCCACGGTCAGCTTGTCTCTTGGTGACCCACTGACTCCTCCTGGACATGCAGTGGTCACCTGGGGTGGTCAGCTTCTCCTCCCCCCTCCAGCCAGCCAACCACCCCCTTGGCAGCTGGGCGTGGACCCAGGGACCACCGTGGTTGGTTGGTTGGGAGCAAGGTGGCATCTGACGCCAGGAATGTGCAAATTCTGGGCTACATGCAACCCTTTGTGCCCTGTCAGCTGTTGAACTGGAACCCCTGGAAACTGGCTTGGAAGGATGCAGGCAGAACACTGGTGTGATCTACAGAGGAGGAGGATGGCCAGAGAGAGCAAGGAACCCCTGCTGTGGAGACAACACCGCCTGCTCCTCAGTGCCCACGGTCCCAGTAAAGCCAGGCATGCCTCTTCCTAGGGCAAAGGGGGAACCCGCACTGGTGGACAGGGCCACTGCCTAAGGTTTCCTTTCCCATGCCTTCTTGACTTCGGGGCTATCGTCTCCTCCTGCACAACCTCCTCACTACAAGAAATGAGCCAAACCAATGTCCAAACCACCAGGAAGAAATCAGGGCCCACTGGTGCTGAAGAAGTCTTGGATCTGATAATGCTGGTCAGGAAGGATCCCTCCCTCAGCCCTGTTAGAGGACCATTGAGGATTCTCTTCGATCTTGAAGGATCTCTCCTCACCGTCATACCTGGGGTCCACCTCCCCCCCTCTCCCTTTTCTGGGTTTCAAGGCTCCTTCCTTCCTCGTGACCCCCACCCAACCCCCCAGGACCATTGGGAAACCTCAGAGTGAGAGAGGGCTTCACAATGAGTGGTTGAAGAATGCCTTGATCAGGTCAATATACACTTACAAACAAGGCACTTGTTTCTTGACAAGATGTGACACGTTTCACATCATGGACAGCCTCTATCTGCGTGGAGCTGAGCCCACCCCCTACCTCCGGCCGAATCCCACTGAGGCCACTGCCTGCCACTTGGCACACAAGCAGCCCTGCAGTCACTCAGTCACTCTCTCTCATTGGCACATGGCCTCAGCTTCTCCCCAGGCATTGAGGAGGACCAGGCCAGGGCAGAAGGGACCTCACCTGGCCGGGGTGTTGGGTCAGGAACCAAACCACCACCACCACCACCACGTTCCCACAAGGCAGCTTCTGTATCCATCAAGGATGATGTGAGAGCTCTCCCCGCCCCGCCCCTTCACCAGAGCTCAGTCATAGACCCATGTGGCCATACACTTAATGCTCAGCTCTCTGGTGAACCCACAGTCCTGGCATTAAATGTTAGGAGCTCCAAACTAAAGGGCTACTCTGTGACCCAGAGGTGGGTGGATGGATGGAGGGATGGATGGAGGGGTCCGAAAGAGACACGAGCTGCAGGTAGCTGTAGCCTCTTCAGTGCAGGCCGCCTCCTTTCTTGTGTCCCTGGCTGTTGGCTGCCTGCCCATTTCACTTTGGCCAACGAGGCCACCCTGTCCCAGAGTGACTGATAAGGCTGGAGGCTTCAGGCCAGGGTCTCCTCCAGCCAGGACCTCAGCCTTGACCTCTGCTTCCCACCCTCAGCCAGGGCCCCTCCTTCTCACAGCTCAGATTTGTGAAACATTAACTTCCTCCGCAGACAATTGCTGTGAATGGAGCCAAAAAGGGGGGGGGGAGGCTTTTAGACAGACAGACAGACACATACCGCCTCCAAAAAGAGACCTTTGGTTTCACCATCAGCAGAGAAGCTGATCCTGCGCTTTTCAGGGAAGGAAGATGTTTGTGTATAAGCGATCAGGGCTGGGTTAAAATTCACTGCCTGCTGCATCTGCCTCCCCCCTTTTCAAGGCATCCTTCATTTAAGGGAGGGACCCTCCCCCTCTGGCCCCAATGGTTCCCACTCCCCACTTTATCTCACGATTAGAATTGAGGCTTCATCCGCTAAGCCTCACACCTGCTTCTCTTTGCGAGGGCTCCGAATCCCTTCTGCAAAGCAGTCTTTTCACCACATGAGCCCAGAGGTGCCTTCAGAAGGCATGCACTCGGGTCAGCTGAACATGACACGAAGCCTCCCTTAGGAAACGCTGGCAGCCTAAAACTTCACCCTCACGAGGTCATAATCTACAATACGGCCAATTAAAGGAACCTTTTGGGACACACAGACCGAAACACACACTCAGATATATATTTTTAAAAAAGATAATGGCTTGTAAAAAGGAGAATCCGTGTAGAAGAACCCATTCATAAGTGACGTTGCTATTTCCAATGCCTTGTATTAAAGGGAAGGTAAAGGCCGCCCTTGCTTCAAAGCTAGTCATATCCAACTCTAGGGTTCCATTTCTAGCCAAAAAGCCTTCACTGTCTGTATCTGCAGACATTTCTGTGGTCATGTGGCAGGCATGACTAGACACCAGAGTGCATGGAACACTGTTTACCTTCCCACTAAAGTGGTCCCTATTGATCTACTTGCAATTTCTTGCTTTCAAATTGCTAGGTTGGCATGACTGGGACAGAGACAGGCACTCATTCCATCATGCTGTACTCAGGAATTGAACTCTGACCTTCCAGTCATTGAGTTCAGCTTCTTAACCATTTAAGGGGCTGTGGTTTTCCCTTAAGGGGAAACAAAGGTGCTAAACAGCTACATTTCAGAAAAGTATTATACAGAGAATAAGAATGGAATTACTTCGCTAGTGTAATGAATAAAGATTCTGGTTATTCTCCAAAGTCAATTTTGAAGCGCCTTTGCAGGCATTTTGAGAGATTTCCAAAGGTTCGTGCCATTTACCAAGCCAGAGGGAATGTCTCACGGCCTATGGTGGATTGCTAGATCCCAAGGAATCTCATGCAGCAGCCGTCCCATCCTTCAACCAACCCAACCCCTTTGCAATGGACTAAGTCGGCTCACCCTGAGGCAGGACCCCTATTTTGCACTCTACCAAACCCCTCACCGCTGGCAAAGCTCTCCGGAAGGAATCGGGAATTTGGATCCTGGAAGGAGCAGGATTTTAGCTGCAAGCAAGCAAGCCCCCGCCCGCTACCCTCAAAGAAAAATGCCATTTTTAAAAAAGCCATTGTGGGTTAATATGCCGTGTCCCCCCTCCCTCCCACGATCTTACCGCTCTGGTTTTGTGAATAAGCAGCTATGATTGTTTTCATGCTGTCCACTGGCAGCCCCGGAGTCCCTCCTTCAGCTTGTCTGGTTCGGACTTTGGTTTGGGCAGCTGCAGCAAGGCAGGAGCTCCTCCGCGTTGTTGACTTTTGACCCTTCTGGGGCTGAGGCCAAAGGAGAAGTCCATAGCAGTACGTGGCAGGAGAACCCTCCGCCAATCCCTTCCACAGGCAGGCAGGCAGGCGGGTGGGTGGGCAGGCAGCCAAAGCCCACCAAGGCTTCTGATCCCCCTCTCCCCTGCTTAGAGTAGGCCCGGGGGGGGGGGGCAACCCGCAGGACTGGAGCAGGCAGTGGCAAGTGGAGGGAGAGTTTTCCTCCTGTCCCAGTCAGGGGTCTGGCTTTGAGCTTGACCTTTCCAAGGGCCCCTGAGGGACACTCTCTACAATTATAGGACAGCATCTCTCTCTCATTTGGCTCTCCTCTCTCTTAGTTCCCTTGTTGTACTGCTCTAACAGTTAAGAAGTTTTCCCTGATATTCAGCCTCACTCTGGCTTCCTGTCATTATTATGCATCCGGCACTCGGAGAGTACCGAGAACAGATCCTCCTTCTCCTCTTTAGGACCATCTTTCAGGGCTTTGAAGAGTTCTCTCCTCTCTCTCTCTCTCCACAGCCATCTTTCCCCAAGGCTAAACATGCCCAATTCTGAGCCCGTTCCACTTTGTTGCCCTTTCAAGTGTGGTCTCCAGAAGTGGACACCGGCATCAGGACTCACGAGGAGGCCTGGCCAGGGCTGTACAGAGGGGGACGAGGAAGACCTCACAGGGTTCAGAGACTGGACTTCAGCCGGAAACAAGCCCTGGCCGTTTCTCCAGCCATACGATGCTGTTAGCCTGTGATCGACAATAATCCCAAGATCCTTCTTGCTCTACTGAGCCAAACCTCCCCCATCTCTTATCTGTGCATTTTGCTACTAGCATTTAAAAAACCATATTCCTTTGGATGACCTTTATTTTTATTTAGTCATGTTTAATTTCCCTCTCTTTTAAATCAAAATGAACAAATCAGCCCTGCACACCCATCCCTTCCAGCCACCACTCCAAGGATGTCACATCTTTCCAGGTAATTTGGTCAGCGAAAAGAAGATTCGTCCCACCCTCCGGCCAATGGGCCTTAGACCCCCCCATGACACAGGCATTGTGGGGGATTCTGAGAGAACAAGAGTATCCTCAACCCCCCCCTCCCCCGCTTGAGAAAGAGCTGCCCAGAGAAGGCCCTCCATTCCCCTTGCCTTTGTGGACTGGGGGAGGAGGAGGGGCCGACCAAGGTCAGTGCAGGCCAAGACTGTCCTTCTGGGGCCACAGCGGGACCCCTTGACTGGCAGTGAATGAACTCAGGAAGGAGGCAGGCACAAGTCCTGAAGGCACACCTGTAGGAACCAGGGATCACTCCGTGTGTGTACGCGCAGTCTCTAGCAAAGAAGGGTGGAAAGGTTTGTGCATCATCCTGCTTCAGCATGAGGCGTGACCGAATAAGGCAAGAAGGGCAAGCCCAGAAGGCCAATGTCACACAAGGCAAACATTCAGAGAGGGGAACCATCTTTAGGAGGGAGGATCCAATGTATTTCCCAGCTCCCTCTCAGGGCAAGTCCGTGAGTGACCCTTAGACCAGTGGTGGCGTCAGACCTTGGATCTCCAGCTGTCCTTGGACTTCAGTTCCCAGAAGCCCTGATCAGCATGAAGGAGTGCTGGCTTGGGCTTCTGGGAATGGAAGTCCACCAACACAACCGGCTGGCCATCACAGCCCCAGCGCAAATGGGAGCCTCCCACCCAAAGTGACCTCCTTCAAGGACTTGTTCAGTGATGGGATGACAAAAATTCTACTACCACGCCATGACGTCACGGACGTCATGGGCGTGGCCAATGGCATGACGTCATGACGTCACGGCCGACGTCATGACGTCATGGGCGGGGCCAAAATAAAAAATAAAAATAAACATACACACACACCCCTCCCTCTCAGCCCACCCACCCAGACACAAATAAATAAATAAAATAAAAACAACCACCCACCCAAAACACAAATAAATTACCCACCCACCCCAAATAAAAACCCCTCGCTTACCTTTCTTGGGACCCGGCACCCCGATTGCTGTCCACAGCCGCCGCCGTCGCCGTAGCTGCCTGCACCCCTGTGGCGTCCTCCTTGGGCCGGTACCTTTTTAGCCCGGCTCCGGCCATGGCGAGGGGCGACGGGCAGCCGCGGCTGCCGCGCCTCCCTGGGCCGTCCCCATGCCGCACCGCCGCCGCCTACAGCTTCCTCCTCCGCAGCGCGCGGCAGCCGAGCTCAAAAGGGACCGACCCAAGAAGGAGTCCACAGGGATTCAGGCAGCGGCAGCTCCGGCGGCGGCGGGCGGCGGCTGTGGACGGCGGGTGCAGGCACCCGGCCCACAGGCGCCCGGCGGAGGCGGCGGCAGCGGTGTACCCCGCCGGGCGTCCCCAGGGCATGGGGCTTGTCAGCAGCGGACGGCCGAGGCAGCCCTCAACGTGCCGCAGGGAGGCGCCCCCCTCAGAGGGCTGCTGCCGCCGCCGCTGCCCTGAAAGTTCTAAATGTTTTGAAAATCGGAGCGAAAATGGCTCTAATTGACTGCGCATGCGCAGAAACTCAATCTGACGCATGTGCAATGCGTCAGATTGAGTTTCTGCGCATGCGCAGTCAATTAGAGCCATTTTCGCTCCGATTTTAATTTTTTTTTTCTTTCGGTCAGGCGTCCGGAACCGGACGCCCCAAAAGTGGACTTCCCCTCACGGAGAACCCTCCGGGATTGGTCTTACCGGTTCCAGAGATCCGTCTGGAACCGGTGACATCCCATCACTGGACTTGTTCCTTGAGGCTTTAGGTGCTGTCTCAACACGAGAGGCAGGAGGAGGCCCGGAGGGGAACGAACCCTCTTCCTCTCCGCAGAACTTATCAGCTCCACAAACCTTTGAGGACCGGTGACACTGTGTGCAGCTTTCTTGACCAAAATGCTTCCAGCAGGCTGTTGGGGGGAACCACCTTCAGGGCTTACCTTTTCACTGGTTCCCCCACTGCGCACGTGTGCCAAGCACTTGGTGTGCATGCATGTCTACAGTGCTTGGCGCGTATGCACGGCCTCCTTGCTGTCCTCCCAAGAGGGGAGGAGGAAGAGAAGATGCTAGCCTGAAGCTCCCTATAGCCTGAAGCTCCCTAGGGTAAGTGACTCATCTTTGGATGTGGTGTGTCTGTATGTATTTTAATGTGTATTTAATACCTTGACCTATATTGACATACTACCACAGTTCCTAAAAAGGCCTGGTGGCCTGCCTTGGGGGTTTTAAGCAAAGTCTTGGAGTTACCTCATCAATAAGCTACACCTGTGTTGTTCCAATTGCTGTTCCAATTGGAGACCCCTTAAGGAGGTACAGCTGTTTTACATTTACATTAAGGCATATTATCCTAGAGAACTGATTAGGCAAAGACTTAGTACCTAACTTCTTTAACTGTTGAAAAGTTCCAAAATGAAGCCATCTTGTGGTGAGTTCATTCTGTAGTTCCTTCCATCTGACCTAGTGTGAGAAAGATTAGCCAGAATAAGCTTAAGCTCTGGTTTAAAAGCTCTGGTTGATTTGTGTTTGGGGTGGGTTAGTGTTTGGGTAGCTGTATTTTAATGTATTTTTAAAATTTTATTTATTTATTTAATTTATTTACGGGTTTGTGTTGTGGATGAGTGGGTGGGTGGAGGGGTGTGTGTGTGTGCTTATTTTTTAATTATTATTTTGTATTTTTTCTTTGGCCCCGCCCACAACATGACATCATGGTTAGCTCTGCCGACACTGTGATGACATCACAGTGGGGTAGTAAAAATTTTGACATCCCACCACTGGTGGGGTGAGTTTCATTTGAAGGACAGACCCAGATCTCGCACGGTGACACCAGGGTGTGTGGGATGGATTTCAGCTGCGCCTGTGACACTTTCTGGAGGTGGCAAAGAGGCCCAGGGTGGGAGTTTAAACACACACACACACACATGCACGCACGCACGCACGCACGCGCGCTTTCCAACAGGCACACAAAAACTCTTTTGATTTTCAAATTAGGGCCCTTTGGCTTCACCCACAATGTGAGAAGATGACAAAGAAGACTGGCACAGCACAAAGACCTGAAAGGCTGAAGACAAACACAGGAGGCTTTACTTTGAGTTAAATAAAGAGGGAATAGTGGAATCCCTGCTTGTAGAACGTGTTAAAAACCTCCCACCCCACGCGTACAATTTCTGGGGCCCATTTCATCTGTGTGTTTGTCTTTAACTTCCAAAATTCATGCAGGAGTTTCCAGCCATCCAAGCCCCCCTTCTCCTCCCAAGGACTCCCCAGGAGGGAGGAGGAAAAAGGTCCCAAGGGAGGCTCCGGAGGGCCTTCCAGGGCGGGAGAAGCCTTTGATGTAGGGAGGAGAAAGGCTGTTGACCTCCACCTCCTCACGTGACCCACAAGGAAGGCTTCAGGAGCCAGGACAGTGGAGCCCAAAGGGCAGGAACCACCTGGGCAGATCCAGGGTAGGTTTAGGGGAAGGAGATGTTGAGGAACCCAAGCCTTCCGTCGCGCCTCCACAGGATGAAGCTTGGGCGGCTTCTGCTTCCTGGCAGGTGCACAAAGGTCAGCCTGGCATTGGACACCGACCCACGTGGGCTAATCTTTGGGAGGATGATGATGAGGAGGATGAGGAACAGCCCACAGCGTGTTTGGTGGCTTCCAGCTTGGCCACCGCCCAAGGGTTTGCCTGGCTCAGCCTCCCCCGTCAGCCCATGTTCTTTCGGTTGCCGTAGCCCCTCGGGTGGAAGTCCTTCCAGTTGTCCCATTCCCGAGCTTTCTGCACTGCTTCATCCCCCTCTCCTTCCTCCTCCTCCTCTTTCTTCTTCTCTTCCTGCTCTCCTGTGACCCCTAGAGACGAAAAGGAAGAGCCACAATGCGCTGTCTGCTCTGAGCCACCCTGCAGATCCCTCCAGATGCCTCAGAACTCAGCTGAGGCAGCTCCCTTTGGGCTTCCCTACCCAGCAGGTGGCCATTTACATTCTTATGGGTTCTCCCTCCCTTCAGTGTGTTACATGGCTGCAGTTTGTATGTACAGAGACAAAAAGCATCCAGGGAACAAGAACCCCACCCACCCTTTTAAGGCCAAAAAGCCCTCCTTCCCGAGCCAGTCTGCATTTCCTGGGCCAGGGACTCCCCCACCCCCGCTCCAGTGGCAGGTCCTTCCTCACACCCTGCCCTGGAAGCTGAAGTAAGCCCTCCCCAACTGCTCACCTTTTTGTGAAATGGCTTGATCTGGCAAGACCCCCTGCAGCTTCCGGTGCTGCTCATACCAATCGTCCACCGTCATGGTCGCCAGGCTTGGATAGCCAGCACCAAAGACCCTAAAGGTGAAAAAAGCCTGGGATGAGAAGCCAACCCTTTGAAGGACTCTGCAGCAGGGAGAGCATCTCGAGGGGTGGGGGCGCCCTCCTCCCAAACACACAACTTACTTGGCCTGTGCAGCATCTCGGGTGAGGATGAAGGGTTTCATCGGAGGCCGCGGAGGCTGCTTGGTGGGACCCTAGAGAGGAGGGAAATGGGGCAAAAGAAGCAGGGCACCTGTGAGCCAGTCTATTCCTCCAAGGCAGATCCCACTCAGCCCACACACACAGACATGCAAACATAGCAGGAAGTGGGGATGACGTTCACAAGCTCAGGGAAAAGCTGGGCTGGATCAGACCCAAAGTGGCTCAGCAGCAGAGCACCAGTAGAAGAAGGCTCTTTCCCTGGCTATCCTAGAAAAAGGCAAGGCAAGGCTCCCTCCTGGACACCAAACCCCAGGGGATGAGGAGGGCTTCACACTTTGGAAGGGGTCCTGCCTGCTGAAATTTCTCTCCTCCTCCTCCTTCTCCACACATTAAAGCATGAAGCACAAAGCATGCCTGTATCCTAGGGGTGATCCAGCCTCCATAAGTTCAATGCAACCTCTAGCAGGTACTTGAAATGTGATAGTCCAAGAAAAGGTGCCTCTCAGCCCAGCCCAGCCCAGCCCTCCCTGTCCTTCCCCAGCAGGTAGACAGACAGACAGACATGCCCAACCCTCTTGCCTGCTTTAAGGCGTCCCGGCGAATAAGGATGGCTCTCTCCTGATCGATGCTCTCAATCTCCTCCAGACTTATACCGATCCACTTCTTGATCTGCAGCAAATAGAACTCCCGAATCTGCTCCTCCTCTGCCTGGCCACCATCAATGAAGGCTTTCAAAGAGGACAGCTGTTTTTCCAGTTCTTTCTTCTGCTTGTACCTGGGTTGGACAAGAGAGTTTCATTTCAAAAGCGGGCCTCCTATGGAATAAGAGCAGAGCCCCTGTTTGGCTCCATTCTCAGGCCAGAGGCGGTGCTTCTGTTGACACCAAAGAATATGCTGCTCAAGGATTCTCCTTGGAAACTTGCCCTCCCTCAGCATCTAAAACTTGAGACGCTGGAAATAAACCAACCCACTGGACACATTTTTTCTTATTAGATTCACAGTCCACGACTCACCCCGGTGTCAGCATCACCAATGATAAAATGAATTAGTGCAGCTACAATAAAAATACTGAAAATTAACAAATAAAATATGAATCCCAGACTTTAAAAAGTGAATTAAAAAGGTAGTGAAATCTACCTAGAAACCCATGTGTTCTAACTCTAAAAAGTTCACTTGTGGTCTAAGGAGACTTTGCCCCACAGTTGAATGCAGACAAGCGGACAGGTAAGGGCAGCATCATTCCTCTTGGAAAGGCACAGCTACCAAGAGGGTTCCCTCTCACACCCTCAACAATATGGCTCTCCGGTTGTACAAGCTGAGAGAGAGAGAGAGAAGAGACCACTCTACTTGTGAGAGCTTTGCCTCACCTTCTCAAAGCCCAGGCAGGCCTGCGGGGCAGGTTGCAAATCCTTCTGATATTCTGGACATAAAGGTCAGAACCAGCCATTTGAATTGTGCCTGGAAACAGAGTTGAGAGTGGTCATCTCGAGGAACCAGGGCAATTTAAGCCTGCCTTCGTCAAAGAGCCATTTTTACTGGTGAAACACTGAGAGGACCATGAAGGGAAGAACCCCCCCAACCACCCACGTAAGAAATCCCTGGACTTCACTTCACATGGGGACAAGGATGGGAAGCAGTAGAAGCCCAGTCCAGCAGAAAGCCTCTGACCTCTCCTGCCTCTACCCAAGTGGGGCTGACCGAGGCAGGCAGAGAAGAGTGGAACAGCCGTGTCCGGCCTCCTGCCTCACCTCTCAATCTTGTTTTGCCTGTTGGTGGCCATGGTGATGAAGGTGGCCTGGTCCGCAGCTAAAGAAGGGCCACTCCAAGAGCTGCCAGCGGGGGAGTCTGTCTCCTCGGCCTCGGGTGGCGGCAGTTCGAAGGGGGCCACCTCGTAGTCCTTGCAGACTCTCAGAAAGTCCATGAAGGCGGCCCGGGCCCTCTGCAGGTGCTCCAGGCGCTTGTCTGGGTTGACCTGCTTCAGCACCAGGGCCCCCAGCAGCGCTGGCACCAGCATGAAGCGCAGGTCTGCCGAAGGGAGCTCCTCCAGGTCTTCGTTGTGGCTGTAAACAGAGGAGGAGGAGGAAGAGGTCAGGATAAGCGTGGAGAGACCCATCCAGAGACCCACTGGGGCGGAGAGAGCAGCCTTTCCCTTCCCCAGAACTCAGGCTTGCTCCCCCTCCCCACATGAATTAGGATGGCGAACCTTGGCACTCCAGGTGTCCTTGAACTACCAATTCCCAGAAGCGTCCATGGAGTAAGCCCATTCATGTGAATTCACAGGAACTTGAGTTTATGGTGATGTGGCATAATTAAATAATAGAAATAAAATGTGAATAAAATGGAAATCAAAACGTTGCTTGCTGCTAAAGAAACTAAGGCCGCACTGACTAAGGCGACGTGGCAATTTAGAAATTCTGCTTACAAAGGGCAACTGCAATGCTTACGTAGACCAGAATAAGGTCTAGACGATTAAATGAGTAATGTTTGCTAAATAACCCATAATCAGAAATGGTGAGGTTGACCTGGACTTGGGTCATAAGAAGTATGTGTTCCCTGATTGCAAATAATAGATGTTGCTTAAGTTTCCTTTGAGACCCCTGTAATGGGTAAACAAATGTTATGATGAAAGTATGAAATAATAATTTGTATAACCTAACAATGACATGTCATGCCAATCAGGTCAAGACGTTTTGAGTAAACAGAGATGTATAAAAATGCTCTGTCTTTCAATGGATGTTATTCTCATCTTTGGAGTGACAACACTCATGAGAATCATTATTATGCATAATAAACTCTTCTCTGTTTGACCAAAGGAATGCTGTTTTTTGTCCTATCTTTAAATGCTATAACACTGGGACTCGAACTCCAAGAACACCTGGAGTGCCAAGGTTGGGCATCGTTGCCTGCTGCCTCTGTGTGTGTGTGTGGGAGGGGCCTCCGTGGCCCTCCTTGATTCCCCCACCCCCACGAAATCCACTTCCCCATAAGCCAGGCCCATCCCCTGGAGCTCTGCAGATGCTCTAGAGCAGTGGTGCCCAAACTAAGGCCCGGGGGCCAGATGCGGCCCCCGACACCAATTCTTCGCGGGCTGGATGAATTGGCGTCGGGGGGGCCGCACCCGGCCCCTGGGCCTTAGTAACCAGCTGCCTGAACCACATGATCAGCCCACAGCCCAAAAAGGCCCGGGGGCCAGATGCGGCCCCCGACGCCAATTCATCCGGCCCGCGAAGCCCTCGTCGCTCCTGGAAGCGGAAGTAAAACGCGCCCGTACGGGCGCGTTTTACTTCCGCTTCCAGGAGCGACGAGGGCTTCGCGGGCCGGATGAATTGGCGTCGGGGGCCGCATCTGGCCCATGTGCCATAGTAACCAGCTGCCTGAACCACATGATCAGCCCACAGCCCAAAAAGTTTGGGCACCCCAAACAGAGGCTATATATGGCTCCCCTCACGTTCCCCGCCGGACCTGAAGAGCTGGAGGTCGGCGACGGCGCGGGCGGCCCTTTCCAGGAGGCCGATGCCGCGCTGGACCTTGCGCTGGACGGCGGGCGCCCCGGAGGAACTCTCGGCGCCGCTCTCGGCCTCCTCCAGCATCCGCCAGCCGCTCTCCAGCAGCTCCGACAGCCGCTCCGGCTCCTCCTCGCCTGCCGCCGCCATCTTGGAAAGGAAACGACTCGGCCGCACCCGTCGCGCCAGAAGTGACGCCACGCACCCCCACCAGGCGCGGCCGTTAGAGCGTCACCGGTGGATTTTCCCCCCCATGGGGTGGAGATTCCAGTGGGCGGGGCGGAGTGGGCGCGGCCTCGGAGGGGCGTGGCCCTGCAGTCGCCCCTCCCCCTCCCGCTCGATCCCCCCTCCCTGCCCAGGCCGTCCTGGGCGTGGCCTTGCGCCTGGCCTCCCTCGCAGGGCAGTTGTGCACACAGAGGAAGTCTATATTGGTGGCTACTGAGAAATCATTTCCTTCGTTTATTATTGTTTCCGTGTAATTTTCTATGGCAGGAGGGGTGCCCAGACTACATCCCGTGGGCCAGATTCGGCCCTCAACACCAATTCATCCAGCCCGCGAAGCCCTTGTTGCTTCTGGAAGCAGAAGTAAAATGCACCCGTATGGCTATTATTGTTTCCGTGTAATTTTCTATGGCAGGGGTGCCCAGACTACATCCCATGGGCCAGATTCGGCCCTCATCAACACCAATTCATCCAGCCCACGAAGCCCTTGTTGCTTCTGGAAGCAGAAGTAAAATGCGCCCATATGGCTATTATTGTTTCTGTGTAATTTTCTATGGCAGGGGTGTCCAGACTACATCCCGTGGGCCAGATTCAGCCCTCATCAACACCAATTCATCCAGCCCACGAAGCCCTTGTTGCTTCTGGAAGCAGAAGTAAAATGCACCCATATGGCTATTATTGTTTCTGTGTAATTTTCTATGGCAGGGGTGTCCAGACTACATCCCGTGGGCCAGATTCGGCCCTCATCAACACCAATTCATTCAGCCCGCGAAGCCCTTGTTGCTTCTGGAAGCAGAAGTAAAATGCACCCATATGGCTATTATTGTTTCCGTGTAATTTTCTATGGCAGGGGTGCCCAGACTACATCCCATGGGCCAGATTCGGCCCTCATCAACACCAATTCATCCAGCCCACGAAGCCCTTGTTGCTTCTGGAAGCAGAAGTAAAATGCGCCCATATGGCTATTATTGTTTCTGTGTAATTTTCTATGGCAGGGGTGTCCAGACTACATCCCGTGGGCCAGATTCGGCCCTCATCAACACCAATTCATTCAGCCCGCGAAGCCCTTGTTGCTTCTGGAAGCAGAAGTAAAATGCACCCATATATGGCTTTGACAAGGGCTTCGCGGGCTGGATGTATTGGCGTTGAGGGCTGGATCTGGCCCATGTGCCATTGTGTGACCAGCCCCCTGAACCGCACGATCGGCCTGTGACCCAAAAAGTTTGAGCACCCCTGTTGTTCTATTGCAAAGACAGAAACAGCACAGCGGTCCAAGAAGGGAAAGAAAATGCTGGGCCCACAACAATGGCCTGAGGGAGAAGACTGCATGGCCTAGCAGTGGCTGAGAACATCACCCCCTCCTCTGGGCCCACAACAATGGCCTGAGGGAGAAGACTGCATGGCCTAGCTGTGGCTGAGAACATCGCCTACTCCTCTGGGCCCACAACAACGGCCTGAGGGGAGTTAGTCTGTGTTCTGCTTTGTTTGTATTTTGTGAGGTTATATTTTATAATGTTTATTGTACTGTTGCTGTTTTTTGACTGTAAGCCGCCCTGAGTTGCCTCGGCAAGGAGGCGGCAATATAAATCTGAATAAATAAATGAACCGTGGCACATGGATACACAAGGAGGTATCCCTGGTCTCTCTGTCGGACTGACTCTGTTCTCTCCCTGGTGTAAGAGGGGGACAATAGCGTATATACACAAAGAGGGCGGTATTTTTGACCCACAATTGGGTGTTCTCCCCGATGGGCAACGGCTGTGGCTGGCGGTGGTTTGGACAGGGGAGTCTTCTGCCATTGCAGACACAGCACATCTGTATTTCATACCAGAGGTTCACAGGTTTTATAACGTATGCCACTCGTGGAAGGCCTTCCAGTCTGTGGAAGGTTAAAAGTAAAGATTTTCCTTGCTTGAAAAAAAGCCAGTTGTATCAGACTCTAGGTTTCATTGCTCATCTCTGTTTCAAAGCCGAAAAGCCAGCGCTGTCTGCTTCCGCCGACGTTTCCGTGGTCATGTGGCAGCACACGGAACACTGTTTACTTTTCCCACCAAAGTGGTCCCTGTTTATCTGCTTGCAATGTCTTGCTTTCAAACTGCTAGGTTGGCAGGAGCTGGGACAGAGATGGGAGCTCATTCTGTCCTGCAGTACTCGGGAATCGAACTGCTGACCTCCTGCCTTCCAGTCAGCGTCTTAGTCACTTGAGCAAAATACACAGCAAAATACACAGACCAAACAAATAAACCCCACATGGAAGGAAAATGCAAAGGGGAGCAAACCCCCGACCCCCATGTGCTTCTCCATAGCTTTACTTGGGCTCTGTCTGGCCACCTACAAAAACAGCCGAGGAATCGATGGAAGTCTCATTAAAAACTTTTATTTGCAAAGAAAATACTGTCAATGTACGGAAAATTACATCCCAGTTTATATACATTATATATATAATCTATCTATATATATATATAATTTATATATATTCTATATACACAAAGGCTGCTGACCCCCAGCCCCGGTGCCTTGGCTGGGGAAGGGGCCGTCAGTCCCAGGCGTGGAGGTGGAGCAGGGCTGGGAGGGAGGGGGGCTCGGGTGGACCCAAGGCGGACCTTCTCCTGCCACGTCTCTGTGCAAGGCAAGTGTCTTTCTTCCCCAGGGCAGAAAGGCTGCTTTTCATAGATGGATTATTTTCCTAGTCCAGGGGTCTGCAAACTTGGCTCTCCAGGTGTTCTTGGACTTCAATTCCCAGAAGCCCAAGTCAGCACTCCTGCTGATCAAGGCTTCTGGGAACTGAAGTCCAAGAACAGCTGGAGAGCCAAGTTTGCTGACCACTGTCCTAGTCCTTCCAAATGCAGCCCCAAAGCTCCTCTCTTTGGCAAGGCTCTGCTCCCCACGCCCACCCCCCACCCCAGGGGCAGTCTACCTGTCAGAAGGACTGGCCTTCGAAGCAGAGAGGTAAAGTCAAGTTCCCACCAGACTGGCCTTGAGCTCTCAGCGTGGCCAGGCAGGGGCACGTGAGAGCCACATTGGTTGGTTGGCTGGCATACAGGGTGGTTGTGGTTTTCTAAGAAGCCCAGGAGGCAGCTGGCAAAGGTGGGTCGGGGAGACTACGTCCAGGGCAGCTTTCTCCAGACCCTGGCCGGCTGGCCGGCCGGCCCACAAGCTGACCTTTTGCCTTTGAAAGGAGATGGGGTCTTCCTTTGGGGATTGCTGCCATTTGTGGAGAGGAGGATGAGGAGTCCCTTCCGACCGGAATGGTTTCTCCAGAAAGAGGGAGCCTAGCCAGGCCTCCCCGTATCTGGTGTGAAAAGACACAACCATTAAAGGGTGCCTGTGTGTGTGTGCAATTGTGGGGCTTCCCTGCCTGACATGACCCCCCGCCCTTTAACACCAGCAGCAGCCTTTCCTCCTCCAGACTCGGAAGCACCAGCCAAAGCCACCCCAGTTTATTCCATCCCTTACACAAAAGGGTTTTTTCTTGGCGTTGTGGGGAAGCCCAGCTATTCCCCCCCCCCCGGCCCAGTCTGGTCCGCCTTATGGGGGTGGGGTGGGCAGACCCACCCTCTGGGGAGAACCTCCCTCAGTCCCTCCGTGCCATCACAGCTAGTGCAACTCTGGAGCCAGAAACAACCACCTCACCCTCCCCATGAGTCTGGATCAAGGCAGGCCTGGCCTAAGCCCTCCATCTGGACTAACATTCAATGCTCTACGCCCCCCCCCTCTCGTTCAAGAAGCCACTGGAAGCCCCTCTCCCCCGTCCTGCAGTGGCCTTTGCAGGTCAGCATCTCTCATCCATTCCCTTCTCTGGAGCGGCTCTCTTGGGCATCACCATCATCATCACCACCATCACGGCCACCACACAGTCCTGGCTTTCTGCCCTCCCGCCCAGTGCGCTGTGCATTCCTTTAAGAGGCAGGCGCATCTCCCAGCCGAATGGCCCCGAAGAAGGTGGTGTGCTTGCTCATGTTGATGGAGATGTCCGCGTGGACCATTTTCACCGCAATCTTCTGCCGGGCTTTCAGGAGACAAACGCCGGCCGTGTAGCAGGTGTTGAAGTTGGTCTTGCCTGTCTCGATGCTGCGCGTGCACTGCAGGAAGGGTTTCTCGTCCACCACCACCTCGTAGCTGGCAAAGTCTGTGAAGTTGATGTAGTAGACCTGGAGGGCAAGAAGGGCATCGCTAGGGCAGTGGCTCGGGCAGCCGGCGGCCAAGGGTTCACACCCATCGCCAGAACCACAGACCTGCCTGGCACACAGAAGCCCACATCCCCCATGTTCCCCACCCCCCTCGGGCTGCTCCCCACCTAAGGCACGTCCTCCACTCCATGGCCCAAAGGGTGGGTCTCTGAACCTTTTGAACCCACGAGATGAGAGGAGCAGTTTTGCAAGAGGAATCCGTTGGACTCGCTCCCTCTCCCCGGAAGACCTTCTTCCTCTTCTTCGGAGGAGGACTTTGTGGCCCTTTGGGAACCATGGCAGGCAACGGCTGCCGGCCCTTCAGCAACAGGAGGCCTGGCTGGCTTTGTGCCCCAGCATCCAGGTGCAGAATAACAAGGGAACATCCTAGCAAGGCTGGAGGAAGAGCCGGCCATGGCAGGAGGGACCCCCGAGAGCATCTGCTCCACCTGTGGCCTTGGGGAACCCCATGCATCACCCAGTGGGCTGGTCAGCATTGGAGGGCTGGCCTTGCCTGCCCTGGGTCTGCAAGAAAGGGCACCAGCAACCCCTCCTCTGGCTTTCTGAGGGAGGATCCTCTGGTCCTGATGAGCCCATGGTCCCCTTGGCCCTCCCCCCTTGACCCTAAGGGGAAAAAACCCTCCCTCACTGGGGTGGGCAGAAAGCCAAGCTTTGACAAATGGCACACAGCGCTAAAGTTGGCAGGAGGGGCATCACCCTCTGCACACGCACACGCACACACCCACACCAAGATAGGAGGCATGTGCCCCCGCCCGTCATCACGGTCTTCAGACCCCCCCCCCCCCGTGTCCTCCCTTTTGCCCCTCCCCCCAAGAGATGTGCATTTGGGAGGCAGGAAACGGCGTGAGGGCCAAGACCGTACTCACTTCTACCTGACTATAGACGAAGTAGGTGCCATCCACCAATACCTCCAGTTCCCCGCTGCGGGTGTGCAGCCGGAAGACGCGGGGGCTCAGGGCGATGCGGGACCAGTCGTTGAGGACTCCACCTGAAAGATCTCAGTATGAGAAAATGGCCGTCACTCAGGACCCGTCAGGATGGAAGGCAGAAAAGCAGCAGCAGCAGAACCATCATCATCAGAATCATCAGCAGAACCAAATACAGAATGGACCCTCTACGGCTCTCCCTCCCCAGGATGGCTGCAACTACTAGGCAGGAAAACCTCCTTCAGGGTAAGTGGGGTCTGTGGACAGGACAGATGGCTGGGGCTGAGTGGAGGACCCTTTGGCCAACCCTCTCTGCTTTTTCAGGGGCACGATCCATCCAAGACCAGAAGGTTCATTCTGGCGTGGGTGGGCAAAAGGGGCACTTTGGAAGAAGAGGAAAAAGGAGGAGGAGGAGGAGGAGGAGGAAGAGGCTGCTGAAGCCTCCACCAAGATCACTCTCTTCAGTTTGCTCCCCCCCCCCCGGGTGCCCTGGGCTGGAAGAGAACCCTTGAAGTGTGGCTAGACAATGAGTGCTGGCAGAGACGGATCGAGGGAGAACAAATGCCAACTGACTGAGAAGCTGCCCTGATGCCACGATAAAGAAGGAACATTTCCGCTTGGGATTCTTACCATTCTTGACTTGAATGGCCGATCCCTGGCCTTGGAGATGAACCACGGCAGGCTGGGAATCAAAATACAACAGATGTCACACAAACACTTGAGCAAAACGCCACTCCAGACCTCTGCCAGCCCCTGCCCTGCAGAAACAGCCTCTGCCGCTCTGCTTGTGTGGGGGGCTCCACTGCCGGACTCCCTAGCGTCAGCCCCACTGGCAAGACCCACACGGTCTAAGGACCAAGACACGGGGAAGGAAGTCTTTGCTAAAGAGCGCAGAGTCCTATTGTGTGTCCTTGTGGTAGTGTCAAAACCAGCACATAACCTTCAGGAGAATCTGCTGCGAGCTAAGGATTTGCAGGGCGCTCTCTCTAGCCACACACCAAATTGTGCAAAGAGTGTGCGAACAGGAAGTAACCAGAATGACTTCTTCTTCTTCTTATGCATTAATTTGCTGCTGAAAGTTATGTCGCGGGCACACCAAGCGAACCAAGGGGATTCCATCCAGAATGTGCCAAAAAGCATCTTGGCAGATTTCCTAAGGGAAATCCATGTATTGCGGCAAGATGGTTCCCTTGAACATGCAAAGCCTCCATGCCATCCGAAAAGCCACCGTGGGTGTCATGAAAAGGTGTCTCTACACCACGTAGCCCCTTCCCAATAAAAAGGAGACCCTGGTCTAGTCATTGACACCAAATGGCTCACTCACCAGGGATTCTCGAGGCCCGACTTTATCTGTGGTACCTGCAAAACAAAAGGTTTGAGAGAAGACGGAAATAGCACACCACTTGGCTGTGTCTAGCTAGCAGCCCCTGGTTCCTTCGGAGCGCCAAGGTTTCAGTTCCAGAGAAAGAACATAGTGTTGCAGATACAATTATGGGAATGTTCACATGGGAGAAGAAGGCCCCCATCCTTTTCCTGCTTCACATTTGGAAGAAACAAACTCAAGCCTTGTCTGGAAATAGTAACTTTGACGCTGCTAGTAAAAAAAATCAGCCCACCGTTCCTTGGATGTGTTGACCAGCCCTCCGGGAGAGCTTGGAAGGGTTGCTTGAGGGGGACCTACTCCCTCAGCCTCAAGAAGCAGTGGCCAACCTTGGCACTCCAGCTGCTCTTGCACTTCAGTTCCCAGAAACCCAAGTCCCTGTGAATCCACACTAACGGGTTTACTGTGTGTATGCTATCGGTCGTACGTGCAGTAGGTCCATTTGTGCGGATGCACAGGGACTTGGGCTGCTGGGAATTGAAGTCCAAGAGCAGCTGGAGTGCCCAGATTGGCCATTAATAGGCCAGGAGGGATCCAGCCAGGTCTTCTGGGGCCCAGGGCCACACAGCTGTTCCCCTCGGCAGGACTTCTCTCTGGGTGCCTCTCAAGCGAAGCCAAAGACTGGACTCCAGGCCAGGCCAGGCCAAGGGCTGCGGACAGGCTTGGGGGGGGAGAGAGAAAGAGAGGGAGGGAGAGAGAGACCTTCTGCAAAGAAGGTCAAGGGCTGCAGAGGCTTCCAGCCCACACAAGGGCTTGTCCCAGGGCAGATGCGAGGGAGGGGGAGGAAAGAGACCTTTTGGCAACCCCTCCCTCCCTCTGCTTCCCTCCCCTAAAGACACTTACCAGTCGGGCCCTGCAACCCGGGGAGCCCCTGAGGGCCAGGAGGTCCGGGTGGTCCTGGGGGTCCCATCACGGTGGTCCCTGGGATGCCCGGGATCCCTGGAATTCCAGGGGGGCCTTGGGGTCCAGGGCCCCCAGGGGGGCCTTGGGGACCGGGGGGTCCAGGCGGGCCAGCTCTTTTCCCTGTGGAAGGAAAGGGAGAGCAGTCACTCTCTCCCTGGGAAGATACAGACTAGCCTGAAGGCCAGAAGGGCTGGGCACCCATCCACCTACCCCATCTGCCTTACTGAGCTTGGAGGGGTGCACACACACGCACGCCTCGTTTCACTTTTAATGAGGTGGTTTCACATTTATGGGCGCTGGCAGTTGTTTTGTGCTGGACTCCAGTTTTATTTTAATTTGTGTAGCTTTGTTGTGCCAATGCTGTTGAACATCCCTCTTGTGCAGCACCCGGAGAAGGGCAACCTGTTACCTGTGGCAACCCCAGTCCTTCCACTCCCTGCCCTGCTTTTTCTCCTGCCCCTTGAAGTTTGCAGTGCCAGCCTCCTCCCCCTCCCTTCCCACTCTGTCACATTCGTACCAATGGACTAGCCATGAGTGGGCATTGAAGCATTGGTGTTGGGGCCCTTTCATGAAGCATCAAGGAAACACACACTAGAAGCATTGGCCGGGGGGGGGGGCTGCTTGGACCTATTCACATGACCCATGTCAAGAATGCCACCTGCAGGCGTCCCAGCTGTGGTTGCCATAGATGTAGCTCCAGGCAGGACAGGTAAACCCACGACCTATTGCTTGGCCAACGCCAAGGGCACAACAGGAGAGGCCTCTTCATTTTGGCCTTGACACCCCACTTCCTCTGGAAAGGAAGGCACGACACACACACACACACAACACTATGCCTCCCCCCCCCCCGCCCGCCTGCCCAGGCCAGCATAGGACAAGTGGGTCGGATGTTCTTTCAGTCTCTGGTTGCTCTTCGAGAAGGAGGGAAGGAGAGAAGTCTCCATGGAGGGGCCTGGCCAGTGACATATCTGGATTTTCAACCCAACCCACAGGGATTCCTGCATGCCTTCATTAAAGGGGGGGGGGGGAGAGAAGTCTTGTCTCCAGCTGGTTTCTCAAGGTCAAAAGCAAACAAAGCAAACCAAAAATGCAGAAAAAGTAGGAACCTAAACGTACCTTTCTTCTTTTTAGAAGAACTTGTGCCTACAAAGGGAAAACAGAAAAATACTTTAGTCGCAGGAATTAGCCCAATCTGCACTGAACGCCAGCTAAACAGATGACAATTTCCATAAACTGGAAATTCCTTCGTTTCATTATTCTCAAAAGCCTAATTATCGAAGCTCAAGGAAACCTAGGCAACACAGATTATTTGTTTAGAATACACAAGAGTTGTTTAGAATGGAAATACTTGGCTTGCCTAGAAAAGTATCCCATTCTGTTCTGTTCTTCTGTGCCTTTTCTTCTTTGACTGGGCACCAAGTTAGCCGGCTGGGCAGTTAAAAGCCAGTAATGCTAAAACACAGTAAGTTACAAAGACTAAAATGTCATGGAACCAGTTCTAATATTAAAAGACCGTGGCGATGAAAAGGCCTTTGAACATCTCAGTTCAAATACTAGTGAGTAAAGCTTCACATCATGGGCCACACGCGGGAGTCCTCTGTACCTCCCCCCCAATCCACACCCCCTTGGGCAGCCCCCCCCCTTCCCGGAGGCAAGGAATAATCCCAGCGAGGGAACCCAAATCCATTGGACTTGCAAGATTAATTTGTCAGGACCCCCTTCCGAAGGGCCAAAGGCCAGAACGGGGCTTTTGGCTGGGCTCAGAGAGTCAAAAGTCAGATGCTCCCCTCTCCTCCCAACAGACACCCCCCCCCCAGCGTGCCAACACTTGGGACTCTGGAGGGAATGCATTGGATTTTGAAGAACAGGTCCAAAGGCCTCCTTAATGGGTAATGAAAACCACCTTTCCCAGGAAGGCTGTCAAACCCTTCACCAAATGCCTCCCCCAAATAACCCTCCTTTCCCTTGAACAGCTTTGCCAAAGAGAAACTAGAGAAGGCTCAGAGAGAGACTCTGGAAGGCCCCCCTCCCTACGTAGCCTTTGTAAGGCTCCCAGCTCTTTCCGTTGGGGTAGCACTCTGTGTCTGCTCCATTCTTTCAATCTTGACTACATGCTCTTTTAGCTCCATCTTGATGTCACTATAGCTAAGGCTAGGTATCATTCTGGGCCTGTGGTGGCGTAGAGGTTAAGATGCTGAGCTTGATGCCTGGATGGTCAGCAGTTCAAGATCTGAGTGCTGCACAATGGAGTGAGCACCCGTCATCTGTCCCAGCTCCTGGCAGTTTGAAAGCAAGAAATTGCAAGGAGAGAAATAGGTACCACTTTGGCAGGAAAGGTACCAGCATTCCATGTGCTTTGGCATCTAGTCATGCCTGCCATATGACAACAGGAATGTCTGCAGATGCAGACAAAACTGGCTTTTTGGCTAGAAACGGAGATGAGTGCCAAAACCTAGAGTCGGATACAACTAGCTTTTGAGCTACAGTGACCTGGGCTCCCTCGCAGGGATAATTCCCTGCCAACAGGAAGGTGTGTGTGTGTGTGGGGGGGGTGACCAAAGGGGCGGTGGAGGGGGGGGGAGGCACAGAGGACTCCAGTATGAGGCACATGATGTGAAGCTTTACTCACTAGTATTTGAACTGAGATGTTCAAAGGCAGAAGAGTAGCGTGCCTTGTTGGGGCCCCGTATAAAAATTTGTTTGGGGGCCCTTAGGAAGGGTAAAAATTTGTTTTGCTTACGCACGTTGGGGGCCCCCGTGGCCCGGGGGCCCCGTATAATTGATACGGCAGATACGGCGGTAGCTACGCCTCTGTTCAAAGGCCTTTTCATCTCTATGGTCTTTTAATACTAGAACTGGTTCCATGACATTTTAGTCTTTGTAACTTACTGTGTTTTAGCATTATTGGCTTTTAACTTTTTGCTTCTTTAAGTATTCCAAAAAGACGTTCTCTGATTTGTCCCTGTAATTTGGCTTTCTTTTTTCCTTTGAATTTATCCCAAATTTTACAAATTCTTCTCCCCAGGCTGGTGACTGCCGTGGGACTCCACCAAGATGAAGCCTGTCCAGCCCCTTCTGCTCCGGCTGCCCTTGACTCTTCTTTGGGCCGAGAGGGGCCAGTCAGGGTTTTGCTCCTTGCTCTAGGGTTCAGTGCTCATCTCTGTTTAGAGCCACAAAGCCCTGAGTTGCCCCGGTAAGGAGGGGGGCGGTATACAAATTCGAGTAAATAGCAGCTGAGCAGCTGAAGTTATTTTGGGTTCAAGAAAGAAGCTGGAAGAAGAAGAAAGGAAGGAAAGGAAGGCTCTTCCCAGGAACATGACACATGCAGCCTGGCTGCCATCTACTCTGAGCCCTTGAAAGTCATAGGCGTGCCTGGGTATGTGCACATGCGCACGCACGCACGCACATGCACAACCTCACACCACTACAATTCTAAACAGAGTGAAAGTACAAATAACTGCGGTAAGCCAGGCACATCTGAAAAGATGGAAGCAATTTCCTCCAAAGTTCAGCGGAAGGAATGAAAACCACATGGGACCACGTCACCCTTTGGCACCTCTATGGCAAGAGGCTCTTCAGTGAAAAGTTCAACCTGGGGAAGTCCTTGCTTGTGCTCTCAATCCCCTCCCCCCCCCCAAACAGACTTCAAAACATTTGGTCATTGGTGTCTGGCCAAGTGAGCCTGTTATGGTCATAAAGCAGACCCTACTGCCAGTGACTCAATGCCGAGTTAACAAACCTGACAACCCTGAGGACTAACGGACTTGGGTGGTGAACAGTCCACAGGGAAGGAAGGGTGGGGGTCCCCAAGTGGATTTATTTATTTGATCAAATTTCTATTCCGCCCTACTTGCACAGGCGACTCAGGGTGGAGTACAACCGACAAATAATACACAGTTTAAAACTCTAAAGAGAACACAATAAAAGATTAGAACCAATTAAAACAACCTCTCATTCCTTTGACTGAAGAAACAAACCAAATAAGAGGAATAGGAGGGTAGTTGTAGGATGTTAAATAAGCCAGCGAGGAGGGAGTCAATGAACCATCACAACCCCACATCATTCCTGCCAGCCAAGTTTTCAGGCCCTTTCTAAAAGCCAGTAACTCTGTCTGGATGTGCAGCTCCAAAGGCAGGTGGTTCCACAGAGAAGACCCTCTTTCTTATGCCAGAGAGTTGAGCCTCTCTAGCAGATGGTACAACTAAAGCACCTCTCCGGTCTGCTCTGGTGGGACAGACAGATACCCTTGGGGAGATGTGGTCCCACTTGAATCCCTCTGGATGGAGGGCAGCAGCTTCATCCATCCTGGCCTCCTGGGGCTGAGGAGGAGGACATTGTGTGCCCGAAGGGCTCAGGACCAGGAAGTGACTCAAAGGAACTGGATCTGTGGTACGATGGGTGTCATGCTGCGATGCAGAAAGCCGATGGAAGGCCACTGGGTTATATTATGGCTTCCAGGACAATCTTCATGGTTGATTGCCATGAGGATAGCCAATAGTTGTATGTGGCTATGGCAGGAGGAGGAGGATTTGGCCCTCTTCTTTCCTGGGGCTTTGGTCTTTCAGAAGACACAGACGCTGAACATTTCAGGGTTAGGCAAGACTCCATCCTGCCTGGAACCCTCTTGACATGAGGCCTCACTGACCGCTGTGCGCCCAGTGGCTGCTCACCACACATATATAAGGACAATGTCTATTTATAAGGACAATGAAACACTGAGGGGCACTCAGGCCAAGAACTTTTCTCTTGCAAATCCATGTTTTAGGTTGTACGCATGGATCTGAATCCCGTGGATGTGTACTCTTAAACTTGGTTGCCTATGAACCAGAAGAACAATGAGTTGGAACCAGGGGATGTTAGCAGGGAATCAGGCGAAAAGCTCAGTTTCTTTAGTCAAAATAAAATAAAATCCCTGGATGAACAACGGATGAACTCTTAGATGGAACTTTTCAGCAACTTGTGTTGAAAAAAACACCAGACATGGTCGATGCATTCATGTTTGGACCCCAGCTGCTGCAGGTGAGGCAATGAGAAAAGGCTTCCCAGAGGTCTGGACCGGGCAGAGAAAGCCTTCCTCCTCCTCCTCCTCCTCCTCCTCCTCCTCCTCCTCCTCCAGTGGAACAGGGAGGAAGAAGCAGCCCACTCACACTTCCCGCCAGAAGGGCACTGAAATCACTTGGGTGCTTCTGCACCAAAACATTAAGAAATGACAGCTTGGGAAAAAAAATTCAAAAAACAAACAAGGAAAACCTCAGACATGCAGCTAATTACAAAATTACTCAAATACTTGTCCAACTTGGTCTGAACTTGTCTGCAGGGAAAAAAGACATCTTGGCAAAAAGACAGGAATTGTGCAACTGCTGTCAACACACTTTTACCTCAACGCTGGTTGGGGAGCAGGTGAGAGACTCCGAGACCATCAGGTCACCCCAGCAAGGAGGCAGGGAGGGTGGGGGGGGCAGGAGGAAGTCTTGGTCTGCCCCCCCCCCCCAAAGTAAAAAGGGATTCACCAGCTTTCACACTGTGTGTAAACCAGAAGCATCATAGGTTGGGGGCAAGACCCAACTGCAGGGAAAGCTGGCAGACGAAGAGGAGGAGGACCGACCATTGCCAAGCGTCCTGGACACCAAACCGTGGCCTTGCTTGGGGGGGGGGAGAAAGAGAGAGAGGGCAGGACGGAAGGGGACAGACAGGCCCTGAAATGCCCTGGCAGTAAATAGGAAGGACGGTCCAGTTTATGATGATTAAGAACCAGGAGCATGGGAAGGGGAGAGAGAGAGAGAGAGAGAAGAGGCCAGTGGCTGGTTTGTTTATGTGGCTGGCTTGGAAATAGCCTTGTTTAGAAAAGGTATTCCCCCCCCTCCCCGTCACCCTGTTACAAACCTATCAGAGAGTAAACAAAATTAAAAGACAACAACAAACAAACACATTGTGGCACTTGAAAGACCCACCGCTGTATTTTAATGTCAGCTTTCGTGGCTCAAGTCCACTTTCTCAGATGTTGGGTCTCATGCTGAGGTCTGGACTTGGAAAGCTTAGACATTAAAATACAGCGGTTAGGTTTACCCGCTGATATTTTTCTTAAGTTAACTCTCTAATATTTTTAAAAGGAGTTCAGTGTAATTCCCTGTGCCAAAGTTGTGATGGTGGTGGTGGGGTGGGTGCGCGCACACGTGTGTGCATGTGAGATTTTCTCCCTGCCTTGAAGTCATGTGACCTTCAAGAGAGCCCTTTGGCTTCTTTCGGAAATCCTCCCTCTACCCCAAAGGGAGACCTGCTGGACAGACCACCCTCCCTCCCTCCCATCAGGGTTCTGGGTGAGCCACCTGGTTGAAAGGCCATGCCAGGATCTGCCCCCCTCCCCCCCGTTCTCAGCCCCCTCACGCCAGAGCCCATCCCTCGGCACGGCTTTGCAGCCCCTACTCTGGATCCTTCCTGGCAGCCGCTGCAGGTCGCAGCTTGCGAGTGTCATCAGGGCTTCTTTCCCTCACCAGATGCTGCTCCAGTTCTTTCTTCACCTGTGAGTAACAAATAATGTACGAAGCAAAAAGCTGCTGACAGAAGTATTACTCATCCCAGTGCGAGTTCATTGAGGTCCAAAAGTGTCCACAATTGTAACAAGCGTGGTTCGAGCCACACAGGAGAGTCTTCCTCCCTCTGGCAGGAAGGCGCCCAAAGTCAGCCCAACCTGTGGCAGTGGCAATGGGGAGAACGGAAGGGGGGAGGGAGTCACATCTGGGCTACTCTTTCCCAGTCCCTCTGATTCACACTTCCTTCCTTCCTTCCATCTTTCCCTCCTTCCTTGCCTCCTTCTTTCCTTCCATCCTTGCCTCCTTTCTTCCATATTTCCCACCCTCCCTCCCTCCTTCCTTCCATCTTTCCCTCCTTCCTTCCCTCCTTGCCTCCTTCCTTCTTTCCATATTTCCCTCCCTCCTTCCTTCCTTCTTTCCCTCCTTCCTTCCATATTTCCCTCCTTCCTACCTTGCCTCCTTCCTTCCATCCTTGCCTCCTTCCTTCCTTCCATATTTCCCTCCCTCCTTCCTTCTTTCCCTCCTTCCTTCCTTCCATATTTCCCTCCTTCCTTCCTTGCCTCCTTCCTTCCATATTTCCCTCCCTCCTTCCTTCTTTCCCTCCTTCCTTCCTTCCATATTTCCCTCCTTCCTTCCTTGCCTCCTTCCTTCTTTCCATATTTCCCTCCCTCCTTCCTTCCTTCTTTTCCTCCTTCTTTCCTTCCATATTTCCCTCCCTCCTTCTTTCCCTCCTTCCTTCCTTCCATATTTCCCTCCCTCCTCCCTTGACTCCTTCCTTCCATATTTCCCTCCCTCCTTCCTTCTTTCCCTCCCTCCCTCCTTCCTTCCTTTCCCTCCTTCCTTCCTTCCATATTTCCCTCCCTCCTTCCTTCTTTCCCTCCTTCCTTCCTTCCTTCCATATTTCCCTCCCTCCCTCCTTCCTTCCTTCCTTCCTTCCATATTTCCCTCCTTCCTTCCTTGCCTCCTTCCTTCCATATTTCCCTCCTTCCTTCCTTCCTTCCTTCCTTCCATATTTCCCTCCTTCCTTCCTTGCCTTCTTCCTTTCATCCTTGTCTCCTTCCTTCCATATTTCCTTCCCTCCCTCCCTCCTTCCTTATTTCCCTTCCTCCCTCCTTCCTTCCTTCCCTCCTTCCTGCCTAGCCAAGTGAACCTGGTCTCAAACATTGAGTCTCAGTGGCCCCCCCCCGCTGCCCCTTTTCTCCTCCCTTCTCCTTCACCTTCACCTTCTTTGCCTCCAGGAGTTTAGGTGGGAATCGAAAGAGTTTTGTCTGTTACAGCGCTGACAGATGTTGCCACAGTTTTAACATATGCAGACTAATATGTTTAAACCAAATATCCAGAGGCTTCTTGGCTGCAATGACGACGGAGGAGTGTGTTTTTTTTTTACATCAGACTGCAGTTCCCGCTCGCTCACTCGCTCGCTTCAGTGCACAGCTGTGCCTCATGTTCAGGTGGAGGTGAAGCCTGGCCAAGCCTTTGAGCTCCTCTTCCTTGCGAGGAGACCCAGGGGCTCCCAGTCCCAGAAGACAACTTTCTTAAGAAAGTGGCCACGCAGGAAGGACAGAGCTGGGCTGCGGGTGGGTGGGGGTGGGTGGGATGAGGGCAGCAGCCAGGCCTGCCAGGGTTGTGTTTTTGAGGTGTAGCTTCTCTGACCACAGAGAGTCCCAAGTGCCACTCCTGAACCAAGGGAAGGTGCAGAAGAACAAGAGAGTGGTGTGTGTGTGTGTGTGTGTGTCTATGGCCCAGGGGTGCAGGGTGGGTTTCCTTCTGAACTGAGGAGAAGGAAGCCTAACATGGAGGAGGTAGGCAGAACCCCCCCCCCTTCTATACCAGAAAGGAGCCCAGGATGGGTTGAATCCTACTGGATTTATTCTCATGCCAGCAATGGGGGGGGGGCAGGGGCTGGAGGCTCCCCAAATGGGTGTGAAATGGATCGGGGGCCCCCCAACACTCCAGTCCACTTTGATCTGGTGCTGTAACTGGAGCTGGCTGGAGAAGTCAGTGGTTGAGGTTCATGACACAAGCTGTGTGCGTCTCCCTGGAATAGAGCTAGCTCTGGTGCCAGCGTGGCACAGCCCAGGGAACCCCCCCCTTTCCTCCCACAAAGGGAGTCCTCCCTACCTAGAAAATCCTAGAAAGAGTCATTCCAAGTCCACATGGTCTCGATGGCATGTGATTATTAATTGACTCCACTCACTTGACCGGAACCACTCTGGCCAGGGGATCGCGCTATGGTCATCAAGCAGACCCTACCGGTATTCTGCCTGTGAGTCAATGCCAACCGTCCGTCGGCAGTTAATTAACCTGACTGCCCTGAGGACTAATGGCCTTGCAGGCCAAAGTCCACAGGGAAGGGTAGTGAGGGTCGCCAGGTGGATTAAATGGTCCCCCCTGGATCCCTCTTGATGGCGGTAGGGCAGCAGCTTCATTCATCCTGGCCTCCAGGGACCAATTATGAGATCTTTGTGTGCCAAAAGCGCTCAGGGCCAGAAAGCGACTGGGGTAACTGGACCCGTGGTACTAGGGGTGTCACACTGCGATCCGGAAGGCAGATGAAAGTCCACTGCATTATTGTATGGTTCCCAGGACAATGTTCATGGCTGATCACCATGAGGAGAGCCAATATTTGGAATTGGAGAGGGCACTTGAAGCAGCAGCAGGGCATCCCCTCCCTCCCCAATCTGAAACTGTCTCTCCCTTTGCAGGAATTACCCAGCAAGGGTATTCCAAAATAAAAACATCTGAGAGTATTTAAGGCAGGGATTCTCACCCTATGGCCTGCAGGCCAGGTGTGGCCCACAGCACCATTTCATGCGGCCCACCACTAACTCCGCCACACCAGGAAGTGCCCTGTGGTGGCCATTCAGCCCCCAAAGCTGTCTGAGGGGGCGCGACACGGCCCCCGGGGTTAAAAAAGGTTGAGAACTGCTGATTTAAGGAAATGAACGTCTTGGTTGGTTAAAGAGTTACTTTTCAGAAATCTGGCAACAAGGAAACTTTTCCAGGCAGGGATTGACAAAATATTTCAGGCAAGAAACGAACGGCTGCTTGAGAAGTGAAACGTGGGAATTTGCACTTGTCTACTTCTTGTTCTTCTTCTTCATGGTCCCCTGTGAATCTACATGAATGGGTTTGCTTTGCATATGTACAATAAGCCCATTTATGTGGATTCACTGAGGCCATGAAGAAGAACTTGATAGAGCACAGGGGCAGAAATAAACAATGTAGACAGCCCAGAGTTAGAAGATTTGCTATATTTAACACGGCTATAGCAATTAGTTTATACTGCCTCATAGCGCTTACTGCACTCTCTGGGCAGTTCACAAGTTAATTAGCATTTTTGCCCCCAACACGCTGGGTCCTCATTTCCCCAACCCCAGAAGGATTTAAGTGGCAGACTCAACCTGAATCCCTGTCAGGATCGAACTCACAAAGTTTGGACTACAGTCACAGTAGTTTAGCCGCTGTATCCAGAACAGCAGCCCCTGGTCCTCAGACTCCAAGATGGGGGGGGGGGGCTTCCACCAGCATGGCTGTTTGGGTCAGTCAGGATCTCTGCTTATGAAGAAGCCCCCCACCCCACAAGGGAGGGAGAGACCCACAGTCCCTGGAGCCCAGGGGGGGGGGGGTTCCCAGGAGGCAGTGAGGCAAATGGGCTCCCCTTTCCCTGCTTTGTGCACCACCTGAAACGACCCCCCCTCCCGATTTTCAAACCTTGCATTTGACATTCTGATTATTGGCTTCTCCATTTCAAAATATCCCTCCCCCTTGCCTGTCTCTGATTCCATCTTACTAGAAGCACAAACAGCTTGTGGGAACAAAAGGTTTATATTGCCCAGGAGGTCAGAAAGCAGCTGGGACGAGGAGGAGGAGGAGGCATTTAGGAGCTGTATCAGTGTCCATGATGCTGTTCAAGCTACCAAGCAATGGAAGATATTTCAGAGTCAAGATGAAAGAGGGAGGTAAATTGGACATTTCGAGTCTTTGAAATCTCCCAAATGTGAACGTAACACACTGATGAAGAAACTATTTCCATTACCAAAACACTTGAATGAGCAAGAAAAAACCTGAATCTGCCAATAGTAATTGCAAGAGGAGGAAATGGGGCCAACCTCTAGTGATAAGAAAACTGGGGGTCCCACTGAAGAAGAAGAAGAGGAGGAGGAAAAAATAATACAAGATATATGGACAGAAGAAGAAGAAGAAGAAGAAGAAGGAGAAGGAGAAGGAGAAGAAGAAGAGGTCCATCTCTCCTAAAGTTAACACTTGAAGAACCAACCCTGAAGGACAACCCAGGCAGAAGGCTGAGTTGGGTTCTTCTGCTCAAGGAGAGGGGAAAACATTCAAGCACCAAAGCGCCACAGACTCACCTTCTGGGCCTTCGCTGTTTTTGCTTCTCTTATTCCTGCGGACGCGATGGCTTTCTTCTTTTTCTCGAGAGAAGGGCCTCTCCTCCATGGAGAAGAAATTCAGCAATGCCACCTAAGGGGCAATGGAAGACAATATTAGAGGAGGAATAAGATGAAGCCACACTGGAATTTCCATGCTTCAAAAGGCACAGAAGGAAAGGAGCCAATGCCAAGAAGTCAGAGCAGCCACCAATGTCAAGAGAGTGGACGATGGCTCAGGTGCTTATTTTGGCCCTAAACTATTGAAAGGGGTTTTCCAAACAGAGGTGGGAAAATTCAGCCACTCCCTACAAACTCTTCTGCATAAAGTTTGAATAAATCGTTGTTGCTTTTTGTGCTAAGCAGACTAGGCGATCAACAGGAAAGAAGAAATTAGATATGTAGCCAGGATTTAAACCTCAGTCATTGTCAGGCAAGAAATGTCATTGTTCTCCATCCTGAACAACTGCAAACACGTGGTTTCTGTACCAGCCAAAGCAATCCGTAGCCAAAATTGTAGCATTACCTCCCAATAACACATGCCAAGCTGAGATCATTGTCAAGGAAACCTCTGGCTGCTGCTATGTGCCATTGAGTCACCTCTGACCTACAGTGACCCCATGCATGGGTGGCCCCCAAAAGAGGTCCTCTCATTAAGAGCCAGCTCAACCCTTGCAAACTTTGGCTTCCATTATGAAGTCTATCCAACTCATATTTTATCTCCCTTTTTTCCTGATGACTACCAGTTCTTCCTAGCATAACTATATTTTCCATTCCTCTAAAGAGTGCTCAGAAATTAACCTGCAAAAATTGAGAGTAGCAATTCTGAGGGCCAGTTTTAGTCCTAGAGATAATCTGAGTGAGAGCCTTCACCTTCTGGATGTGTAGAGATAGGCTGTCCTTGGCAAAAGCAAAGGACAATACATAGCCGAGGCAGGGCTGTGATGGTGAACGTTGGCACTCCAGCTGTTCTTGAACTTCAGTTCCCAGAAACTCTGATCAGCAGGAGTGCTGACTTGGGGTTCTGGGAACTAAAGTTCAAGAACACAACTGGAGGGCCCTAAGGATTCATCATCATGACCCTACGAGCTCATGGGCCCAAAATGACAGAAATATTTTCATAAGCCACCCAAGACAATAATGCATGAAGACGAATGCCACCTCCTTGATGATGTAGTTCTCTCCAGGAGAATTTTTTTTTTTGGGGGGGGGACAAAAGGCTACTTACAAACAACAGTTTGGTGGGCCCTCCCTCCCTCCCCCTGATGTATATGCCCTTCCCCTTTACCCACGTATGAAATGAGACACACAGGATTTGACACCGGGGCTGCAATGGACTGCCGCAGCCCTTAGGATATTAACAAGGTGCGCCTTCACAGCCAGTCCACCTGGCATGGCCTCTTCCACCTCCATGGCTGTTGGGAATCAGAGTTCCTCCTCTGCTCATTTTGCCCTTGGGCCCAAGAGGATCGTTTCCAGTGGCACTTCCTGCACTGAAGGGGACCCTCACCCCACCTACAGGGGCTCCTCTGCCTGATAGCCATTGGCCCCTTCAGGGAGTCAGGTTAGTTAACTGCTGCCTGACACTCAGCGTTGAGTCGCTGGCTGTACGGTCTACTGTGTTACCGAAGCGGGATGTCTGGCCATACAAAGCCTTGGCTAGTCCTTTGGGGGCAAAGCACTGGGCTTCTCTTCCTCTGCCTCCAGGCTGGGAAGGGAGACACGGACCTTCTGCAAAGACGCCAATCCTGCACTGGGTGTGCCAAAGGGTGAGAAAGATCTGGCATGCGATGATGCCTTGGTAACAGCCGGGATTGCGCTTCAGTGCAGGGTGGGGTGGTGGGGTGAGTGGGGGTTGTACAGGTTCAGGATGCAGGTGCTGAAGTCGGGATACAATTTCAAAAAGGCTGGGCTGCCTCAACCCCAAGGAATGTGTGATTCCCTTAGGGAGGTCACTCCACCCCATGGGTCCCTCCTCAGCCCTCACCTGCTTAGAGGTGCAATAGCCAAATAATCCTTCCCTCCCATTTGGGAGCTGGGGGGGGGGAGAGGAGAAAACAAAAAAGGCCCACCTTGAAACCCCATGAGCTAACATTTGCCTTCTCTTAACACAGGAATGCACAAACCTCGGTCTGCTTGGCCCCCACCCAAATTGGGGTCCCTGCTGTTGCATCACTCACTGCAGTGCACAAACCCCTGTACCAGGTGTGTGTGTGTGTGTGTGTTGTGGGGGGAGACTGTGTTGCCTGGTGAAGGACAGAAAAAGCCTGTTCAAATATCAGGAGGGGGAGGGGCTCAATGGCAGCCATAGGGCTTCCACAAGCCTTCCAAGGCTGCTCTCAGCAGCCCACTCTGAAGAGTGAAAGAGAAGAGAAAGAAGAGAAGGAGGATGGCCAAGAGTGGAAGAGTTCTCCTTCCTTCCAGAAGTGGCAAAGGGGGGTGGGTGGGCTTCTGCTGCCACCTGACCCCATCCTACCCACAACACAAGTCCAAATACACAACCATCATTCCAGAAGACAAAAGTGTGGCAGGTAGAGTCTAAGGACACTAATGTCTGGGATTTAGTTCATGAATTTCATTGTATACTTTTGACGAGGTGCCACAACAAAACTACAACACTGATGAAAATAAGGATTATCTGCGACTTTCAGGGATATGCTGGGACTCAATGGCCGGGAATGCAAATTGATGACATCATTACACTTGGAAGTAGCCCTGTAAAAATGACATTTTCACCAGGGGTGTCCAGTTGTCGGAGAGCCAGCGACCAAACCACTCAACTGATTGTAGTGCTCCAAAGTGTGTTAGATAGAGGATAAAATAACCCATGTTCTGACACTATTAGAATTTTGTTTGGGTGGGCTTTCAAAAAAGTTTTTATGACAATGTTAATCCAAAAGTCCTCGAACAGAATCTCTGAAAAACTCAGATACAAGGGACAAATCTGTCTGAAATTGACCAAAACCACTTTCTGTGGTTGCTAGAGGTTGCTGATGAGGACATTGGATGGTTTTGCTCAGTTTCCAACAGATTTTGTCCCTTTCATTTGAGCACTTTTGTGATGTTGTCCGAGGATTTTTTTTTGTAAACATTGTCATAAAAACTGTTTCTGGAGTCCGACCAAAATTCTAATAGTGCCATAACAAACGCACAGTTCACACAGACAAGAGAGGAAGCCATTCCACACTCCAGTCTTTGCTGTACTTCCACATGAGGAGGAGGAGGAGAGGGGTTTCTTCTTCTTCATGTGGAAAAAGGGTTTGCCCACCCCAAAACCAGACGGCTGCTTCTAGCCCCCTCCTCTTTCCTTCAAGGACAACTGCTGAGGCACAAAGCTATCATTTCATTCAGCAAGACGGCAGAAAGGCTGGGAATCAAACCGGGCCAAGAAGAATTGGGGGCAGCCTGGGAAAGAGAAGTCTGGAGCCTTCCCATCTCTTCCAATTGTTGAAGGAGCAAAGGACAGAGGGGGGAATCGGCAGAGATCCCTCTGGGTTCCCTGTGTGCTTGTTGAGTGGGAGAGAGTTGGTCTCAGATACTCACCTCTAAGCAGCACAGCTTGGCACAAGATCTGGCCATGAACTCGGGGGGGCTTTCATAGATAATTTCCCTGCCCTTCCCACAGGAAATGGATGCCTGCCCAATGAAGTGGCCTTGAACCACGAAAGCTTGCACAAGGTTTTATTTTTCTCAGTGGTCCAATAGAGGCATGGCCTTTTGTGTCTGGATCACATTGCAGTCTTTGTTTGTGTCTGAAACTGCACTTCACAGGACTTTTTCTTTCTAAGGCGACAAACCCAGACTGGAGGAGATGCCTGGCTGGTGACAAAAAGGTACATATCCCAAGGAAGGAAAGAAAGAAAGAAAGAAAGAAGGAAAGCTCTGAGCTCCATAGCTGTGACCGCAGCTAGGAAACCCTTTGGGTTTCAAAGGGCAAGTGGCATTTTCACCCTGTGCAACAAGCAAGTGTTGTATCAGGCAAGGTGTTGTACAGTAAATAGTAATAAAGAAGAGTCTCAGCTAGTTCCTCTTCCAGGGCTGAGTGCATTGACAGAGGCAGCTGTTTTTTACTCTGCATCCAGATGTTTTACAGCTGGTCTACAGCTGTCTTTGTTAAAGTGCAATTTTACCTAATAAGCCACTGGAGGACAAATCCATTTCTAGTAAAACCTAGTGCTAAAATGAAAATCCCACTGCAGGTTTTTGCTCCATAAGAGGCAAAACCTTCTCTCTTAGTTTTAGAAAACGATTTCTTTTTAAAGCCTCCATGTCCCAAACAACCCCAGACAGAACTGGTGGAGAAACCCTCCCAACAGGAGTTCTTCCTCTGCACTTTTTGCTATGGTTGCCTTTCTTTACAGACAAAGAATAGAAAAACATTCCAGGGATAAAAACTGCCAAGCTAAAATTCTTTGTCTGATGAAGTGGACTTGATCCACGAAAGCTAACAATGAAAATATAGCAGTTAGTCTTTAAAGTGTTACAGTGTTTTTTATTTTATTTTGTTTTGTTTTCTGAGAAGCTAAAATAAGGAGCCACTGCAATAGATAAGAAAGTGGTTTTGCACGGAAGGAAGTCAGCCCAACCGACCCTGTCCTGTCCTTGAAACTCTCCAGGACCAACCAGGTGTGTGTGTGTGTGTGCTAAAGACACTCTCCTTTGCACACCTGTGACAAGGCTGTAAAGAGGCTGGCTGGGAAACTCAGGGTCTTTGGTCTCTGGTGGCAGGTCAGGCGGAGGAGGGGAGTTTGATTCCCGGGAGGAGGAGTTTGAGGCTGGGGGTCCGCCATATGCAATCCTGGGAGGGGGATTTCAGGGCTGTCTCAGGCAATGCAAAGGTTGAGGGAAGGTGGCCACGACCCACGTTGACCTTCCAAGGCCTACAGGAGGACATCCATCCTCACTTGGTACTGGAAATGCTCCAGTAACTTTGGAAGTTCCCAAGCTTCAGCTCTCACCTGCTCAGCCTATGCACAGAAGGACTGAGACCTGTGATGTCCAGTGTGGACGTCTTCTGCACAACAAAGGACGCAACACACCAGTTGTGCTTCTGCCCAGGGCAGCCCAGCATTGAAGAGGAGGGTGACAAGAAAGGGGGGGTCCTCCTTCTCAGGTGAAGAAAGGGTCTCCCTGGCTGGATTTCTGTCTGATGCCCCCAAGATCTGCCTTTCGCTAGCTGGTGCCCTACAAATGTTCTGGACTACAAGAGCAGTGGACTTCCCAGGGGTGGGTCTTATAAACACCCTGAGCATGTGTGTGTGTGTGCATCCCCCCCCCCAACACCCTAAAACAGCTTTTACAGACAGTTCATAATCCCAATCTGACCAAAGGCCGTTTCCACCGAAGGTTTCTCCTGAACTTCTGAAGCCTTTTGCAACAATGTTCATCTAGTTGTGGTAGGGAACCATTGAAAAGCAACGGGTTTTGCACAGACAAGACACTCAATGGCATGTTGTAACAACTGCCTGAGTTGTCTCAATTTACTGCTTCCTCTACACAACTTCAAGTGACTTGTTCTCAAACACCTGATTGTGGGTTGACACATTCCACTCGGCATGACTCATGAGGTTAAGCAATGAATACACATGTGGCCTCCAAAATCCTGGGAGGATTAATTCCAGGCACTCTCTTGGTAATCCAAGGCAGACACCAACAGGAACCCACGGATGTGGACCTGTGCTTACACAGTAAGAGAGAGAGAGGACAGAAGCAGACTCGGCTCCTGAAAAGTCCTCGGCAGGAATGAAACTTCAACTCACGTGCCAAAAAAAGTAAAACAAATCCTGGGTTGCATTCCTTGGCACAAATACTCCCGGCACACAGATCAACAACAATTGGCAGCTCCTGGGTGAGGCCTGCTGCGGTAATTACTCCGCATAAATTAGTGTCTGCAGAGTGGACTTTTCACCTTTCGTGCTGTTACCTTGCTACTCCAACTTAAATTTGGCCCACTTGAAAGATCTCTAGTTGCGTGCGAGTGTGCATGTGTGCGTGTGTGTCTGTGCCAGAAAAGGAGAAACCCGAGTGCCTCCTCTTAGCAGAAAACCTTAGCCTCCAACAGGTCTATCCATGCCTGGCATGAGGAGAGAGCCCAAGCAGAATCTGGCCCCCCTCCGGAAGGGTCTGTCCCTCTTAAACCAGGACAAGCCTCCTTTGCTTGGGAATCTAGACATTGAAAACACAAGAACTGCACTGCCCATCCCCCCTCCCCCAAGACAGGCCGCCTGAAGGGCCAAGACAAGGTGCCCAGTCCAGAACAGAGACCCCTCTTCCCATGGAGAGTTCGAGGCTTCTGCGTTGATGCTCCCAACTATAGACATCCCACTGTGCATTCCACAAAAGCTTCTTCTTCCTCCTCCTCCTCTTCTGACCTCCTGGAAGTGGCTCCTGAAAAGCCAGACGGTCACTCCAGGTAGTCGGGGAAGGCAACCAGTCTCCATGTCCCCTCCTTCCTTCCTTCCCTTCCCTTCCTTCCTTCCACCCTCTCAGGGCAATATCCCAGCATGGCCACCTTCCTCAGTCTGAATTCACATGGACTGCCTTTCCCACTGGCCAACTGGACCCTTGCCTTGGGAAGGAGAGAGATTGCTTCAATGAAACCCACAGCGTTTGTCTGTTGTGGCCATCAAGGTCAAAGTGTCCAAAGCCCCCTCCCCCAGACCCCCCGCCCCATGGCCTGGCCTTGGTTAGTCTCATCCAGGGCCTCTCCTCAGACTGGATCCCGCCATGGCTGTCACCAGGGATGGCAAGTTGGCAGAGGTTTTCCTTTAAACTTGCAGGATTTTTGAGATCCAAATGACCCCCCTACCCCCACCCCACTCATGCATTCCCTCCTGAAAGTGAAGAGAATGAAAAACCAAAGAATAATTTACTAATTAAAAGCAAGTTGCTTTTGCTTAAAGACACAGACTTAACAAATTTGTTCCACCTGCTCCGTTATGCGCCCTGTGGCTTTCTTGTGGTTTCACTGAAGTTTTTCAGCCCAACCTCAAAGAGTCTGAGCCCAGCACTCAAAACAAACTTTACATCATCCCTGCCATTGCCTAATGAGAACCAGGGAGCCCTATTGCTGCTGCTGCTGCTGCTTCCAATTACAACAAGGTTGCTCGACTCAAGTGGGGGCAGACAGTGGGACCAGGGGTGGGTGGGTTAATGAATCCTCCTCCTCCTCTGTTACCCCCAGAGCAGAGGCCTTGGACAAAGCAAGCCGTGGCCTCTGCCTTGGGGGGTGGGAAGGGGGACACAATCCTTCCTGAGAGATGGGAGAGGCCACTGGCCGGAAGCGGCCAACTCAGGGCCAGAGAGAGCCGCCCTCTTCCCATGGGACCCCCTGGGGAAGGGAATGGCAACAGGGAAGGCAAATGGTTACAAGGGAGACCAGGCCCTAGAAAGCACCGTGGCATTCCTGGCATCGTCTCCAGCAGGTTCACCCGCACACACCTGAGCCAATGCGTGACCCCACTTCCCAGGTTGCAAGACACACATACATGCACCATCATGAGATATGGACACATGAGTTTGCCATGGTCCCTCTGGTAGCACAAAGGGGAGGGCAACTCCCAGATGCCCCACAAAATCTACCTGCCATGCACATGAAACAGCGGCTTCCCCAAAGAGTGACCCCTCCCTCCCTCCCCCCAGACATTTTGGTTCAAAGCACTGTTGGCAGTGCACAAAAGGCCCAGGTGTTGACCATAGCCACCTGCATGAGATGCCAATGTGGCAGGAATGACTTGGCCAGAATAAGAAGCCAGGTCAAAAGGAAACTCCACCCTGTGCCCTTTAACCCCTTATCCAAAGGAAAGTGACCCAGAAGCAAGGGGTCGGTCTCGAAGGAACAGGAGCAGCAGTGCCAGCCTCCCAAAGGGATAGGAGGAGGAGGAGAAGATCTGGGAGCCACTGGGGATCCATCACCATCCATGGCAGTGAAGTGGTCACCTGAACCATCTCCGTTGGGGAGCAACAACTGAAGACAAAAGATGCCTAAGCCTGAGCATGGTTTTGGTCATTTCTTTGGAAACCAGAGCAAGACTGATGTCATTCTGTCACCTTCACCCACATCCTCCTGATTGAAATCCAAAGCAGAGGCATCTGTTCCACCAGCCCTGCAAGACACACTTTGTCAACTCCACTTCTGAATAGGCAGCCTGTGATTATCTCACTCTAAGCTCCAAATAGGGGAGGCTGAAAGACAGAAGAGGCTGGAGGCTAGATGTAGTAACCCAAGTCAATCAAACTGTCAAGCATAATTAATTTATTGCACGTCATCACCCCTCCTTTCCTGCCAATTCTCTCAGTGTCATGAGAGCAGAACTTAGCTTTTGGCACCAGCACACAGCAGGGCTTCATCTTGGGGGGGGGGGGATCCCAACACACCTCACAGCCCCCCCCCCGACTTTGATAAATCTTCTTGCTCATGGGGGGGGGGGAGGCAGAGACACTTCTGGCTGCTTGGGAAAGAGACCCAAGGAGGTGGCTGAACGCTATGCTTGACCCTGTTCCTCATGTGGATTCTGAGAAGTCCAAGTCCTACTGGAGGCAAAGAGACAGACCAACCAACTGACTGACAGACCGACCTTCCATCCATCCATCCATTTCTCTCTTTCCAGCCATCCATCCATCCATCCATTTCTCTTTCCATTCATCCATCCATTTCTCTCTTTCCATCTATCCATCCATCCATTTCTCTCTTTCCATCCATCCATCCATCCAACCATCCATCCATCCATCCATCCATCCATCCATCCATCCATCCATCCATTTCTCTTTCCATTCATCCATCCATTTCTCTCTTTCCATCCATCCATCCATCCATCCATTTCTCTCTTTCCATCAATCCATCCATCCATTTCTCTCTTTCCATCCATCCATCCATCCATCCATCCATCCATTCATCCATTTCTCTTTCCTCCCACAATGTTTCATTATTCATCAAGCCCTCTGTGAAAAGGACTAAAGAAAAACCACAGATTTCCAACTGCGTGTGCATTACAAAGGTTAGCAACTCGTGGCACTTCCAATGTTGATGCCCAGCAGGTTCCACTCCCTGACCCCAGCCTTTGGCCAGGCTGACCTGGTTGGACAGGAGTTTCAGGTGGGCCACATTTGGGGGTCTCCCATGCCCCACCTGCCCACCCCTGAGATGCATGATTGCAGCCTAAAGAGAACCTCTTATTTGTCTTCGAGGAACCAGGCATCTTAGTCTGGGGGTGATTTGTCACAGGAAAGCAGGAAGGCGGCACCCACATGAAGCGTACAGACAAGCAGCATAGGAAGAACATGCCAAGCCACAACATAACAAAGCTCCCCTGACCTCCAGGAAAGGACGAGGGGAACCATCACTCTGGAGCTCCTACAAGACAGGTGGAAGAAGGGAAGAGCAACCTTGTGGCTACCTGCCCCTCTACCACCCAGTCCTCAAGCCTCCTAATGCCAAAGCCACAAAAGGAAGGAAGGAAGGGAGGGAGGGAGGGAGGGAAGGGTCTTCTTTAGCATTGGCCCATGGGCTCACTGGAAATCAAAGCCCCCTAACCAGCCAAACCCATGTTCACCCAGTCTTGCCCCCTTTGTCTTCCAATCAGCCGATGCCCATGTTGCCTATCAAGAGATGCTCCATCTTCCAAGCACTCTGGGGGCTTGGGAGGGGGAAGGGGCCCTTCTAGTCCTTCCACAACATATCCCTGGATCCCTTCTCAAGTCACATTTCAAAACCTTATGTGCAAGGGAGAACCCACAGCACTCGCAGCCCAAACAAGGGGGGGAGAGGGCAAAAAGCCTCCCTCAGAGACCACCAGCCTTTCAGTCCACTCAAAGACTGGCACAGGTGAGAAGGAGGGGAGCGGGCAGAGGGGGCATCTCTGCCTGCCCTTGGGCAGGGAGGGGCTCACATGCCAAGCGCCAGGCCCTTCCTCTGGGGAACATGTCCTTTGGCACCACTGCTCTTTCATGGGGCCTTCCTGCCACTGGCTCTCTAGGGCCACCTCTCTTGGCGACCCAACTGGGGACTGGGGTGGGGTGGATCCTGTCCCTCTTGGGAGGGACGGAGGGGGAGAGGCCTAACCCTTGCCCTGCAGGACCTGAGCAAAGCTGTCAACCTGGGCCACCACCAGGACACACGCCCCCCCACCCCAAATCCCATCTCCCAGCCCCTCCCACCGTCTCTGGGTCTTCCCAGCCTTCGCTTCCCGGGAAAACAATCCGCCTCTCCACGCACTGGACAGGCAGACCCCCCCTCCCTCCCAGGGACGCCCCGCGGGAGGAGGGGGGCAACCCTCTGGTTCTCCCTCCAGGCTCACCCCTGGAGAGCGGGTGGGGTATCTGAAGCCCCTCCCTCACTTCCTCCTTGTTGGCCACAGCTGGGGGGGGGGGAGCTCCCCTCCGCCAAAGGGAGGGAGGGGTGCGGAAGGGCATCCTTTGTCTGGGGTCCCCTTTCGAGGAGTCCTCCTTGCGGAGGGGGCCAGGCAGGGAGACCCTCTTCTCCCCAGGGAAGGCTGGCCATGGCATTCCCCCCCCTCCCTCTCGGGGCTTCTCACCTGCGGGCGGCTCCGTCGCGGCGTCTCGCGGGGGGGCGCGGGGAGGTCGTCGCCGGCGCCACTTTCCGGGCGGGGGGCGGCGGGGGGTCCCGGGCGCTCCCGGCGCAGCTCCGAGCGCAGCTCCAGGTAGCAGCTCAGCGTCAGGAGGTGGAGCGCCAGCGAGAGGGCGAAGAAGCCGGCCAGCGCCCGCCCCACCGACGGGCCCCCGCCGCGAGGAGGGACCCCCGCGTGGCACGCGCACAGCCCCTCCGGCCCGCCGCCCCCTCCGGCCGCGGCTGCCTCCGGCGCGGCTCCTCCGGACGGCGGGGGCCCTGGGCCCATGGCTCCTCCGCTAGTGCGCCCCTTCTCGCCTCCTCGGCATCGCCCCACGGCCGCCGGCCCCGGGCCCCCCGCCGCCCCACGGTCCGGCTCCGTTCTCCGCCCGGGCGGGGCTGCCACCGCCCCCTCCTCCTCCCCGCGGGACTGACAGACGGAGGGACGGAGCTCTCCCGGGCGCAGCGCCGACTCGCTCTTCTGTGGCTCCCCTCGGGCCGCGTCTGGCCCACAGTCTCCGCTTACTCGCGGGGGGGGGGGAGGAGGAGGGAGGGAGGGACGCCGGAGGAGGAGCCGCGGGAGACCCGCCTCGACCCGGGCAGGGCAGGGGAGGCGAAGGCGTTCCCTCTCCCTCCCTGCGGGCGCCCTGCTGACCGAAGGGGCCAGGCCAGGAGGCATCCCATGGCCGGAGAGGGGAGAGGGGTGGGCCAGCAGTGGCCTCCTCTGCACAGGGCGCAGGGCTGGTCCGCCCTTGGGGAAGCCTTCAGGCGGGGGGGGGGGTTTGGGGGTCAGTCCCTGTGGCCGCCAGACTGGGGGGGACAGGGGTGTGTGTAGTACAGAAAGGGTTTCAGGCTTCAGCCCCCCCGTGCTTGCAATTGAGTCCTGCAGGGGATTCGAAGCGTTCTTCTAAACGTTATACTGTATACATTTTCGTAGTGTCATGCCTGCCACATGACCACGGAAACATCTGTAAAACAGACAGCGCTGGCTCTTCAGCTTTGAAACAGAGATGAGCACTGAACCCTAGAGTCGGATACGACTGGCTTTAGAGCAAGGGAAACTTTTACCTTTACCAGCAAAGGTCTGCTTTCTGCCAGGGTGGGTAGTCTTTTGGGGGTAGAGGGAACCTATGGGTGTGTTTCTCTGTCTGAGCCATTGTCACAGGGTGGGTGGGTGGGCTTTGTGTGTCCCCCTCCCCCCCCCTTTGTATACTTCGTTGTGGATTCCACCCATTGCCAAGTGCCTCCTCTGTGCCTGTTTCAATTGCCCTTGCAAAGACTTGGGCCGCTTGCCAAGAAGCGTCAGGCAAATGTCACTCTGAAACAAAGGCTGCACAGAAGAGCCCCATGTCTCAGGGGTGGAAAGGCAAGGTGTGTGTGTGTGTGGAGGCGTCCTCTGGAGCTCCACCCCCCACCCCCCAAGTCTCCCTTTGCAGGCTCTGAGGCTGCAATTGTAGAGGGCCAAGTGGTTCAATAGAAAGGGCCCCCCACGTTTCCCCACCCTGGAACACACATACTTTGGGTCGGAAGCTAAAGCCTGGTTTGGGACAGAGAAGATGGGGGTGGGGAGGGGGTCTTTAGGGGGCTGAGGAAGTGGCTGGCCTGGACAGAAACCCACCTGTCCATCAGAGTGAAGCCCTCTCCACCATTATGGCCATTGCTTAGGTCTCCTTGTGGGGCGTGAAGGCCACTAACTCAGTGCAGAGGTTGCCCCCTTCCTTGGGAGACCCAAGCCCTCCCCGAACATCCCAGCCAACCCTAAGAGGCACGGGGGTGGGAAGGGTGGGTGCTCAGCTTGTTAGTCAGGGCCACATCTTGGCGTGGCTGTGAGCCAGGGCTTCTGCTCTGGCTGCGTGCCTAATCCCACTCTTGTGGCTGCGTGCCCTCCTTGTACTTGCATGGGGATTGGGTGGGTGAGACGGTAAAAGCATCATCGTCAGCAATATGTGCTGAGCATCTCTGCAGCAGAGTACCCACACATGCACATCTACACATTGAAAACAAGTTGACATCATTGTGAGTGAAGCCATGCGTAGAGTGACAGGATGATGCCTCAAACCTCCACCAGTTGAGAAAACGGACCCTCTGGCTGGCATGGCTCCACCTAAGATCAGGAGAGAAGGAGTAGTGGACGCTGAGAGAACGAAGCAAGAGAAGGTCCCTCCTTGATACCCTCTGAATGGATACGATGAGCCTCAAGTCCACCGGCTCTGATCCAGGAAGAGCTTTAGGGCAAGAGCAAACATTCTGGAGGGAAACCAAATGAGAAGATGGAGGAAGGAGCTCACTGGACAAGGGAGAACATGAAAGGAGGAGAAAGGTGGGAAACTCAACCTCCCCTACGTCACCTGGAGGACCCTGGATAGGCTGAGGGTCTGAGTCTCTAAACTCACGGCTGACAACAGGCTCAAGTGGGGGCTGCTGGCAGGCAACCACACATGCTGTGTGAATGTGGAGAGAGACAGAATCCATGGGCTCATGTGTTGGTCTCCTGAGGAATACCAGAAACGTGTTACCAATTAGGAGTTTAGGCCTGGCCAAGGACAAAGCTAAGAAAGTGGCTTCATTTGGGCAGATTTAAAGTTTGGTCTCGACAGAAGAAGCGCTCTGTGAGTCCTGGTGGTGCAGGGATTAAACTGCTGTACTGCAACCAGAAGGTTGTGAGTTTGATTCTGACCGGGACACAAGGTTGACTCGGCCTTTTTCATCCTTCAGAGGTGGGTAAAATTAGTCCCCTGCATGTAATGCTAATTAACTTGTGAACCGCCCAGAGAGGCCACAGTAAGCGCTTATATGGGAGCAGGTATAGAAGTGTGGGGAGACAGGAGGGAGGGGGTGGAGGAGGGAGAGGGGAGGAATATGTGCATCTTCCGCACTCTTTCTGTGTCAACTCACTGAAGGCGTTTCAGACATGAACTGCATTTGAGAGCTCAAGGTTTCGTAAAGGAAAGTGGAATGACTGGGATTCCTTTCAGCACCTCATTAAAAGACACTTTGGCAGCCAATCCAATAATGTGTGTTAACTTGCATACCGGAGGGATTCCAGCTCTTAGCCAAGACGTGCGATGTCTACGCAGGTGCCGATCCTGGTGTCTGCTGCAGAGCCTGCCCTGGGTTAGCCCCTGGACCTACGGCTTGGCCCCCGCATGGTCTGCTCTCTGGGCAGAGCACTGGAGTCTTCTGCAATGGCCCGAGGTGAGCCAAATGGTTCCCAGATTAGCTAGGAAGGCCATGACTAGGAAGAGAGCCTTCTCCATGGTGGCACCCATACTGTGGAACTCCCAGTGGGGCTCCACCAGGTGCCATCTCTCCATATGGTTAAAAAACAGTGGAAAATGTCGCCGTTAGCTGCAACTTGTACCCGAGAATGCATCCCCCCCCCCCCCGAAGCAGGGAAAATGTCACTGGTGCGAAGTTGTTTAAGTTTAAGGTGGATCCCAGCCTGCCATGAAGTGACCCACTAGGACGCTTGGATCACAGACCCACGTGGAATGAGATGTGCAGGATTTAACTCTGGAACCTCAATGGATTACCATGCAGCCTTGAGGATATGGGACATGGTGCGCCTTCACAGCCAGTCCACCTGGCACGGCCTCTTCTGCCTCCATGACCCTTGGGAATCAGAACTCCTCCTTCACTCATTCTGCCATTTGGCCCAATTGGATGGTTTCCAGTGGCATCTCCTCCTCTGAGGAGCCCCCCCTCCCCAAAGGGACTCCTCTGTCCGTAGCCATTGGGCCCCATTAGGGAGTCAGGCTGGTTAACCACCGCCTGACATGCGGCATTGAGTAGCTGGCTTTAAAGAGGCCCTTGGGAATATTTTGCCAACGGCCGATTGTTAGGCTCTTTCTTCTGTTTCTACATCACAAATAGGTTTTCCCTTTAGGGCTTCTTGGTTTTAATGTACTGTATTTATATGAATATTTTAAAATTTGTGTCTGTTTGTATTGTTGAGTTTTATGCCATTAGGCAGCCACCCAGAGTAGGAAAGTTATAGGGGCGGGGTACCCATTGAATAAATAAATTCCCTCGGCATAACTGTTGATGTCTTCCAGCGAATCTTCTCACCCCATTTCTTGCTACCTTTGTGAGCTATGATTTCTAGTCCACTGGGGATCCTCATTCCTCAATTTGGACTGCTTTGGCTACCAGGAGGGTGGGAACCACTCTGAATGCTCACCCACACAGGACCTAACTGAGCACAACACCTCCTTTCCTGGGGTCTCCTCAGAATGCCTTACTCTGCTTAACTGCCTTCAGGGCTAGAAGATGAGTGCTCCTATCCATAGCCTTATGGGCTCACCCTCCCCCCCTACCCCTATAGCCTCCCCACCCATAGGGTACTCCTACTCCCTGGGCCAGGGTCTGGGCCTTCTCTCATCTTCCCCTCTGGATCTGGAAATGTCCTCTAGAGACCCCCTCATGGGGGTGGGGTGGGGGCTGTAGTGTCTCTCTTTCCACTTGCCAGTCCTGAAAGAGGTTTGCTCAAGGGGTCTCGCATTCAGGGTCATCGTCCAAGCCACACACCCCCACCCGGCCCTTCCCACCCACCTCACGAGGAGTCCTTCCTTCCTGGGTTTGCTCATCCCCTAGAACAGCAGTGCAGGAGGATAAGATGTCAGAATAGCAGGCTAGAGACCCCTGAGAGAAACCTGTTCTCATTTTGCAAAAGAATGTCCTTCATCGCAAGAAATTTGGGGAGCTCTGGCAAGTAAATTGGACTGGCCTTATTTAAAGGAACAGAGAGCAGAGACAATTCTGTCGGGGACAGAGCCAGGAAAGGGGGGGAAGGGGCCGAGAAAGAAAGGGAAGCTGGAGAACTGGAAAGTGCCCTGGTCCTTGGTTAGATTAATCAATCTGTTTGCCTTATGCGCTCTGATGTTCCAAAGGGGACAGGAAGGGAAGACGGGAAAGCTGGCAGATCCCCAAAAAGTGGTGGGCAGTGTGATGGCAAGGCTCAGAGTATATGCTAAAAGAATGATGGTGAGACAGAAGGAACCCGACAGGTACAAATGGTGGCAGTGGTTGACAGAAAGAAATTTGGGAATAACTTAGAATGTTAAAAGTTAAGTTTCATGTAAATGAGAATATAATTGTAAATATTATTGTTCTTTTGATATTGTATATACTGTCTATTTCCCTCCACAATCACTATATATGTAACTATGTTTACTGAGCTATGTAACTATATTTTTTCAAGTTTTTGAAAGTGATACGTTTATGTAGTTTACCTTGACAGATGGTACTGTAGTAAGAATTCTATCAATAAAAAAGTTTCCTCCAAAATAGTTTCCTCCCCCTGTTTAGGATGGAGAGCAGAAGGAGGCTCTCCATTCAGCCCCCACTTTTCTCTTCCTTCTCCTTCTTGTTCACACCCTGTCCTCACACTCAGACATGTACACCAGTTTTGACTTGTCTCCACTGCGACTTGTGTTGACACATGTTGCAAGGGTTAGGCAACCCCGAGGCATCTGTCTGGGAGCTCTTTCCATGCCCCAAATCCCTCTTGTGCAAAGAGGCAGGATCCAGGCCCAGTAGCCCAAAGAAGGCCTCGAAATGTGCCTGAGAGGCAGGGATTCAGCCCAGCCCAGGGACGGAGCTCAGGGTGGCTCAGTGGATCCTGCCTGGATTGGGGGGTGGGAGTCGGTCACAATTCAGACTGAGCAGAGCAGAAGAAGTTACCTGTATTCCCACCAGGTCTGCACCATCTCTCTTCTCAAAGGGAGGACAGGGATGAAAGCAGCTGTGTTTCCAAAGGTCCCCCCCCCTCATGGGACAATGGATTGGGCTAGGGTTGCCCAGGGGCCCTAAACCTCCTTCCAGTCCTGGAGTTTCCATGTCAGGTTGTGGTCCTTGCACAGGCCAGCCACTGGAATGGGTCACTGTTGCCACTGGCAGTCATTTGAAGGGGATTTAGGAGTTCGAGACCCAGGTGCTGCACAACAGAATGAGCGCATATCCTCTGTCTCAGCTCCTGCCAACCTAGCAGTACGAAAGCAAGAAATTGCAGGTGGATAAATAGGTACTGCTTTGGTAGGAAAGGTAACAGTGTTCCATGTAATCCAGCACCTAGTTTAGCTTCTCTCTACCTCTTCCCCTTCCAACATGCATGTCCTACAAGCTTTTGTGTCGGTCAGGTTCCTAAAGCCAAGTCAGGTGAGTCATTGGCCCATCACAGCAGGACCCGGGAGGAAGAGGAAGCCACATCTGGACCGGGGTTGGGACACAAAGGAATCCACATCTGGCCTGGAGGGTTGGCATATCAAAGGAAGCCACGTCTGGACTGGAGTTGGCACACAACTCTCCGATAGCCAGCAGACTGAGGAATTATCCATTTCCCATTTCATATCTCACAGTGGATCAGGAGCAATGATGGTTTCCCCAGGTCCAGAGATGGCCTTTGGAACACAATTAGGAGCATTTGGAAGGGCATAAAAGTCTCCAGGAGTCATGGCAAATAACCAAGCTCTCACACACTGGGCTTATTTCCAAGGAATAATTGGCCAGGGGGAAATGTCTGAGTTGGATACGGCAGTCGAGGTGCTCTTCTAACTCATTCTTTTCTTATCAGGACTTTGGAGGACAGCAGCGTTTCTAAGTTCTGTTGGCTCAGCCAAGGAAACATCTGTTTTCCATTTCAAAGAGGGCAGATCTATTTCAGAAGGGCCAGGCAGCCCGAAGAGGCAGAAGAGGCAGAAGAAGTGACGCTCTTTCTTTGCTAGCACAATTAAAACATTGGCTTTCTTGAGTCTCCCCTGAACGGGACACCATCCTCCGGGGGCCCTGGTTTTCCACCCAGGGGACCTCAGTCCACCAGGCTGGAACAAAGTGCCGGCCAAAGCCAAGGAGAGGGAAGGCCCAGCATTGACACTAAAGTACACAGGTAATCTGGGCATACCAGGAACTGGGTGGGAAAGAAACCACATGTCCCATTTGCCACAAAGACTCACTTTCATGGAAGGGCAGGAAAGTATGGAGTCCTACTTGCCCCTGCAGGTTGTCTGGGTCAAAAGACCATTTGAGGGGACAGAGTGGATTTCATGCAGGCCAGGCAAAAACCTGGGCAGGTGAGATGAAAGGTGTACCTGAGGCTGCTTTGAATCAGGAAGAAATGAATGCCTCTCCATTTCTATGCCGCAGATGTACAATGTTCTCCCTTTGCAGAGGGAGGGGCATGAGCTATTTGAAAGTGCCTTACTCTACATTTAAAGTTTTTTTTTAAACCCCTTAAAATGTAATCATATATTTAAGTAAAAATAGCCCTTGGGTTCTTGATCCTTTTCTGAAATGCAGATCAGAAATGTCCCTTACAACATTTGACCCTTTGATCTGAAAAGCAACCAGAGTTGATGATCCTTGATTTTAAATGTTTGGCCATGCTGCTCCTTGTCGTTTTAAATCGCCTTTCATACCATTTGCACGTGCAATCCATCTTTTAAACAATGATTTTACTGTGAAGAATGAATTACAGATATTAGTTCACCAGAATTACTCAATAAGTTCAAGTCTATAATGTACCACATAGGACACAAGTCAAGAATGGTTTGTGCGCATTTTATTCCCTCAAATTCTGTACTACTGAATGTTCCTAAGTTGCTCAGTTTCTAGATAAAGTAGTTAATAGAGAAGGAAGCAGCAATTCTTAATATTGTGTTGTGTTGTGTAAGCTATGGTCAGCTAGGGTTAGGGTCATGTGAACATTTTGTTAATTCTTCTCTTTGTCTCCATGCTAATGCTAATGCTAATGCTTCCCTCTTTCCACAAAGGGCAGGATGGATTATTCTTCCAGCAGGAATGTTAGGGAAATTGCTGCTTCATTGTCACTTTTGCTAAATTGCTCAGACCAGACACTGAGGAGTCTTCATTGGATGGATGGATGGATGCCTCGCCCCCCCTCCTTTGGAGAAGCATCATCAGTGCCCCCCAGTGGGCTGAGAGGAGAACCAAAGCCTGGAGTTGCTTCCAGGCAGAAGAGGCGATGGGACGTGACCTGGGCAGAAACGGGGATAACCCTTCCACCCTGGTCCAGGGGACGTGAGTGGTGGTAAAATGGGGAGAGAGTCCCCAGGAGAGAATAGACCATGGCTGCTTGGGTGGTGGAAATCCCCCCTTTGCTTTAAACCATAACAAAGCTCTTTGTAAGTGGAAAGGCTAGGAGGATGGATGGACAGACGGCCGGCCAACTAGGCAGGAGCATTTCATCGCTGTCATTATAGTTGTTTCTGCCGTCCATTTCTGATAAGCAGATGTCACTTGGAGAGTTGATAATGCTTAAACTCTGTTTTGCTTGGCCTTTAATCCATAAACATTTCTAGACCTTTTGAAACCACCTCTACCCACTTTCCTGCTTCTTCCTTATTCTGCTTTCCGAGGTGGTGGTGAAGATGTTGAAACCAGAGGGAGAGAAGAATCCTCTGCCAAGTTCCCCCACCCGGTTCTTAGAAAGACACGTGGGGACCGAGGGGAGGATGACACCCGTCTGCCAGAAGGGAGCCCTCCTTTGGCTGGTTTCCTGCAATCTCCCCCCCCCCCGCTGCACACATACACACGCACACACATGCATGCATGCACGCGCGCACCCCAATGTCAACCTGCTCTACCTGCTTCCTGTGGAATTCCAGAAGGCCCTGCCTGGTCTTGATCAATTTCTCTTCGTTGACTTGTCTAACAAGCTGCATGAAAGGCAAAGCAATTAAGGCTCCAGTCAGACTGGGTGTAACTCCTTCTATCATCCTTACCAATTAATTAACTAATTAGGATTTTACTATTGTGCCAATCTGTTCCTCCAGGCACATTACGGGAAAACATAAACAACGACCTCAAACAAAACATAAGTCGTCAGGATCTTTCCTCAAATAAGATGTGCCAGGGCTGGAGTTTTATTTTAAATTGTACTGTCCCCAACTTCATGGCTGCACACTTGCCTGGTTAGAGCAAAGACCTTTCCACAGACCTTCCTTCCTTCCTTCCATCCATCATTTCCTTCCATCCATCATTTCCTTCCTTCCTTCCTTCCTTCCTTCCTTCCTTCCTTCCTTCCTTCCTTCCTTCCCTCCCTCCTTCCTTCCTTCCATCATTCCTTTCTTTCCTTCCTTCCTTCCATCCATCATTTCCTTCCTTCCATCATTTATTTCCTTCCTTCCTTCCTTCCATCATTTCCTTCCTTCCTTCCTTCCTCCCTGTGGGATGAGAGCTCACGTCCTCCCCTCTCCCCCCACCAAGTAAACTTCCCATCCATGCCAGTGGAGAGAGTCATCTCTCAGTCCATGCCACAGTGGCTAAACTGCTGTACGTAGCCTAAACGGCTGGCATTGTGAGTTTGATCCAGATGGGGATCTAGGTTGACTCAGCCTTCCATCCTTCTGAGGTAAGTAAAATGTGGGGACACAGCATCTGTGTTACAGGCAGACAAAGCTGGGGTCAAAGTGTCCCAGCGGGAAAACATAAGAGGGGCACCTCATGGAGGGCCCGTTGGATTCAGACCCACTCCGGGCCGGATCTGGTTCTCTTCCTCCTCCTGAGGTGGGTCTTCTCCTTGGCTTAGAGGGAAGTTTTGCTGCCTAAAGTCCTCCCTGCTGAATGAACGAATAAAGGTAGGAAGCCATACCTATGACACCTGGTCCCTTGAGAGAGGCTGTTGGTTGGTGAGCTTTCTGCAGACATGTTGGACTCAGAGTCAGTGATTCCTCCCCGATGACTTCCCTGGTGACTCTTAAGTAAAGCCCTTCCTGCCTTGGCTATGGAGATGCATTGTGCCCTGGCAAGGGCCAAGCCCTCTGGGAAGGTTTTGCCTGCCTCAAAGATCTCCACAGTTGGGTTGGAAACCAAATGGCAAGGCCATTTCAAGGTGAGGGAGGTCTAGGGAGCAGCACGCTCGGGCTGGTGGCCAGGGCATCCTTGGTTCAAGCACGCTGGGCTTGCCCAGAGATGCCCAGGAGGTCTCCTTCCTCCACCCCATCTTTCGTGTGGGAGGGAGGGAGCGGCGACAGGGAACATGGCTTGGAAACGCCACTGGAAGAGAGGAAGCCCACCCAGAGAAGCTTCTTGCCTGGCCACCTGGTGGGTGGATCCTGAGATATGAAGTGGACAGGTGTCCTCTAGAGGAGGAGGAGACGCCGCCCCCCTCCAGACAACTGCCAGGATGATGGAAGGCCCAGGAACTAAGTCACCAGTACTTCATGGTTGCCAATTCCTCCCCACAGCAGAGCTTTATGTGGTCCCTGAACACTTTGCCACAATACTTTGGCACTTCTCCCAACCCCCAAACCCCACAGTCCAGAAAGGGCAGGTTTATCATCAATTCTTAACATTTTATTTCTTTACTGGGTTAAACAAGGAGCAGAGAAAACCCCAAAATCCAAAATACAACAGAACTGAAAGCATTTACAGGTACAGAGAGACTATTGGAAACACATAGAGAGAGAGAGAGAAGGATAATAGGTTAATACAACTGAGTCAGAGTGTGGTTTCGCCGTGGGTCAGTTTTCTCCCCCCCCCCCTTTTTTTAAATTTTCTCTCTCCTCAAACCATTTTGGAAAATAAATAGAATAGGAACTAGTGCAAAAAAGTCCTAAACATGAAGCACAGTGTATAAAATGGAGTAAGAAAACGGCCCTCCCGGCCATCTCTGGACTCTCGGTCACTTTCTCAGGACAGAAGGAGAAGCCTGCAAAGGGGGTGGGAGTGAAGAGGAAAAGATGGTGGGGTGGCCTTTGCAGGGGTGGGTGGCTGGGTGAGGAGAGAGAGAGAGAAAATTTGGACAGCAATGGGGACTTTCAGTAGGATGGTGTTCACGGCTGCTCTGTGCCTCCCCACAACCTCCCCCCCCCCCCGTCCATCCCTCCCTCAGCCAGGCAAGTCTTTTCAAAGGGGGGGGGGATGGGTGGCCCTCCATGAACAAGTCAGAAGAAAGCAGCACAGAGAGTGAACCCCCCTCTCCTCTGGAGAGCCCCCCTCTAGGATGGGGTCATTCCAACCCCCCCCCCCCCCAATTAACACACACACACACACACACACACACACAAAAGGATGGACACCTGAGATGCCACGTGCCACACCTCTAGCCTTCCATTGAGGCTCCTGTCTCCCACAACTTTGCAGTAGGTTGGTTGACCTTCAAACACCCAGAGAGAGAGAAGTGCAGAGGAGATGGTAGAGGAGGGGGAAAATCTCACCTAGGGGCCATTTCTGCCACCACCCCTCCCCATACACGACCCTGTGCCTAAGCCAAGTTTGGGGGTGGGGGTGGCCATGTGGCCAAGGAGGGGAGACTGAATATTTGCTCTGGTCACAGGTAGGGTAAAAAAGGGCACGTGTTAAACCCAGTGGTGGGTGGCATGTATTTGGGGTGGAGTGGGGAGACCATGCCCCCCCCTAAATTGGTCTCTGGCCGCCCTCCTGAGCCCCATCTTTTCGCCTGGCCTGGCCTCTCCTGCAGGCAACTCCGAAAGGGGACTTGAGGCAACCGAGGCGGCCGAGAGAAAGGCCAGGCTGATGCAGTTTGGAAAGAGTTACCCTGTGGGCCCCACTGGAGGCACCCCATGAAAGAAAACCCACTGGAGACAGCCCACTTAATAACCCCCCCCAAATGTCATAAGAGCCCCCTCCGTGGGAAATGTTTCCCACAACCCTAGAAAGCCCCCACACTCGCACCCCCACACTTCATGAGGGAGGGGAGGGCACGGCAGGTGAGTGCAAATGGCCCCGCCTACAGAGCTCACCTGAGTGGCACCAAAGAGTTAGGATGGAACCTTCCCCCCCCCAACCCCGGCAACCTCTCAGGATCCTTTGGCTCAGCCGGAGGCCAATTGCCTCTTCTGTGGGCACGGCAAGCCTTGGGTGGGTAGGTCTGTCTGTCTGTCCTCTAGTGGGATACCCTGGCCATCCAGCTGGATGAAAGCGCAACTAAAAAACCAGCCAAGCCAAAGCCAAAGCCAAAGCCAAAGCCAAAGCCAAGGCAAAGCCGAGCCGAGCCGAGCCAAGCCAAAGCAAAGCCAAAGTAAAGCCAAGCCAAGCAGAGATGCTTCTGTCTCCAATTGCAGAGGAAACTGACTTCAAACCACAGGTGACCAAAGTACTGACTTCTGGCCCATGGGCCATTCTAACAGCTGTCAAAGGAAGGAGAAGGGCAGGTGGGGGAGGGGCTTCTGGACCCTGTGTCCCCCCCATCCCCACTCCCACCCCAGGGGACCTCTTTCCAGAATGTGGAAGCCTAGCTCTTGCCTGGGACCCTCCCTGGAAAGCTAACCCCACCCACAATGCCGATGAGACCAGGTGGGAGAAATCGGACTTACCACTCTATCATCATCATTATCATCATCATGAGCAGCAGCCATGGTGCTCCAGAAAAGAAAGAGGGATTGAGAAGGCAGAGGCGGAAGAGCGAGAGCGGACGACTCCTTGGGCCTGACCACACATTCATTTGGTCGCGTTGCATAGAGTCCGGTGGTGGTGGGCGCTGGGAAGGGGGCCGAGGAGGGCCTCCTGGCTGGCCTCCCTTTCCTGCCTTCTCTGCCTTTGAGAAGCAGGTTTGGGACCCGTGGGGTGGCCTTGGGGAACAACGTCTCTCCCCTCACCCCCATTTCTGAAGTTCAGCCCCTCCTCCCACAGGTTCATCGGCCTCTTGGGTCTGGAAAAGGCTCCCCAGAGCCTTCTGGCTTGGCACTCCCTCACGCCAGCCTTGCAGAGGAGGCCACGTGGGAAATGGTGGGGGGGGGGAGGGAGGAGAGAATTTTCATTTTTGGTTGCTGAATGGGCTCCTGCCCCACAGATGCCCCCCTTCTCTCTTCCCCACACTTCTCATCTCAGCTTGGGGGGTGGGGGGAAGAGTGCCAGTGGCTGAGAGCCAAAGCACATCCCTTCCTCTTGCCACAGGCAATGGCCCCAGAGGGCCTGTGGGGTCACGTGGGGTGGCCTGGGAAGGCCGTCATTGCAAAGACCAGCTCCTTTGGGGTGTTCGGAAGACCCTGGATAGGAGGCCGGGAGTGGGAGTCCCTCAAGGTAGGACCAAGGGGCTCCTTCGGTAGGGGCTGAGGGTGGACAGCCATGTTCTCCGTGGGTGTGGGGAAAGGGACAGAACCCACGGGCTCACTGCCTGATCTGGTCCAGGACTTCCAGGGACTTCTGTTTGGCCAAGACAGTGTCTAGTTCCCTGGGGGAGGGGAGGGGGCCGTGGGCAGGGGGGAAGGTTGGGAGGCCCCCTCTCTCTCCTGGCCTCTGCCAGAGGCTGGGCCTCTCCTCTCTGTGCTTCTGGGGTCCAAGAGGATGCCTTGGAATGGACCCATAGCCGGGCTTCCTTCCTCCCCACAGCAAGGCCTCTGCCCCCTCACCTCAGGGGTAAATGCAAACAGAGGGGAGGGAATGAAGAGGAGGCACAGGCACACTTCCACACGCGCGCATGCATCCACACATGTACACTCCCAGAGAAAGGGGGGCAGGGACGGGCAGGGAAGTCGCTTAGGCAGCCATGAGGGGCACTTTCCTTCCACTTGACCCCCAGCTTCCCTCCAGCCCTTGGGTTTTTTTTTAAAGCAACACAGCTGGACTTGGGCCGGCAGGGGCGAGTGGATGGAGGGGTTGGTTTCAACTCTGCCAGGGAATCCACGCCGCAATCCTAGGCTCCATCCTCCTCTGAAGGGGCTCTGTGCATGGGGAGGGGGCTTCCTCCCCCTGCCGCTTGAGGGCCAAAGGGATCAGGGGTGGGTGGGCAGGGACTCCCTGCGGGCAAGTGAGTCAAGGAGCTCTTTGGAGGGTCAAGGCAGGCGCCCCCAGGGGGTGGGGTGGGGTAGTGGGGTGAAGCCTTCTAGCCAGCCACAGGGGGTCCTTGGGACACACAGCCATCACTGACCCTAGCCTGGACTACTTCTCTCACCAGTTACTGACTAGTGGTGGGAGGAAGGGAGGGGGGAACCTTTGGGGCCTTACGCTTCCTTGTCTGAGGGGTGGGTAGTATTGGGTGTTTTTTTTTTGGGGGGGGGGTTTACGTTGTACCATCAAGAGAAGCAGAGAGAATGACCAGGAAATGAACCTCCCCAAAACCTTCTCGGCCACCCAAGGGACTATGTCCCACCCTAGAGACCATGACTGCCCCCCCTTCCCGGCCGTCACTTCCCACTTCTTCCATCTCAGTAGTGAGAGAACGGGTGCTGCTTCCCTCCAGCTGATGGGGTGGGGGTGGGGAGCTCTTTGGGTGCCTCCCCTGCCCCCCAAGATAATTCCCCACTCCGGCCGTTTTGCTGCTTCGCCCTCGGTGGCCCCTTCGTGGGCTTCCCTGCCGGGCGGAGAGTCCACGAGGCCCGTTGCCGACCGAACCCTCCTTGGGCCTGACTTCCGGCAGCCCCGCCTGTGGGGCAGAGGCTCTGTGTCCAGGGAGGGGAGCTTCCCCCATGCCGGGGTGGGTCGATGGGCCTCACTCTCCCCCAGCCCATGCCGCCTCCCACCGGAGGCCTCTGGCCCTTCTCCTGGGTGGCCCAAGCATCGGCCTTCTGCCGGAAGGTTTCCTCCCCCCCCAGGTCCGGGGGGCGGGGGCCGCGAATCACTCGTCCCTGGCGGCCAGGCTCTCTTCCACGGTGGCAGCGGTGGGGGGCAAGGCCTCCAAGCCCAGGCCCCCCCCAGTAGCTGATCCCCCGCCCTGGAGACCGGAGAAGGAGGCCACCGTGTGCAGGAGCATTAGGACCAGGACACAGAGTCTGATCTTGCTGTGACCCAGCCGAGACCCCCCGGCAGAGACTGGCAGCACTGAAGGGTGGGGGGGACGGTAGCGGTGGGGGTTCTGGGGGTGGTGGTAGTAGAGGTTGTAGTGCTGCTGCTGCTGGTGTGGGTGGGGATGATGGGGGTTGGAGTGGGAGCCCTGATGCCCGGGGTGGAAAGGCTGGGATTCCATAGAGCCATTGTGGCTGCTCTCCTCTGTCTGGTACGGGTGGCAGGAATGGTCCCACGCTAGGTCACAACACTTGGCCTCCTGTTCCGGAAGGGTCTCCTCCAGCAAACCTGTCCAGAAAACAAACAAGGGTCCAAAAAAGGGGGCATCAGTGAAGAGCTAAGATGGCCCCCTCCCTCCCTTCCTGACCTGTCCTGGCACAGCCCACCGAGGCTCCATGGCCTGCTCTTCCCTCCCAAGCCTTCCTCTGCTGAAGGGTTAGAGAGGCCACCACCTCTTGTAGACTCAACTTGGTTCTACTCATTCTACACCCCCCCAAACCTCTGCCTCGAGAAGGGGTGACCATTCAAGAGAGACATGGAAACCAACCCTCCTCCTCAGCCAGATCTACTTGGATCCAGACTCCTGCCTTGAGCATGGAGGGTTGGCCTGGCTGCCCTCTGGGACCTCATCTTCCAACTCAGGGACTCTTTGTCTTCTCCTGGTGGCTCCTGCACAAATGAAGCCCTTTCTCAACCAGAACCTGAGGCTTCCTGTTCTGCTCATCTCCTGCCTGGAGCCCCACCACCTTCTCAAGCATGCCTCTCTGTCCCCTCACCTTGCCCTAGACCTCCGTTGCTCTATTGCGCTCTGCCTGCCGTTTGGGAGAACCTACCACCAAGATGGAAGTGTGACATCCCCTGAAGTATGCCCTTCGGCCCTTTTTCCTGGCTAACCTGTGCAGATGAAGCCCGGCAGCCCTCCGTAGATCAGCTCATCATTGTCCGGCAGCACAAAGGGACACCTGGTCTGCACCTCCAGGCAGTACCGCTTGCATGGGACCCGGTGCTCACACTGCAGTTGTGTCACATTGAAGTACTCCGCACACAGCCAGGCTTTGTAGGCCTCCTGCCAGGAAGAAAAGAAGAAGAAGAAGTCAGGAGAAATGAGAGACCAGTGGGGAGTGAGACCAATTGGGAAGGAAATATGTTGCTGGAGCCCAGAGCCATCTCTCCCAGGCTTCCACACCGTCTTCCTCAGGCAAACAATGTCCTGCTAACCCCATGGTGGTGAACCTTGGCACCCCAGGTTTCTTATGGGCTTCTTCGATTCCCAGAAGCCCAAGTCTCTATGCATAGGCACAGTAAACCCATTTGTGTGGATTCACAGAGACATTGGGTTCTGGAAATTGGAGTTGAAGAACACACACAGTAAAGCCATTGATGTGGATCTACAGAGGTTTGAGCTTCTGGGAACTGAAGTCCAAGATCACCTGGAGTGCCAAGGTTGGCCATGAATGCACTAAATCAAAGGTAAAATCAGGATCTCTTTTTAATTAAAACAGCTGGTAGCCCCATGCTTTGTCATGTAATGGTTGTCATCATGTCGGGTGTCAAGTCACATCCAATGGATGGCGAACCTTGTAGGGTTTCTTCAAGGTTCATCGAAGGGGTTGTTTGAACAGCTTCTCTCCCACCCACACCTCCATTAACTTCTAACAGAGGAGCAGGAAGTCAGACCTCCTGAATCTGAACCCATGGCTTGCCCTCTGACTAACAGGTAAGACCCCAGAGAGGAGACAGGTCTGGCGTGGATTGGGGCCAGGTTTCCAGGTCAGAAGGAACTGAAAGGAAGGTACAGGAGGAATCCCATCCTGGCAATCAAAGCAACAGGTAGCAACAATTGGTCCAAGAGACACAAGGTCAGTGAGGCAACAGACCCGTTGCCCAGAGGTCTCAGCTCCCTTTGACACAAAGGGGTGACGTTACTAAAGGGGTGACGTTACTAAATGACTGGCTTGGTAATTGCACTTTCCCTGATGATTTCAACCTGAAATTATGTTACTTCCTTGTAACATTTGCAGACATGAACATTTGTAACCTGTAACTGCAACACTTTAGCAGAGTCCTTTAGTATTTGAGAGTATATTTTGGGGTTTGGAAGAATTTAGCAGAGCCCTGATAGCAGGGCTTCTTAAGGGAGTCCTAACTCCAGCTACTGCTGCTGCTGCTACGACTACTGGCGAATGGAATTAAAAATGAGCATGCATGGAAAAGGGTCTTAATTTTGCTTTCTATACCTTGGTATATGTGAGGAACTGCATTTTGGAAGCAGAGGGGTCGAAGAGACAAGGATCCTCCTACCCTAGGGAAGATTTATCAATGTGACACAGAATGAGAGCTTGGCTGGGTGGAGAACTCAGCCAAACAGACAAGATGAATTTCAGCAACAGGGAAAGCACACATAATACGCTGGGAAAGGAAACACACAAGATATTCCAGCACAGGACAGGTGATATCTGGCCTCGCTACTTGGTTTGACACACCCATTGACTGCCCTGATATTGATCGGTTGCCAATATCCTTTCACAATGGTAGATATGACTGGACACAGAATTCCAGATTCCAGGTGAAATCTGACCAAAGTTGGATGCTACTACAGTGGTACCTCGCTTAAAGAGCATAATGCGTTCCACGTGATGGCTCTTTAAGCAAGTCTGCTCTTTAAGCGAAACACCATGGTAAGTGATCAATTGTGACTTCTGGTGTGTGTGTGGGGAGGGAATTCCAAACCCCAATTTAGTTGTTAAGTGAGTTTTTGGTTGGTTTTAGATGTTAAGCGACCATTCAGAGAAAATTAGTCTCTCAGCCAGGTGCTCTTTAGGCGAAGTTTTACTGTATTACTTCCCTTGACCCAGATACTGTATTAGACTTCTCTTAATGGATTACCTTTTTGTTTGCTGGCACATTACACTGTTGAGTTGCAATTCACTCGTGGTCTCTGAAGACACGCAACACAACCCACGCCTCACCAAGCACTACTGCAAAGTCTGTACAGTATTATATTTGTGCATCTGGATTCTCCTGCCTAAATGCATAACTCTACATTCACAAACACACACACACAACCCTCCTGGGGAAACTAATGTTGTGAGTTCTGGCCCAGTTTCCCCAACCATTTCGGTCAACTCGAATCCTGATTCTGCCATCTGGAGCTTTAGCAGCTTGTGACAGTTTGGTGTCACCTGCAGATGTAACAAACATCCCTTCCACATCTCCACCTAGGTTATTTCTAATAACATTGGACCACACTGGAACCAGGACACAGGAACCCTGTGGCATCCCAGTTTCCCTTCTCTACAGGAGAGCAATGGCCCTCCTTGGGCGCAGGGCCTTCAGCTGCCAAACAAAAGCATCTTCTTGAGCCCGTGAGTTTCAGTAACGGAGGGGTACATAATAATCATTTCCTGCCAGGGATTACTCTGGGTCGAAAGGATTTTTACTGGAGAAACTCTGCTGATGGGACACCTTTCACGTCCCCAAGTGCAGCTCTCCAGTGTTGAAACCGGACCTTCCAGTTTCCAGCTCAGCATCTTAGCCACTAAGCCACGGGGGTGGGGTGGGGTGACGGCAATATGGAGGGGTACAGAAGAGCATTCAGTGTCTCTCTGTCCCCAAGCCAAGGTAAGAAGGGAGCCAGTTGGCTAAAAGCTTGGAAAGTCTGCTTGGAATCTCCCCTGGACCTTCAGGAGATTCCCCCCTCCCCCTCCTTCCCAGCTGGAAGAGCCACAGCACAAGGCTGGAGGTCAGGAGGAACCAAGCATCCCTGCCTGTTGCCATGGCAACCAGAAGTACCGATGGCCCTCCATAGCTGCAATCAGGCAAGTGATGAGGTGAGTGGAGAAACAGTTAAGGAATCCCCTCCCCTTCTCTCTCTCTCTCTCTCTCTCTCACACACACACACAGAGTAAGACTTTACCACCAGCTGACTTGGAAAAATTCAGTGAGTGATGGGGGGGGGGGAGAAAAATAACTCAGCCACCCTCCCCCCCCCATGCCAAGACACACCAAAGTTGGAGAGGCTACTCTGCCGATTCTCCTGCCAACCCCCCTCAAGTTTGGTGAAGTTTGAAGTTGGGGTGTCCCAGCTATGGCCTCCCAAGTCACTCACTGGATTATCCTCAAAACCAGCAGGTGGTGGCTGAAGACTTTTGCACAGTAGCTTATAAAGCAGGGCTGCTCAAACATTTTGGGCTGTGGGGCCGGTCACATGGATCATGTGGTTCCTCCCACCGGAAGTGGAAGCAAAACACGCCTTGCAATCTGTTTTGCAACAGGATGAGATAAGGCTGCCACTTTCTCTGCTTAAACCAGAGGTGCCCAAACTACAGCCCACAGGCCAGATCTGACCCCTGACACAAATTCTTCTGGCCCGTGCTGCCCTCATCACTCCTGAAAGTGGAAGTAAACTGCACCCATATGGATCCGGCCTGCGGGTCAAAGTTTGGGCACCCCTGGTATAAAACCTGTTACTAGGACAAAAAACCAACACACACACAAACAGTAAACAATCAACACTCAGAACAGTACAATGTGCAGAAAGCGCTCTCTTCCCTCCCTGCTCCCAGGGGGCCATCTGGTGACATGACCAGGTTTTTCTTCCAATTATGGATACACTGACCCCTTTCTAACATGACAGTGAAGGTCCAGAGCCCTTTTTCCTTATTAATTCTAACACAACAAATTATCCCCAAATATCTGTAAAACATTCTTCCTAAACAAAAGCTTCACTACAATATCACATGTTAAGTTATCATTAATAGCTCTAGTTCAAACTTCCTTGTGCCATTAACCATTTATTGGCATTAACTCTCCAGATGTCATAAATGAGAAATTAACCCTTTCCTTGTCCAGTCCCACTGTTCTTTATCAAATATGAATAAAAACACTCTTTTAGGACCTATTTTTATATAGAATATGTCCCATGCTGGCATATCTTTCTCTTCTCCTGCCTGTTGTTTTGCTTGGATCTTTAAAAAAATGCAAACGCCTTTGATCAGTTGATCCCTTTCTAGCTTCCTTTGTCTACTCCCTCCTCAAGTAAGCCTTGCTTTGATCTTTATTTTAAGGACTGTCTGCTGTGTATAAGCTATTGGGGAGGGGGAGAGAAAGCTTGTGATGTCAGCCCAACACAAACAAACTGCAAATTTACTTTCCAGAAGTTTAGTTAAAACTACAGTACAGTCAAACCTCGCATAAAGAGCGCCTCGCTTAAACAGTAACTCGCTTAAAGAGCAGAATTTTCTCTGAATGTTCGCTTCGCTTAACAAATAAAGCCAACCAAAAACTCGCTTAACAAATAAATCGGGGTTCGCAACCCCCTCCCCCCCAACTGGTTATTTACAATGGTGTTTCGCTTAAAGAGCAAATTCGCTTAAAGAGCAATCCTGTGGAACACATTATGCTCTTTTAAGTGAGGTATAACTGTATTTTTATTTCATTGGAAAACTGGCTCTTCTGAAATACAAAACTCCTTGGAGTGGGATTTTTTTATTTAAAAAACCCAACAACCTTCCTACTACTGAAATTTGCTATGCGTAAAGATATTAATAATGGATGATGTCTTTTAAAAACAATGAACCTATAACACCAGGGCCTTACTCCTCTGTGTGGGCTTGTAGTTCTGAAGAGAGACCACAGGACACGATGAACAAGCTGCTGCAGTTTCTTCTTCTTCTTCTTCCATTTCCGTAGCCAATTCCAAATATTGGTGATCCTCATGGCGTTCAGCCATGAAGACTGTCCTGAGAATATAATGGAGTGGCCTTCCATTTGCCTTCTGCATCACAGCATGACTCTCATACCACTGATCCAGTTATGTGAGTCACTTTCTGGTTCTGAGCCCTTTGGGCACACAAAGTCCTCCTCCTCAGCCCCACCCAGGGTGGATGAAGCTGCTGCCCTCCATCCAGAAGGGTTCAAATGGGACCATTTAATCCACTTGGGGACTATCACACTTTCCTGTGGACTTTGCCACCCAAGGCCGCTAGTCTTAACCATTGATGATCAGTGCTGAGTGGCTGGCAGTAGGGTCTACTCTGTGACAGCAGGATCACCCGGCCAGACTTCAGAAGAAGCATAAACAACTGGATTTGCCTCCTGGCTGGGAGAAGCCCTGCGACCTGCAGACTAAAACCACCTCCCATTACACCCCGCCACCCCATGGGACTGCTGTCATGCATTACTTTGCTGAGGGGCAGACTGGCTGTTAAAAGCCCTCCTCCAATTTGGCTACTCCTCCTCCTCCTCCTCTATGCCTCTGGCTGCCTTCTTCACAGTCTCTCCACATGTCTAAGTTCCAAGATGACCCCAGCTGAATAATTGGACATCACAACCCAGGTAGTATCCCTGCTCAACATCTTGCTGCTGATGTTTTCTGGAGACAACCGTCCTCAAAGATGCCTCTGTAAAATTTCCCGTTCTGCATCAAAGCCGTGGATAGTGAAAAAAAATGTGCTCAGCATCTTCCTGCACGGGCAGGCAGACAGGATCATCATCCAGCCTAAAGTGGTTTTGGTAGGCTCTGAAGCAGCCATGCCCCATCAACAACTGTCTCCATGCTGTCTTGTTGACCACACACTGATGTCCGGGATGAGGCGATGAGTTCACTGTCCCTTGGTTGAGGTATCCCAGACAGTGATGGGATGTAACAGGTTCGCACCAGTTCGCCAGAACCGGCAGTAACTTTTCCCAGTGGTCCAGAGAACCGGTAGCAGCTTTGGGGGGAACCACCTTCGGGGCTTACCTTTTCACTGTGCATGCGTGCCAAGCACTTGGTGTGCATGCATGCCTGCAGTGCTTGGCGCGTATGCACGGCCTCCTTGCTGACCTCCCAAGCGGGGAGGAGGAAGAGAAGCTGCTAGTCTGAAGCTCCCTATAGCCTGCTCCCCAGGGTAAGTGACTCACCTTTGGATGTGGTGTGTCTGTGTGTATTTTAATGTGTATTTAATTCCTTTACCTATATTGACGTACTACCACAGTTCTTAAAAAGGCCTGGGGGCTGGCAGGACTGGGGTTTTTAAACAAAGTCTTGGAGTTGCCTCATTAATAAGCTACACCTGTGCTGTTCCAATTGCTCCTCCAATTGGAGAACCCTTAAGGAGGTACAGCTGTTTTACATTTACATTAAGGCATATTATCCTAGAGAACTGGTTAGGCAAAGACTTACTACCTAGCTTCTTTAACTGTTGAAAAGTTGAAAAGTGCCAAAATGAAGCCATCTTGTGGTGAGTTCATTCTGTTGTTCTTTCCATGTGACCTAGTGTGAGAAAGATTAGCCAGAATAAACTTTAAGCTCTGGTTTAAAATCTCTGGTTGATTTGTGTTTGGGGTGAGTGGGTGGGTTTTTGGGTGGGTGGGTGTATTTTAATGTATTTTCATTTTATTTATTTATTTATTTATGTATTTATTTTATGGGTTTGTGTTGTGGGTGGGTGGGTTGAGGGGGGTTTGTGTGCTTATTTTAATTTTAATTTTTTATTATGTTTTTTTTCAATTTTTTATTTTTTTTCCTTTGGCTCTGCCTACAACATCATGACATCATGATGTTAGCTCTGCCCCCACTGTGATGGCATCACAGTGGGGTAGTAAAATTTTTGACCTCCCACCACTGATCCCAGATCTGCTGCCATCATGCTATCCTCTCTATCCTGGCTTCCATGGCAATTGTGTATCATCCCATCACCTGATTTTCTCACCTCCGCCGGTAAATCTCTGCCCGTTCCTCTGCCATCAGATGGATCGGCATCATATCAGCAATGACATACACAGCATTGTACAAGACCATTCAAAATGCCCAAGCCACCTGCAGGGCACTCCTACGGTAGAACTTCACTGACTTCACATCACCCGGGACTGGAAGCAGCCCACCCCCCACCCAGCCGCCATTCTTGTCTAAGGGAATCCAACTCAAGCGATAAGGATTCCCAACTCCCCACAATTGACCATTCTAATTTTTAAAGCATAATAATAATAATAATAATAATAATAATAATAATAATAATAATAATAATAATAATAATAATAATAATAATAATAATAATAATAATAATAATAATAATAATAAGTGTCCTTTCTAAGATAGGTTATTAACTTATTTTTAACTTTTTAACCCTTTTAACTTTTAAATTTTTAAATGTAATCAATGTGTTTTTAACTGTGTTTTTAATTTTATAAGCTGCCCTGAGTCTTTGGATGAGGACGGGGTATAAATGTGATAAAATAAAATAAAACAAAATAAAATAAATTAAACTCAGAAACTGTGGAGGAGGCAAGACAGCTCAGAGGGCCTTTTATACAACGAGGCTCCAGTGAGGATCCTGCTGCCAAAAAGTCACTCCTGCCTGAGCGATGCCTCCGTTTCCTCTCAGAGGCAGCTGCGTCTTGTGTTTGCTGTCCCTCTGAAGACTTCCCAGCACTCCCTGCTCTAATACACCAGGAGTGGGCATGGATGGGGAAAGTCAGAGGTGGGTGTGACAGCCCAGGAGATGCACACAGACACACCAATGAACGATCACAAGTGCCTTTCCCAAGCAGTGATGGGCAAGGTCTAAAATGCCCTCAACAAAAGAAGTTGTAGTATTGTTCAAATCTCTCTCTGTGTTGTAGCAGCATCACCAGCATCAGCAGGACCAGAGCACATCAGAAGAGCATGTTTAACCCTTTCCTTCCCAACCATGCCCCCCAACCCCAACAAGCCTCCTTCTGTCCCAAGGGGACTTTCCCCTGATACATTGACTGTTGCATTTCGGTTTGGGCTCAGAGCCCGGGAACGAAGCTCACCCTTTCCCCGCTACGCCTCCTGCGGCACTCATGAAAACCAGCACATTGTCTTTCCTAAACGTGTGCTAAATTTCTGACCACCAGACACTCTCCTCCACAGGCCACATGTTCTTCTTTAGGTTCACTTGAGGGTTCTGGAGAAACCACAAGACTCCCCCACCACCACCGCAGTGAGTTCATGACGACACTGCAGGCTGGACCTAGACTTAATTCACCCTGAGAGACCCACATGAGGCTTTCCCGCCCTGATGCACTTGGGTTTCCTTTGGTGGGTTTACTCTGAGAATGACTGCCTTTGGATCCAAGGTCCCATTCCTGGAGTGTCCTGCAGTCATTCCATCAGGCTGACTTAGAGGCCTTATTACTGGGTTGGGGAGCAGAGCGTGGAGGTCTTCCTTGCCTGAGGCCTGTGAGGGACCTTATTCCAGTCCTCTGAGATTCGGATAAGACTTCCCTGGGGCTCAGTCCCCATACCACAACTGTCCAGGGGTGGCCTCTGGGGTTCCCAAAAAAGCAGGGCAAGTATGAGCAATGCAGCTTCTCACCAGCACTGGCGTGGTTCCCAGGAGGGCAGCCCCCACGCCCCCTGAGTGGCTATTATGAGCCACAAGTCCACCAGCTCAGAACAAACACTCTTGAGGGAGTTGTTGTTGTTCAGTCACACAGTCGATTCTGGCCCTTCATGACCCCATGGACCACCGCCCTCCAGGCTTGAGGGTACGCGAGAGCAAAACCAAACCAGAAGATGGAGGAAGAAGCTCACCGGGCAAGGAAGAACATTTAAGGAGGAGGCGATGGTTGAGGAACTCAACCTCTCCCTTATATCACTTGGAGGGCTGAGGGTTGGAGTCCCTCAATGGAAGACCAACAGGCTCAAGTGGGGGGTGGGGTGGGGGTTCTGGCAGACAACAGCATGTGCCATATGACTGTGGCGAGAGACAGAATCCATGGGCTTGTCTGCCAACGGCTGCCAGAAACAGACAACATGGACGGAAGACTTGAGTTTGGCCAATGCCAAAGGCAAGGAAGTGGCTTCATTTGGGCAGGCCAAGGCTGGATCGGGACAGGAAAGGCTTCCAGCTGGGGTCCCAACGTGGCTTGAGGTTCTACAGGCCACCCCTACAGAAGACTCCCCACCTGGCCCCAGGTTGTGCCTCCATGGCCTCCTCTTGGCCCTCCACTTGGAGGGGGGGAGGGTCCCAGGGGAGTTGGGGTGGGGGGTCTTTGGGGGAGCCTTTTAGGGGTCCTGAGGGAGGGGCTTCTCCCTGGCCCACCGACCCCTGCTCTTCCCCCCCCTCCCCCGGGGCCCCTGGCCTACCTTGCAAGCTTGGAGGCAGGAGCGGACGGAGAAGTCGTGGGCCGGCAGGAACTTGCCCAGCAGGAGCTCGAAGTCCTCGTACTTCTCTCGCGCGTGGTGGTCGAGGCGCAGGTAGGCGTCCAGGCAGGCCCGGCAGGCTTCGCCGTGGAGGGCGCCCGGCGCGGCGGCCAGCGCGTCCCCCAGCAGGTGGCCCAGGCTGCAGTCCAGGCTCTCGGGCCGGCCCATCCCGCGGAGCAGGTCCCAGGCCGAGTAGGCCGCGCAGAAGGGCAGCCGGAAGCGTCCGAAGTGCCGCGCCAGCGCCTCGCCCAGCGCCGACGAGGCCCACGAGGCCGACGAGGCCCAGGCGGCGGCCGCAGCCCAGGCCGGCCCTGGGGGCAGCGGCGCCGGGAAGGCGGCCAGAGGGCCCTGCAGGAGACGCCGCCGGGCGCAGGCACCACTCAGCGCCACTGCCTCCTCCTCCTCCTCCGCAGCCCACGACGGCAGCTCCGGGGGACGCTCGGCAGGCGCAGCCGGGCAGTGGGGCGGCGAAGGCGGCAGGTCCCCGCTCAGGTTGCGCCCCGAGGGGGGCCAGGGCTCCGGCTCCAGGCTCTGGTCCGGGGCGCTGGCTTCGGGCCCCGTGGCGGCGGCGGCGGCGGCGACCCGCGGGCGGTCAGAGAGAAGGAGGGCGGCGAGCGAGAGGAGCAGCCAGGCCAAAGAGGAGCCTCCGCAGCAGCAGCAGCAGCGCCGCCGCCATGGCCGGGCCCGCGTCGGGGGGGTGCCCGGAGGAGGGTGCTCGGGCCGGAGCCTCCACGGAAGAGCGGGAGCGCAGCGCGGCCCGGGGGCGCAGAGCTGCCGTCGGGGCCGTCGGCGGGGGCAGAGGCAGTGTTGGCGGCGGCGAGGATGTCGTCGGGGGCGCGGCGGGGCCCTGCTGCTGGCGGGATCCTCCTCTCCAGCGTCTGCTCGGGGAGGCATCCACGCGCCGCTGGGCATATTTTTCCGGGGCGGCGTGGAGGGGGGCCGGGCCCGCGGGGCCGACGGGCGGCGGAGGCGGCTTCCTCTCGGCCCTCCCTCCCTCCGTCCCCCAGCCGAGCGATGTCACCTACCTCCTCCGCCTCCTCCGCCTGCTCTCCGGCATGGCGGCGGCGGCGAGAGTGGCGGCGGCCGCTCGGCCTTGAGCCGCTCCTGCGGCGGCGATGGCGGCGATGGCGGCATGGCTCACCCGGCGGATGGCGGCCAGCAACCGCCCGGGCGCCGTGGTCGCGGTGTCGGTGTCCCCGCTCCGCCTCCTCCGCCTCCTCCTCCGCCGCCGCCTCTTCCGCTGCTGCTCCTGCCGGCGACCCCCGCGCTGATGACCCCCGCTGCTTCCTCCTCCTCCTCCGCCTCCGCCTCCTGGTGCTGATGCTGCGGCGGCCGCAGGATGGCTACGGGCGCCCCCCGGGCAGGCCATGGCGGGGCCGCCGTGCCGCCGCCGCCGCCGCCGCGCTGCTGCTCCTCCTCACCATGGCCGGCCCGGGCGAGGCGAGGCCGCGAGGCGTCGCAGCAGGGCCGGCAGCATCCCCTCCGCCCGTCACCGCGGGGCCGCCCCCATCCTCCGTCCCCGGTCGGGCTCGGCCCTCGCCTCCTGGGTTTGCCCCCTCCTCCTTACTCGCGGGGCCTCGGCAGCAACAGAGGGTGCGGGTGGCGTCCGTCCGGTTCTCCCGGGCCTCCTCGCCTTACGTCTCACGCCGCCGCCATCTTCCGCCTGAAGAGGAGACTCCCTGGAAGGAGACACCGACGGGGAGGATGGGTGGGGAGGGGAGGGCAGGAGGGGGGGGGATCGCGGGCCTCTTCGCCCCCCCTTTGTCCGCTACGGCGCCCGCCCGGAGAATCTTCCTCCTCCTCCTCCTCTGCTCGGTGGTGCTGAAAGGTCAGCGCCCGTCGGACAGCTCCGGGCAAGCGTCGCGGCGGCACCTTCAGGAGCGCTTCCCGCCTGAGGCGAGGGGATGCCCCCCGCCAAGCAGCCTGGACCACCCCCACCCCCCGGAGGTCCGGCCTGGCCTGGCCTGCCCGCCTCGAGCCCCCGCAGCTCCCCCTCCCCTGCCCGGCCCACCTAGGGAGGCTGGTCTGAAATAGGTTCTCCAGGGGGAAGGCACCATCCAAGCCCGGGCAGCGCCTGAGGCAAGTGACTCCCTCCACCGCGCAGGTGGGAGTGGGGAAGGGGGAAAAGCCCCTGCCGCCCCCCCGCAGAGACACACGGGGCAGCCCTTCCTTCCCTCCCTCCCTGGACGGAAGGTTGGGGGGGGAGGCGGTGTGTGTGTGTGTGTGTGTGTGTGTGTGTGTGTGTGTTTAGGTTGTCTTTCCTTGTAGTTGCGCTTTGTCAGTGTGCTGGGGTTTTCGCTCTCTTGCCCTGCCCTGGACGGGGCAGGGCCCCCAGGACTCCCACGGGTGTTTCTTCATTACCCAAGTGTGCAATTGTGAGCTTGTTGCCACAAAGGGAAGGGAAATTGTGTTTCTCCTGTCACACTCTCAGATGTGTTTCCGAGGGGGAAACATTGAGCAGAGCACTAGTCCTGAAGGGGAGAGGAGGGCCGAGTTGTGTGTGACACCTGGTGTTCCGCGGGGTCTGCCTCTCTTGCAAGGCGAGGCTTTCATTAGTGCTTTGCAAGCAGAAGCTATACTACTTTGGGAGTCTTGTTACCTGAAAAATTGTAACTGATTAAATTTAAGGGAACGTTGGGTGGGAAGGTAACAGCGTTCCGTGCGCTCCGGGGTCTAGTCATGCCACATGACCACGGAAATGTCTCCAGAAGCAGACAGCGCTGGCTCTTCGGCTTTGAAACAGAGATGAGCATTGAACCCTAGAGTCAGATACGACTGGCTTTCGAGCAAGGGAAACCTTTACCTTGGGTCAGAGTCTAGGACCTTGATGGTGAACCTTGGCACTCCAGGTGTTCTTGGACTTCAATTCCTAGAAGCCCAAGTCCCCCGCACAGTAAACCCATTCATATGGATTCACAGAGACTCCACAGGTGAGATGAACCTCTGCCTCTTTGTCCCTCTGCTTGCAGGCAATGGTGTGTGTGTGTGTGTGTATTATCCTTCTTTCACTTTGGAGCCTCAAAGGGCAGGAGGAGGAAGATGGAAATGATGATGATGATGATGATGATGAAGAAGAAGAAATATTATTGAAGAGAACCTACCCTCTTCTTTAACTGGGCAAACCTGGCAACGTGCCAGAAGAGTTAAGAGGAAGGAGAAGTTTCCTGGTGCTCACTGGTTGGCATTCTTTGCCTTCTGCTGCCCCCCTGTGGGTGATCTACGAAATGACTGAGCCACAAAGCAACCCAGTAGGCGCTGCCAGGCATCAGAGGATGAAGGACTCAGTTTTACATTCTGCTGCCATCCTAGTATTATTGAAGAAAATGGCAGTTTTCCTGTTGCAAAGCAGATTCCAAGGTGTGTTTTACTTCCGCTGAACGTTTGCACTGGGATATACAAAGCACTCCTGTTTACTTGTTGCCTGAAACTATTTATGAGAAGAAGAAGAAGAAGAAGAAGAAGAAGAAGAAGAAGAAGAAGAAGAAGAAGAAGAAGAAGAAGAAGAAGAAGAAGAAGAAGAAGAAGAAGAAGAAGACGACGACGACGACGACGACGACGACGACGACGACGACGACGACGACGACGACGACGACGACGACGACGACTGTTGCTTTCTTGGGGCTGAGCACCAAGTGGTCAGATAGGCAGGCCAGGTGTAAAGCAGTCCTCCCAGGATTCATGTTCCAGCTGCACAAGGGGTGGCTTTCAGCTGCCCAACAGCCCCTGCCTCTTCCCCCTGACAGTCGTCTTAGATGCAGGGGTGTCCAAACTATGGCCCAAGGGCCAGATCTGGCCCCTGATGCCTAGTGGTCTGCCCCACATCATCCTCATCGCTCCTGGAAGCAGAAGTAAAACGTGCCCATATGGATGCATTTTACTTCTGCTTCCGGGAGTGATGAGAGTGGCATGGGCTGGATGAATTGGCATCAGGGGCAGGCCATTGTTTGGGCACACCTGGTTTAAGCAGAGAAAATGGCAGTTTTCCTGTTGCAAAACAGATTCCAAGGCATGTTTTACTTCCACTTCCGGTGGGAGGAACCATGTGACTGGCCCACAGAACCATGTGATCGGCCTGCTGAACCATATGACTGGCCCGCAGCCCAAAAAGTTTGGGCTCCCCTGTCTTAGATGCAGGGATGCTTTTCGGGGTGTGTGTGTGTGTGCCGCCGCTGCTGCTGCTGAGGGGTAGAAGCAAAGGAGAGGGGCACAAAGAGCCCCAAAGAAGAGTCCCCAAGTAGGGTTGGGCCCAAGGTCCTTCCTGGTGAGTCCCTTGTTCTAGCCCAGGCCAACCGGCTGCCCCCATGCCAACCCCCCCCCCTCCTGGGAAGGCCAGAGGGAACCCCCACCCCCATGAGAGGAGCTGTGTGTCAGTCATGTCCATGAACACCCTCTTCCTCCACAGATACGGTTGGGGGGAAATGGCAGACCAAGTCTTGCGCTCAATTGGGTGCATTTGTGAGCAAATCTGGCCTTCCAAATGGGTCCAAAATTTCAGTAAAGATTGGCAGTTTTCTGCAAACCATTGTTCTTGCCAATGGGAGAACTCAATGGAGAATAACCGGAAATTCACACGTGTTCCTCGTTCTCTTTGTGAAGACACGAGGAAAGCCAAAGTTTACATATCTAGAAACATCTACATCCCTGCATATAAAGGGTGGGGGGGATTAATTAAGTCAAGCCTGTTTGGCCCTCAGGCTTTACTTCACTTCTCCTGACCCCCCCCCCCTCGGTGTATGTGTCTAAAAGCTTCTTCAGGAAGAAATGATCTGGTTAACCGGCTGGGATGCTGACCGGGGTGGTGTGTGTTGGGGGGGGGGGGCTTGCTTGTCTTGGCTCTGGTGTGTGTGTGGGGGGGAATGCTGTTGTGACCTGAAGCTGACACAGCAACCCCCCTCCTTTTGCTGAGCGGAAAAAGGAAGCTCAGCAGACGCAAGCAAATTCCTTTAAATTATTTTTTCATTTTCCCCTTTATTAGTTTTCTTTCTCTTTTTCCCTTTCTTTCAACTGAGGGAAAAATAAACAGTGATTAAGTCTCCTTGAGCAGAGGCTTAGCAGCAAAAGGCTTCTCCCTTCCAAGCACAAACACCCCTACATCTGGCCATGCTCCCCTCCTTCCGTGTCCTGTTCCCTCTTTGCACCCTGAGAATTATCCTTCTGCTTTCAATGGAAACATCTGGGGGAGACCTTCCACTGTCCAGCTGTGGCTCCTTCAGTTCGGGGCAACATCTTCAGGATATGGCCTTGGCCCATGGCTTGGGACCATCTCATAGATGTGGCCATGACTTTGGCAGCCCACCCCCACCCCCAGTGCTGCCTTTGAAGCCTCCATGCCATGGGCTTCTTGGGCAAGAGCCAAAGGATTTATTTATTTATTAGTTCAAATTTATATTCCTGCCCACTTGCCGTAGTGACTCAGGATGGCCCCCAAGTCAAGAAACCACAGCAGGTGATGATGGGCAAGACTCCCTTCAAGCCAATGCTTGGGGGACTCTCAAAACCAGCCTTCCATCTGGACTTAGTTTGTCCTGCAAGTTATAGCATGGAAATTAATCTGGTCTTGGGGAGGAAGTGCCAGGAACAGGCAGGCGGCCGGGAGGTCTCCGCTGTCCTGAACAACACCTGTGGATGCCTTCCTGAAAGTTGGAGAAAGTGTTGCTCTCCAAGTTCCAGGTAGCCACGGTGTGTGTATGTGCATGTGCTTTCCCTCCAGGTCTGGGTGTTCTCTGTGAGCTGGGGGTGGGGGCTTTGAATGCTTTGCCCCTTCCTTCCTCTTTAATACAACCCAGGAATCTTCTTTGACTTAGGAAGGTCTTGCTCCCTCCTTCCCTCTCCTCCCTCCCAATTTCTTCTTCTCTTTGCTACATGTGATAAGGAGGAGATTTATGTGGGAGAGGAAGGAGGCAGAGAGCAAGAGGTTAAGGACCTGCTTTTTTTGAAGGGGGAGGTTTGGGAAGATAAATGTGACTCTGTCTTATCTTCTGCTTTGGGGCCCTTTGGAGGAAGGAGGAGAGAGGCAGAAGGGAAGGCACTTTCCATCTCTTCTCCAGACCACCACGGAAAGAGTTTTCTACTTTCATGTCTTAGTAAAGGTCAAGGTCTCCCTTGCTTGAAAGCCAGTTGTGTTTAACTCTAGGGTTGAGTGCTCATAGCCAATGAGGCAGCACACTCTGTACCTGGAAACCTCTCTGTGGATATGTGGCGGTCATGACTAGAAGCTGGGGGTCACACTGTTTACCCTCCCAGGCCCCAGATGGTGCTCCTTCTGCTCAGGAGCATCTGGCGGGGGAACCCTTGGTTTGGAGGCACCATGTCTACCCTTGCTTTTAGGGTTCCAGACCTGCTTCACCTTGTGTGTCCTGTGTGTGCTAGTGCTCTTATGGGCTGCAGGTGCATTTGGAGAGAGTCTTAACCAACCCTGTAATCCTCACTAGATCCATTTTGTCCTGACCAGTGTGTTTTTAAGCACAACTTTGGCCTCCTCTGGAGAAGCGATTAAGCCAGGATACACCCACTGTAAACTTTGCTGTTAAACCAATTGCTGGTCTCTTCTAGGCTTGGTGAACTGCACCCGAGGGGTCTGTTCCAACCCCTTAAAGGTCTTCCAGCTCTCTCACTTCATCCTGGAAGAAGAAGGGCTTCGGGCCAAGACACGCTCCTGTTCTTTAGAAGTTTAACACCTTACAATGCCCCAGAGAGGGTTCTGTAGCGGTTATGGAGATGCCATGGGAATTGAAGTCATGCAAAATCTCATTGGTTTCAATAGTACAGCTGGAGGAAATAAATGCATGAAAAGCAATTGGCAGAGGATGGGGGTGGGGAGTGGATAGAGGAGGAAGGGATGAAATCAGGGCTGCTGGAGGAAATCTGGACTAGTCAAAGTCTAGAGACTGACCAAGATTTTGGCAATATGCAGTGCCTGATCCTGTTTGGGATTAGGAGGGCAAAGTTAAAGTCCCTTATTTGCCCTCTCAGTTCACTCCAGGAAGAAGAGCTTTATGGCAAGAACAAACACTCTAGAGAATACACACAAGAGCAAAACCACATTAGAAGGAGGAGGAAGGAACTCGCTGGGCAAGGAATGACATTGAAGGAGGAGGAGATGGCTGAGAATCTCAGCCTCCTCAATGTCACCTGGAGGTCCTTGAAGAGGCTGAGGGTCGGAGTCCCTCCATGCAAGACCAGCATGCTCAAGTGGGGGCTGATGGTGGATAACAACATGCTGAGTGTATGTGGAGAGAGACAGAATCCATGGGGGCTCATGGGCTGGTCTGCCAATGACTGTCAGAAACAGGCGCTGATGAGGACTTAAGTTTGGCCAATGACCAAGCCAAGAAAGTGGCTTCATTTTGGCAGCCCAGGCCTTGATTGTGAAGAAGCAGCAGCAGCAGCCCTGCCCTCCCAGCTAAGGGATTCCTCCAGAGTAGGACACTTGCTCTTACTCTTGAATGGCCAAATGAATGAATATATCGACCAATGGCTTTGCCATTGAATGTAAGCTGCTTTCGCATCAACTACGTCTCCCAAAGGATGGGAGGTGGAGCCTTTGGAAAGGATCCAGCATACCCCACTACAGATAGGAGCTCAGATCTCTACATCTGGAAAACCCCACAGATGAGAGGGAACGAGACAGGGGAGTCGTTTGCACCTCAGTTTAGTCCCACCAGGATTTGGGAAAGAGAGATGTTACCAAAGTCTCCATGGGAAACTGATGATGCCAAGAGGGACTTGGAGGAAGGAAGAGAGAATGCCGTTGACGATTAATTACCTGTAAGAGTCAAAACCCAACCCAAGCCAGGCCTTTGATGGGAAGGGTCTTTGTTTGGCCAAGGAAGAGCCAGTCAGCCTGGGGGGTGGGAGTGGGGCGAATGTCCCAAAGTGCAGGAGGAGGAAGGCCTGACTCTTCTCTGCTCAGGGCCAGTGGGCTTGGCTCCAAATCCAGTCTCAAGGGTGTAATTATCTTGAAGAGGAAGATTTCCCTCCCAAGCTTATCTCTGTGAACTCAGCCAGGGCTCATTTTTATATACCTGTAAAGAGCAGCGGTGGGAGTGGAGGGGGGGGTCTCTCCCCCCTTGCATTCTCCAAGGGATGAAACACTCCACTGATCTCTGCCTCCTCCTCCTAGAGTGCTCTGAGGTGGGGGCTCCTACTGATCATTTATTTCCCCCAAGGTTTCGAACTCTCCAAATGACCTCTGAGGTCATCCCTGTGCTCCGTCTCCCTCATGGCCCAAAGGGCGGTTTGCACATGCTGTGTGTCACGCAAGCAGGATGAGACCTCCGTGGCTCACATCCTGGGATGCCAGTGAGGTCCCAGAGTCCATTGGGTACAGACAGGGCCGGCTTCTGCTGTGTGTCTACCTGTTGATCCAAGAGATTCGGCTGGAGGTGACCCAAATGTTTGGACACAGGGGGACAGGGATGGCCAGAGTCCACCCCCTCACCCTCCCCACCTCAGGAGCAACAAGATGCAGAGGGGTTCCCTCTCCTGACTCACACAGACCACCCCTCTTGGATCAGTATGGCTCTCTGGCCAGATGGTAAAGGCCAAGGTCTCCCTTGCTCAAAAGCCAGTCCCATTGGACGCTACGTCAGTGTTTCTCAATGAGGGGCCCATGCCCCCCCCCCCCCGGGTGTGTGTTGTTCAGTTCCCAGAATCCTTAGTCAGTGCATTGGATGGTCAATGCTTTGGGGGGAATTGACTTAGCCTTTTGGGAACTGAAGCCCAAAAACCAAAGGTTGGGAACCGCTGCCTCCAAGCCACCTGCCTAGGCATCCCGTCAGCCACTCCCTGGGCAGAGAAACAGAGCTGGCCAGAGGCTCTAAGCAGGAGAGGAAGACCATGGCGGAGGCACCCTGGGCCGCCAAGCCCAGCTTCCCTTCCACCTGGTGGGCCCTGGAGGCCCCTCGAGGAGGAGATGGGGGCCTGAAGGGTCTCAGCAAAGCAGGCCTCTCCTTGTGGAGGTGGAGGAGATGCAGGAAGCCCTCATGAAGCCATCGTGCTTTGGACAACCACCCTCTCCTGTTGGCCTCCAAAAGAAGGGTAGAAGAGCCATCTCCCCCCTCCCACTTTCTGGCAACGCCCTCCTTCCACCCCACAAGGTGCTGGGGGAAACCTTTGCCCTGCGGTAATCCCCAAGGATCTGATGAGGCCTGGATCCTGGGGTGGGGGAGAGGCCACTGTTTGACCCTGTTGATAACACAGCAAACCTTGTCTGGAGCAGAACAAAGCCTCCAGAAGGAAGGAAGGAGGCTTAGAGCCCAGAGATAAGGGGCAGAGCTCACATTGAGAGAAAGAAAGAGAGAGAGAGACCGACCAGCCCCAAATCCCTGTGGCTCAGAGAGGGAGTCTTTCCAGGCTAGAGGGGGAGCCTGATGGCTACCCTTAAGGAAGCTCAGTGTGTGTGTGTGTGCGCGTGTGCACGTGTATGTGTGCACGTGTGTGTCTAGATCCATTTGGGTTGTGTGTGTGTGTGTGAATTGTTCAGAGTGAGGTGGCCAGGCTATTCTCTTTCACAGGGGACGCAGCTCAATAGGCCCCAGAGGATCAAAGCAGGAAATCTACAGCTGCAGGAAATGAACTTGCTTGTGAGTAAAAAAAAGAGTCTTCAGGACTCCCCTGGGGAACAGCCCAGCAGGCCCTGAGATGCTGCAAAAAGCATTGCTGTCCCGATTCCTGAAGGACCACACTCTGGTGGCCACAGCAACTCCAAGGAAAGGGAAGGGCAGGAGCAAAGGGAAGGGGTGGGAAATGTGGAGTCGCTGAGGGGCTTTTTAAGAAGGGAGCATTTGTGGTTTTTTTTTTTAAATGCCATCTCTCCCTCCTGATAAAGAGACCCAAGGTACTTTCCAAAGAGGAGCAGCACCTTCTGGCTGAAGACCATTTCCAACCCGGAGCAGCTCTGAACCGGGCCTTCCGATGGGTTGGGCTCTTCCTTCCGGTGGCCTTCTAGAGCGTGAGCAGCACCCAGGCTGGGTTGTGTGTCTGCATCTGTGTGCTTGCACGCACGCACACATGCTCCCCTTTCAGATAAGCCTAGGCAGGGCTGCGCAAACACACCCTCCTACCTGAGATTAGTACCAGCCACTCACCACCTTATTTTATTTATTTTCTAACTTGTATTGCCGCCCAACTCCGAAGACTCTGGGTAGCTCACAGAAAAGAGAAGCTTCCAGGGAAGGCCTCCTTCACACCTGACCTTCCCCATCTTCCTTCCATCTCTTCTGCCTTTCGGAGTCAGACAGACTGACTGACCAGGCCAGGTGGTTGGCGGCTCAAGCATGGCGACGGCTGGATCACCCACCTCTGAAAAACCAAGGCTCAGGCTCAGAGGGGAGGCCAGCAGGGTGGGTGGGTGGGTGGACAGACCCAGGCCCATTATCTCAGGGCAATGTTTGCCTGAGGATGAATTGTGGTGCTGGAGGACAGATTTGAGAGTCCCCTGGACAGCGAGGAGAACAAATTGGGATCAAAATTGCTGGGAGAAACATCAATAATTTGAGATATGCAGATGATACCACCCTAATGGCAGAAAGTGAGGAGGACTTAAAGAAGCTCCTGATTAGGTTGAAAGAAGAAAGTGCAAAAGCTGGCTTGAGACTCAATATAAAGAAAACCAAGATCATGGCAACAGGCCCTCTCAGTCCCTGGAGAATAGATGGGTAAGAAGTAGAAGCAGTGACAGATTTTACTTTCTTAGGATCAAAGCTCACTGCAGATGGTGATTGCAGCCATGAAATAAAAAGGCGACTGATTCTTGGGAGGGAAGCGATGAGAAACCTGGGAGCATAATGAAAAGGAGAGACATCACATTGCAAACAAAAATTCGTATAGTCAAAGCAATGGTATTTCTGGTGGCAATGTAGGGTTGTGAGAGCTGGACTATTGGGAAAGCTGAGTGCAGAAGAATAGATGCCTTTGAGATGTGGTGTTGGAGGAGAGTTTTGAGAGTCCCCTGCACAGCGAGGAGAACAAATAGGTCAATCTTAGAAGAAATCAACCCTGACAGCTCCTTAGAAGGTCAAATCGTAAAGATGAAGCTAAAGTCCTTTGGACATCAAATGAGAAGAGAAGATTCACTTGAGAAAGCCTTGATGCTGAGAAAAATGGAAAGCAAAAGAAGAAGTGGGTGGCTGAAAATGAGATGGCTGGATGGTATTTGTAGACATAATGGGCACAGAGCTGGGCTGGTTGGGGAGGAGGAGGGTGGAGGACAACAGGGGTGCCTGGCGCACAGTGGTCCATGGGGTCATCACCAAGGGTTGGGACCGACTGTGTGACTGAAGAACAACAACGCTGCTGAATGTGGCTGGGTGCACCTAATTTGCAGGCGAGCTTGCTTTGCCTTGTGATGACCACGGGTTCTTCAGGGGCACAGGATTCCTCCAAAGCTTGACTTCCGCAGGCAGGTGGTCTTGGAGGAAGCTCAGAGTTGCCCTGCTGTCTTTCTGTGGAGCCACCAAAACTTGAACAGAAATGAATAAAAGTGGGTGAGGGAAAGAGAACGCTTTGCAATGGCCTTTGGGACTCTTCCTCAGGAAAGAAAGTTAGGGGAATCTGGGAGAGGCTGGAAGAGTTGACCTCCTGCCTTCTGTAAGCTACGAGGTGTGCTGAAGGCAGCCTCAGGGAAGAGACCCTGGCCGCACTTAGGATGGGCGAAGCAGGAACAGGGCGGGTTTGTGTGCCAAGAGGGGCCAGGTGGGGCCACTCCCTCCCATTGGGGGATGGGAGAATGGGGGTGGGGGGCATATAGAGGTCTTGCAGCCCCCCCCATCAGAAGAGGCGGTGGGAATAACACAGAGCTGTACCCTTGCCAAGAGCAAGTTGAAAACAGCAGCCAAAACGAAAGGTGGCCTGTGGTGGTGAAGGAGTTAAGACCATGAGTTTGATGACTGGAAGGTCGGCAGTTTGAGTCCCAAGTGCGACATGACAGAGTGAAGGCCTGTCGCCTGTCCCAGCTCCTGCCAGCCTGGCACTTTGTGAGGCACCAGCCCTGTTGGGAATCCAATCCAGAGTCACTCCCGATGCTTTGGGCGCTGCCTCTTCCCACCCCCGCCAGCCTGAGCTCTGACTCACCTGCTGGCAGTCCTTGTTCCATAAGGAAGGAGCTCCTCCCAGGACTCCTGCCTCGCCCTTGGCTTCACTTTCACACCTGCTTGGGTTGGAGCCAACTTGGGCCAAGTGGCTGAAGCCAAGAGCAGGAGGCCTGAAGGCAGGCAAAGGGCTTCTGGACCAGGCAAAAGAGGAGACACACATCCCCCACCCCCATCCACTTTTGGAACAAGGCAGGCCTGGCTCCATTCAGACAAGGTGGCTGATCTCCCAGTGCCTCTTGGCTATAGGGCAGCAGTGGGGGGATCTCTCTGCTGCCCCTCACCCCCAAGAATCTGCCTGCCTGCCTGCAACCATGCGTATTTCTCCTGCCTTCCAGAAGACACAGCAAGGCTCCCATCCATAGGAACAAGGAGACATTCAGTGACTTCAGGATCAGGGCTCGGAAGGCCACTGAAGCTGCGTGCGGCAGGACTTTGCCGTGGGATGGAGAGGCTGGGGTATTGCTGTGGTGATGTCCTGTTTATGTATTTTTCGCATGTTTTGTAAGATGCATTGATACAGATTTTGTAATTGCTTGTTATTTGATATTTTGTGATATTATATTTGTAGCTGTGATCTGTTGTTTCATTGTGGCTCCCACTGTGAGCCGCACTGAGTCAGTATTTACTGAGTAGAGCGGCATGCAAGTCTAAATAATAATAATAATAATAATAATAATAATAATAATAATAATAATAATAATAATAATAATAATAATAATAATAATAATAATAATAATAATAATAATAATAATAATAATAATAATTTTGACTGGGGATTCCCTGAGCTGTTCTTGCTATTTGATACTCTGCTATTTGATGCTGTAACTGTTTTGTATTGTTTTGTTGTGAGCCGCCCAGAGTCGCCATAGGTGAGTGGAGCAGCAAATAAATTAAACTAACAATAATAATAAAAATAAAATGTCAATATTGCTATTCTTTCATATTGTTGCAGATTGCACAAATCCTGAAAGGTATGCGGGGGAGAGGGATATATAAATATCTCCCAGAAAGTGTTTATACCCTGAAAGCCTCCTTTCCCCTCTACTAAAGAGAGAGTCATTGCAGATAGAAACAACCGTTGGGGTTTGCAAGAGGACCAGAGTAGCCTTCGAGACTTCAGGTCACCCCATGGCTGACGAGTCAAGGCTGGAACTGAAAACCCAGTGGTTTCCCTTTCTTAAGTAGCTCTTGGAGTGGATGATGGAGGAGGAGACGGAAGAGAGCCATGGCAACTCTGTCTGGCCCCAGGGCCCTCAGAAGATGTCCAGAGAAACCCCCAGGGGAACACCTAGGAATTTCTAAATAAAATGCAAAAAATTATTAGTAAAGAAGGAACTACAAATATGATAATAGCGGGAGATTTTAACTTAATAAGATCTGATATTGACAGTACAGGGGATAGAAGAAAGAGCAAAAAAATTATATTGGATAATTGGACTAATGCAATTGGTTTAAAAGATGTCTGGAGAGAGATTAAGGGTAGGGAAAGAGTATATACATATTTTTCTCAAGTGCATAACATGTATTCCAGGATAGATTATATTTTTGTTACAGAAGGTCTGAATAGATTGGTGGAAGACATAGAAATAGGAACAATTAAAGAATCAGACCACGCAAAAGTAATAATGAATATAAAATTAGAAGGTCCTGAAAGGAAAGTGTATAATTGGAGATATAATTCGAAATTTTTTTAAGGAGCAAGCTACTAAGAATTATATCATGGAGAAATGGGAAGAAAGTTGGAAATGGAATGATAATAATGAGGTTAGCTATAGTACAGTGTGGGATACTATGAAAGCAGTCTTTAGAGGCGAATCTATAAAAATTACAAGCACAAGAAATAAACAAAATAGAAGCAGATATCAGGAGTTGGAAAAACAACTAAAGGAATACCAATTGGAACATGCAAGGACTAAAGGGCAAGATATATTTGCAAAAATTCAAAAAATAAGAAAAGAATTAGATGGAAAAGATATGGAAAGAGTTAAGAAGGACCTAATTTTCTTAAAAAGGGAATATTTCGAATATGGTAATAAAAATTCAAAATTATTGGCAAGGGCAGCTAAAGAAAAGAAGGCTAAGAGTCAGACTGGTGTGTTGATAGATAAAAAAGGCAAAAGGTGTAACAAGACTATAGAGAAAACCAAAATTGTTGAAAGTTTTTATCGAGATCTATATTCAAAAAAGGATGTAACCATAGCAAAACTTAAAGAATATTTTGACAAACAACAAATAAATAAGATTTCAGAAGAACATAGAAAAAAAATGGAAGAGAAAATCTCACAAAATGAAATTCGGGAGGTTATTGGGAAGTTAAAACTAGATAAGGCACCAGGAGAAGATGGGTTACCGGCCGAATTTTATAAGGAATTTAAGGAGTCAATAGTCCCAAAATTGTGTAAGCTATTTAATAAAATATTGGAATGCGAACCAATTCCAAATTCTTGGAATAGATCAATCATTACTCTAATCCCTAAACCAGGTAAAGACCTAGAAAAAGTAGAGTCATATAGACCAATTTCGTTAATTAATCAAGGTGCAAAAATTTTCACTACAATATTGACTAAACGACTGGGTAGTTTTATAGACGAATACATAAACAAAGATCAAGCAGGATTTGTGAAAAACAGATATATGTCAGATCTGGTAAGAAGAGTGTTGGATTTATTAGATTTTACAGAAAGGAACAAAGAGAAGGTAGGATTTATATCTCTTGACATATTTAAAGCATTCGATTCGTTACAATGGGCAACAATTCATGAAATGATCGGTCTATATGGATCCGGTAATAAATTTCAAGAAGTAATTGCAAAATTATACCAACAAGGAACAGCTAGAGTCAAAGTTAATGATATATACCAGGGGTGCCCAAGCTGCGGCCCGTGGGCCGTATGCGGCCCACGATGCCAATTCCTCCAGCCCTCGGCACCCTCCCAGCTCCCAGAAGTGGATGGGGAATGCACCCGTCAATGTGCAAAAGCGTCCATGCTTGCAAACGCACCTGAGCATTTGCGATCAGAAACGCGTCTGCAACTGCCTGGACTTGGGGTGTGTGTGTGTGTGTGTCTTTGCAACAAAGGCTGCAGGACAGGACAGGCTGGTGGCGCCTCATCTAGCCTCCTTGGAGCCTTCCTTCCTTTCCTCCTCCATCCCCTTCTCTTTCTCCCTCCGCTTTCTTTTTCCCTTTCTGTTTTAAAGTTTGTGTTGTCTTTTGCAGTTTGTCTTTCAAAACATACTTTTGTCCTGGGTTCACTTGCCAAGCTCACCTCCCTAGCTTGGTGGGGGCCACCTTTCCCCTTTAAGGTTGCCCTTGTTTGAAATGATTTGCAAAATCAGGCTTCCTTTCTCCCCCACTTTTCTCTTTCGGTTTGCTTTCTCACTTTGCTGTTTTGAAGCAGACTTTTCCTGGAGCTACTTTCCCAGTTGGTTTCCCTCTCTCCTTTAAGGTCGCTCCTGCTCGAAAGCCAGTCGTATATCCGACTCTAGGGTTCAGTGCTCATTTCAGTTTATAGCCGAAGAGCCAGCGCTGTCTGTGTTTGCAGACGTTTCCATGGACATGTGGCAGGCATGACTAGACACCAGAAGCGTAGCATGCCTTAACGGGGCCCCGTATAAAAATTTGTTTGGGGGGCCCTTGTGAAATAAAAAAAATTGGGAAGTTTTTATTAATTTTTGCTGTAGGGGGCCCCCGTGGCCCAGGGGCCCCGTATAATTGATACGGCAGATACGGCGGTAGCTACGCCCCTGCTAGACACCGAAGTGCACAGAATGTGGTTTACCTTCCAACCAAAGCGGTACCTATTTATTTACAGTGCTATAGTTGCAATGTCTTGCTTTGGAAAGGTTAGGCTGGCAGGAGCTGGGGCAGAGCAGAGGCGTAGCTACTACCGCCGTATCTGCCGTATCAATTATACGGGGGCCACGGGGGCCCGCAACGTGCGTAAGCAAAACAAATCTTTACCCTTCCTAAGAGCCCCCAAACAAATTTTTATACAGGGCCCCGCCAAGGCACGCTACGCTTCTGGGGCAGAGACAGTCACGAGTCATTTCTCCCCAGGTGGAAAAAGATCTAAAAATTTCTCAGTGGCTTCAGAATTTGGAACGTTGCCTTTTAACAGTAATTTTTTGGAGTTCCTTGTTGAAAGCATTTTTTTTTTGAAGGTAAATGTCTTTGAAAAGCATTTTCTTTTTGCCATCACTGAGTAGTTGCAAAGAATTTTTGAAATGCAATGTGCTTTTTCTATTGTTTTTCATTACCTTTTAAAAAAATGTTTAAGATTGTTAACAGGGAATGACCTATAATTTGACTAAAATGCATGCAAATTCATGTAAAAGCAATCTTGATAAACATCAGGATGTCTGGATACTTTTTTAAAGGAGATATGTGGTTGAGCTTTTGGAATTCTACACAGGGTAGAGACAGTGGGGAAGACCAGCAATGAAATGGAGTCAGCAAAGTTTGGGGAATTGAAGAAAGAAATTTTGGATTTTGGAACGCATGGCTCCAAGATATAATGACAACTTTGAGCTTGGGTGTTTTTAAAATGTGGGCTGGGCTAATGTATGATGCAGGAATGGTAGAGGGAGGTCTGGTAAAGGTAAAGATCACCCTTGCTCAAAAGCCAGTCATAACCGACTCTAGGGTTCAGTGCTCATCTCTGTTTACAGACAAAGAGCTAGCACTGTCTGCATATAGCACAGAAGTGAATCAAACAATGAAGATTATATGTAGTAAAGTTAACAGAGGTATTAGAATTTTTGGTTTAAGAGTGATGATATAAAAGTCGTAAAATGTATTATTGCTTTTTGTAAGCTTATTATTCCTGTGAATTTTTTGTGTGTATTGTATGTTTTTTCTACTTTTCTGTTTTTCTTATTGAAATTTATAAATAAAGAATTTAAAATAAAATAGAAACCCCCAGGGGAACACCTATTTCTTTTGCATTAGCCATTCTGCTCTGCCTCTGAAAAGCCAGTTGTTGTTGCATAGGACAGCTCTGGTGTGTGTGTGTATGGGGGATGCATTGGGGTGGGGAGGTGGAGGTGGGGAGTCTCCTCGGGTTGCTTTGCCTGCCAACCTGGGTTAGTTCGCATCAGGTTAGGGAGACTGCGGAGAAAGTCTCAGCAGAGGCAAAAGGTGTCCCTTGTGGCTTGGAAAACCACATTTTCTTTCTCTTTGTTAACTTTCTATGTACCAGAATTTTGCACAATTTAAAAAAATGGATGTACGTGAAATATAGGTAAAGGATAAAGGTAATTGAAACATTAAAACAAGTAGACTGTTTTTTAAAAACCAGAAATAAGTTACTTGAATAGCCCTGTCTCATCTTTTTCATAGGGTTTCTTTTTGGTATATGTGGTAAGGCATAAACTGTAATGAACGTAAAGGCTGCGCTGGTTGAATGTCTCCACATGCACAGAAAGTTTGTCCGGTATTTAAGTAGCCTGATTTTGCTTGATTATTCTTTGACCATCCTATTTTGCTTTGAAGCCTAATAGGTGATTTCCAGATGGTGGGAAAAGCCATGGTGGGGACTCTAGCCTTTGACAGGAGAGGTACCAAATCCATCTTGGCAGAAGGAAGGGGGCAGGCGGGTTATTCAGGCAAGAGTTGGGTTTTTTTATTTTGCAAGAAGGCTCCAAAGAAGAAGGAGAAGAAGAAGAGGACCATGAAGAAGAAGAAGGGTCCCCTTAGGCTTGACCCCTTCCGCCTACACAGGCCCCACATTGGGAACCACTGATTTAGAAACTTCAGTATTCTTTCTGTTCATTTTACAAATTTTCAAGCAGCAGAATGCTGAAAGTACAGTACAGTAGTTATGATTTGGCCATTAAGTAAACATAGCAATAGCTCTTACTCATGCACAGAAAATGTTACAAACAGCTAGATACCTGCATTACATTTTTGTACAAGTATATTATAAAATCGTTTTTTAATTTATCTCTTGTATCTATTAGGTCGCTGCATTATTCCTCGGTGGTGAAAAATGGGGGAGATAGAAGGCACTTACAGAGTACTGCAGACTCCAGGTTCTCGTTTGGGAGTCCAGAAAAATTGTGGAGTAAATACTCTGGAACCAGGTCAGAGCCTCTCTTCCACCACAGAGTCAACATCTACCAAAACAAATGAGAGGTCTCTTCAGATTAAGCTGAAGCTTTTGGACAACACTGTGGAGGTACTTGATATTGAGGTAGGTTTTCACTAGAAGTTTGAATATATTGTTTGTAATTAGCTTTCATGTAAGGTACTGTATTACTGTAATTTGATAGTGTGGGATTCATATAGAAAATGCATTAGAGTATAAACTAGGGCAAAGGCTTTAAACCAGGGGTGCAGAAACTTTTTGGGTTGCGGGCCGGCCATGTAATTCAGCGGGCCGGTCACATGGTTCCTCCCACCAGAAGCGGAAGTAAAATGTCAGGGATTCCCCTAGCGATATGTGTGCCTCGATAGCAGAGTAGCACCTTTAAGCTGTTACACAGAGAAAGGCTTAGTGCAGGAACACACACACATATACATTCAGTGAAACAAGGGTGCGCTTTACTTAACAGTGAAGGGAAGACAGACATACACCAGTTCTATATACAACAGTCTCTCTCACTCCAAGCCCCACAGTAGGTAGACAGCTTGATTCCTCTGTTGGCTCCAATCCCAGGAGCATGCAAAGAGTCCAGGTATTCTTCAGTAGTTCTTCTCAGTTGAAGAAGCTCTCAACAACAGCAGGACCTCATTCAGCAGTCTCTGTCTGTAGACTCTCAGTTCAGTCCTTCTCTTCAGTATGACAGCCTCCTCCAAATGGTAAACTCCTCCAGAATAATAGCCTCCTCCAAATGGACCCTTCCCAAAGGGCCACAGTTATACCCTGGTGTTGCTGGGCAGATTCTCTAATCAGCCACAGCTGGGCTGTTACATGAGCACATGGACAAGGCATGCACAGCCTGGCAATCAGTTTGAGGCTCTATTATATACACCTGTGTTCAGAACACATGGAGGGCCTTAAAGTTGTACTATTCCACTGGGCAGCAATCTTTGTACAATACCTGGCATCCAAAACCTATACTCCCTGTGGTTCGCCTCATACCCTATGAAGATCAGTTTGTGAGGGCGAGGCTGCCCCGGGATGCGTACCAGGGCAGGAGAGCCAAAGACTCAAAGATAGCCCAAGTTTGGCCTCCTTCCATGCCACCTGCTTGCAGTGATGTCTCCAATCCCAGAGTGATAAACGTTATTTAGCAGATGGTTTGCGCACTTCATAGCCTCTGCCCAGAGTGTGCAAGGGAGGCCTGCATTACTTAGCATAGCCCTTGTCATGGCCTGGAGAGTTTGACCTCTCCTCTCTACAGTTGAGCTATGCTGAGGTCCATGGTGGACTATCCCATGTCTAGCCAGGAAATCAGTACTGGCTTTGTTTGGGAACACTGTCCCATCAGTGATTAGGGTCTTGACCTGTGTGTTTGCCTTGTTCTGGGCGAACCTTACCCATCTGGTTAAAGTTGAGCAGATCTCACCCTTGGACTTCAGCAAATACACAAGCCCATAACTTGTGTGGTGGTCCACAATGCACAGGGCATACCTTGAGCCACCAGGGCTTGGGCTAATAGGACCTATTAATTCAGCAGACACCACCTCCAAGGGCTGGGTAGCATGAAAACCACCCACTCTATTAGCAGGAGTGACCTCAGACTTCTCCTCGTTACAAGGGTTACAGCTCAGAAATCTGCTGCATGGTTTCACTGCAATGCCCTCAGTAAGATCAATGGTCCTTCTCAAATCCCGAAAATTAACATGTCCCAACCGTCTGTGCATTAAGTGTATGCATTTGTCATGGGGGAGCTTGTTGCTATGATCTTTATCAGCCAGATTCGCACTCAATGTGCGGGAGCCTAACACAAACAGACCATTGTGTAGTGGCACAATTAACTCCTTATCTCGTCCCTTAATGACACATTCCTTCCCCTGGAGTAACCCATGTTCAGTAGGGTCCTAACAGACAGCAAATTATACTTCATCTCAGGGATATAAAGCATTTCTAGCTCTTCACCCAGAGCTTCACATCTTACCTGGCCTTTACCCAGTGCATGGACTCTTGAATGCCTTGCAATCTGTTTTGCAACAGGATGAGATAGATTTTAAGCTGCCATTTTCTCTGCTTAAACCAGGGGTGCCAAAGTATGGCCTGGGGGCTGGATCTGGCCCCCAACACCAATTTAGCCAGCCTGCACTGCCTTTGTGGCTCCCAGAAGTGGAAGTAAAAACCCCAGGCTATACTTTGGGTACCCCTGCTTTAAACTATTCCAGTGATACATCTACTATTCAGGTGTCAGACAATCACTCATCAAAGTACCATATAAGACTATCAGATTGAATTGAATTATTTATTTTGCTTAATTATCACTTCTTTGAAGATTCATTATCTAGGGATCTAAAACAATGGAGGATTACCATTGTGCTTAAAACATTTGTATTGCCATATATTCTGTGTGAGAACATATAAATAGGTCTGCTGGTGATAGTTAACCATGTCCTAATAATGATGGTGTGTTGTCTGTTCCGAAATGCTGGGAAAAGTTTTTTTTCTTATTTGATGATCTTTTGTGTTTTACTACTGGTAAGAAGGAGAGTTGAGGCAGTGAACTCCTCCTGTCTCAAGAATATTTTTATATTTGATTTTTTTAAACCCTCAAGTTGTCTGTGGGGATGCGGGCCGTTTTATTTTTGTTCCTTAACCTGTTTTAAGCCTGGGGCACTTTCTCATTGGTAGAACTGAATTCCAGTCCCTTTCTATTCTAAAACAAAGGCCTTGCTTTGGCCTAAAGCTGCTGGTGGCCCTAAAATCCTGTTTAGGTCTTTATTAAACAGTTGCTTTTTAAAAAGCTGTAGGCAATTTTGATATATTTAAAGATGCTTCTTTTTTAGAAGCATAGGATCAGTGTCTATAACAACAGGTATGCAGACTTCAAGGACCCAGATTTTCCTAAATGAAGTTCTTCTATACATCTCACTTCCAAAACATGTGTTTAAATTTACTGAAGGGATTATATTGAAAAGCTGAATCGGAGCGATTTGGCTTTGCAATGGTTTGATTTGCAGCTTCAACTACAAATAAAAGTGTAATGACTGCTCACATTGTATGTGTGGATTGAATCAGAAGTCCATGATCCTGCATTTGGTATTCCAATCCAACCAGAGCCCCCCTTCTTTCCTTTCTATGATCTTCCCGTCATTTGTCTCTCCTTCCTGTAATCCTGCCTCTACAAATCCTTTGTTTTTTAATAGAGGATTTTTGTTACTTTACCACCTTATCGCTAGTTCTTGATTCATGGGTGTTGGGGGTGTGTGTGACTGAATAAACAGGGACCCCATATCATACTTTAATCTTTGAAGCAAGGCTTACTCCTGTGCTGTTGCTTCTTAAACTTGAATACAGGAAAGAGCCGGCGGCCTTGCCCATCTTTGGCCAGGTCAAGGTTTCCAGCCATTCAGCCCCCGCTGACCATGAAGGCAAACATTCCCAGCCCCCCTTCCTGAGCTGCCTGGTCACCTTTCCGGTCAGGACCCAGTGATGGGATGTAACAGGTTCTCACCAGTTCTCCAGAACCGGTAGTAACTTTCCCCAGTGTCCCGGAGAACCGGTAGCAACTTTTGGGGGGAACCACCTTCGGGGCTTACCTTTTCACTGGTTCCCCCACTGTGCATTTACATTTACATTAAGGCATACTATCCTAGAGAACTGGTTAGGCAAAGACTTAGTACCTAACTTCTTTAACTGTTGAAAAGTGCCAAAATGAAGCCATTTTGTGGTGAGTTCATTCTGTAGTTCTTTCCATCTCACCTAGTGTGAGAAAGATTAGCCAGAATAAGCTTTAAGCTCTGGTTTAAAAGCTCTGGTTGATTTGTGTTTGGAGTGGGTGGGTGGGTGTATTTTAATGTATTTATTTATTTTATTTATTTAATTAACTTATTTACGGGGTTTGTGTTGTGGGAGGGTTGAGGGGTGTGTGCGTGCTTATTTTCATTTTATTTCTTTGGCCCCACCCACAACATCAATGATGTCATCTCCACCCACACTGTGATGACATCACGGTGGGGCAGTAAAATTTTTGACATCCCACCACTGTATCATATTGGCATCACGGGCTGGGCTGTGAGCTGTGGGGGCCCTGACCCCCCCCCCGCCCGGTACGGCACCTGGCAGGCGGCCCATAGAGAAGGTCAGTCCTTTGTGTCCCATTCCTTAGCCAAAGGAGCCCCCCCCCCCCACGGGTCCCTGGCTGCCATGGGTGCCAAGCAGGGCTCCCCCCCGCCGCCAACTGGGGGGGGGGGTCGCTCGCTTCCTCCAGCCGCAGCTGCCGTCGGGGACCAGCAGGGGTCGCCGCCGTCCCACGGTTGAGCGTCACAGCCGCCGCTACCGGTGTCCAGGCGTCCTGTCGGAGCGCAGGAGACGTCGGGGGAGGAAGACTCGGAGCACCCCCCGCCAACCATCGCTTCAGACCCGGAACCCCCTCCCGCGCCCATCCCATTGGGGCAGAATCGGTCGCTTGGGAAGGAAAGACGCCGGTCTGGGCTGCTCAGGGACCCCCCGACGACGGCTCCTCCGGAGGAAGCAGCGCCCCCTCGCCGCCAGGGTCCCCCACTCCCCCCCCGCCACCCTCTTTCCCGTGCGCCTCCAGTCTGTCCCTCCGTCCCGTCCGCTTCGTCGGGGCTGCCGCGCGCCTCCTTGCTCCAGGTGCTCTCCCGCCACGCCCACCGGTCCTCCTCGCCCCGCCCCCGGGCGTCCCCCAGCAGGCGGAGCGCCCCGCCCCTTCGCGGAGTGGGCAGGGCGGCCGGGCAGGCGAGGACCCCTCGACGCCGCGCTGCCATTGGCCGCCGCGCCGGGGCTGTCCGCGGCGGCTGCCTGCGCCGAGAGTAGGTCCCGCGCTGGGGCCGGGGCCGCCCAGTGCGAGTCGGGGCGTCGGAGGAGGAGGAGCTGCCTGCAGGCGGGCGGGAGGGGAGGGAAGGCAGGCAGACAGAGGGACGGGGCTGCGCTGCAAGCCGGAGGGAAGGAGGAGAGAGAAGCGGAGGGAGTGCGAGGATTTGCGGAGGAAGGGGGGCCGCCCTCGACGCCCCCCCCACCCCTTCTGGGGTCCGTGGGTCGCCCGCCTGCCTCGGCCATGGAAGCCCCGTGAAGCCGCAGCCAGACGGAGGGAGGGCTCGGGTCTGCCCCCGCCGAGTGGATTAAGCGCCGTCGGACAAGGAGGAGCGTCGTCCGCCGCCGCCGTCGTCCCAGCGGACGCCGAGGAGCCCCGGGCGTCGGGGGAGCAGGGCCAGCCCGGGTGGGCGCCGGGGCGTCGGAGGATGGGCGTTCCCCCGGCGGGGCGGGCGGACGGGTGCCTGGGCCGCCGCCGCCCCTGCTGCTGCTCCTGCTCCGCCCGGGCTCTCCTGGCGCTGCTGCTCGGCCTCTGCCGCCTGGCGCCGCCGCTGCTGGCCAAGAACCTCGAGCCCGTCGCCTGGAGCGCCGCCAACGCCAAGTACGTGCCCGGACACACTCCCCCTCCCTCACTCACTCCCCTTGAATTCACCCCACCCCACCCCCCGACAACGACTCCCTCCCTCCCGCCGGGAAAGCGAGGCAACAGGCGGGCGGAGGGAGGATCGGGTCCCGTCGAGAGATATATATGGGGGGGGGGCGCCCGGTCTCCTTTCTTCTCCCTCCTTGGGGTGGGCGGGCGGCGCGGCTCCTCCGTCGGCCAAGGCGGCCACTATATTTAGCCCCCCCGCTTTGGGTCCGTGGGGCTGGGCAGATTCTCCAATCAGCCCCCGCTGGGCTGTTACAGGGGCACATGGACGAGGCATGCACAGCCGGGCAATCAGATTTGAGGCTCTATTATGCACACCTGTGCATCAGAACACATGGAGGGCCTTAAAGTCGTACCATTGCACTGGGCAGCAATCTTTGCACAATACCCCCCCCAAATGAAATAATGTCCTAACATGCTCCTCCTATTGTACAAAAATAGGGGTGGGGGCCCCCGGTTGGCTTGGCCGGCGAGGAGGCAGCCCCGGGACAGGGCTCGGGGACTTTATTATTATTATTATTATTATTATTATTATTATTATTATTATTATTATTATTATTATTATTATTATTATTATTATTATTATTAATTAGACTTGCATGCTGCTCTACTCAGTAAAGACTGACTCAGAGCGGCTCACAGCATTCACAAATAAAAATATTACAGTGCAAACCAAAATGCACTAGCATATAACAAAGCAATTAACTACAGTAAATGCTATACAGATCAATACACCTGCAATATTATAGTGCAATCAAAATGCAATAAATAAATAGTATCACAGCACAATCTTCAATAAGCAATTCAACAGTGGTGCAATATACAATGCAGGAAAGAGCAAACAAAAAGTAAACCCTATTAATGCCAAATACGGCTGCAAAGGAGGCCTACAGCCCAGGCAACATCTACAGGGGTTTTTTTTTTTGCACATCAACCACAGGTGGGGGCTTAAGGCTAACTGGATCCAGGTGGGGGTCAATTCCTCCCAGGGTGAAATCCGGTACGAGAGACAGCAGCAAAGGCAGCATTTGTAGCTGGCTGGGTCTTTCTTTCAGCTGCAGTCCTTTCCTCCCAGGGAGAAGTCCAGTCCTGGGTTTGTGGGCCCGGGTGCGCGCCTGTCTTTCTGCCTGCTAGTCTGTCTTGGTGGGGGGGGGGAGCGAGGGGGAGGCCGTCCTTCCTCCCTCCCTTCCCGTCCTTTGTCTTCCTCTCGCCCCGCTTTCTGGGCTCCGGAGCCAGACCTTCCTCGCCCGGGCCCAGTTTCCCTCCTCTCCCGCCGGGCGGCTGCGTGTGCCGATGGCTGCTTGGCTCGGCTCTCTGTGGAGCGGGGTGGTGGGCCAGAAGGTGGGCCAGAAGGGAGGGTGGGTTCCCTTGCGGCAGCGCTTGCCCCGGCGGCTTGGAAGCGCGGCGCCTGGAAGGCTTCCTCCGTAGTGTCCCCGGAGCCTTTCGTGGTGGCGTTGCGAACCCCAACCCCGGGTGGGGTGGGGGTCCTTTGCGCCCTTGGCGTGGGGCGGGAGGGGGGGGTCTCTTCTTCCTTCCCACCACCTACCACCTTCTCCGACCCACGGGGAGGGGGGGCTTTGCCGGCCCTCTTGGCCAGGTTGGGTAGGCAGATCTTTCTGGTGGAGCTGAAGACAGTTTGGCAAGTACCGGTAATCCAGAAGTTGGAGAGAGGTCATGGGGTGTGTGTCTGTTAAAGTTTAAAGACACAATTATTTATTTATTTATTTATTTAGATTTATTATCCCGCCCCAATCAGGCGAACCTGACTCTGGGCGGCTTACAGAAAAGTCATAAATTAAAACCTTGAGGTTCAAAATTACTTTAAAAAATCAATTAAAAAAGAATTAAACCATGAATTTACAAAGATCTAAAAAATTTAAAAAGTTTAAAAAGATTTAAAAATGCAAGCCCTCTTGGGGGAGGGGGCGATCCTAGGAATCCCCCTTACAGTCCCCCATTTGGGAAACATTCCTGGTTGGACCTCCAGCCTTCTGGGGCTCCTTCTGACCGATCCAGGGGATCCATGCATGGGTGGCACCAACCATGGATGTCCGTGTTGTCTCTGGTCTAGGGTTTATAGCCAGTTAGCATGGGGGACGATGACACAATTTGCCCTCTGTCCCTCAGGATGCTGTTTTGGGGTGTGTTGTCCTTTGGCAGATGGAGTGGGGAGAGGAGGATTCGCCCCGGTTTGCAGGAAGAACCCAAGATGTTCAAACCACTTTCTACCCTTAATTTCTGCTGCGGAAGGGATTTAATCTGGACCTTCACAACACCCTTGTAGCAATTTTAGAGGGGGGTGAATTTCTGCAGCTTCCCTGGCGGTCTGGCTCCAAATGGTCCCAAACTGGGGGGGGGAGGGGATGGCCTTCTTGGTGCCCTCTCCCCCCCCCCCCACACACACACGTTGTGTATTTAGAGGAAAAGAAGAACCTCACCCTTCCCTCCTCCTCTGGATGGATGGATAGTACGGGAGGAAGACACTTTCTTTTCCTCTGCTGCCTGGCTCCTCTGCTGCCTGAGTTGGTTTTCGCCAAGTGGGGCGGCATATAAATAATAATAATAATAATAATAATAATAATAATAATAATAATAATAATAATAATAATAATAATAATAATAATTTTGGCTGCCCTGCTCCATAACAGGACTTTCAGAGAGAGGGAGGCAATTGAGAGAATGAGGCCAGGATCCTCCGTGCCACTTTGCACCCTCCCTTGGAGGTGAGAGGTGTGTTGGACGTCTGTCCCTGGGGGAGGGTCCAGCTCTTCTTTGCAGCCAAGGAAGTCTAAGCAGGAAGTGTATGGGATGAAGCGCATCAACTCAGCAGTATTTTATAACCCACCCTTTGGGCTGCTGGATAAAATGCCAACTTTGGGCAAATGACTCTCCTGGCAGGACCCCCTCCCTCCCCCCAGTTAATCGGCCTCTAGACCAGGGGCACCCAAACTTTTTTGGGCCATGGGCCGATCATGTGGTTCAGGAAGCTGGTCACTAAGTCCCGGGGGCCGGGGGCGGCCTCCGAGGCCAATTCATCCGGCCCGCAAAGCCCTCGTTGCTCCTGGAAGCGGAAGTAAAAAGCGCCCATACGGGCATGTTTTACTTCCGCTTCCAGGAGCGACGACGACTTCGCGGGCCGGATGAATTGGCCTCGGGGGCCACACCCGGCCCCCGGGACTTCATTTGGGCACACTGCTCTAGACAGAGGCTTTGCGATGGCAGCATCAGAGGGAACCACCTTCTGTCCCTCCCTATGCTTTGCCTGTCTAGATTTTGCTGAATTTCTCAAAAGAGGTCACTGGGTCGGTTTGTCCACTGAGAAATGGGAAAAGCACTAGATCCAATAAAAAGGTGTTGCTGCTTCCTTCTTGGAATCAAAAGCAAAGATAACTGACGTCTTCCTCTGAGGCCTTTGGCTCCTTCTCAAAGACCTTTGCCTTGTGTGGTAAAACAACAACCATCACAACCCCTTCGCGTTTGCTCCTTGTGAAGTTTCAAAAGGCCTTCCTTTTTGTTTAAATTTTTTTATTTATAAATTTTCAGTAAAGAAAACAATAAGAGAAACAAACATACAATACAAAAAAAAATTTCACAGGAATACTACATTTGATATATATTGAATACAAAAAAGAAATAATAATACATTTTCCTACTTTTGTACCACCACTCTTCAAGCAAAAATTCTAATACCTCTATTATCTCTACTGCACATATTCTTCCTTGCTTAATTCACCTTTGTGCTATGTACAATGTCCAGGTGGGTTATATCCATTTACATTTTCCAAAAATTAATTTGTTCTGGTACAGGGTTCAAGGCCTTCCTGACCGTGAAGATTTCCTCTTGTCCATTCTTCTGCTGCTTGGGGTAAAACTGTCTGTGTAGAACAGGGGTGCCCAAACTATGGCCCGTGGGCCACAGCCAGCCCCCAATGCCAATTTATCCGGCCCACAAAGCCCTTCTTGCTCCCTGAACCAGAAGTAAAATACGCCCATATGGGCGCATTTTACTTCCGCTTCTGGGGACAACGAGGGTTTCGTGGGCCGGATGGTTTGGTGTTGGGGGCTGGATCCAGCCCACAGGCCGCCCTGAACTACGTTACCAGCCCACGGCCGGTGTAGAACATACTGGCTTGGTTGTTTCTGGCCCTGGGGCTTTATGGGCTTCTTCTTCTGGGGCTGTGAGATGTGGGTTTGTCAGAGTGGGTCTCCCCTTGGATGGCTGGCTTCATTTCTTTCCCCCAGCAGTGCTGGCCTTGCTGGCGCCTCCTGCCTCTTTGCAACTAAAGGGAGGAAATAAAACTTTTGCAGGCGCTTCACCAGAGCGGAGAAGTGGCTGTGCTTAAAAATAGGCTTTGAGCAAAGGAAAGGAGACACTTTGCAGGTTAAATGTCAGCTGGAAAGAAACCCTTCCTCCTCCTGATCAGCCACTCATTCGGAGCTGGAGTTTCCTCTGGCCTCTCCTTTCTTAGCAACCCGGGAGGCGCAGAGTTCATTCCACATGGATTTCAGCCGCGTTCCCATCTCACGTGTGTGCAATGAAATTTGCTAACAGCAGTTTTCGTGGTTCCCCCCCTTTCCATCCCTCAGTTTGTGTTGAATTATTTTCCTTGTTGCCGTTGCAGGGGAAAGGCGTTGCCGTCGGCGTTGGGAACAGTTCTTGACATACTTTGGGCTCTGTTTGCTCAGCCGTGCAAATGACCTTTGTCCTCCGGGTTGGGCTCTATAACTGAGGAGGGCAAGAAAAAAAAGGGGGGGGGGTTTGGCAACCTAGGCTGCCTTTGGCTGGGGAGTTGGGGTGGCCTATGTGCAAGGAGCTTCCTTGCCTTTTTTGGTAAGGTGTGCCGTGGCCATGAGTGGTGGCATCAGTAGGCATTGTGGTCCATCCGCCTTGGCCAAGGGTAGCATGGCGTCCGGCATGGTTTCCGTGCAAAAGGATCCCCTTTCCAGAGGAATCATGTTTATTATTTATTTATTATTTATTTTATTTATTTATACTTACTACCCCGCCCCAATCGGGAGCACCCGACTCTGGGCGGCTTACAACGTGGATTAAAATCACAAATAAATCCTTAAAAGTTCTTAAAAAATTAAAACAATATGACAGGTAAAACCAAATATCCCAAACGTCACAGGGGGTGGCTGTCCCCTTAAATCAGCCAGCCTACGTGGGATCCCGTGTTCCTGGGACCCCACTCGTGCTCCACCAGCCAGGTCTTCAAACCCTTGCGAAAAGGTAGGAGCTCTGTTTGCAGACGTAGCTCGATTGGGAGAAGGTTCCATAGGGCCAGGGCGAACACAGAGAAGGCCCTCCTCCTAGTGCTAGAGAGGCGAGCCTCCCTAGCCGATGGAATAACAAGAGAGCCCCTCCGATCCGCCCTGGTGGGACGGACAGACATTCTTAGGGTGACGCGGTCTCTTAGGTATCCTGGCCCACTACCATATAGGGCTTTAAAGGTAATGACCAGCACCTTGAATTGCACCCGGAGACATACTGGCAACCAATGCAGCTCCCGGAGCAGAGGCGCGGCGCGAGCATAGCGTCCGCACCCCATCACTACTCGGGCCGCTGCATTTTGGACCAGCTGCAGTCTCCGGATGGTCACCAAGGGCAGCCCCATGTAGAGCGCATTACAGTAATCAAGTCTGGAGGTGACCAGAGCATGTGTGACCATGAGCAAGGCGTCCCGGTTTAGGAGGGGGCGTAACTGGCGTATTACACGAAGTTGTGCAAAAGCCCTCCTGGCCACGGCTGCCACCTGTTCTTCGAACAGTAGTCGTGAGTCCAGGAGGACCCCCAGATTACGCACCGGGTCTGTTTGGGGCAAAACTGCCCCATCCAGAACCAAAGTTGGTAACTCCCGAGATAACACAGGGCCCCTTACCCATAGCCACTCAGTCTTGCTGGGATTCAGCTGTAGCCCGTTTTCCCCCATCCAGACCCTAACAGCCTCCAGGCACCTGGAAAGGACTTCCACTGCACCGCTTGGGTCCCCACGGGCCGAGATGTACAGTTGGGTATCATCTGCATACTGATGATACCTCACCCCGTGGGAACGGATGATCTCACCCAGCGGCTTCATGTAGATGTTAAACAGGAGAGGAGAGAGCACCGAGCCCTGAGGCACCCCGTATTGGAGGGGCCTAGGGCTGGACTCCTCCTTCTCCAGCAACACCGATTGGGTCCTGCCCCTCAGGAATGAGGAAAACCAGGACAACACCGTGCCCCGTCCCTCCTGCAGAATGTCTGAGCTTTTGTCTTTCTGGGAGGCATTTAAGTCTCTGGCCTCCAATGCGTCATAAGATTTCTTAGGCGTGGAGGAGAAAAACCTCTGGTTCGGGGGGGGGGGGGAGAAGACAACTGTGCATGTGTTTTGTGCCCTCCCAAGTGAGAGAAGACTTTATGGCCACTCTAAAGTTGGATCAACAGAGATTTATAAATAAATTTAGGGGCTGCAGTGGCTCAGTGGTTAAGGAGCTCTGGGGGCCTTTCCTCCCTTTGGTTTCAGTGGTGTCTGTGTGGGGTGGTACCTTTTCTCCATCTCTCCTGGGAGGAAGGTTCATGGACGGGCAGAAGGATGGGCTGGGGAGGAGGAGGAGGAGGTTCAGGTGGGGAATTTGTATTGAGTTTTTGAGGAATGGAAAGAGAGAGAGAGAGAGGAAAGGTATTTCTTTCTTCACAAGGAGTATTCCTGTGTGTGTGTGTGTGTGTTGATCTCAAAAGCCAAAGGCCTTCCTCAGCCTTGGTGGACCTGCCCAGTTTATCCCCAGTTGTGGTGGCCCATTGGAGGACTGCAGGTAGAGCCTGGAGGTGGAGCCCCATCCTCTCTGCTCAACTCTCTGTGGGCACCGGCAGAGGCTGGCAGTGGGTGGAATGGCTTGTGAAGGTTGTTTGGGGCAGAAGGTGGTCTGGGGGGGGGGGGGGAGAGGAAAGGCGTCCAGACCAGGCGTTCTCAGCCTTCTCAAGCCGGAGGCCATTGGGTCACACTCCCTCAGACAGCTTTGGGGGGAGGATGGCCATTTTGCCCTTCCTCCACCACACGGTGCGGTAGAGGTGGTGGAGGGGCAGGTGAAATGGCACCATAGGCCATATCTGGCCCACAGGGTTCAGGTTGAGAACTCCTGGTCCAGACAGAGAAGCAGCCAAATAACTTTTGCATTGTACACATGGTTTCCCTTGAAAGGGTCCTGTTGCATCACTTAAGCCCACTGAGAGGGCCTGGCTCTGTGTCTCTCTCCCCCCCCCCCATGTCTGCAGAAGAACTTAAACCCTGGTGGGAAAATGCCATGGGCCTCAAACGCCCCCCTCCCTTTTTGGCAGTTTCCTCCTGGGCCCGTGGGGGTGGCATTTAGGAATTTGCCTGTGTGTGTGTGTGTGTGTGTGTGTGAGAGAGAGAGAGAGAGTCAGGGAGTCAGGAAAGATCTTGAAGATGAACCCTTTGCCTGGTTAGTGGGCAGCAAGGAGAGGACCACTTGTCGTTCTCCTTGACCAGGGAGAGGAGCCGTTCCCTTCCGGGGTGGGTGGATAAGGGGTCTCAGGGCCAACCCAAGGGGAGGGGACACATAGGATACTGCGGGGTGGTGGTGAGCAAGGACCCCCTCCCCGCTTGCCTCAACCTGTTACTTCCTCCTGAGGGGATCCCTGCTTCCTTCCTTCCTTCCGGGTGGGTTCCTGGTGGCATCTGCCAGGGCTTCCTCCTCTGTGGGCAGTTTCTTGAGCAGAAGGAGCCAGGAGTGACCCCCCACCCCCTCAATTTCATGGCTTTGGATGGAAGCCCTCCTGAGCCCCCTCCCTCCCTCCCACACTCGCCAGGCCAGAATGGGAGGCTTTCTGGTGGGCTCCCCTCCCCTCCCTGCCTTCCTCTCTCTGTCTCCAGAGTGATGGATGGGGCCTTGAAAAGAAGCCCCCTCCCCAAATCCCCCTCCATTGAAATGGGCTCCAGAAGTAATGAACTCCCTCTGGTCTTTTCAAAGGGGCTGAGCTTGTGTGGCCCACCCAGACCCACCCACCCCCTGCCCTGTGTGTGTGTGTGTGTGTGTGTGTGTGTGTGTTTCAGCCTCCCTTTGTCCCAAAGACTGGCAGGCACAGAGAGCTTTCCCTCTACCCAGGAATGAGGAGGATGGGGTAACTCAGGGACCCCTTGATCTGATGGGGGGGGGGTGAGAGCTGAGCTTAGCTGAAGGGAGGGGTGGAATCTTAGGGCCCTATCCTGGGGACCATTCTGGTAGCCCACATGGAACCCATTCGTGTGTGTGTGTGTGTGTGTGTGAGAGAGAGAGAGAGAGAGAGAGAGAGAGAGAGAGAGGAAGAGAGGGAGGAGGGCATATTGGGATGGCCTGAGGGGGGCTTGGACAAGGGGGCCTCTCAGGATGCCCAAGGATGCCCCCTACCCAACCACTTGGCATGTTCAGACCTGGTGGGTAGGAGCACCTTCTTGAGTTCTGGACATGGGCTTCTTGACAGCATCCGGTCTGCGCAGGAAGGAGGGGAGGGTGGTTGGAAGGATGGATGGAGGGGAGGGGAGGAAGGAAGGAATTGATGGATGGATGGAAGGAAGGAAATGATGGAAGGAAGGAAGGAAATGATCAATGGAAGGAAGGAAGGAAATGATCGATGGAAGGAAGGAAATGATGGAAGGAAGGAAGGAAGGAAATGATGGATGGAAGGAAGGAAGGAAAGAAATGATGAACAGAAGGAAGGAAGGAAATGATGGCTGGAAGGAAAGGAAAAGAAGGAAGGAAGGAAGGAAAGGGCTCCTTGAGGGCTGATGGGTTGAGGAGATGAGCAGTTCTTTCCACAGTGGATCAGGGCCTCTTGGTAGGAGAAGGTGCCAGCAGGGGCCAGGAAGGCATGGCGGAAGAGGAGGAGGAGGAATCATTGGGAGCCTGAGCTTTCTGCCCCGTCGTCCCCTGTTTTGCCTCCTCCTCCTCCGCTGCCTTGTGCAGAAGCCCCAGCCCTTTCCAGGCTCTCTTTCCCCAGAGAAGAGCCAGGCAGGGAGAAGCCATGTGCATTGTGGTAAAAATAGACCTTGTATTGGCCTCAAGGGAGGCAGCTGGGGTGCGCATGTGCACGTGTGTGCACTTCCTTTGCCAAGGCAGAGTGAATGGCCAGAGAGAGTGCCGACTTCGGGTGGTCCTGACCCCATGGAAGGTCCCTCTTGGAGGAGGGGGCTTTGTGCCTCCCTCGCTTCCACCCTTGGGACCTGCTTGGGTTTTGGGCTGGTGGGCCGGAAGAAAGAGACCCTTGTGGTTTGGGGTGCCAGGAAGCCCTAGCTGCCCCTCTGTGTGTGCCTCTTGCTCTGGCCCTTGAGTTGGGGGCCCACCTGGGCATGCCCTCACCCTTGGGTGGGTGGGTGGGCTCCAGAGACCCCACAATCCCATCACTCTGGAATCTGCTTTATAAACACGGCTGGGCTGGGAAAGTTTCTTTGGAAGAGTTTTGTTCCTGCAAGAGGGAGGGAAGGAGGAGCCCCCGGGACTTTCCATGCTGGAGGAAGGGGGTGGGTTGGATCCATTGGGAAGGGGGTGGGTGGGCTTCATCTTAAGTGGGGTGCCGGGAACCTTCTGCCTTCCTTGGGACGGTGACCAGGCCTGTCTCTGGCCGGCCTCTTCTCGCTCCTCACTCCGGCTTCGTCCAAATCCGTGCGGCTTACCGTGGAAATCTCCCTCGTCTTCTTCGGCTCTCGGTGCCAAAGTCATTCTTTGTTTTGGAAGCCAGGAAGGCCCGCTGGTCTTTCTTTCTTCCTTCCCCCCACCTCTCCCTTGTGAGGAGGGGGAAATCAGATTCCTCTTGGATCAAGTCTCCCCTCCCTTAACCTCCTCTCCAACCCCAAGAATGAAATGGGGTGGGAGGGGAAAGAGAGGGGGATATGAGGCACCCTGGGAAGCAGAGCAGCAAAGAGCAGGGCTGGGGTTGGGCTTTGCAGAAGAGGCATCTGGAGCAGCTGAGCCTGGGAAGGGAAGGGAAGGAGGAGAGCGCGTGGCCAGATCATGACAGGGCTTTTTGCTCCGGTTGGGATCCTGCCCGGAGGGCTTGAGTGTGGAAGGGAGCCTTTGGGGGGGGGGGCAGCCAGCCCCTCTCTCTGTGTTGAGACAATGAGAGGGAGAAAGGCTGAGGTGAAGGGGGTTCTCCCTCTCTGTCTCCCTCCTCCCTATTTGTGGGAGGATGATGATGATGGTAGTGGTGAGAAGTCAGCCTGGGAATTCTGCTTTGTTGCCTACCCCAGGGATCTGCAAACTTGGCTCTCCAGGTGTTCTTGGACTTCAATTCCCAGAAGCCCAAGTCAGTATGCCTGCTGATCAGGACTTCTGGGAATTGAAGTCCAAGAACATCTGGAGAGCCAAGTTTGCAGATCCCTGGCCTACCCCATCCTGGGTAGGAATTGGCCCTGGGGCTGTTTCTACCTGGAATCTGGATCTGCCCATGGAGGAGGAGCAGGAAGGTGTGCTTTCAGAGTTTGTGGCTTTCCTTTTAATTTTTGGCCTCCCATTGTGGGTTCTTGTGTCTGTGAATCTGTGTGTTGGGGAAAAAAAGAGGACTTGACTGGCTTTGCAGAGCTTGGAGGTGGCTTCACTTTTCTTTTAAGCCCTTATTAAAGGTGAGGAGGGAGGAAATCTGCCAGTTGCTTTGGTGTAAAAGACATTCTTAAAAATGTTTCTAGCTTTCATCATCTTGGGAGTTCCTCCCTCCCTCCCTCTCTTATTTGTGTAGATAATCCTATACTTTGAGGAATTATAAAAAAGCCAAACATGTCATCTACAGTCGGAGAAGCCACTGTACGGATGGATGACGTCGGAGTCATTCTTAGCCTGGCAGCCCAGTTTATTGTAATGGGATGCTCCTTACTCCTCCTCTTCCTCCTCCCTAATTCCAGAGGTTGCCCTGAAGCAAAAGGAAGGCATAATACACAGTAGATGCGTTAGAAGCCTTTCCTCTCCTTTCATGTGGGGGCATTTCTTGTCTCCTGCAGATTTGCTGAGGGGTCTTTCTCCCCTTTAGGTTTGGGGGTGAACCCCCCCCTCCCAGAGACACAGAAGGTCTAGGGTTGGAGGAGGCCTTCCAGGGGGCTCCGGGGCCAAGCCTTGCCCAGCTAAGTCCCCCTCCTCAAGGTCAAAGGGTCTCCTTTGCTCAGAAGCCAGCCGTGTCTGACTCTAGAGCTTGGTGCCCATCCCCGTTGACAGCCCAAGAGCCAGCGCTGTCTGCATCTACAGGCACGACTAGACACCATTGCACATGGAACACTGTTACCTTTCCCGCCAAAGTGGTACCTGTTTCTCTACTTGCAAGGTCTTGTTTTCAAACTCTTCTCTTTGTCAGGAGCTGGGAAAGAGGGTGGGCGTGATGCTGTTGTGCATCACTCCTTGTCTTACCTCTGGTTAAACCAGCCCTGGCGAAGTGTTTTGCTACAGAATAGGTATAGTACAAATCTGACCCAGGGTTTTCCACGGCCTCCCCCTCCGACGGGGATGACCTGCCGATGTTTGGATCCCTGCGTGTTTTTCTCCCTTCCTCTCTCTCTCTGACAAAGTTGCATCACCTACTTCGCCCGGTTTTCCCATGGCATCGCCCAGAGTTGTGCAAGGAGATGGAGAAGCTGCATTTGCTGCTGCTCCGTTTGGGGTGGGATCCTCCTCCTCCTCCCTCCGGCCTTGCCAGGAAACTCCCTCCTCCCTCGCCTGCTTCTCACTTGGTGGCAAGCGGTCTGCTTCCGGGCGCCTGGAGGTTGGTCGGTCAGTGGAGCCGGGAAGCATCAGGATCTTGTTTCCCTCTAGCCTGGCCGTACCTCTGGGTGGCTCATGGGACAGGCATGTCGGCCTCCTGGTACCCTCTGAGCGCATGCACAAAAGCACCCGTGATTCTTGGGGTCGTTACGGGGATATTATGCGCGTGCACGTGTGTGTAAATCCGGAGACCCAAGGGAGGAAGGACTGACCCGTCCTCCCCCAGGAGGGGCCTGTGGAGGAAGGAGGTGGTGGTGGTGGGGCCGCCACAAAGGGGGGGGGCAGAGGGAGACTTTGAGAAGGCCTTGTGGCCCTTCATGGGGGGACAGCATGGCAGCTGTAGGGGGGGGCTACCCTGTGTGTGTGTGTCTGTCTGTCTGTCTGTCTGTCTCTAGGGAGGTTTGCAGATTCCAAACTGGTTTATGCTGAAGCCTAGGAGGATAACCAGGCAATGGGATACTAAACTGGGGTGGGGGTGGAGTGGGGGGACAGCGGGAGGCTGAGGTTTCCAAGGCAACAGGCTTATGCCTCCTGGATGCATCTTGTAAATCCATTTAGAAGCTAGAAGGGCTTTTTGTCTTTTATGAGGCTTGAATGGGTCTCATTAAAAGCCTGCTTTTTGGGGGGGGGGCGAGTGGAAAGGAGGGTGGAGGACGAAGGCTGCTGCTTCTGATGTCTTGGACTTTATTAGTGTCTGTGTGTGTTGGGGGGGGGCTTTGACCCCTGGGAGTGTGGGGCTGGGGATCCATCATTTGCCCTCTCCAGGTGGAGAGGAGGAAGCCAAGTGATGTTGGGAGAGAGGAGGCAGCAGTAGCAGCAGAAGCATGTGCTCCTATGGGGAAGGTGTGGCTCAGGAGGTGGGGGTGATGGGTAGGTGGGTGGGTGGCTCCAGGAAGGAAAGAAGGACCGACTGACCTGACCGACCCCAGGCTGCCCCTCTGGTTTCTCCTCAAGGAGAAGAGCGATGGGGCCTCAGGCGCTGTATTCCTCCCATCTGCCTCTGCCAGTCTGAGGTCCCTGGGGACGGCCTCGGCTCTCTGCCCCACTGCCTGGTTGCGGGATGGGGACTCCTGACCTGAAGGGTGCTGACCCCAAGGGAGTGACATGGCTTTGCGCGGGGGGGGAGCCTTCTTTTGTTCTCTGGCCCCTCTTTCAGGGGGAGAGGGGACTGAGGACCCCCACGGTAAGACTCAGGGAGATGTTGCCCCGTTGCCAAGGGAAGCTCTGAGCCCCTTTGGTGCAGAACAACCCACTTCTCCCTCCAGAAATGAGACTTGGCTCAGGGGCGGGTGGGCTTTGTAGTCCTTCCCTTGTCCCACCTGACCTCCCTGCAGTTTTCATGGCTTCGCTCTGAGCCCCTTCTTTCTTCAGGCATTTCTCCTGCTTTTTTGCCAGGAGCCCAAACAGGTCTTGGTTTGTTTTCCTAAAGCTTTTAAAGAGTTTCAAAATTTCTACCGGAACTGATGCCTTTGCAAGGAGCAAAAGATAGATTTTTACAAAGTCAGTCGCTTGGATCAGAATGGCTTTGTTTTCTAAAGAAATGTGCCTGCAAGAGGAGGGGGGGCCTTTGATATGGATCTGGGCTGGGGGTTCAGAGTGCGCATGTGCAGTAGTCGTAGTCGAAGCAGTAGTTGTCGTCGTCGTAAACCCATTCGTGTGGATTCACAGAGACCAAGAAGAAGAAGAAGAAGAAGAACTTGATAGAGTGTAGAGGCAGAAACAGACATTGAATTGAATTAATAAAATAAATAATAAATAAATAAATTGCAGATAACCCATAATTACAATATTGTTACATTTCAAAAGGATTGTTATACCGTACTTATAAACTGTTCTGTTGCACAGGGGTAGAGCAATAGCCATGGCACTTCTCTACCCTGTGCCCCACATAAGTGCTCAGTGCACACTCTGGGCGATTCACAAGTTAATTAGCATTCCCCCCCCCCCCAACAAGACCGACCCTGGAAAGATGGAAGAGGCTGAGTCAACCTTAATCCCTATCAGCATTGAAATCACAACCTTCTGGCTAGGCCACCAGGGTCCTTTTCTCCAAAAGGAGATGGCTGTGGGCTTGGGAAGGGGGAAATGGCCGCTGGTGCCCACGGGGAGAGGGTGAAAAACCCGCCCCTTCTCCCCGCCCCTGCTCCCCCCCTCCGTTGGGGCCTACTCGGCCATGGACTCCGCTGAGCACCCAAATCTAGCTGGGATAATTTTGCATTTAACATCTGTTCCCATGTTGTCTTTCACCAGACCCAGATTAGGCTACTTAACCTCAGGAGATGCCGCTGCACCCCCTTCCTCCTCTCCTTCCCCTGCTTTTTTTTTTGGGGGGGGAATGCAGCTAACTCATTGCCCTGTAATAAAGGGGGTCTGAAGGTTAATCATCCCCTCCGGGACCCCTTTGCTCACCCCTGGAAAGGGGAGGACCCACCCACCGTCCTCTGGGGTCTCCTGCTCATTTGAAAGCTGCCTCATTGGAGGAAGGATTCTCGTCCCCTCCCCAGCAGAGAAGCCCTGTTTAAAATGCCCTGAGCACTGCAGAGAGGGGTGCAGGGGGGGGGGCAGGGGGAGTTGGGAAAATCTCAGCTCCTTCCCCATTAAAACTTGGCTTCTTTTCATGTGATTTTAATCCTTGTCAGCAGCCAGGCAGGTTCTTTTTAGGCTTCCTCTTTTGTTGCTGGGGGGCGGCGCGGGGACACACCAGGGTTGGAGAGGTGCGAGGGGAGGCTGTCCCAGGGAAGAGCATGTAGTCCCCATGAGAAGGCCCAGTCCCCCCCTTTTTGTGGATGCTTCCTCCGCCTCCCCCCAGCCTGGGCTGGGCTGGGCTGGACGTTTTCTACAAGAAGTTGATGGGAACCCCATCTCGGGACAGCCTTGTCTTGGCACTGGGGGGGGGGGGGGGAGGAGAGCAAGGCTGGGGAAGGCTTTGGCAGCCCCACCCTGGGCATTGGTCTAAGGCAGGGATCAGCAAACTTGGCTCTCCAGATGTTCTTGGACTTCAATTCCCAGAAGTCCTGATCAGCAGGCATACTGACTTGGGCTTCTGGGAATTGAAGTCCAAGAACACCTGGAGAGCCAAGTTTGCAGATCCCTGGTCTAAGGGAGAAGCATGCTGGGGGGGGGGGGGAGATAGTGGTGTGTGTGTGTCTTAATGGACTGTGCTGGGAACATGTTTCGTGGGTTACGGCCCGGTGGACAACTTGGCAGAGGGGCCAGGATCCTGCCCACAACAATCTCAGGGCCACTGAAAATGCGTGTCTGTGAAGGAACCCAGAGTAAACCGGACGTGGCCAGATGTCCAGTTCCAGCCTGGGACAAGGGGCACGTTTGGGTGGCAAACCCTAGAGTGGGTCCCTGTGACCTGTTTGAAAGGTCAGCTGCTAATCCTGGTGGCTTCAGGGTCTGCAGTTGAGAGAAAGAGCTGGATGGATGGATGGACGGATTGATGGATGGATGGATGGATGGATGGATTGATTGATTAATTAATTGATGGACTGACCTTGGCCACCCTGCCGTCCTGGCCTGCATCCCGGCTGACCCTCACTGAGGGGAGGCTGACCCTGGGCCCATGACCTTCAATGCAGCTCCATAGCCCAGTGGCTCTTCTTTGAAGCAGGGACCACTGTCTAGAAGGCACAGACAGAAAGCTTGTGGAGGACCACAGGGAGAACCCTTGGGGGCCACACGTTTGCCTTGTCTCTGTGTGTGCATGAATGTTGTGTTACAGGACCCTGGGGAGAGGTCTTTGTGTCCCAAACCTTGTCCTCTGCTGTGAACCAGGTGGAGGCCTTGCTCAACCTCTTTGTAGCCTTGCCCCCTTTTGCGCCCCCCCTGGCTTGGCTTAGCCCTCTTTTCTGTGCTGCTCTGGGATATTGGGCTCTGGGTGCGGATTTGCCTGCCCCTCTAACTCTCCTATTTTGGGCGCAGATTCCTGCCTGGGAAAGGGCTGGTCATCTACCCAGAGATCGGAGACAAGCTGGACATCATCTGTCCGAAGCGGGAGTCGTCCCGGCCGTATGAGTACTACAAACTGTACCTGGTGAAGCGGGACCAGGCGGAGTCCTGCAGCACCATCATGGATCCCAACGTCTTGGTCACCTGCAACCGGCCTGAGCAGGAGATCCGCTTCACCATCAAGTTCCAGGAGTTCAGCCCCAACTACATGGGCCTGGAATTCAAGAGGCACCAGGATTACTTCATCACCTGTGAGTGCCCTTCGCCTTCCTCCCCTCCCCTGCGTCCACACTCCCCTTCATTGGAGGTCGCCCTCTTTCAAGGTCATCGCCCAGGGCCTGGTCTCCTCCTGCTGGGTCTCACTTCTGTTCACAGGTCCCGCTTCTGTTCCAGCTGCCCTTCCCTTCTGTTCTCTGGAAGACCTCTTTGTGGATTGCTGCACTTCCTTCCTTCCTTACACAGAGTGTAAGGCCAGAGTGGCTCCTGGTGTAGAAGGAGTTGTCTTCTGCAGCTCAGATGTGGTTGCCTTCAACACGCAAGGGTTGGTCAAGAGGGCCTCCCCGTTGGTCTGTCAAGATGCTTGCCCTGTTGGCCATGGGCCCTCCCATTGACCTTTGCATGGCCACAGTCTGGATGTTTTGGGCTAGCGTCTGGGTGGGGTCCTGTGGTGTGGGGTGCAGGACTTCTGGGTGTTCAGTCTGTTCATCTTCCCCCTGGGAGACACCTGTCTGCTCCTTCCCTTTGTAGTCTTGAGAAGCCACCGTGGACCAGGCAGGGAGTCATGTAGGTGGAGGAGGAGCTGTTGTGGGTTAGGCCAACACCCTTCTGGTCTTCCAGGCCGTCAAAGTCATCTTCTCATAAACCTATTTCAGGCAAAGGCGATGCTTTGGGTTGTCCCAGCAGAGGATGCTTTGAATTAGCCACAAATTTCTTTGATCTAATGACATGTGGTTTATTACCAAAGGTGGAGGAGATCTTCTGTGTTTGTTTGGGGGGGGGGGCATTTGAATGGCTCAGATGTTCCCAGCAATGGTGGTCCATCCTTTGGCTGTGGCCTAATTTGAAGGACCTCCATCTCATTCTTTGATAGGACAATGGTGTCTTCTGAGAGGCGGCAAAATACCTACTGCTGGGTCTGGATTCTTGGGCTTTCTTCCCATACCTCATGTGGTCACCCCAGGGAAGCTGCAGAAGCTCTGGAGATGATTGTGGTGGTGATGGTGGTAATGGTGGTGGACAGATGGAAAGGCTAATTTCTTCTCCTCTTTGGGTTAGTGACAGTTGTGAGTGAGAGAAGGGACCCAATTCTGGACCTTGTCGTTTTGAGAGATGGGTTGCCCTGGGACGGATCCCTGGTCTTGCTCCATGGAACATGGAGGGAGGGGCTTTGCTCCAGTGTCGGGCATGCCCTGGTGGTTGGTCACCCATGGTGGGGAGGAGATGGCTTGCAAAGTGTCCTCTGAGGAAGCTTATTGCCCTGCCTGGCCCAGGGATGCCTTGCTTTGGCTGGGATCTGTTCTCCTGGATTGTGGGCAGAGAAGGGGGTCTTCCTTGCTTTCTTCCTCTTGGGTTGAATGCCATCAATGTGGAGCAAAGCAGGGGAGGCCTCTTGAGAAGCAACCTCAGGTAGCAATGTGTGTGTGTGTGTGTGTGTGTGTGTGTGTGTGTGTGTGTGTGTGTGTGTGTGTGTGTGTGTGTGTGTGTGTGTGTGAGTGTGAGTGTGTGTGTGTGTGTGTGTGTGTGTGAGTGTGTGAGTGTGAGTGAAAGAGAGAGAGAGAGAGAGACTTGTGATTTAGATGTGGTAAGATCTCGTGGCACGTAGGCATGAACAATATCTGTGTGGCACCTTTTGTAGTTTCATGGAGCTCTTGACTCAAGGCAAGGTTGGAAAGTCAAGCTGTGGGAGCCCCCTTGGCAAAGAGCTGGTCTTTTGGGGGCCCTTGGGGGCTTCCCCTACTTTCTAAAACAGAAAAAAAGTGTCAAAACCAAGTAGATGAACAGACAGAGCTGGAAAACAAGGGTTGGGGTTTATTTATTTATTTATTTTTCAAATGTCTGTTGCCTCCCAACTCAACACCGAGATTTTGCCCAAGAGCCACAGAGTTTTCTCCTATTTCTGTTGTTGTTGGATGGAGGTGTTATTTCAGCGTGAGCTTAAGTCTCTTCACCCTCAAGGGGCCACCGGAGTTGAACTTTTGGTGGTTTGGTTGTGCATTGCACTGCACACCAGAGAAGAAAAAGCCAAGGAAGAGAGAGGGAGAGAGAGGGCTGAAAGGCAGAAGGAAGCACCAGAAAGGGCGGCTCGGAGCTGTCATGGCAGCCAGCAAGGCCTCCATGGGCCTGGAAGAGCCACATGGCCACAGTTGCCATGCTCCGTGACAAATGCATGCCTTGCATTGATTTCCCATGTTAAGGTGAGAGAAACCTCCCTGCAGGGAGGGAGGGAGGGAGGGGCTCCTCCTCCTCTTGGGGGGGGGGATTCCCTCTTAAGAAGCTGAGGTCCCCACCCATTGGGTTTTCCTCCCTGGGTGTCCTTTCCCCTCCCGGGCAAAGACGCCTCCTCCTGCCTGAGCCATGCCTTCTGCTTTGGCTCTCGCTGACCTTTGGCCGGGCTGAAGCTGCTGCCCTTCCTCCTCCCAGGAAGCCCCTCCTGGCCAAGGCACAGCATCCTGCAAACCCTTCCAGACCACACACAAGCGCCTTCTTCCTCTTCCTCTCTTCTTTCTGTTGAGAGCCAGGAGTTTTCTTACCCCTGGCTTTATTGCTTCCTGGCGGTTCTGAAGCCTGTGGGAATCTGCCCTGAAACAAGGGGAGTGGCTGTCTGTCTGTCCATCCATTTGGCCAGGGCAGTGTTATTCTGCCCGGCCAGGGCCCTGTGCTTTCTGCAGGGGCTTTTCTGCCTGGCCTTGGTTGTGTGTGTGTGTCCTGGGGTTCATTTCTACTCCAGCTTTGCTTTCCCAGCTCAGCTGGCCTTGGGCTTGTTTGGAGTGAGTCCAGCTCTGTTTTGCTGGAGTTTGGAGCTTGGGATCTTTGGCAAGTGGCTTTTGAAACCAGTCCCTGAACAGCAACCCGAAGCGTGTGCATGTTTCCTCCTCCTCTAGGATCCAAGCCTTTTTCCTCTCCAGGGTGAGGAATTGGTCTTGTGTCCCTCCAGACGAGATGCAGATGTTCCAGGTGCCATTGTGGGCCTGATTCACAGCCCCACCAAAGGAAGCCTGCATTGTGGAAGCTGCAGGTTCCCTGCGGAGGCCTGGCCTTGCCCAAATCCCTGGGGGAGAGAGAGCCAGCTCCGTGGCCAAGCCGGCTAGTGGGAAGAAGCCCAGGGTGTGCCCAGGCCTTTCCAGTAGGTCACCAGGCACTCCTCTTGCCTCCAGAGAGGCCCCTTCTCTTGCCCCAAAGAGCCCCCCTCGGGGGCAGCAGTGCCAGTGGGCATGGCTAACTTGCGCACCAGGGCAGTGTGAAAGCAACACCCAGCTGGCCCTCCCAGAAGGAAAATGGTCTGTGCGGTGCAACTGCAACCAAAGGCTTCGATCCTGATGGGGATCCAGGTTGACTCATGGGAGGACCCAGCATGATGGGAGCACAATGAGAATCCACCAGAGAGGGCACCGCCTCAATGCTTCTGTGGGGGCGGCCCCAGGCTGTGTAGTAGCTTTGCCTTGCCCAAAGGGAAGGAGCTGGGGAGGAAACGGGTCTCTCCCGAACCCCCTCCCCTCTTGCCCCCCTCTCTCAAGGGGTCTCTGGGGTTTTACACCCCCAACTTGCCCCAAACAAAGTGAGGCCCCCCCTCTGTTGGGCAGTGGGGGGGGGCAGTTCCAGTTGCCCCCCTCAAAGTTTCAAAACAGGGGCTGCGTCAGCCCCTGAACAGAAAGAACAAGCCCTGCGGGTTCCTCCATCAGGTCACTTTAATTAAGACCTGGACAGGAGAGAGAGAGACCCGCTTCCCAGATGTTGGCCCTTCTCCACCTTCCCTGCCTTGGCTCTCCTGCCCCACTTTAAACCTTCCCAGCTGTGTTCTGCTGGTGAGCCCCCCAGCCATGATACTTGGGGGGGGGGGAGATGGACGGCCTCCTCCTCCTTCTCCTTTGTTGACTCTTCCTCCTCTGATGCCAAAAGGAGGAAGAAGAGCCCCGTGGGTGTTCTTGTCCTTCCTGACCAGGAACAGCAACATCTGCCACAACACGTCCCTCTCCCTGCTCTTCCCCCTGCCTGCGACCCCCTTGGCCCTCCAGATGTGCGGCTTAATGGCCATCCAAGCCCTACTTTGGTCACCTCAGAGAGGCTGTGGGGAAAGCAAGCGATGTGCACAGCTGGGTCTCCAGCCCGTGGATCATATCTGGACCGCGTGTTGGGGTTCCCCTTCCTGCAGGCTGTGGGTTGCTTTGGTCTGCCCAGAAATGGGGGTCATCCCAGGTCAGCCAAAAGTGCCCCTAACACACTGGAGGGGCAAAAAGCTTCTTCTCTCTCCCCCCCCCCCCCGGCGAACTGCCCAGAGAGTGCATGATGCACAATGGGGCGGGAGAGAAAGGTGCTATTGCTCTATTGCTCTAGCCTTTGAACAGTGGCCTATCGACAAGGTCTCTTTCTGCCCCCTACATGTGCCATCAAGTTCATGGTCTGTGTGAATCCACACAAATGGGTTTACTGAGCCTATGCTCAGTAAACCCAGTCGTGTGGATTCACAGGAGACTGCAAAGAAGAACCACAACGACATGTAAGCAGGCTGTCCTTCGAGAGCCCTGGTGATGCAGGGCTTAAAACTACAGTCCTGAGACCCAAACGATGTAAGTTTGATCCTGATCGGTGGTCAAGGTTGACCCAGCCCTCTCCCATCCTTATGAGTCCCCAGGAGGTATTTAGGTCACATGATGAGTCCCCAGGAGGTACTTGGGCAATCGTTGCCCCTCCTTCAATGGTTTTGGCTGCTTTTACACCTGGCCCCCAGCCCAAATTCCACTCCACCCCCCTCCATCCCAAGATTTTGACGCCTCCAAGGGGTCCCTCCCAGGACTCCCCCCCCCCCTGTTGACCACCCCCCTTTCCTGCCACTTCTTTCTCCCTCTTTTCTTCCCCTTTTCTGTCCTTTGATGCTGCAGGTGGATTTTGCATTGATGGAGTTGGGGGTGGGTCCTTTCCTGGCAGCCCCTGTTTTCAGGCCTCAACCACCATGGGGTCTCTATCATGAGAGAGCGAGACTTTTCCCCTACCCTGATGTGGGGTGGGGTGGGGGTCTCTGTCCCTCTTGGCTGGGCCAGGGGCCACTGGGAAAGCTTGCCCTCCTTGGGCCGGATCTGCAGGCAGGCAGGGATTCGATCTCAATCACAAGTCATGGGTATTGTACGTTTGTTAAGAAAATACGAAAGAAAGTTTATTTTGAAGAAATCAACCAAATATTGGCTGTAACAGGGGTGTCCCAAACTGGTGGAAAAAACAAGGGAATATTGCAGTAAATGATAGATTGGTGTGTGAATAAAAGTTTAAGAAGGAACTAACAAAAAGAAATGGTTTTAAAGAGATTTGGTGAGGATTTATTGAGTGTGTCTTAGTTAAAAAGAGAGGAATAAGACCAGGGCAAGAATACATGACCTTCTGCAAAGAGGAGACAAATACTGCATATACAATTAACATTATCCATTGACCCTTAAGGTTTGTAGCGGCCCACGAGCGGTGGCGTGCCCATTTTTGGATTAGTATGTTTACTTTATATTAAAAATAAAATAAAAATAAATCACAAGTCAGTAAGACTAGGCTAAAAAAATCATTCTTGCAGGTATAAACTCAATATTTACAACTAGATAAAGATTTCATTTTTAGAATAACATTTCAGATTAGTTTTAGTTATATAAAAAATTACTGCTTTTGTTACACCGTTATAAACACATCATCGATAGGTCATTATGAAATTATTGTGAACTGAGTGATCTTCAGTTTTAATAGCTTAATCTTTCATCTTTGGGCATCCGTTCTGCTGTCCTTTATTGAAAAGAGAAAAATAAGATAGATAGCTTTAGGTAGCTGAAGCCGTAACATTGCGGCCCCCCTTCTTAGGTTTCCTTAAATTAAAGAAATCTTTTTTGTTTACTGATGTGGTTAAACAAATATCTTTTGAAAACAAAACAAAATCAACTCAGGCTATTAGTACACATAATCCACACATAAAAGGCAAGCTCAGTGCTGCCCCCTCCCCAAAAAAAGAAATTGTTTACGGCTCTTTGTTTCTTCATAACAACTTTATCGAAATGACAATAACATGTAGTAGTAATAATAATAATCGCTAATGTAATTTTGCTCAAACATGAGAAGTTCCTCCAGGCAATCTTTAAGAAATAGGATTAAATCAAAATGTTTACCCAACCGAATCTCCTGCCTGTTCAAACCTGTTCTTCTCCTCATGTTCATCACATGAATTCTCAAGAGGTGGTTTCATGTTCTTTCTTTCTTTCTTTCTTTCTTTCTTTCTTTCTTTCTTTCTTTCTTTCTTTCTTTCTTTCTTTCTTTCTTTCTTTCTTTCTTTCTTTCTTTCTTTCTTTCTTTCTTTCTTTCATTCATTGAACTTTTCCTGAGCACATAAGACAGGAGTACCCAAACTATGGCCCACAGGTCAGATCTGGCCCCTGACTGATTCATCCAGCTCACACTGCTCTTGCTGCTCATGGAAACGGAAGTAAAATGCGCCCGTATGGGCACAGTCCACTTCTGCTTCCAGGAGGATCAAGGGCAGTGTGGGCTGGATGAATTGGTATCGGAGACCGCCGGATCCAGCCTGCGGGCTGTAGTTTGGGCACCCCTGGTTTAAGCAGAGAAAAAGGCAGCCTTAAAAACTACCTCATCCTGCTGCCAAACACGTTTTACTCTTGCTGCTGGTGGGAGGAACCACGTGACTGGCCCAAAAAGTTTGGGCACCCCGATGTAAGAGGTGAAGGGCCAATTCTGCGCATAAAGTTTTTCAAAAGAAGGGACAATGGGATTACGGACTGCTTCCCCCGCAACTCTCTTGTGTTGCTTTTGTAACTTCATTTTCCTGTGACTAAGAGGCGTGTGATGGTTGCGTCGTAAGTAGGCACACAGATTTACAGTTTTGAGAACTATCCAACCAAGCCTCTGTGATAAAATCTAGAAAGCCCAAATTGCCCAATAATCTCAACGTTGTTGGACAAGACAGGGCAAACTCTGGCTGGCTGGGCAACTGGGCAGGTGGCCACACACACAACACACACACACACACACACACACACACACACACACACACACACACACACACACACACACACACACACACACACACACACACACACACACACACACACACACACACACACACACACTTCCAACTGGAGAGGCATCGTGAGGAGGGGGAGATGTTTGGCAGGGAAAGGGGCAACCTGAGGCAGAGGGAGGCTGGCTTTCTCCTTTGTGGGTCTCCTCCTGCCCAGATGGGGCTTTGCCAGCCGTGGGGATCGATCCCTTCCAACTCTGCCTGGCTCTCCATTCAGGAAGCTCCTTGTCATGGGCATTTGGGACTTTCCTCTGGACTCGGTGTGTGTGTGTGTGTGTGTGTTTGGCGTGCCACTCCCCGTGCTCTGGGGCTTCTTAAGCAGCCCCATGCAGGCAAGGAAAGGGGCCTCCTCTTGGGTGCCTTGGGGGGGTTTCCTTGCAGTGGCTGGGTGTGGCTGGTTGGGGTTTCTGCTTGGGATGCTTTACCGAGGGGCCCCTTGAAGCCCAGGCCTGGGCTCCCCCGAGTGCCCATTGAAGAAGAAGGACAGGGACCAACTGCAGTTAGGGCGAGTGGGTTACGAGGCAGAGCTTGACGACTGGAAGGTCATTATAGAGCCCTGTTGGTGCAGGGGTGGAACTGCTGTCCTGCAGCCAAAAGGTTGTGAGTTCAATCCTGCCCGGGACATTGCAGGTGGACTCAGCCTTTCCATCCTTCCCAGATCAGTCAGATCAATCCCCAGCATGTTAATAGGGACAAAATGGCTAATTAACTTGTGAACCACCCAGAGAAGGAACTGATAAGTGATTCAGGGCAGGTAGAGAAGCCTAAGTGCTGTAGCTACAAAGTGATGACACTGGGAAAAAAGCTATAACACTGGGAAAAAAGTGATAACACACACTCTCTCTCTCCCCTGTTCCCCTCTTGCCCCCAATTTCCCTCCCCTGCTAGTTTTTCATCCCGAAAGATAAGCCATAAAATGCTTGCTGGGCCTTTGTTTGGGGCTGATGTCTTGGGAGGGGGGAGGGGGTGGAAATGTCCACAGAGCTGAGTTCCTAAGGACAGGTGCCAGTTGCTAGAGGAATCCATGGGAGTCTCTGTTGGGTTGACAGCCTTCGACTCTGGCGGGCTGGTGGGCCGGCGGGCCGGAAAGCCTTCCCAGCTGCTCCCTCCAGGGCTTTGGAGGCCGGCGGGAAGTGCCTGGGAAGCCCAGAAAACACGGCTTTGCCTGGAAGGACATGACATGCTTGTTGCCCCCTGTTCCTGCCAAGTGGTGGCCTTTAGGAAGCCCTTGAGATGGGAAGCCCTAGGCTTAAACTGGGGGATCAGGAATTTTGGGATCCTCTTTTCTGGGTGGAACAACATGAGTTAGAAGATTTTTAACAGACGGAAGTGCCTTTCGGTTGCTTGATGCAAAAGTAGGGATTTTAGTGCTTAGTCACAGCTCTCAGCAAAGGCTTCTTCATTAAAAACATCTGGGTTGAGGGTCGTTTGAAAGGGCCAGTTTCTGAATGTCCCCTTCTCTGCCTGGTTCTTGTGCTTCTGGATCCAGCCACCCTGTTTTCAGATCTGAGCCCCCTGGGCCTCTGGTTCTCCCAGGGGTTGATATCCCAAGAGCCCTCCTGGGATATATGGGGACACTAGGCAGTTCTGGGGATTGGGGCCATTCTTCTGCTTTCGCCTCCCGATCACACCCTGGGCTGCCAAAACGAAGCCCCTTTCTTGGCTTTGTGGTTGCCCAAAGTCAAGTCCTCATCGGTGCCTGTCTCTGGCAGCCACTGGCAGAGCAGGAAATGTGCTGGCCTGGACTCTGTTTCTCTCCACACTGCATGGTGCTGTCTGCCAGGGACTTTAGAAAAGGTTTGTTGTGGTCATGGCCATCGTCGTCTCCTCCTCCCTCCTCCTCCCTCCTCCTCCCCTGGGCCTTTTTGTGGCCTGTCTCTCCCCTGGGTTGCGCGAGGTGTCTTGAGGGAGCGCAGGGGTGGGCGGCATCACAGACTAACGCTTAATCCCTTTGCAGGCCTGGCTGGGCTTGCTCTGGCAGGCGAGGGAACAAATGTGTGTTCTTGATCTGATGGCAGGAGCAGGAGCATGAAGCGCCCCAGGGGGGCTGAGTGTGGGGGAGCATGGCAGAGGCAGCAGGGCAGGGGCGGAGGCGGGAAAAGGACTACGTGAGAGCATAACGTGGCTGCCGCATAGTCTTTGCACAGATGGAAGAGTCGTTAGAATTTGTGACAGAAGAGGCCCCTTGGATTGGATTTGTCTGTCTCCTCCTCCTCTTCCTCCACCTGTTAGTGGTGCTTTGGGGCTGAAATCGTCACAAAGACCCACAAAAGGGGGTCATTTCCTCGAACATTTCCAGGCTTAGCGTTGAAGAGACCCTGTGCATTTAGTGTTCACCAGACGTGCTTTCTTACTCTTCCAAACCATGAGAATCGTCTTCTGCTTGGAAAATGAGCCCAAAAGGTTTGCAAACATCCGCCTGTGTGTGTGTGTGTGTGTGTGTGTGTGTGTGTGTGTGTGTGTGTGTGTGTGTGTGTGTGTGTGTGTTTAATTTTTAAAATTTTAGGAGAGGGTTAGCAGTGTGCCCCACAGCGAAAAGAATTTGGCCAACTGTGCTTCTTGAGACTGCTGACACTAACTCAGGGCTTCATGGTTAAGACGCTGAACTTGACTACTGGAAGGTTGGCAGGTCTGCAGTTCGAGACCCGAGTGCTGCACAACTGAGTGAGCTCCCGTCTTTGTCCCATCTCCTGCCAAGCTAGCAGTTTGACAGCAAGAGATTGCAAGTGGAAATAGGGACCACTTGGGTGGGAAGGTAAACAGCGTTCGGTATCTAATCATACCTGCCACTTGACCATTGAAACATCTGCACTCACAGACAAATGCCAAGCCGGGGGGGGGGGATTTGGGACCCTCAAAGACAAGAAAGTTCTGCTGCTTCCATCAGATCAGGAAGACAATGCTAATTCTTTGGTTGTAAATGGAGATGAGCACTGAACCCTAGAGCTGGACTCGACTGGGGGAGCTCTTGACTTTGAGCTAACTCTAACCCATCAAAGAACCCCCCCCCCCCCGGCTGATGTCTAGGACCAGAGACATCCCAGACCCTGCCTTGGTTTCCCTCTCTTTTTTGGGGGGCTTTGACTCACCCTTGCCCTCCCCCTCCATCCTCCATGTATTGAAGTCAAATGAACCCTGCAGGGATGGGGGAGGTTTTGTCGGGTGGCGGCGCTGCCCGTGGGAATTGGGTTGGATTCCCAAGGGCTTCGTTAGCCTCTGCCTTGCAATTACCGCCCTTTGGGCCGACCACAGGCGCTGTCGTTTTTGCGTTCATCAGCAAGGCAGCTTTTGAGCATGGTTGGGTGTAATTGCAGGGCAGACCCTTCTGCATGAAGACTTGCTTGGGAAAGTTTGGGTCAATGAGCCACGGAAAGAACCGCCATCCCTTTCCTCCCTCCGTCTGTCCCAAAGTGGAGAAGACCCTGCTTTTACTTCCACTTGCAGAAGTGACAAGGATGGGACGGGGTGGGTGAATTGGCATCGGGGGCCAGATCCAGCCCACAGGCTGTAGTTTGGGCACCCCTGGATTATGCCTTTGTGAACTGGCCTAAATTGAGCTTGGCCATGAAGAAAGGGGAGGGAGGCAATAGTATTGTTGAGGAAGGAGTCGGGCAACAGGTAGCCCTTGTCATTCTGAGCTCCAGGAAGTCCTGGGGAGGTCTTAATTTCTTCCCATAAACGGTGCTAGAATTGCTCCTCTTGACTTAGCCTTAAAAACATGCCTTGGGCTAGTCTTACTTTCCACATCTTTCAGAAGTGCCGTGCAAACGTATATACATAAGTGACCAATTGTGTGGGGGATTGTGAACCTTGATTTATTTGTTAAGTGAGTTTTGGGTTGGTTTTATTTGTTAAGCGAAGCAAACATTCAGAGAAAATTCTGCTCTTTAAGCGAGTTACTCTTTAAGCGAAGCGCTCTTTATGCGAGGTTTGACTGTATACACAACTCCTTCTCAAACTCTTCTCTTGTTGAGAGTCCAAAAATACCACAACATATTTTGGCCTCCTGCAGGCGGAGGAGACTACAGTAATACCTCAGATAACGTTTACCTTGGATAACGCTAAAATCGCATAACGTTAAGTAATCTGGGGAGGAGAATTGGATCGAATAACATTAAGGTCCTATGGGATGGATCGGATAACAACCGCTAAAGCCTGTGTGGTTACAATGTACTGTATCTCTATGGAGCTTTAACGTTATTCGATCCATCCCATAGGATTTTAACATGCATCGGATAACACTAAAAATCGGATAACACCAAGACTTGAGGAACTAAGTCTTAGCGTTATCCGAGGTATTACTGTATTTGTGCTCCACTGAGGGATGGCCAAAAAGAATTGGATTCAACGTGTAGCAGTGGTGGTGGTGGTGGTAGCAGCGGAGAAGGTGCCACAGAAAGACAGACATTGGGGGGGGGGGGGGGTTGGGGGCAAAAAGCCTTTCGGGGAAGGGAGGGCCACAGGCTCCAAACATCTCACTTTAATTAATTGCAATTCATCATCCTCCTATTTTTCTTTTTCTTCCTTCCTTCTTTCTTTTTTTCTTCTTCCTTCCTGCTTTCCTTTCAAACCCAAGCACGTTCTTGCCCAGATGGACCTGCCTCTTGCCTTCAAGGGAGATCCCAAACTCTCTGGTCCTCCTTTGGAATAAAAACATTAGAGGCAGTCTGTGACTTGTCTCCACCCACAAATAGTAGCCCCTCCCCTGCCGAGTCCTACTCTTGGCTCCCATAAGTGTGGTTTGTGCAACTGGGATATTGGGTAGGAAGGGTATTGAGAATTGATGGACAGGGAGAGAGGGAAGAGGGTGGGGGCTGTCTTGGATCCCTTATAGCCCCCCCCCCCCCAGCCTTCCCTGGCTGAATGTTGGCTCATGATCTCTCTGGATCAAAAGTTTTTTTTTTGCTCTCGGTGGCCCATCCGGGGCACCTCCTGCCTTGCTTTGCCCTGATCCTGGTGCTAATCTGTCCCCTGGTTTCTCTGCCTGCTTCTCCTGCTCCTTACTGTCATTGGCCCACTTCGGGCTGAAGTCCCAGAGCTGCTGCTCCTCCTCCCCTGCATGGGTGGGCTTGGCTTGGCTTGGCGTTGGCCATCGTGTGTTGTCCTTGGCAGCCCCTTCCATCCTAACCCTCTCTGTGTTTGTCCTTCTCTCCCTGCAGCCACGTCCAATGGGTCCCTGGAGGGCTTGGAGAACAGGGAAGGAGGCGTCTGCCGGACACTCTCCATGAAGATTGTCATGAAGGTTGGCCAGGGTGAGTGAGTGAGTGAGTGAGTGAGTGCCTGATCAAGAGAGTGGAGTCTCCCAAAGCAGAAGCCTCCCAGGGTCTCTCCCAAGGGTTTGGGGGTGGAAGGAAGGAAGGTAGGAAGGGGCAACTGCCCCCCGCCCCCTGCCCCCCTGGCAGATCCTTAGAGGACCATCTCTCTCTCTCTCTCTCAGTTTGGCCGCTTAGGAGGTGTCTCTACTCCCCACAGCAAATCCATCCTTAAGGAAGAGAATTGGGAAGTGGATGTGATTTCTGGGAGGTGCAGGATGCCTACGGAAGAGACCCCTCCACCTAGCCAGTGATTAAAGCAATTAAAAATCAGTTCCTTTTTTACAAAATTAACTTTGCAAAATGTTAAATTGGATTTCTTAATTTAACCACCAATATCAGTACCGAGCTGCTCCTGGAGGATAACTAGGTTAATACAGAAGAGATAATCTGGATTGCAGTTAATCTGGGAGTTGAAGGGGAGGAAGGGAGGATGGATGGACGGACGGACGGAAAGACAGATGGAAGGAAGGAAGGATGGATGGATGGGCGGACAGACTCCTTGGCTCTCAGCCAGCTGAGGGCCTTTCTTGGGACCCCCACCTGGGACCATCAGCTCCAGCAGCTTTTTCCAGACCTGGGAGGGGTCACATCTGGAATCCTGCCTTCTGCTCCTCTGCCCTTCCTGCTCTAGGGAGGAAATGCATGTTGGGTCTCGGCTCTTCCACCCACCCTCCCCACCCCCCAGATTCCACATTTCAGCCCTTGTCTGTCCGTCTTCCTAGATCCCAACGCTGTGACGCCCGAGCAAGTGACCACCGGCCGGCCCAGAAAGGACGCTGACAAACCTGTGAAAACGGCCACCCAGAGCCCTCGCCAGAGGATCCCCCCTCCGGTGGGGGAGGACCCCGGGAAGCCAGGTATCTAGCTGTGTAGGCATGTTGGCCAGGGGGCCTGGGAGGCTGTGGGTGGTGTGTGTGTGTATGTATTCCTTTTCTCTTGAGCTAGAACTCTTCAGGCAGGGCCCCTTTCACAGATGTCATAGAATCAATTCTAGATACAGTAAAACCCCGACTTACAAATGCCTCAAGTTACATAAAATGTGACTTACATAATGATTTTGTGCTAAAACCATCTCCTGATTTACATGATTTCCTGTGGGTTTGCTTTGAGTTACATAAAGATTCTTTTCCCTGTGGGTTTGCTTTGAGTTTCGTAAACATTAATTTCCCTATGGGGTTGCTTCGAGTTACATAAAAGCCGATTTAAGCAAAAGCATAAGGAATGGACTCCCCTCCCCGTAAGTAGGGGTTTTACTGTATCCTTTTCCTCCGGCAGGACCCTCACCACGTTCCTGTGAAATGTTTGGCAAAATGGACGCACTGGGACATTTAACTTTGTCCAAATCAAGTGTCACTGTTTATTAGGAAGCCACAGAGTTTAAGGCGGGTTCTTTTGATAAACAGATTAATTGACAGGCTGGCTGAAAATCCTGATGAAGCAGGACAGGGCAGAGCAGTGTTTCTGATAATCCTTTCCTGGTCCCGTCCACCTTCTTCCGTGGGAAAGCAAAGTGGCCTCATTAGCTCAGAGTCCCTTTTCTAGTTTTGAACCCATTGGCCAGGGCTTGGCCTGGGTGTCCCTAGGCAGCCTCCTGGACGGACTACTGCAATGGGTTGCATATGGGGCCTCCCCTTGAAGGCAGTTTTGCAGCAAAATCAAGGTCTGGGGTTTGATATTCCACTCTTTTTGGCTGCAGGTTGGGTTGGGTTGTCCTGTCCTGTCCTCTCCTCTCCTCAAATAGTCCTGACCATCCCCTCCTCCCTCTCTCTGTCCAGACCCTGTGAACCAAGACGGCCAGGATGCCCAGAGCCCCACAGACGGTTTCTTTGGCTCCAAGGTGGCGGTCTTTGCGGCCATTGGGGCCGGCTGCCTGGTCTTCCTCCTGCTCATCATCTTCCTCGTGGTCCTTCTCCTCAAGCTCCGCAAGCGACACCAGAAGCACACGCAGCCCCGGGGGCCCGGAGGGGGGGCCGCCCTCTCGCTCAGCACCCTGGCCAGCCCGAAGGGAGGAGGACTGGGGGTCAGTGGGGGCAACGGGGGCTCAGAGCCCAGTGACATCATCCTCCCCTTGCGGACTACAGAGAACAACTACTGCCCACACTACGAGAAAGTCAGTGGGGACTATGGGCACCCGGTCTACATCGTCCAGGAGATGCCCCCGCAGAGCCCGGCAAACATTTACTACAAGGTCTGAGGAGGAGGAGGGAGGTCGCCCCCCTCCCCTGGACAAGCACTGACCCCTCCGGGGAAGGGAGGAGAAACTGCTGATTGTGAAACAGCAGGAAAAGCTGGCCCACCCTGGACCACGAGGGCCTTGCACTGGGCCACTGGGGGGGGGCCTCCCCCTGCCTTTAGTTTTTTTAGTCCAGAGTTTATTTTGTAATTCCAAGACTCTTGGAGGAAGAGGAAGAAGGGAGGAACCTCCCCCCGGCCCGGCTGCTTCCTGCCTTCGCTCCAGGGGGGCTCCGAGTCCTCCCAGCATGTTCTGTGGCCCCTTGTGTGGGCTCTGTGCCTTTCCCCAGTCTGGGACATGTGATGCCCCCACCCCCTGCTTTATTTCCAGGGACCCCTCCCCCCCAAGTCATTGATGGTTTTCTGTTTTCAAGGCTGGAGGGGGGCAGAGGTGGGGGACAGACAGCTGGGCTACATTGCTGGCCCCTAAGCCAGGGTTTGGGTGGAGGTCCAATGGCCTGTCCAGATCCACAGAGGGTGGAGGGGGCAGGGAGTCCCCTCCCCCCCCAAGTAGTGACTTTCTGCTATTGTTAATTTTAAGATTATTATTTTTTGGTTAACATTTTTAATTATGAGACCTTGGAGTTCTGCTCACGCGGACGGACGGACGGACGGACACACACATACACACACACACTCACTCACTCACACACACACACACACACACACACACACACACACACACACACACACACACACACACACACACCTTAAGATTATTATTTTTTGGTTAACATTTTTAATTATGAGACCTTGGAGTTCTGCTCACGCGGACGGACGGACGGACGGACGGACGGACGGACGGACGGACGGACGGACACACACACACACACACACACACACACACACACACACACACACACACACACACACACACACACACACACACACACACACACACACACACACACACCGCTTTGCGAATACCCTTTCATTCACTTTTTGTTTGCTCACCAAGGTTGGAAAATTACCCCGCCCTTGGTAAGATTTGGTCCAAAGGCTAGATTTGGTCCAAAGGCTTTGAGATGACACAATCTCCCTTTGATGTTGCTTTCTCCCAATCCCCCCCCCCCCAATTTCTGAGGACTCCAAACCTCATCTGGACCATCCTTCCATTCTCTCTCTCTCTCTCTCTCTCTCTCTCTCACACACACACACACACACACACCCCTTTGCGAATACCCTTTCATTCACTTTTTCTTTGCACACCAAGGTTGGAAAATTACCCCGCCCTTGGTAAGATTTGGTCCAAAGGCTAGATTTGGTCCAAAGGCTTTGAGATGACACAATCTCCCTTTGATGTTGCTTTCTCCCAATCCCCCCCCCCCCAATTTCTGAGGTCTCCAAACCTCATCTGGACCATCCTTCCATTCTCTCTCTCTCTCTCTCTCTCTCACACACACACACACACACACACACACACACCCCTTTGCGAATACCCTTTCATTCACTTTTTCTTTGCACACCAAGGTTGGAAAATTACCCCGCCCTTGGTAAGATTTGGTCCAAAGGCTAGATTTGGTCCAAAGGCTTTGAGATGACACAATCTCCCTTTGATGTTGCTTTCTCCCAATCCCCCCCCCCCCATTTCTGAGGACTCCAAACCTCATCTGGACCATCCTTCCATTCTCTCTCTCTCTCTCTCTCTCTCTCTCTCTCACACACACACACACACACACACACCCCTTTGCGAATACCCTTTCATTCACTTTTTCTTTGCTCACCAAGGTTGGAAAATTACCCCGCCCTTGGTAAGATTTGGTCCAAAGGCTAGATTTGGTCCAAAGGCTTTGAGATGACGCAATCTCCCTTTGATGTTGCTTTCTCCCAATCCCCCCCCCCCCATTTCTGAGGACTCCAAACCTCATCTGGACCATCCTTCCATTCTCTCTCTCTCTCTCTCTCTCTCTCTCTCTCTCACACACACACACACACACACACACACACACACACACACACACACACACACACACACACACCGCTTTGCGAATACCCTTTCATTCACTTTTTGTTTGCTCACCAAGGTTGGAAAATTATCCCGCCCTTGGTAAGATTTGGTCCAAAGGCTAGATTTGGTCCAAAGGCTTTGAGATGATGCAATCTCCCTTTGATGTTGCTTTCTCCCAATCCCCCCCCCCCATTTCTGAGGACTCCAAACCTCATCTGGACCATCCTTCCATTCTCTCTCTCTCTCTCTCTCTCTCTCTCTCTCTCTCTCTCACACACACACACACACACACACACACACACACACACACACACACACCGCTTTGCGAATACCCTTTCATTCACTTTTTGTTTGCTCACCAAGGTTGGAAAATTATCCCGCCCTTGGTAAGATTTGGTCCAAAGGCTAGATTTGGTCCAAAGGCTTTGAGATGATGCAATCTCCCTTTGATGTTGCTTTCTCCCAATCCCCCCCCCCCATTTCTGAGGACTCCAAACCTCATCTGGACCATCCTTCCATTCTCTCTCTCTCTCTCTCTCTCTCTCTCTCTCTCTCTCTCACACACACACACACACACACACACACACACACACACACACACACACACACACACGCTTTGCGAATACCCTTTCATTCACTTTTTGTTTGCTCACCAAGGTTGGAAAATTATCCCGCCCTTGGTAAGATTTGGTCCAAAGGCTAGATTTGGTCCAAAGGCTTTGAGATGATGCAATCTCCCTTTGATGTTGCTTTCTCCCAATCCCCCCCCCCCCCCATTTCTGAGGACTCCAAACCTCATCTGGACCATCCTTCCATTCTCTCTCTCTCTCTCTCTCTCTCTCTCTCTCTCTCACACACACACACACACACACACACACACACACACACACACACACACACACACACACACACACGCTTTGCGAATACCCTTTCATTCACTTTTTGTTTGCTCACCAAGGTTGGAAAATTATCCCGCCCTTGGTAAGATTTGGTCCAAAGGCTAGATTTGGTCCAAAGGCTTTGAGATGATGCAATCTCCCTTTGATGTTGCTTTCTCCCAATCCCCCCCCCCCCATTTCTGAGGACTCCAAACCTCATCTGGACCATCCTTCCATTCTCTCTCTCTCTCTCTCTCTCTCTCTCTCTCTCTCACACACACACACACACACACACACACACACACACACACACCACACACACACACACACACACACACACACACACCGCTTTGCGAATACCCTTTCATTCACTTTTTGTTTGCTCACCAAGGTTGGAAAATTATCCCGCCCTTGGTAAGATTTGGTCCAAAGGCTAGATTTGGTCCAAAGGCTTTGAGATGATGCAATCTCCCTTTGATGTTGCTTTCCCCCAACCCCTTCCCCAACCCCCCAGATTTTTCAGGACTCCAAACCTCATCTGGACCATCCTTCCATTCTCTCTCTCTCTCTCTCTCTCTCTCTCTCTCTCTCACACACACACACACACACACACACACACACACACACACACACACACACACACACACACACACACACACACACCTTTGCGAATACCCTTTCATTCACTTTTTCTTTGCTCACCAAGGTTGGAAAATTACCCTGCCCTTGGTAAGATTTGGTCCAAAGGCTAGATTTGGTCCAAAGGCTTTGAGATGACACAATCTCCCTTCAATGTTGCTTTCTCCCAACCCCCCCCCCCCATTTCTGAGGACTCCAAACCTCATCTGGACCATCCTTCCATTCTCTCTCTCTCTCTCTCTCTCTCACACACACACACACCCCTTTGCGAATACCCTTTCATTCACTTTTTCTTTGCTCACCAAGGTTGGAAAATTACCCCGCCCTTGGTAAGATTTGGTCCAAAGGCTAGATTTGGTCCAAAGGCTTTGAGATGATGCAATCTCCCTTTGATGTTGCTTTCTCCCAAACCCCCCCCCCCCATTTCTGAGGACTCCAAACCTCATCTGGACCATCCTTCCATTCTCTCTCTCTCTCTCTCTCTCTCTCTCTCTCTCTCTCTCTCACACACACACACACACACACACACACACACCCCTTTGCGAATACCCTTTCATTCACTTTTTGTTTGCTCACCAAGGTTGGAAAATTACCCCGCCCTTGGTAAGATTTGGTCCAAAGGCTAGATTTGGTCCAAAGGCTTTGAGATGATGCAATCTCCCTTTGATGTTGCTTTCCCCCAACCCCTTCCCCAACCCCCCAGATTTTTCAGGACTCCAAACCTCATCTGGACCATCCTTCCATTCTCTCTCTCTCTCTCTCTCTCTCTCTCTCTCTCTCTCTCTCTCTCTCTCTCACACACACACACACACACACACACACACACACACACACACACACACACCTTTGCGAATACCCTTTCATTCACTTTTTCTTTGCTCACCAAGGTTGGAAAATTACCCTGCCCTTGGTAAGATTTGGTCCAAAGGCTAGATTTGGTCCAAAGGCTTTGAGATGACACAATCTCCCTTCAATGTTGCTTTCTCCCAACCCCCCCCCCCCCATTTCTGAGGACTCCAAACCTCATCTGGACCATCCTTCCATTCTCTCTCTCTTTCTCACACACACACACACACACACACACCCCTTTGCGAATACCCTTTCTTTCACTTTTTCTTTGCTCACCAAGGTTGGAAAATTACCCCGCCCTTGGTAAGATTTGGTCCAAAGGCTAGATTTGGTCCAAAGGCTTTGAGATGACGCAATCTCCCTTCGATGTTGCTTTCTTTGGAGGGGTTTGTGTGTGTGTTTTTTGGACACCACTCTCCCCTCCCCCAATCCTTTTTGGGGCAGGAATTTCCTTCTCCAAACAGTTTGCTCTGGTCTGCTGCCTCCCCCCCTTCCCAAGCCATGGGATGTTTCAGTTTGCAGGGGCCCCCCCCGCCCGATCAGGTCAGCATTTATAGGAAGCTCAGGTTGGCATTCCTGTGGGTCCAGCCCCTTGAACTGGGAAACCCCACACAAAAGGGTGGGAGGCGAGGAAGAGTGTCCATCTGTCCCTCCGTCCATCTCCTGTCCCATCTTGGAGGAAGCAAGCATAGGGCATTTGTAAGCCAGGGTGTGTGTGTGTTATGGGGGGGGGGCAGGTCTAAGAGACAGCTGTTCTTGCTCTTTGCAAAACCTTTCACAAAACTCACCACCTGCTTCCAACATGACAGATGTGGGGATTGCACATGTGTTAGCCGCGCGTGCGTGTGCATGCTGGTGTGTCTGTATACACCAAGAGAGTGAAAGAGCCTCCATTTGGAGTGGGAGTCTACCATTGCACAGGTCCCTCTCACCTCCTGGGAACCCTAACCCTGCCCTGCCCTCTCCGTGGGTGGGGTTTCCTTCTGTATTCTGGGAACACCTCCCCCCCCCCGGTCATCCACCCCCACCCCCATGATCAGAAGAGCCCCCGGCAGTGGTCCGGACTCTGAAGAGGTCTCATAGCCCACTCGATATCCCACGGGGGGGGGGGGGAGAGAAAGCCAGTTCCTGGAGATCCAGTGAGGGCTGCCCAGTTTAGCCAGTCTTGGGTTGGAGGAAATGATAGCCCACTATCCTTTATGGTGCTGCGTTTCCCTGTCAAAGGGGGTCCCCCCCTCCCGTCTCCAATGGTTTCCTTTCCACTCCTCCCTTTCATGAAAAAGTCACACACAGAGAGAGAAAACAGTGGATTTTTGAGATTTTACTTTGTGTAAATAACTAGTCTTTTTTTGGCGGGGAAGATATAATGTAAAATGATGTTTTGTATAACTGGTTTATTTTCTGGTTGCTTTTTCTTAGAAAAACACAGATAAGAACAAAAAAAGTGAATCCCCCTCCCCAACCCTGTGAAGGGATGTAAAAGATGGGCTTTTCTTTTTCTTTTTCTACCCCCCCAACTGAGCTGGACTCCCTCCCCCCTTCCTCTCTCTTCATCTTCATGCTTCCGACATGGGCCACGTGTGGCCCTCAGAGCCAGCCTGGGAAGATCCCACCCTCACCATGGGTCTGGGGAGCTCCCAGGGGGGCTGAGGTGTGTGTATAGGAGGGCGGCGGCTGAAGTTCATGCCTTTCTACCTCCCCCCTACCTCTCCACCTTCCCTGCTTTGGGTCAGGAAGGAAAGGAACAGCTTGACCAGTCTTGGGGGGCCTGGAAAGTGGTACCATATCTGGCCCTCCTGGATGGGAGCTCATGGGTTTAGAACTGGGTGCCCATTTTGCCCTCCTGCTGGCCCCCTTTTTGGGGGTGGTGGGGGTGGCCCTTCCACCGCCGCTCCTTTCCAGAGGGTCCCAGGAACCCTCTTAGAAATTGCTCCTGGGGTTTCCTGGGAGGAGGGAATAATGGTTAGCCCCCCCCCCTGCTTATCTTCCACCTCATCCTCCCTCCCTCCCTGGCAGGTGACTCCACCTGTGGCCACTCCAAGGCAAACACACCTGCCTGGGACCTCAGGACCCAAACCTCCCCCCCCTTTCTCCATTTGCAAAACCCCTCCAAGGGAAGGCACACTTTGCGTGCGCCTGGTGAGGGCCACTGGTCATCCAACTTGTAGACTGGGGTGAAGAGAGGAGCGAGTGGGTCTGTAGCAAGGTGGTGGTGGTGGGGCACACATATGCTCTGAGAGCATGGCACCCCCTCGCCCACATCATCCCAGGCCACATGTCTGCACCTTCCTCCTTTAAGGGAGAAACCCTACTAAGCCATTGGGGTCACCCCAACCCTTCAGCCACCCCACCTGAAGCATTGGGGGGGGGTCCCTAACATTGGATATCTTGACCGCTCCATCCCCAAGATTTCTGGGGTGGGGTGTGTGTGGCAAAACTCTTCCCTGGGGTGTGTGTGTCTGTATGTGTGTGTGTTTAGCTCCTCCCCAAAAGCACCTGTTCCTTCTGTCTCAGGCTGGGTTTGAACCCCCCCCCCCAAGACACCAACGGGAATTGGGTGGCCACCGGCTTCCAGTCTTGAGTCCCCCCCCCCCCCCGGTTTGGTTTTGGGGCCAAATGGGCCCTGGTTACACCTGTATTGCCAAAAATGGGTGCAAATTGGCTTGTTGCCTTCTGCCCATTGATTTTCAGTTATTCTGTTTTTTAAACTTTCCTGTTATTTGATTTCCACCCAGTTCTCCATCTCATCCTTTCCATGAAAAGCCAATAATAATAATAATGATGAGATTGGAATTCCCCAGAAGTCATGGTGGAATGAACCTGATATATTGTTAAATAAAATATTTTTTCCTATGGAATGTGGACGCCTTGGGTGTGCTTCTTGCATGTGGGGGTTGGGGTTGGGGAGGGGGTCTCTCTGGCCCCAAACTGTCATGGGGTGGGCGGGCGAGGAGGCTCCTGTATGGAGATTCTTGGCTGAGAATGCTGTGGGGTTGGGTTTAAAAGAGCCCTGATGGTGCAGGGATTAACACTGCTGGACGGCAGCCAAAAGGCTGTGAGTTCAATCCTGATGGGGATTAAGGTTGACTCAGTTTCTTTCATCCTTCCAAGGTCATTAAAATGAGTTTGTTGGGGGGCAAAATGCTAATTGCCTTGTGAACCGCCCAGAGTGTGGACTTAGCGCTATTGTCATTGCCATTTCCTTGTTAAATAGAACAATGTTATGGGTTCTCTATGATGTCTATGTCTGCCCCTAGACTTTGTCAAGTTCTTCTTCATGGTCTCTGTGAAACCACAGGAGTGGGTTTACTGCGCATAAGTGGAGCAAACCCATTGTGTGGATTTGCAGGGGATCCCGAAGAAGAAGAAGAAGAAGAAACTGTTTCCTCTTCTTCACCTCTTACCTTGTTTAGAGTAAGAGTGGGCAACTGTAGTTCTCCAGATGCAACCCCCATAAAACCCACACCAGGGATGTGTGAGGAGGAAGGACAGCAACCGAGGACCTTCTCTCATTCTATTGCTTCCAAGGAGAGTTCAAAATGGTTACGGAATTAAGAAATGTTCAAAATTAACACATGGGGGGGAAGGCTGTTTCCACCTGACTGTCCAGTGTGGGGTCCAACAGAGACCAGGGCCTGACCCTAGGAAAGGCCACCGAAGTCTCCAGCTGTGTGTGTGTGTATTATTTGCACAGTTTTCTGGACTGATGGTGGTGAATTATTGTGCTTTTCACACTGCGTGCCATTCCAGAGTTTGACAATGGTTGTCATCTATCCGAAGGGGCTTCTTTCGGGCCAGCCTAAAGGTGCTCCAGGCACAGTGGCCGGTGCGAGAGTGACCAAGGCTTGGCCAGCCTGCCTGCCTCTTCGGCCAAGCCATGCACAGCTGGAAGGGGAGGGGCGTTGCTTCCTTCCTTCCTTAGGTCGGGGAATGCAATTAAAGACGTCTTGGGGAAAGTGGCAGAGTTTGCTGGTTAATCCTTAACAGCTGGAGAGCTATAATCCTCCCGGAAGGAGAAGGGGCTGCACCAGGGCGGAGCTGCTGCTGCTGAGTTTACAGCTCGGTAACAAGGGGCCTGTGTAGAAAGTCGTCCCATAAACTAGAAGAGTCTGGAGCAGGAGCTTCACACTGAGCAGTTGTTAGGATCAAGAATGGGGGGAAGTGGGGTGGGGGTGGGGCCCTCTAGGATCTCCTGTGAGGATTTATCACAAGGGTAGCATTGCTGCCAAAGAAGGCACCGAGGAGGACTTGAGTTTGGCCAATGACAAAGCCAAGTAAGTGGCTTACTTTGGGCAGTCCAGGGTCTTGATCGGGACTCGAAAGAAGATGATCATGGGGAGCATTTATGAAGATGCACCAGACAACCGGCACCACCAACTCCCAGTGGAAGGAAGGAAGAGTTGGTGGTCGATGGATGGATAGAATGAAGGAAGAGGGATGGATAGATGGACAGAAGAGGTAGAAAAGATGGAAGGAAGGAAGAGGGATGGACAGACATATGGATGGATAGAAGAAAAATCTAGAAGTTGAAGGAAGGAAGGAAATGAGCAGACTTTGTGGCCTGGTATCACCACATGTGGGGGAAGAAAGCAAATGCAGGTGTACCAAGTTCCCCTCCCCTCCTTGGGCCAAGAGTGGACCCTCCTCCCCCTTGCCTCCAACAGAAGGACCCTGCCTAGGGCAGAAGCTGAGGGCAGAAGCTGGGAGTTGAAGGCAAGAGAGGGATCATCTGAGACGTTCTCCTCCTGCCCTTCATCTTCTCAAAGACCTTCCAACCAAAGCTGACACACACCCACCCATCCATCCACACACCCACCCACCCTGCTTCCACAACTGGGTCTCTTGGGCACCTCGCATAGAGACTAACTTGCTTAAAGAGCAGAATTTTCTCAGAGTGGTCACTTTGCTTAACAACTAAAACCAACCAAAAACTCGCTTAACAAATAAATCGGGGTTCGTAATCTCCCCCACAATTGGTCACTTACAATGGTGTTTCGCTTAAAGAGGAAACTTGCTTAAAGAGCAATCCTGTGGAACACATTATGCACTTTAAGCGAGGTACAGCTGTACCCTCTTCTAGCCAGCTGCGAAATCTGCTCAAGAGTTGAGTCTTGGTGTTTGGCCTGATCGATCTTCCAGGGTGTCCCCCCTACAAATCCCGAGTGTTGGAAGGACCAGATTGGGGGGGGGGGTGCAGTTTGTCAGGGGTGGGGCTACTCCCAAAGTTGTTTACAGGAGGGGGAGGGAAGAACTGTTTCCCCTTCCCTGTTTGGGTTTTTTTGGGGAAAACCTCTGGGCTTTTTCCCTCCCCCCAGGTTGTCTTTTGTGGCTTTGTTCAAGGAGGGCGGTGGGGGGGCGGCGGCGCTCGCTCTCTGTGTGCCTCCTCTGTGGGGGTGTGGGGGTGTTGCTGTGAATGGAGGCTGGAAAAAAGGAAGGGGGGGGGAGTCTTTTGACTGCAGAGCCGTGGGGGGCTGGGAAGGGCCCCTGAAAGCTATTGAGATCCAAATGGAGCCAAGAGGGGGGAAGAATGAGAGAAGGAGGCAGGAGGGATTGGGGGGGGGGGGGGCGCTTTGAACATTTATGTTCAGGGGAGATTAGAAAAGCATTTTAGGTCATTTGCCAGCAGGCAAGTTGCTATGGTGACCTGCTTAACCTTTCTGTGTGGAAGTGGTCTCTCTCTCACACACACTCACAACAACACCCCCCCAAATTGCTTTCCTCCATAGGTTGGGGGAGAGAGAGGAGAAAGCAGCTGTGGCTTCCACCTGCCAGAGCAAAAGGGCAGCCACCCCCATCCCACCCCACCCCCACCCCCACCCCGGGCACATGGCCAAGATCCCCCTCTGGGCACCCCGTCCATCGTCCCAGGCTCACACTGGGAGGGAGGACACCAGGGGGACACCCCCTCTCCAGCAAAGCAGGAGCAAAGCGAGGGGAACCTATGAGACACCCACACATTGCTCCCTGGACCCTGGCCAGAGGTGGCCACTACTTCCCCGGCCCTGGTGTGTGTGTGTGCATGTGTGTGTGTACACACCTTGAGGGTCTTCCTGGCTCACTGACTCTCCATGTGGAGCCAAGAGACATGAAGGTCCTGTGGAAGATGATGATGGAAACCCCCCCCCCCCAAGAGGTCCTGCTTTATATTGATTGTATTCCCATAATCCCGCCTAATCAGTGCAAGCCCCCCCCCCATGGCAGCTCACCCCCTTAGCTAAGGAGAAAAGCAGAAGGTCAAGGGCTTCTGAGCCAGCCAGCCATCAGGTCCCCAAAGGAAGAAGCATCCCAAGGCCAGAGAAGGAGGGCCCTGGAGGTCCAGGCCTTGTCTGGCAGGGTCTCACCTGCCCTCCTCCCCCTCCCCCTCCGTCTCCCCCAGCCATCCCTGCAGCCTCCCTCCCTCCCTCCCTGAGCCAAGGAGATGTTCTTCAGCACCAGCCTATTCTGCTGTGATGAAATGGCCACTCAGCAGAAGACAAGGACCTCCTTCTGTCTCCTCCTCCACCTGCCTGCCCTCTAAATGGCAGCTGAAAGATGGGGCCGTCAACCACCACCTCCGTGGGGAAAGATTGGGGGGGGGCAGCCGACAGGTTGTAATTTCAGCACTCAGGCTTGGGGGGGGGCTTGGCTTCTGGCAGGGGGGGAGAAAGGGGGGAGGAATGAGGGAGAAAGAAAGGAAAGCAGAAGGTCATGGGGACAAATGGGGCAGTAGCTCCTCTATTGTCATCCATCACCACAGGATCCCTTGCCCTGGAGGAGCCAGGATTTGAACCTTCTCAAAGAAGCCACCTGCAGGCTCAAGGATGGGTGCAAGGTGGCCGCTGGTGAGGGCCATGCCCACCTGAGGGTCTTCTTGCTAAGGGTTAGGGTTAGCCCACGTGAGATGCCTCTCCCCAGTCACTCTGGGTGGGGAGGCTCTGTGGCACACTTGCTCATAAGGGAGACGCTGGTGGTGGTGGTGGTGTCTTTCTTTGGCACATCCAGTCCCTCCCTCCTCAAGAGGACCTCTTCCTTCATTGAGGGGTTTGTGGCCCCGGGCAGGGGTCCCAACCCCTTCACCCCCACCCAAGAGAGTGTGTGTGTGGTCTGTCCAAGGCATCATCTTCCCCTTGGGAGGAGGGGCTTCCTTCCCTGAAGTTGTTGCTAGACTCCAGTTGCACAGAAGCAAAGGGCTGAGAGAGAGAGAGAGAGAGAGACCCCTCCTCTCTCCCAGGGGAACCCCCCCCCCAATTGCCGCCTTGAATGCAAAGCTGGCTTCAAAGAGTCCCCCCAAGGCCTGGGATAAAATAAGGCCCCAGCTGCCTGGAGGCATTTTAAATCCATCAGCGGGAGATTAAATTCTGAAGGGATTTTAGCTTTCCAGATACCTCCACCACCATCTTCCTCTTCTGTGCCTCTTATTCCAGTCTGCATTTAGGAAAAGGGGAGGGGAGCATTAAAAAGGTGGTGGTGGTGGGTCTTCAACCCTTCAGACTCTTTCCCTTAGTCTGGCCACTTCTCAACACACACAGGAAACAGGTTTGGTGTCTGGAGACAGTGGGAAGGAGGGAAGGGCTTCCTCAGAGGGAACATGGCAACAATAATTTCGTGTCAGAAATTATTCCGGGTTGAAAGGATTTTTGCTGGAGAAACTCCGTTCAGGGGATGCCCTGAGATCTTTTCCCACCCAAGTGGTCCCTGTTTATCTACTTGCAATGTCTTGCTTCCGAACTGCTAGGTTGGTTGGCAGGAGCTGGGATAGAGACAGGGGTTTCAATCTGTCATGCAGTACCCGGGTCTTGAACTGCTAACTTGCCAGCCTCCCAGCTAACAAGGTGAGCTTCTTAACCACTGAGCCACTGGGCACATGGTGGGCAGGAGACAAGGGGGCAGAGGAGAGGTACCCCACACATCCAACCCCCTCCCCCTTGTAATTTCATGGGTGAGGGAGACAGGCAGGGTGTGGGCACACATGTTCCGTGTCAGCATTGGCTCTAGCCAAATGAATCTGCTGAGAGGGAGAGAGATGATGATGATGATGATGATGATGATGATGATGATGATGATGATGATGATACCTGGCCTAGATCAAGGAGACCAATATTGGGTCTCTGTGGCTCCTTGCCTACATCGTCGTCTTCTCTTTGAGGCCCTTCCAAAAGACAACTCTTGGATCATGTCTGATCAAGCCTGGATTGGCAAAGTTCATGGTCGGGGAATGTCCCTCAAAGACTTCCAACTCCAGAAATCTGGAGTTCTCCCAGCCTGGAGGCTTCTGCCAAGGCTTCTCCATCACAGACTCCTGCAATTCCAAGTGATGATGATGATGATGGTGATGATGATGCCCAGATTCCTCTGCAGGACTTGTCCAAAGAAGAAAAGCTTGGAGCTGGGCAAGGAGGTGAAACCACTCTAATTTTTGCCAACACTATGGAAAGAGACCCCATGTGTTTCCCTCCTGCGGGTGAAGGTGCTTCATTTCATGGGGAGAAAAAAGCAAAAGGCTGTACATTTGAAAGGGAAACCCAAGTCCACTTTCTGGTCCCACCTTCTGGGGAGGTGTCCAGGCCATGGCTGAAGCATCATCGTTGGCACTTAATCTAGACCAGGGGTGCCCGCACTTGGTCACGTGGTTCAGAGGGCCAGTCACATGGGTCTTCCCACCTGAAGCGGAAGTAAAACCCACCTTGCAATCTGTTCTGCGTTAGGATGAGATAGATTTTAAGCTGCTGTTTTCTCTGCTTAAACCTGGTTGCCCAAACGATGGCCCGTGGGCTAGATCTGGCCCCAGACGCCAATTCATCTGTCCCACACCACCCTCATCACTCCTGGAAGTGCTTCCACTTCCAGGAGCAACGAGGGTGGTGCAGGATGGCTGTATTGGTGTTGGGGGCCGGAGCTGGCCTGTGGGCCATAGTTTGGGCACCCCTTATCTAAACCCTGCTTAGAAAAGGCCAGCCAAGGAGCGCGAGAGCTACAATGCACAAAAGAGGCCTGTAATGTACAAAGCGAGCTTTATGTGGAGAAGGGGATAAACAAAGGGAGAATAACAAGGGGGGAGAGAACTACAGAAGCATAAACTCAGTGCAAGAGGCCTGGAGGGGTTTCTTTGCTTCCTCTCCTGTAAAGAGAGAGACCAGGACAGACCCTGAAGCCGCAGGCAAGGCAGCGGGCGGCAGCAGCAGCACACTTTCCATAATTGATGGCCACACTGAGCAATGTTCTGCAGCATCTTTAGCCCTCAGGCACATCCCTGGAAGGAAAGAGAGAGAATGGGGGTGGGGAAAGGGTTTGGGGAAGGCTGGGAGGCCTCTTTGCCTCCTTTGAGGAGGATGGATCCTTTGAATCCACAAAGCTGGCGCAGGTAGATTGGGAGGCGCTTGGCCCTCAGGGAAGTCCAAGAGTGGTTTGAGAAGGTCAAGACAGGCAACAGGAGTGGAGTGGTGGTGGTGGTGCCTTTTGTCTCACTTGCTTCTCTTTCCAAAGCCGGGGTGGTGGTGGTGGTGGTGGTGAATTATTTAGACCCGGCCCCTCCTCACAAGATGGCTTCCATATCGCCAGGAATTTCCCACTCTAATAATTCCTCCGCTGTACGCCATTGATGGAGGGTCACTGGCTCTGCCTTGACTTGACCTCAGAGGGAGGAGGATGAGGATGAGGGACCCAACCTTTTGCTGTGGAACAGGATCAGACCACCATGGAGGGCCCAATCCGGAGCAGCGGTGCTCTCAGATGGCTTAATAACAACCCCTTCTTCGCACGCTGGCTATTTGCATGCGGAATGAGTCTGAGGCCCGGCTGCTCCAAATTCATTACACTCAGGAAATCAACCTGATCCCTCCCCTGGGAGCTGGCTGCCAAACTTAATTCCAAATAATTTAACAGCCAAACTCTTTAATGTTTCCAAAGGAACAGGAGGGAGACTTTTGCCCACGGGCGTTTGCTTCTGTTGAAGTGATCTCGTGTTTTTGTTTTTTTGCTCAACAACACGTTCCGGGGAGTGGAGGTGGGGATCCGAAAGGCCACCAGGATCGTGCCGATGGAGGAGCTGCCAAGAGGTTGAGCAGTGAGGCTGGGTCAAAGAAATGGGTAGAACGGAGGGGGGGGGACACACATGGATGGATGGACGGGCCCGTTGCAAGCCCTTAACGCCAAAGGGAAGCAGCGGGCATCATACCGCCGCCTGGAAGGGGAAAGGACAGACCCACGGCAGCGACGTTTCCCTCCCTGGATTATTCTTTGCTGCCTCTCCCTCCAGAGATAGGCAGGCCTATCAGGGTTGGTTTCATTCACAGCTTAGACCTCTCTTCTACAATTAAAAAAACAACACCTCCCAAAGGACAGCCTGTCCTTCTTGAGTTGTACTAAGGGTCTTGCAAGGGGCATTTCTCAGGTGACCCAAATGTACAGGGATGAGCCAGGAATAAAAATATCTTGGGGTGTGTGTGTGTTGCTTTTCAATTGTAGAGGAGAGGTCTAAGCTGTGAATGAAACCAGCCCTGGAGGCCAGTCCATCCCCTTCCTCATGAAAGGGTGAAGAGTTTTGGCAGCAAACCCACTTGCAAGGCTGTCAGTGGGGCCTTTGCCCCTCTTTGGCGAAGTCTGGGGCATGCTTCGTAGCTGTCGCATTTGTGCAGCAAACACCACCTTTGAAAGGGAGGCCACATGCTCCTGCCAATGCTGTGCATCCTCCCATGAAGTCCAGAAATGCCTACAAGATGTGCAGCATCTTCACCCACTGTGTGTGGCTGCCAAGAGTTGCCTTGTGGAGCCAAATTGCAACCACAAAAGACATGGCACTGATTAAGAAAGAGGCTGCCTCCTGATGAGGAGACCTGGTTCACCACAGATGTCCCTGTGTGGTCTTGGGCTTCTACGGTTTGGCTCTCTGTTGGCTGCCCCGGCCCCTAGGATTTCAGGGCTGACATTTCTGGGGTGGGGGCGGATTTGCCTTTGCCCGGCTTCAAGAAACGACTGTCGTTTCCCACATTAGAGATGGAAGCAAGAACAGGATCCTGGAGAGAACAAAGGCGGCCGGCAGGCGCGATGTGGTTGTCCTTGGGTCTCTTCCAAGAAGCTCAGGGTCTGTTGACGTCCTGAAGACGTAGGGAGGCTCCGGTGTCAGCCACGTCTTTCTTGGGGTGGACCTTCAGCCTCCTCTTTCAGCAAGGCTGCCCTGAAAGGGGGGGGGGCACACAAAGATTTCCCACCCTGGCAATGTTCGGCCTCTGCAGAAGGGGAAGATTTGGGCTGCCTGTGGATGTAACTGCAGCCAATCCGTCTCACCTTGTGCCAATTTAAGCCATGGGTGGAGGAGAAGGAGCTGAAGGAACTCCTCTCTGGACCCCGCGGTGTGAAAAGTCTTGGCCTTGATGGGGGAAAGGAAGGAGATGGCTCTTGGGACCCTCCTAAGCCACTGAACTTGGGGCATAGCATGAGAGGCCAAGACTCAATGGAGAAGACAGAAGCATTTGTGTGTGGGGTGGGTGGGTGAGGAAGACTTGACAGGAGGTGAAGTAACTCAGTAAATGAAGTTTCAGCCTTGCTTTGAAAGACCCGAGATCACCTGGTGAGAAGTTTGCCATACAATGGGAGTAACTTTATGGACCAGAATCATGACCAACCAACACCCCATCACTTCAGGCTGGGAGCTTCAGGCCCAAGTCCTTGAGACCCAGATGGCTCTTATCCTCCTTCCAGACTCTGGGCTTCCTCCTCTCCTCCATGCCCAAATTCTGTGAATGTTGGCGCTGGGAGCTGAATGGATCTTTGCATGTCCAAAACCATCATTTCCCAAGTGCTGTTTCCAAAAAAAAAAAAAAAAAAAAAAACACACACACACACACAAACAAACAAACAAAAAACAACTGCTCAGTTTGACCCTAAGTTTGCAGGCATGAAGCTTCTGCGGCCTTAAGGAGACGGTTTGATGCTCTACCGATGTTGCACTGCTAACCGGCAAGTTCCCACAGGATCCACCAGTGCCCATTGGATGCCCATTGGGTTGGGGGAATTGAGTCAGCTTTCCAAAGGCTGGTTTGTTTAACATACATATTTCTCCTGTAGAGATCATTTTAAAAGGCAACAAAAAATTTAGAAACAATCATTACAACACAAAAACTACTCTCAGTATCAAGACAATCCTCAGAGCACAACATTGTGCATCAAGTTGCATTTGGAAACCAACAAATGCAAGTTAATGAAAAATGTGCTTTAAATGTCTTAACACAGAGTGTTGTTTTAATACAGTACTGTATTGTAATAATATTGTTGGTTTGCACAAGGTTGGTTTGGCTGCTCCTACTTCAACCTTTTTTTTAAAGGGACTGGTGGCTCAGTGGTGGATATGCTGAACTTGGTGATTGGAAGGTCGGCAGGTCAGCAGTTTGAGACCCGAGTACTGCATGATGGAGTGAGCTCCCATCTCTGTCCCAACTCCTGCCAACTTAGCATTTCGAAAGCAAGAAATTGCAAGGAGATAAATAGACACCACATTGGTAGGAAAGGTAACAGCATTCTGTGCACTCCAGCATTTAGTCATTTCTGACATATGACCACGGAAACATCTGCAGACACAGACAGTGCTGGCTCTTTGGCTCTAAACAGAGATGAGCACTGAACCCTAGAGTTGGATATGACTGGCTTCCGAGCAAGGGTGACCTTGACTTGGGCTTTTCTAGACGGCTGTGCAATTCTCTTGGGATTTCTTTGTTTGGAGTCTTTCGCCTGCAAGAAGCTGTTCGAGACGCCTGCCACCAGTAGTAGCTGCCGTGGGATCCATTGAGCAGCCTTCGGAAGCCTGTTTTTAATGCCAGGGTTTGATCTCTGGGACGTCTCACAGAGTAATTAGAGATGTACAAGGTCTCCTGAGAAATTAATTTGTCTTACCTGCAGGGCTAGATTTCTGAAGACTTCTTAGTCGTCACTAGCAAGAGCGCAGAGGCCTGGGTTTGGTGGGGACCAAGAGATGCAAAACAAAAGAAGGGACTGGATCCATCCTTCTGGCCTGAGATTCACCTGGCCCACCTTGAGCATTTCCTGGGTGGCCCTGTGGGAATTCCCTTCTCTACCTTCAGAGTTCAGAGCAAATATTCCCAATCTTTTCAAACCCGGGGGCCGGGTCACCCTCTCTCAGTCAGTCATTTTGCCCTGCCTTCACAACGGGGGTCGACCATTTTGTACCAACAGCTTCAAAGGATGGCTATTTTGTTTCTCGAATGCCCTTGGAGGGGTGGAGTGGGGGGGCCACATAAAATGGTACCATGGCTAACATCTGGCCTACGGGCCTTAGGCTGGGAACTCCTGGTACAGAGAGAGCTGGAGTGGCAGGCTGGCTTCTGGAGAAACCCAATGGCAACTCCAGTGCCCTGAAACCAGAGGTGGCCAGGGAGCCTCTGCCCCTACAAGGGGGCATTTGCCTGGTGTCAACCCCCCCTTCTTGAGCACCCCAGTTCCTCTCAGAGCCAGGCTGCTCCAAAATCCCTTAAATGGCCCTCCTGGGAACAAGGAGGCTTCTGTCGGCCCCCCACAAATTTCAACGCGACCCTTCAGCCACTTTGTTAGGCACTTTAGGTCTATTGAAGAATTCATAAGGTCTTTTGCAACGAAGGACTTGGATTCCTAATCTTACAGACAAAAGGGAAGACACATGATATACTCTATGCCTTCTTTTCTTTCATATAATTTTAGGAGATTTTTTTAAAATAGGATTTTTTTTTAACATGGGTTCTTGAACTGCAATTAGTGGCGAGGCACAAGCTGTAGTTAAAGTGTTTGGAATAGTTTATGACTGCTATCTCAAGAAGCTCCCGTCTCTGTCTCTACTGCTGCCAACCTAGCAGTTTCCACTGGTGCCATAGGTTGTTGGGGGTCCCCTTGCCTGACCCCAAGGTGGTGGGTGGGGGTGGCTCTCAATGCCCTTCTGCCTCTGAAGACCTTCATGAACATCTTCTGATGCTCTCAGATCAGAGTGAAACTCCCTCCCCCCCCCGTCCAATCTCTTCTGTCTGGGGGTCTCTCTCTCTCTCTCTGTGCATGTCTGACAGTTACGGGGAGGGAGGGAGATTTAAGGTCCTCTGAAATGTGTCAGCCCCAAAAGGTGGAGCGGGAAAATGGGCTTTGCTGTGACTGTGGTTTCCAGGAGGAGCCAACGGGAGTGAAATGTGCCAATTGCCAAGATGGCAGAGCCAGACTGGGCCAGACCCTTTCCCTCCCCAGGGAGGGCTCTGGGGTCATGAGGGTCCTACTAGCATGCCTCTGGGGGGCCCAGGATGCCTCTGGGGGTTCCTGGAGAAAGAGCCTGCCATTGCCTGCTCAAGGGCGAGGAGGTCACTTGGTTAGCCCTGTGCCAGAGGCAACTTTAGGCTAACCCTGGTGTACCTGGGTTGCATTTCTGAATCCTCCTCCTCCTCCTCTGGACTGGCCAGAGCAGATCCTCTGGGGAGCCACAGAAGAGGGGCAGCAGGATGATGTTGGCAAAGAAGGCTCTGCTGAGATTTGGAAGCTCATGGGGTGGGGGGGATGGAGGCCTGCTCAAGAAGGTACCCTAGGGGATCTTCAGCATCGACCTCCTCCCTTGTCAACCTGCTTCAGAGGACTGAGGCTCAAGAGAAAAGAAGATTAATTTCTAACCCCTTGGCATGGAGAGCAAAATCTCTGGGAAACGTGTTTCTCCTTTGAAAAGTGGAGGTTGTCATACAACGGAGGATGGAAAATCAAATTTCCTTCAAAGTCCTTTGGAGCAGGAAGAGGAAAGTTCCTGTGTGTGTTCGTTCGTTCAACCTCTGTTGGAGCAAAGGTATCTCAAGTCCTTCACTCAAGGCCCAGCCTCTGGATCCCTTGGGACGGGGCTCGACCAGCTGAAGAAGAGAGCTCAAACCCATATCAATGGTGTTGTATGGCTACGCTGTGCTGTTTCTAGGACTCCTTGGGAATGGCCATTATGCTGACTCTGGCATAAAAGATACACATTTCTAATCTAGGGGCGTGTGTGTTTTATCTCCTGCATCCCCCTTTCTTGAAATGCCAGCTATAGTGCAATCTTTATGGCCACAGAAATGTCAGAGGCACTTTGGGTCTCCTTCCTCCTCCTGTTTAACTTGAAAAAAGAAGCAGCAGTGGATCGTCCCCTTGAGCTGAGGATGCCAGAAGCAATTTCTCTTGGAAGCCAGCACAATGCCCGGCAATTTCACACCCAAAGAGGGACATTTCTTGGCTGCTGTCACCCCCAGAGAAAGCAGAGGCATTCTGGGTGGGTGGGCGGGTGGGGGTGGGGGTCAGCAATCTGGACTTGATCTGTCACATCCCAGAATGGGGCTGTCCGAGAGCTCAGCCAGTATCCCATCACCCGACAGTTGTTTTGCTTTCTAACACACCCGCTGCGATCCCTCTGTTAACCTGCTCTGGATTCCAGAGAGGCTTCTGGCCCCAGGAAATGGTCCAGGTTGAAACCATCTGAAGTGGTGTCAGCAACAGAAGACCAAGTCCTTCAGTCCAACGATCCACTTCGGAGCATTTTCCTCTCAACCCAGGATCATCCAAAATTTGTAGTTTGCTTTGCAAATGAAGAGTCACTTCCATTACTGTTTGTTTTGCCTTTATTTACAACCAGATCTCAAAAGGACGAATGTTGGTCAAGTCTTCGAAACATGGGTAAAAGCACTGGGGAGCTAAAATATGGCCACTCTGTCTTTGGTATTGGATAAAATATTAGTGCTAAAGACATCAGTTTCTCAGCACCAGGAAGGAAATGCAGTGATCAGTAGAAGCTGGTGAAGACTTCTTCATAAACTGTGCCAGACTACACTTATTTCTTTGACTGATCCATTTGCTGGTTGAGTGGACAGTGGGGATGCTTCAGATGTAATATAACTTTATAATTGAAGATTAAATCAGGACCAATGTGAATCCTTGCCTGGCTCATTTTCACATGCAGGATTGAGAAGCACACAGTCTTTGATAAAAGCTAACAGTGAAAATATAGCAGTTAGTCTTTAAAGTGCTACTGTGTTTTTTATTTTATTTTATTTAGTTTATTTTGTTTTGTTTTGTTTTCTGAGAAGTCTTTGATAAGAGTTCCTGCTGAGACTTTTGGTCAGCAAACTGTTTAAATTTAGGCTGGAAGACAAGATTGCCAGGAAGATTCAGGGCTGGTTTGAGAACCATTTCCAAAGAAAAGTTCCCAAGGGGGTTCCCCATCCAGAGCGCAGGAGGGGTTTTTCCCTCCTTTGCTCTCTGATGGGATCGGCTTTTGGAGGAAGCGAGGACAGCATCCCTTCTCGAATGTGCAGGTGGTACAAAAGGGTGAGGGCTCTTATTAGCCAAGCTCTGACAAAACAGAATTAAAGCCCTAAAAGATCTTCATTGAATACCAAGTTAGGCCCAAATGAGGAAAGTTGAAATTTGGTTGCAACCGTGCAAAAATCATGCACGTAGTGAGTTGTAGTGAGATTTTTTTTTTTTAAAAAAAACACCCTTGTGTGTGTAATCCCAAAGGGATGGACATCACTGGGAGGTGGGATTCCATAGCCTTTGGACAGAAAGTTCTCAGAAGAACCGATTGAAGACCATCCATGACTTGTATGGAACCAGGAGAGGGACTTAGACCCGCGCATGAGCCACGTGACCCCCATGTGGCAGCAGTTTTGGCTTTTCCCAGGAATGCTCCATTTTTGCCAAGCACAGGGTTGATGAAATCCCATATCCTCTTCCAGAGTCTTGTAGCACACGGCCAAGGCATCATCCATCACAAAAGGCAAGAGGATGAAGAGAGAAGGGGGAGGGCACAAGATGTGCTCATTCGCTCATTTCCCTGGCTGCACTGCCGTCCCTGCCGACCCAGATTGTCTCTTAGCAGAGCAGCCTCACAAGTGGCTTTGCTAAAGCTGCCGGATGATCTGATGGAGGGAAATTGAATTGTTCTTGGGGGCGAACGGGGTTTGATCTGGGCTTTAGGCCTCCCTGAGTGGCGCTGGCTAGAAGTGTTTGGCTGCCCTTTGATTAGAGACACAGCTTGGGGGGTGAGAGAGGTCAGGCTTTAGCCCTGCCTTTCTGGGTCCTCATCAGAGGAATGTGTGTCACCAACCGCACAAAGGCAGGAGGAAGGGAAGGGAAGGGAGGCCAAACTGACACTGGACGGCAGGAGGAGGGAAAAGCAGACCTCAAGGGAGCTACCCAAGGAAGAGCCTGCCCTGGGGCCAGGACAGGGAGAAGCCTGCTTTAGGTGAAGGAAGGTAGGCCAGAGTTCCGTCCACTCTGGTGTCTAGTCATGCCTGCCACATGACCACGGAAACGTCTGCAGAAGTGGACAACGCTGGCTCTTTGGCTTTGAAACAGATGAGCACTGAACCCTAGAGTTGGATACGGCTGGCTTTCAAGCAAGGGAAACCTTTACCTTTAGGTAGGCCAGGGTCAAAGTCACCGTTGCTTGAAATCCAGTTGCATCCAACTGTAGGGTTCAGAGCTCATCTCTGGTTATAGCTAACAAGTCAGTGCTGTCTGTGTCTGCAGACATTTCCATGGACACGAGACAGGCAGGACTAGACACTGGTTCACACAGAACACTGTTACCTTTCCACCAAAAGTGGTACCTATTTATCTACTTGCAATGTCTTGCTTTTGAACTGCTAGGTTGGCAGGAGCTGGGACAGAGACAGAAGCTCACTCTTGTGCAGCACTCAGGTCTCGACCTGATGACCTTCCAGTCATCAAGTCCAGCATTTTAACCACTGAGCAAACAGGACCCGGCTTTTGACCCAGCGCTCTTTGGCTGGAGTCATGCATCCCATCAAAAAACACAACACAAGCACTGGTTAATTTTGAAGATGGGTGTAAAGATGTTACTGGCTTCTCAAGAGGCCATTTCTGCCAAGTCAAACACATCAATTATAGCACAGAGCCTCTTCTTCTCTTCTGAGCATCTCTCAGACCCTCTGCGCACGTTGGGCTTCCATGTTTGGTCCCCATCCTTATCTGCACTGTCTTGAATATGGGATGGGTGCCTGAACAGCGCTTGGGCACCAGAGAATTCCTCCTGTGGGCAAATCTGGTTTCGTCACGGCGTTCGGTGAGTTCAGATGTTTTATATTTAGGTTGCCTCTTGCTGGCATTTGAACACAGCATCGTGTGCTCTGGTGGACTGGCTGCCAAAATCGTAGACCCGGAGGATGTTCTGGAACAGAGTCTCAACCTGCCAGTGCAGACTAAGCAGCCACTTGTTTCATGTTCGGGAACTTTGGTTTTGATTTCTGAACTTTTGATTAGCAGACCATTATTAATGATACCTTAATTGAAAATTAAATCAGGACAAATGTGAATCCTTACTTGGCACATTTTCACATGCCAGACTGTGAAAGCCACGAAACGGACCACCTTCCCTGGGAAAGAGTCAAATCCTCTCCTATCTGTTTTAATGAGAGCTTTTCTGAATTGATAAGAGCTGTTTTTGGCACACAAGATATAACGAATGCAAATCACCCAAAAGTATGAAAGCGGGTGCTTTGTTGTTACGGACATTTAAAACCTAGAGGCTTCAGATGGGTTGTTTGCATCCTTTCTAGAAGCATGAAATGGGTTGCTTGTGTTTCTCCCCCCTAACAATCAGTCCATCCTTTTTGCTTTTGCTCTGTAGGCGCTTAACTTTGCCGAAGGAAAAGAGACTTGATTTGCCCAGAATCATTTTGGCCACATTTAATTAGGCATGAAAGATGATCACAGGGCCCCTTCTCTAATGGGTAGAGTCTAGTTTGGAGTTGGCCTTTGGCTCCCCCTTGAATGTGACTCCCACCCAAGCACAATATTGGTACTTGAGGTGTCAAAAGAGGGGGTGGGGTGGCCTGGGATGCTCCCCCCCCCCTGTGCATGTGGGCCACTATGTCTCTGAGCAGGTCTTGCATGGGGTGTGTTTGCCCTTGTGGAAAAGTTAGAGAAGTGCCTGGAGAGAAATGTGCTGGTGTGGTCTCCAAAGATGCCTCCGTGAAACGACCTCCACCCCAAAAAAAGACAAAACTCTTTGGGCCACTCATGCTCTTCTCAAAGCAGTCCGTTGCTTTCCCGCTCTTGTCTCCACATGCCTAGCGCTCCCCCTTTGCATCACGGCGGTGGCTGCAGAAGCCTCAACGTTGCATAAGTTGTTTCTGTGCAGACACGTTTTGTTCTGGGGAAGGAAGGTGGTTGGAAGGAGGGACGGGGATTTCCCCCCCCCCCCCATGCAGAAAAAGAGAGATGCATCTATGGTAGGATTGTCCTGAGAGACGGGGGTAGGAAACCTCTGAAGGCAGGGACTACCAGTCTTCCATCAGGCTGGTGGGGATCAATTGGCTTTTTAACACAGGTTTCTAGATGGTTTCGGAAGGCCTGCCAAAGTGTGGAAGGAGAATCCTAGGAAGAGCGAAGACAGATAAACAAACATTGGTCTGAACTGGGGGTTTCTTTCCTTTAAAAAATCCAATGGTTGTAGACCAGAAAAGAGCTTTTCTGTTGGAGGAGGAGGAGGAGGAGACCACGGCCAGGTACGGCCAGGTGAGGTGGGCCCTGGTCCTGGCATCCTCCCAGGGCACGGGATGCCGATTGTTCTGCAGCAGAAGAAACCTCCCCCCCCCCCGGGACAAACTCACTCCCGAGGGAGGGAAGGGCAGGCCGGCTCCACCTCAACTGAACTTCTTCCGGAGAGACGGAAGGGGCTCATTCTGGAAGGCTAGAAAATGGGCTTGGAGGCAATCGCCTAAATCTCTCTAAATGGAGAATTCTAATCTGGTTTCCAAAGTGTGCCTTTAATCTGGTTTTAGTCGTAGCTTTAGTCTATCGCTTTGTGAGTTCTGGTGGCCAAAAAACGAGACAATTCAGAAGAGCATCACAGGAGCTTCTGGGTACAGGTGGTGGGTAAGATTGTGTGGACTACTCCAAAGCTGTGTCTTCAAGGACTAACCAATGACTAGCCAACAACTCAGATGTTGCTGATTTTGCAAGAACAGATCAAGGGCGTGTGTCTTCATCAGCCCCCTTCAACTGCCCTTGACATTTTGCAAAATGGTGTATTCTTAGCCCCGATTCTGAAGTCTGGGGTGAACCACTGAGGTGGAGAGAACTGGGGCTTTCTGGTGGATGGAGGGATGAATGGATGGAGGGATAGATTGAGTGAGCTAAGGAAGGAAGGAAGGAGCAGATGGATGGATGGATAGACGGATGGAGGAACTAGGTTCCCTGGTGTTGCCCAGGGTCTGTCTGTCCTTCCCCTGGACCCCCCCCCCCCCCCAAGGCTGGATTGTGCCCTGCCAATCCTGGCTTCCTCCTCTCTCAGCGGGGCAGTGGTGCCACTTGACTTTATAGGCAGCATCTAAGGGCTGAACTTCAAAGAGGGGCCTTTAATAGGTTGCTGCAGGTTTGGGGTGGGGTGGGGGGCACATTCAGGCTCTGCTTTCCGCTCCCCCCCTTGACTCTGCGTCCCTCATTAAGCCAGTCAGCGCATTCCTTTCCTCTTGCACCTCATAAAATGGCAGAAAATGCCCCCTGATGAGATGGAAGATGATGATGGGGAGGCTGTCTGCCTTCCATTCCCATGGGCCATGATCCAGAGTGCCAGAGAAACCCCAGTGGCTGGGGAGGAAAAGGACAGGAGGGACCCTCATTGGCAAGGGACAGGGCAGGATCTTTTTTTTGGAGGGGGGGTCAGAGCTTTCCCCACCCTTTCCCTCCCGCGCCCCCAGGTCTGGCCGTGGCATGATTGACAAGATGAGTAGTGATGCCCTGCTGTCTGCCCCCTGCCCCCTAGTGCCCCCCACTCGGCTGCCCTCTCTGCCTCTAAGGTTACAGCCGCTCCGGGGCTCCGTGTGAAATTCCCTTTGCCGGAGCTCATTAAATGGGCCAGTGGACCCCCTTCCTTCCAGCATCTCTGCAGCTCACAAAGGCTTGGGCTATGGCCACCCCGCCAGACGCCCCGTCTCCCAGGCCGCGGACTGGTAAGTGCTTCCAGATGTCTCACTTTGGCCTCTCCTGAAAGATAACAGAAGAGGACTAATGGCTTGCAGATCCAGAGTCTGCCCAGTCCAGGATGGCAGAGGCACATTTGGCAGGAGGGGAAGAACCCAGCCTGGATCCATGGCCTGTCTTGCCCATCTAGGCAGTGGATTGGCACCATGGAGGCTGGTGGTGGTGGTGGTGATGGTTTGAGACCTGGGTGGCCAGACAGACCTTCTAGAAGTAGTTGCACCAGACAAGGCAGAACTTCCGAACCCCAATCAATCTTTTCAGCCCTGCTGCTTGGACTGCCTCTCTTCCTCCGAGACTCAATGATGTTCCTGTGGTAATGAAGGATGATGGGGGATTCCTTGGTTCTTCAGGCTCTTGTGGGAAGACAACAGAGCATGTCCCACTGGCCGAGAGTCTGTCTGTCCTCTTGGAATGAAGGCAGGAGGAAGCCCAAGACATGGCTTGGAAAGACACTTTTCAATGGCAATGAACAGACTCCCCAAGTCATGGGTTGATCTTTATGGTGGCAATTTGAGAAACTCTTGCATCCCACCCAGTTGGTCAAATGTTACTTTTCCCATTTGTCCTTTCTAAAAATGCATGTAGGTGTTGGGGACCAACTGGATTCCCTTCCCCCTGGATCCTATTTGCCCACAAACCCTGCTGGAGCATCCAATGGGAGCCAGACTTTGAACCGGATGAGATTCGTTCCTAGACGTTGAACGAGGCTGTGGGGAGAACCTGGTCTTGTCATGGCTGCAGTTACAACATCCCAGAAACAGCCCCCAAATCATAGAGCATGTCTCAGGATAGACACTGAATTAAGGAGCAGAGAGAAGGCGATTCCCTCTCCTCCAGTCCTGGACCAGGTGGGGCCAAACTCTGTCCACCCATGACTGGTGCTGGACCCATGGCGGGCCTCCAAAAAGACCTTCTTTTTCCAGTTCATGTGGGGTGGGGTGGGTAGCATCCAGGGCTCCCTATGGGTGTTTGCTTGAACCCCACCCATGGTTTACTCCAAAAGGCTGTTCTAGGAGGGACATCCCTTGTCCAGGATTCTGTTCAGTGGCTGGAGTTCTGAAGGACACTGGGAAGTCTTACTAGGAAACCTTGCTGGAGACAGAGAAGATCCGCCTTCAGACGGCAGAAGACAATGATGGACTCCACACCAGCAGTTCCCATTCTTTTGGGTAGGTTGTAGATTTGTGTCTGTGGAGCCAACAGCCTCTGTCACGGCTTCTGTCATGGCTTCTGCTGAAGAGGATGTTGGCATCCGCCAAGGTGGCACCTGGTCCCGAATTGCCTCAAGGGCTTGGAATTATTTATTCTCAGCAACACCCTCTTCCTCAGAGGAACTTGCCGGAGCTCAACAGCTTTCAGATATTGGAAGTCACACTTGGCTGGTGAGCGGCGCCCGGCACCTGATGCGCTTCCTGGCTCTGGATTGGACCAGTCGCACAACTTGCCGGAGCGCACGGCGACTCCATCTGCCAGCCAAACAGGCAGGGAAAGATTTGCTGTTGCTCAGATGTTTGAGCTTAAAATTGGATTTTAATGATTGGAAAGTCAGAGGGGTGAAATTTATTCTCACCGCCCAGGCATGATGGGACAGGATCAGACCCACATGTCTCTGCTAAGCAGACACTCCAGATCTGGAGAAATTAGACTACTTCCCCCCTCTCTCATTCCTTCTCCACATTAAAGATGCCCCCTCCCTTGCAGGATTCCTGCAGCTAAAACAGGGGTGCCCAAGCTTTTCAGTCCACGGGCCAGTCATGTGGTTCAGGGGGGCAGTCATTGTGACCTGTGCCCTTACTTCCACTTTTGAGAGCAACGAGGGTTTCACAAGCCAGATGAATAGGTGTCAGGGGCCATATCTGGCCCATGAGCCATAGTTTGGGCACCCCTGAGCTAAAGCTTCTGCTTGAAGGTCTATATGTGCCAGGAATGGTCAGTGCGGGTAGAGGTGGATTCCCTCCCCCCCCCACATCTACTCCTGGTTTCTGGATTGTTTGGACATCCGTCTGTGCCTCCCAGATGTTGGAGAAAATGGGCCAATCGCAGCTCACGTGGCTGTGGGTTACCAAAAGAAATACATGGTCCAAAAGTAGATGAGAGAGAGAGAGAGAAAGGCTTTATTAAAAGATCCTTTGCAAAAGCCTCCCCCCTTCTTTAAGAGATGGGTAGAGAGAAGACAGGCAAGTGGACAAGACTAAACTAAACCCTTTGGTTTACTTAAAGTTCAAAAATGGCTTTTCTTCGACTACCTGGTGCTGATGCCCAAGCCCTGAATACCCTGGGCTCCATGTTCTAGGCTGGCCTCTTCAGCCCAAGAAGGCCTTGACCACTGCTAGGGCTTGTTTCCGACATCTTTGTCCCCCCTCCCTCCACGGAAAGGGCTGCATCCTTGAACTTGTGGATTTAGGGGTGGGGTGGTGAGAGAAGGGTCACTTGTGTTGGTAGATGGCCAGTCCTCCATCTTGCCAGCCGGCCCACCAGGTGTGCCCACCACTGGGCGGCCTTCCGGCAGGGGCTTTACCACCGCCGGTTCCGACGCCTGCCTGCTTCCTGACTCCCCTCTGGCCAACCTCCCGAATCCCCCGTGTTGCTTTTCCTCCTGCTCCCTGCCTGGAACACCATCTGGTGGGCAGGCAGCCCCTTGTCTATTCAGGGATCATAATAAGCAAAATTACCTTTAATTGTTCTCCGTTTGGTTTCTTGAGAATGTCAACCTGAAAGACAGCCTTTAGGCTACTACAGCAGGGCTTTGTGTGGTTTTCCTGGCTAAGGTTGTGTGTGTGTGTGTGTTGCAAATCAACACACTTGACATGACAGAGAAGAGGGGATGGGCCGTCCCTCTTTCCACAGCCTCTGACCCTCCAAAATGGGCTAAAGGGCACATCAGGAGGGAGCAGAGAGCTACACCATGTTTTGAAGGGAAACATCTGCAGCCTCTCTCTGCCCAGAAACATCTGGCTAGGAGGGATGCATTGGGCTGAAGTCTCTCCTTTTGGTATATAGAGGACCCCAGAGGGGCTATTCTTGGCCATCTCAGGAGGTCCAAGCCCTAATCCCACCCCCAGGTTGGACACTGGGCCATTCTTCCAGGGAAGCCTTCCCCCATCCTGCCTCCCATAACCCCCCCCCCGGGTCAGCTGTGAGTGGCACAGCAACCCCCGGGGGCCTTTTGGGGAGGAAAACGGAGACGTGTCGGACGTCAAATGGAACCTATTAAAAGGGATTAGAAGCATTTCCATCCATAGGCCAGTGACACCAAGATGGGCTGTAATGGCTGCAAAAACATCATTATCAAAAATGGGGCTATTCGGACAGAAGCGCTTTGCTCCTGTTAATTCTCACCTGCTGCAGCCTCCTTAAGGAAGGAAGGAGGGCAGCCACTCCTGTGAAGGCAGAAATCGGGGTGGGGAGTGGGGGGGGGGGAGGAAGAGCTGAGCAGGGGAGCGGGTCAGACGGGTCCCTTTCCACCTTCCTGCAACAAGGCAAAAACCCTCTTCTTGCCAGGCTGGTTTTGAATGCTCTCCTTGGCAAAAGAAAGTGTTAAAAATGCTCCCTAGGAAAAGTGGCCTAGTCTGGCCAGGCGACCCTGCTATGGGGACAGAGTAGAAGACCAGGAGATCTCAACCTTTGAAGGCCATTGGGTCACGCGCCCTCAGACAGCTTTGGGGGGGGGGGGGGCTGGATGGCCGTTTTGCCTTTCCTCCACCCCATGGCACTTCCTGATGTGGTGGAAGTTGTGGTGGGACACATGAAATGGTGCTGTGGGGCCACAGGTTGAGAATCCCTGGAGTAGACCCTACTGCCCGGTGACTCAACGGCAAGTGTCAGGTGGTGGTTAACTCCCCTGACCACCCTGAAGACTAATGGCCTTGGGCGCCAAAGTCCACAGGAAAGGGTGATGGTCCCCAAGTGGATTAAATTAATTTTAATTAATTTTAATTTTTAGACTTTTATGCCGCACCCACTCATAAAAGCGTCTCTGGGCGGCTTACAGGGATACAAGATACAGTTACAAATTACACATCATACTAAGGATAAAAAAAAACACAATTTAGATAAACCAAAAACAATAAATACACAATAATATAATACACACAATTCAATACAATATATATATAGAATTCAATTACAAAACAGCATAGAATAATACAGTACTGTATTGCAACACATGTTGTAATCCTACTTGAATCTTTCTGCATGGAGGGCAGCAGCTTCATCCATCCTGGTCTGGGGCTGATGATGATGAGGACTTTGGGTGCCAAAAGGGCTCAAGACCAGAAAGTGACTCCAAGGAACTGGATCAGTGGTACTATGGGTGCCACACTGTGATGTGGAAGCAGGTGGAAGGCCACTGTGTTAGATTGCTCCCAAGTCATTCTTCATGGCTGATGGCCACGAGGACAGCCAATATTTGGAATCAGATACGGGACTTGAAGAAGAAGAAGAAAGTGGCTCAAGGGGGAAAGTGTTGCTTGAGTGTTGTTCGAAAACCGCTGACAGGAAAAGAAAGTCAAAGAGCAGGTCCTGAGGGCCAGCATAGATGGCAGGAGGAGGCGGTTCAGACGTGACATCCTCATTTGCCACACTACAACGACAACGACGGAGTAATAAATAAACCAACCAAGGCCAGTGCTTTCGTCCTGGTTCGATTCGGAAAAGCTCCCCCCCTTCTCTGCCTTCCTCCTCCTCCTCCTCCTCTCACACAGGCAGCTTTGGATTTAACCGGCTGAGACTTTCTATATAAAACTCACCCTGCTAAATTGGCTTGCTTCATTTTGATGTTGATTAATCCATTTAGTCTGGGTTTGGCCTCTGCATACATTAAAACTCCCTCAGCCGAAGCCCATGGCGGAGCATGGGGTGGGGGAGGGGAGGGCTGGGAGAGCTCTTAAGTCAAACAGAATGACTGAATTAGTGAGTAGGGAAGGACTAGCTTAATGAACCCATTAATTCAGAAATGAATATCAAGTAGGCGGAGGAGATATGTTTGGTCATCCAAGTCTCTTTGCCAAGTTCCTTTGCAAAGGCTCCTCTCGAGGAAGGTGAAGCTCACGGACCTCAACTCAAGCCGTTCCTAACTATCCACATCGGAACAACAAACACACGTGTGAAGCTTTGCTGGAAGGGGACGCCGACTTAAGTGGCTCGTGGCCACGTTCAAGGGCATCAGCCCAAGTCACCCACTTTCCCCGGGATGTTCCAGATTGGAGGGAAATGGACAATTTAGTGCAGTGATGGTGAACCTTGGCACTCCAGATGTTCTTGGACTTCAATTCCCAGAAGCCCAAGTTTCTGTGAATCCACATGAGTGGGTTTACTGCACGTGCACACCTATCCTTGGAGTTCAATTCCCAGAAGCCCAAGTCCCTGTGAATCCACACGAATGGGTTTACTTCTGGGAACAGAAGTCCAAGAACACCCATCTGTTTTTAACTTGGGAGAAATTGCTCACGGCCTGGGTAGGAAGCTGTGAAACCCAAATACCATCATTGTGGAGTGAAGTGTTTGGTGCAGAGTGAAACCAACACCAGTGTGGGGTTGAAGAGGGAGGGATGAGACAGGCTGGCCTCATTTGCCTCCCTTGGTCTTCAGGCAGGATTTCTCTCTCTTCCACCCCACCCCCACCCCCACCCAAATGGCACCGTCCTCAAGGATAGTCTCAGTGGCAGAAGAGGAGGACAAAAAAGGAAACTTCAGATTTCATTGCTTTGCCTCATTCCCTGAAGGACAGCCTGGTCCCCACTGATCTTCTGGACAGTCTTTATGGGGTTTGGGGCTCTGTATTTGTGGGAAGGGAGGGGACCCTACAGCCTTGATGGTCTAACAGCTGAGTAAGTGCCACCCTAGGCATAGTTATGCAGAGCCCAAGGCCAGTGAGGAAATCCCCACGGAAGTGTCTACTATATTGCAACCAAAAACCATCTATGTTGCAAAATGTGTTTGCAGCAAGACCCAAAACTGTTGATTCCCTTCTGTGAGGGTCCAGTTTTGCGGTCGTGTGGTTTGCAGGTCCTTCTTAATCATGTCAGAGGCGCCACCAGCACCAACTGGTCTGCAGTTAAACAGTTAGACTCCCCAACCCCCCTGCTCCCCTGCTCTGTCTGTGTTGTGCAGCGACAGGTCCGACAACCACCCCAGTTGCCTGTTTTGTGGTTTCCACTGCCCTTGGCTTCGGCATCTACAAGCGTCTTTCCACAAGGCTGTCGAATGCACTGCGGGGCCAAATTCAGCACAAACCACAGGATGGCTGTGTGAAGGGAAAGGGCTGTGTGTGTGTGGTGGTGGTGGTGGTGGTGGTGGTGGTGGTGGTGAGGAAAGAACAGGAAAATCCATGAGTGCCCATCATGGCTTCCCCTCTCCTGATGGGGGCTCAGACTGCAGGTGCTTGGAGATGCATCGCAGGTTGTCTTCTGTGGTGACGCTGGCAGCCTTCATGCTGCTCAAGGAGACCCTTCTTTTCCTATGGCTGTTGAGAGACCCTTCACTGGGGTTGGAGTGGGGTAGATTTGTGCAATGGAGCCTCCCGTTGGTTCCCCACATGGCAGTGCGCTGAGACCTTGGACCCTCCTCACTGCATGGACTTCCTTGTGCCAAGGGTTGACTTTGCCATCTTCTCCTCCCCACCCCATCGGCAGGATGAGACCCTTTGTGACTTCGGCTTGCTCTGGCTGGCCAAAGAGCCTTCCCTCCCCCCACTCTCTCCCTCTCTTTTCAGGGGCAGCATCCCCTCCCCCTTTGGCCTCCCCTTGGTCGGTCCCTGGTGCAGAAGAAGGAGCAGACCATCCCTCCAGCCACCCAAGGTCACACCTTCTGGTCAGGAAGAGGTCTTTGTCAAGTTCCTTGAAGGGAATTAGTCCAGCAGGCGGTGGTGTCACCGAGCACCTCTGGGCACAGCGGCCTCGTAAAACAGGCTTTTTAATTAACTGTTCGAACAGAGCTGTGGACAGTTGGTCGCCATGGTGACATGGAGCCAATCCCAGAGGAGTTCCATCCAGCTGGAATATTTGCACGATGGCAAAGTTTCAGCACCAAGCCTTTAATGGTCTTCAGCACTCGCTCGTTGTGGAAGCAATTACATGCTCCATTTTCAATGTAGTCAGATGAGCAATGGATTAACTGAAATCAGGTGGAGAAGAGGCAGCTTCTGGTGGACCAAAGGGGAGGGCATGACTCCTCCTCCTCCTCATTATCATCATGCCAAGTGGGCCCCCACATTCCTCTGTCACTCACTTTGGCAGGCTGCCCAGGACATTCCCACCAACTGTGTTCAATTTCAGCAGGGACATCACAGTGGCATTGAAACCTCTCTAGACTGACATCATGGACTGTGAAGTCCCTTTGGCCCCATAATGTCACCTTCCTTCCTTCCTCCCTCCTTCCTTCCTTCCTTCTTTCGTTCGTTCGTTCCTTCTTTTGTTCGCTCATTTCTTCATTCCTTCCTTCCTTCCTTGCCTCCTTTCTTCTTTCCTTCCTTTGTTCCTTCTTTCATTCCTCCCTCCCTTCATTCCTTCTTTTGTTCGTTCCTTTATTCCTTCATTCCTTCCTTCATTTCCTTCCTTCCTTCTTTTGTTCGTTTGTTCGTTCCTTCTTCCTTCCTTCCTCCCTCCCTCGCAAACATAATTCAAGCTGGCCATGGCAAAGAAAGAGCAGGGGAAGAAAGCAGCTAGTTGAGCCTGTCTTGCAAGACTTATGTGCAATGCCAAGGGCTCTGTAGCTGCAAATACTTTGGAAGCTGCCATTGTTAAGGGGATGGGCAGGATTGGTCTGGTTTGTGTAGCCAGTGTCAAAATGATGAGGACCCGCTTGCCACTAGCTGGGATGTCCAGCCTCTTTCTGCTCCCAGAAAGAGCTCTCAATACCTCTGAAGTTTTCCAAGGCCTTTCATGCTGTCTTTCAACCAATTGAGCCGAGAAGCAAGGAAGACTCTTCTGTTTGGGTGTGGACAATGAGCTCTTCCCTCTCATCCTCTGCAATAGTACAAAAGAAGACTGTGATGGTGATGAAGATGAAGAAAATGAAGACGGAGGAGGAGGAGATGAAGACGAGGTTGAAAAGAAGGAGGAGAAGAAGGAGAAGGAGAGGTGGATGGGAAGAAGAAGAGGAGTAGGAGTAGGAGTCCACAAACAGGGCAATGGAAACATCTTCTTTTAGCAGCCGGACTGTAAGTCTTTCATTTCTGAGCAAATCTGAGTCACAAATTAATTTAGTCCTCATCTTCTTAGAAATATCTTGCCAGCTTTATGGGATGTCTGAGCAGTAACAGTCCTTAGAGACACAATTCTATCCTTAGTTTTTCCACAAGGTAATCACAGCCCTTCCAAAGGAAAACAAACACAGAGAGAGGCTTGTGGACCCATTTAAGTGTTCGGACAGGATGTCACTTTTTATATCCAAGGAGAGGCAATGTTTATCTTACAAGTCTCTTCCACCCCACCACCCTCTCTTCCATAATGCCATCAGTGTCTTCAGCTTTGTTTGAATTCTCTTAAAGACCAACTTTTATTTTTACTATTTCAAAGCTGTTTAGCTAGAAAAAGGAGATGGGGGGGGGGAGAGGGAGGGAGAGAGAGAGAGAGAGAGAGAGAGAGAGAGAGAGAGAGAGTATTTATCCAGGGCATTAAAATATCTTGAAAAGCTGATTTCTTTGGCAGAAGAACCAATGGTCGTGTTTGCTTTTCTGCATGATAAATGCCCCTTTTGGCACTTCAGCCTGGCCACAAATTGAACTATTGTTTAATTTCCAGTTCAATACTTAAAAAGTTAAATGTTCCAAACACACTTAATGTTAGATTAATTTTTTAAACCAACAAGGGCAATCTGCTTCACAATATAAATATTTTACCAAACCTATTCTAAATATTGTGGCTCCGTTTTTTTTTTAATAAAAAAGATATAATACGTTTAGTCCAAACTCTAGAAGATCTGTAATTTAAACGAATCTTTCTCCAGGGTGGCTGGAAGCATCTTGACTCAGTCAAGTAAAGACAACCTGCTGATTGTGTGTGTGTGTCTGTGCGTGTGTGTGTTGTCAGTTACTAAGCTTGGCTTCCCTGCGCCTGCCTTGTGCTGCCCTTGCTTTCTAGGGTCTTCTACAGATCGAGTAGTTCTCTATCCAGAGGAGTCCAAGGAGGAGCTTGGAAGCTTTTGGGGTTTCTTACCAGGCCAGGTGATCCTGCTATGGCTATAGAGTAGAGTAGACCCTATGGCCAGCAACTAAACACCAAATTGTCAGGAAGCAGTTAACTATCCTGGTGACCACCCTGATGACTTAAAGGTCTTGGGTGGTGAAGTTCACAGGGAAAGTCCTCCAAGTGGATTAAATGATCTCACTTGAATCCCTCTTGATGGAGCTTCATCCCTCCTGGCCTGGGGCGGATGATGAGGGCTTTGTATATCAAAAGGGCTCAGGACCAGAAAGTGGGTCACAGAACTGGTTCAGAAGGGTTGGGGCTGCCCTCCCCAGCTCCAAATTACTAGAGGAAAGAAGAGCCGCCTGGAGCAACCTCTGTTTTGAACAAACAAGAAGCAGCAGCAGGATTAAACGGGGCACTCAGCTGCTGGTTAAGGGAGGCTAGATCCCTCCTTTCAGAGGGCTTGAACTGCTTTCTCTTTCAGAAGAGGCAGAAACATTCCTTATGGTTGGGTTGGGAAGCCTTCCAGGCTCTTGTGGAGATGATGGTGGCAAGGCCAGAAGAAGCCTTGGTCTCCTCGGGAAGACAGAGGCTAGGAACAAGAGCCTCATCAAGTGTGAGGCCTCTGATGTCTATGGGCAGCTTAGGATGTCTTTCAAAGTCAAGGAGAAGCCAACGGTGGAGGCCAACAGGAGAACACGCCAGCTTTGCGGTGTGAACCTTGCAAGTTCTTTCTCTCCCTCCTCCCCAACTCACAACAGCACCGGATGTGGGCCTAGCCCCCATTTCTTGGCTTGATGTCAAACTCTCTCCTTCACCCTCTGGTGACCCTTTCTTGTTATCTCCACCACTCCCCTGCCCATTTCTCCCCCCTCTGCAATCTATGTTATCAATAAACAACCCCATGGAGGGACTGGGCTGATCCTTTGCCCACTCCCCATCTTAAGCCTCAATTAAAGGTCCCAGCGCACTAAATCTGTAAATTTAAGAATTTAATGGGGTTTTAGGCAGGCTATTTTTTTTTTACAACTTTAATGCACTTAGCACTAATTTGGGGGACGTTTAATGCAAAACACATCAGTGCTGGATGGGAAAGGGCGGAGGTGTTTTATGGCCTGTGGGAAATATATACGAAGTATGTGGCACTCATTTCAACTTCTGATATCACTCAGCACAAAATTACCTTTGCCTGGCCCGGTGCCATGGAGACCCCGGCCATGCATGGTGGGTGTGAAGCATTGCAATGTCACTTTCATAAAGGGGGGCTGCATGGAGGGGTGAAAATGGAGGCCCCTTCAAGGACGCAAAGCCTTCCAAATGCCTTCGCCTAACCGGGTGGGATCAGGTTTATGCCATGTGCTCATCAACCCTCCAATGCCACATCTTCCTCTCCTCCTCCTCCTCCTCCTGCGTCTTGGTCAGGCTCAACCTGGCCGGGAGGGTGCAGGCAGGCAGCAGATTCCTGGCTTAGGCTGCCCCAGTGGTCTAGGTGGTCTCTGGGGACCTTTCCATTTATGATATGGGAAAACTGGACCTGAGCAGAGTTTAGGCTGGCCAAGCACTGGGGGTGGAAGTTGACTTTACAGCTGCCAGTCTAGCTCTTTTTCCAGACTCGTCGCCAGAAGGGGAGACGGTGCTGAGATGAGCCAGGAGGTGTCTTGGGTGTTGTTCTCACACACCTTCAGCAGGCAATTAACACAGGAAGGCTAATTGGAAGGGCTTTGGGAGTTACCGACCCTGACCACTTTGGCTGTGAAGCAGCTTGCGCTGCAGAGAGAACAGGTGCTTAATTTTACCTTATTCTGATTGAAAGGCCCTGCACTTCTTGGTGCATTCAGAGAAGCTGAAGAGCTCAGGACAGAAGGTCATCGTAGACCAGCCATAGCGAACCTTGGGTGGCGTCCAATTCTTCTTGGACGCCAGTGGCCAGAAGCCTAAGTGTTTGGACACTGCAGCCATTGCTTGCAGTAGCTGGTGGTGAGTTGTGTGTATGAGAGAGAGAGAGAGAGAGAGAGAGAGGGAGGGAAGGAAGGAAGGAAGGAAGGAAGGAAGGAAGGAAGGAAGAAAGGAAGAAAGAAAGGAAGGAAGGAAGGTAGGTAGGTAGGTAGGTAGGTTATGGATAAAACATACACTCTGGAAGAGGTGTGTGTGTGTGTGTGTGTGTGTGTGTGTGAAGTGGGGCCTCCCCTTTTGCCTGCCAAAGCAAGTTAAGGTGCTCAGAGCTGATTAATGGTTAAGTAAATATGGTTAAAGGAGAGCAATTTTCCCAACTATTAGACCCAATTGTCACATTTCATGGAGACACGATGATTGCGTTTCCCCGTGTGAGGCTTAAATCAACAAGCTTCCTCTCCCTCAAGATGGGGACCAGGCTCTCAGGGGAGGGGGGGGCAAAGGGGAAGGAGCTCCGAAGACACTCTCAGGGCCCCCAACCTTGAACTGGGTCTGTTAAGGGCATGAAGCCACTGAAAGGGAAAAGTTCTGGGTAGACTTTGGCCAGCCTGAATGGAGGGGCATCTCATGAAAGTTGGGCTCAGGTCCCCCAGGGCCCCTCGGCTTCTGCTGTGGGGCCACTCAGGCCTGGGTCGCTTCAGCGGTCAGGCAGAAGGGCATCCCAGGGACAGTGGCTGGCTGAACCTCACATGGCCAGGAGGTAAACCAGGCAACGGTGGTGTCAACAGTGCACAAATAAAATGACAACCCTACAACACATGTGCACATGCATCCAGAAAAATCTCACTTGTCTGAAAAGTTCCCAAGAAATGTAACTCTCTCTCACAGAGAGAAATACACACAAAGACATGAAACAGCCACCAGAAGTCTTGCGCATCCTAAACAAAGCAATCCTGTAGATGCCAAGGCACTGGTCCTTCCTTACAGGCAACATGGAAACAGTGATGTTCAAGTTCCCTCTGGCCACCATTTGAAAAGAACCCAAGCAGCAGCCGGTGTCAAACGTTTGCTGGGGGAAACTGAGGCACTCATTTAAAAATAAAGTGTGTGGGGGTCTTGTCTGTTGCCAACACCCTGGAGTCGCTGCCTCCCCCCCAATGTCCCCCCCCAGCAAAAACAGACATAACACAAACAGAGCTGCAGCAGAAACCGAGACACAGACCCCCACCCCCACCCCCAGTACCAGACATGGGTTCTGCAAATTCCTGCAGAGTGAAATCTGTGTTTAGGATGTCTTTGACTTTTTGGGATATATCTCATAAACTCAGGAATTCAACAGGTTCAGGCGGGAAGTTTATAAGAAGTCACTGGAAGAAATTTTTTTACTTTATATACAAAGTGCCATTCTCTGCCAACCTTGGAGGCAGCGCAATGCCAAGTTAAGAAGAAGGAGGAGGAGGAGGAAATTTTTAGAAGGAATTTTTTTATTGATAAAATTCTTACTACAGTACCATCTGTCGAGGTGAACTACATAAACTTGCCATCACTTTCAAAAACTTAGCTCAGTAAACATAGTTGCATATACTGTATAGTGATTGAAGAAGAAGAAGTGTTAGTGGCCACTTGAGCAATAGGAATGAGCTGTTTTGTTGTTTAAGATTGGGAGGTCTGCCTGCTTTGTAAGGCAATCATTAGCCATGGGTCAATAGAAGATGGGACCTGACGAGGAACCAGCTAGCTTTGCAAATAAGGACACATGTATTTACGCATACTTTGAAATGGATACACGAAGTAAAAGGTAGAAGATTTACAGAGGGGATGCTGTGGAATGTCATGCAAAACCTCTTTTTTTCTGTCTCTAAAAGTAAAGTTTCTACATTGGCGCCCATTCTTTCTTTCTTGGCTTCCCTTGGGGAGATGCTGAGGGAGGGAGGGAGGAAGGGAATGGCAGGGAAGCAGACAATTAGGCTGAAGTCCTCAGGTTTTACAAGGCTCCTGGCAGCCCCAGGCTATGGGTGCAGGTGGGAAACAGGCAGGCAGCCCCACTGTTAGAGGAGGAGGAAGAAGAGGAAGAAAGCTTGGCTTGCTCAGGAGGGAGAGAGAAAGTGGGCAAAATTTGGGACAGGAGACATCATGGAGGATCCCCTTTGGGAAGTGTTTCACGTGGGACTGCGGTGGCTTAGTGGTGAAGACACTGAACTTGATGACTGGGAGTTCTGCACATCAGCAGTTCGAGACCTGAGTACTGCGTGATGGAGTGAGCTCCCGTCTCTGTCCCAGCTCCTGCCAACCTAGCAGTTCGAAAGCAAGGCATTGCAAGTTGATAAATAGGAAGCACTTTGGCAGGGAAGGTAACAACATTACCAGAGTGCCAAAGCATGCCTGCCACACATCCATGGAAACACCTGCAGCCGCAGGCAGTGCTGGCTCTTTGGCTGAAAAGGGAGAGGAACAGTGATGGGATGACACCGGTTCTGACCGGATCCACAGAACCGTTTTAAGGATTTCCGGAGGGCTCTCCGTGGGGGTAAAACCGTTTTTGAGGCGTCCGGATCGGACGCCTCACCGGGAGGAAAATTTAAAAAAAATTGGAGCAAAAATGGCTCCAATTTAGTGCGCATGCGCAGAAACTCAATCTGACACATGCGCACTAAATTGGAGCCATTTTTTTCTCCGATTTAAAAATAATTGGATCCGGCCGCCCCTGACTGGAGCCTCCTGTGGAGCCGCTTGCCGCCGTTTGCTGCTGCCTGGTGCTCTCACCACTGCCACCTCCTGCCATCGCTGCTGCCGTTGCCGTCCCCATCGCCGCCGGAACCGAGGAGGAGGCGGGGCGCTCCATGTCCATGTTGGCTCCAATTTTTTAAAAACAGGACCCGGAGCCGCTGCTGCCGCCTCCCGCCATCGCCATCGCCGCCGTTGCCGCCGTCGCCCCAGGCCAGCGGAGCGCGCCTCCTCCTCCTCCGGTTCCAGCAGCGGCGGCGGCAACGAAGAAGACGGGATGGGAGCCGATCAACGGGCAAGGCGGGGAAGACAGCTCCGGAACGAAAAGGAAGGAGGGAAAAAAGCAAATGCATCTACCCGGATCAATTACAGAAACGCTCCCGGGTCCGGCACTCCAGTCCCCTCCCTCTCCTCCTTCCACCCCCCCCCCCCCGGCGATGGCGATGGCGGGAGGCGGCAGCAGCGGCGACAGTAGCAGCAGGCAGTGGCTCCGGGTCCGGTTTTTTAAAAATTGGAGCCAACATGGAGCGCCCCGCCTCCTCCTCGGTTCCGGCGGCGATGGGGCGTGCCTTGCCGTGTGGCCCCGGGCCATGGGGGTCGTCGGCCCCAAGAAGGGTAAGTGAGGGTTTTGTGTTTGGGGTGGGTGGGTGGTTTATGGTGTTTTGGGTGGGTGGGTGTACTTTTATTTAATTTTTATTTTATTTATTTATTTATTTTATTTCTTTAAGTTATTTACGGGTCTGTGTGCATGTTTATTTTTTTTATTATTTTTTTTATTTTTGGCCTTGCCCACAACGTCATGACGTCATGACGTTGGCTCCGCCCATGACGTCATGACGTCATGACATTGGCCACGCCCATGACGTCCATGACGTCATGGCGTGGTAGTAGAATTTTTGACATCCCATCACTGGAGAGGAACCCCAGGGGCAGGCAGGCAGGCAGGCAGGCAGGCAGGCAGCAAGGGGCTGTTCTCCAAACTTCTGTACATTGTGCAAATCCTCCCTGCTCTCCCACCCCGGTGTGTTTTGTTTGCAATAGAAAGGCTTTTGTTTTGCTTTTCATTTTTCACATAATGCACAAAGTCTTCGGGGCAAACATACACATACACTTCTTCTTCTCCTTCTCCCTCTTCTGTCATCAAGGGAGATTTCCAGCTTGCTGTTGTAGGAGTCAAGAGAGACAGAAGAGCTCGGCTTTCATTTATTGATTCCATAATGTGGCTTCATAGCCTTCTCAAACGTGGATGTCTTCTTCCCTTTTGACCTTCCTTTGAGGCTGGTGGTTGCTGTTTCCTTCTCATTGAAATCCCAAGGCTGCCAGGAAGACTCCCAGATGCCTACAGAGTCTGTGCATTGGACATTGAGAGCCCAGCCAGGTTCCAGGACCCACCAGCCTCTCCTCCTAGGAGCCCCCAAGGACCTCTGGCTGCCTCCAAACCTCTCCCAGCCTTTGACTTGGTGGCGTTGGGGCAACTGGAGGGGGCTTGAGATGAAAAGCTTCTTTTGCCCTTCAGATGGGGCAAGAGAAGTGCCATCCAATCCGGGGCTCCCTTTCCATGGCTGTTTCTGTTACTCTTTTGCAGAAATGGGATCCAAGCAGGGCCGGATCCAGCCCCAGAGCCAGCCGGTCTCCCTCCAGTGCTGAGTCAGCTGTGGCAACGGCCAGCTTCATTTCCCAGTGGGACCTCAGCTGCCCAGCAAATGACAGACTCTGGCGGATCAGGCTGCTCTGCTTTGCGGTCCGATGGGCAGTGGGAAGCGCTGCCTAAACAGAGCTCTTTGTTCCCAAAGACTTGACATCAGCTGAGGAGGAGAAGGAGGAGGAGGAGGAGGAGGCTCTTGTTTCAAAGGCAAACTTTCCAGGCATGCCGTGAGAAGGCTGAGATGCAAGAGAATGACAGCAGCAGAGGAGGAGGAAGAGGAGGAAGAAGACCTAAGCGGAAAGGTTGACTCAAACCTGAGTGGTCAGGAGGGAGGGAGGAGGTGGTTCTGTTTCTGGACTGGTGGAGGGCAGAACTCCACCAGCCCCAGTCCACCCTTGTCTGGCTGACACTCATGGGAAGGCGCACCCATGAGAAACCATGCCCTGTAGGGCTATCATTTCCCTTGGAGTCCTGTTGCAGCTCAAGTTCAACATCATCTTGCCCTGAGTAAACCCTCCCCTCCCTGACAAACATAGGAGTCGTCCTTGAAGGCAAGACCCCACCCCAACTCTGCCTGGGCAGAAGGAGGGGCAGGCAGAGGGGGTCCGGCCCTTTCTGGCCATCTCACTGCAGAAGAAAAGAGGGAGAGAGAGAAGCCCCATTTCCACACCCCACAGACCTGGGGCGAGATGGGCAAAAGTGATGGAGCAACCCTCTTCCACTGGAGAGTTGGCTGGAGAGCTCAGTGAGTTGGGGGGTGAGTTCGATCCCCCCTCCCAGGCCTCATGGGAGAAGAGGCAACCTGTGTTGCCTTGGGCAAACTGCACAGTCCCAGGGCACCCCCAGGAGGAGGGCCTGGGGAACTTTACACCTAGGAACCAGGCCTGGTAAAGGTTGGCATAAGCAGAGCTGTTCCGTTATCCTCCATCTACACCGCTCTGTGTTTGATCTCTGAGATTTGTTCTACGTTGGCTCAGGTGGTTAAGACGCAGACTGGGAGGCAGAAGGTCAGCAGTTCAAAACCTGAGGACTGCATGATGGAAGGGGCTTCTGTCGTCTGTCCCAGCTCCTGTCAACCAACAGTTCGAAAGCAAGAAATTGCAAGTAGATAAATAGGGACCACTTTGGTAGGAAAGTAAAGAGTGTTCCATGCCACATGTCCACGGAAACGTATGCAAATGCAGACAGTGCTGGCTCTTGGGCTGTAAATGGAGATAAGCACTGAACCCTAGAGTCGGATACAACTGGATTTCGAGCAAGGGTCTCCTTGACCTTGACTTAAACCAACAGGACCAAGAGCGTGCACTGGATTCCCTCTGCAGTTGGACTCTTTAAAAGCAAGAGAAGCCCTCCCCCTTGGCAGAAGTCATGGCCCACCAGTAGCCCAGGGGCTATTGTTGCACAAGTTGTGCCCATCTTATGCCCAGATTCTTGCCTTCCGCCAATCCAGTAGTGCCTCCATGCCTGGAGGATGCCTGGGATACAGAGTCACTGCTGCAGCTTCCCTCCATGGTCCCAGGGAAGAGCCGCTTCTTGAACTGTGGAAGGGGCTGTAAATCCAGGCGCTTTGGCTCCTGCTCCTTCTTTCCTCTTTAAAAACTTTCTTCTTCCGTGCGGGTACAAAAATACCATTAATTGGGCCTGGCAAACGTGGACGCCTCTCGTCAGAGCCCCTGGAAGAAATCTGTAAAAAGGGTCATTAGGAGAGCCTTCGAAACAGGGGAAGTCTTGGGGGGGAGGGAAGGGGGAGAGGGAAGAAGCCTTCATCCTGGGGACTGTTTTTGCAACTCCACAAAAAGAGGCCAAAGAGGAGTGAGACACGGCTGGCCGGAAGAGGCCCGAGGCGCATCCGAGGTGAGCAATGCTGCCTTGTTCATTAACAAAAAGTCAGCAGCTCTCAGCAATGCTAATGACCCAAACGAAGGGTTCTCTTGCTGTTCACAAATTGGGAACAAAACAAACACCGATGGCTCTCTTGTACAGGGATGCAGTCAGTAAATTAAGACACGTTAGATTTTAGCAACTAAGGCAGGGGTGCCCAAACAACAGCCCATGGGCCGGATCTGGCCCCCAATGCCAATTCACCCAGCCCACACCACCTGTGTCACTCCTGGAACTGGAAGTAACATGGATTTTACTTCCACTTCCAGGAGTGACAAGGGTGGCGTGGGCTGGGTGAATTGACGTTGGGGGCCAGATCCGGCCCATGGGCAGTATTTTTGGGCACCCCTGCTTTAAGTAGAGAAAATGGCAGGTTAAAAGCTTTCTCATCCTGTTGCAAAACAGATTGTAAGGAACCACATGAGCAGCCCGCTGAACCACGTGACTGGCCAACTGAACCATGTGACCGGCCTGTGGCCTGAAAAGTTTTGGCACCCCTGAACTAAGGAATCAAGACCAAGTGGTGGAAGGATGGCTTGTCTCCATTTCATTCTCTTTTGTAGTGGTGAAATATATATATCTCTCTCTCAAATCATCCCTGGTCGGAAACATATAAAAGAAGCTTGATTTTGCAAGACGTTTGCACAGGATGGGAAGATGGATGAGTTCCAGCTGATAAGGATGCATTGAGGTAAGTGCTAAAGGCAAGGTGGGAAATACAGCAAAGATCATTGGTGTGGAGGCCCTCGGATAGATTAAGGTCTCCCTTACTGGAAAACCAGTTGTGTCTGACTCTAGCAGGTGGTGCATTTACAGCAGCCAAAGAGCCAGTGCAGATGTTCCTGTGGTCATGTGCAAAGAATGAATAGACACTGGAATGCTGTTTCCTTTCCTGCTGGAGGGGTACCTATTTATCTACTTACAATTTCTTACTTTCGAACTGCTAGCTTGGCAGGAGCTGGAACAGAGACAGACGCTCATTCCATCATGTAGCATTTGGGTCTCAAACTGCTGACCCACCGACCTTCCAGTCATCAAACTCAGTGTCTTAGGCACTAAGTCACCACAGCTCTTGTTTATAGATCACTGTGTATACTTGAGTATAAGCTGACCCAAATATAAGCCGGGGTACCTAATTTTGACCTGAAAACCCAGGAAAATAGATTGACCCACGTATAAGCGAAGGGTGGGAAATGCAGCAGCTGCTAATGGGTTTCAATAATCAAAATATATGACAATATAGTAAAAGTAATTAAATTGTCAGCCCATCTCAATCTGGCACAGTCTTGGGACTCTCGTGTTTGTTGACCCAAGTATAAGCCGTGTCCTCTTTTGGGGGCTCATTTTTGGGGCTAAAAAACTCAGCTTATACTCGAGTATATATGGTAAGGTGGTTTTAATGGTTTTATGGCAGAATTTGTTCTCAGTTTACCTTCTTCTACCCGGTTTTAAGATGTTTTGCATCTGCCTTGAACAGTCCTCACAAAGTGTACAAAATAAAGCAGGAAATAATTTTAAAAAAGTAGACCAAGGAAGCAGTTGGGGAAAAAAAAGCAGTTCTGTGGCTTTTCTCTCTCTCTCTCTCTCTCTCTCTCTCTCGTCTGGCTGCCTGCTTTATCTCCTGTGCTTTAGGATCTGTTTGAAAAGCTGTTCCATAAAGAGCAGCCAGGAACCACTAAACGAGTCTAATACTTATTTACAACGCGTGCCTGTGTTGGAAAAGCCTCCGAATGCCAAATAAGTGTGCGTGGGTGCACATGCAGTGTAACGGATGTGTGTGTGTGTTTCCACTCCCTTTCCTGCACAACCTTGTTTGTGGGTGGGGTGGGGTCAGGGGTTAGCCGTCTTCTGTTATTTTGGCTGGGGTTTCCACCCCCTCTTAAGAAACCACTTCTCCACCTCCAGACTTGCTTGGAGCCAACTCCGCTTAGGGATGCCATGGGGTTGCCTGGAATTTGGAGCATCTTCTACCCATTGGGGGAGCATCGGCCCTCTCCTTCCTGGTGCAGCATCTAGTCTAGACTTGGGCCCTTCTCAGGAAATGCCCAGGAGTCCAGAAGGCCACAGCTGGGATTCCACATGGCCATCAGGTGGCCGTCTGGCCATCTCTGGGCGTGTTGTGATGGAGGCAACCCAAGCCTTTCTGAGGCCAGGGTTGCCTTCCTCCTTCCCAACCCGGCCCAGATTTTGGAGAAGAAGGTCCTCCTTTCTCCATTCCTCAGAAAATGCTCCTGCCCTCACGAATGGGGGGTTTGGGCCTCAGAAGGTTGCGTGACCTTTCCTCTTGAAAACAAACCAGAAGATACGCATGGAGGGAGGTTTCACCACCACCTTCCAAAGGCTGTTTGGTTCTACCTTCTGCTCAATCCTGATCATGAACTTCTAGGACCATGATAGCAAACCTTGGCTCTCCAGCTGTTCTTCGACTTCATTTCCCAGAAGCCCAAGTCCCTGTGAATCCACACAAATGGGTTTGCTCTGCATACACAGTCTTTCAGGGACCACAAATCTCTCTCCCCACCACCCCTCAACAACCTTTCTGCTTCCCTAGATGCCTCATGGTCTTCAGAATCATCCTTTCCAAGATGGGTCTCAGGGATAGAGTTGAAGAGTTTCTGCTCCCCCAATCTGTGGGTTAAAGAATCCTGGTCAAAATACAAGACATAAACATTTCCAGTACATCAATAATAGTCCTGGGGAAACCTGAATGTTTCTTCCCCCACTCCCTGTAAATCACTCATGGCTGCTGTCCTGGGATAGGAGACAAGAGCAAATAAATACAGCTGGCCAACATCTGGCCGAGGACTTCGTCATGCACAGCACATGGGGCGTCCAGGAGTTGGAAGCTCCTTTCAAAACCTCTAACCTGGACCTAAATGGCCACATTGATTTCCAGCCCTGAGTACAAAGGGCCGGATTCAGCTCAGGCCGCCCCATCCTCCCACGCGCTTGGCTTCAGTTTGGCTTTCATGGCACAGCCGGCTGCTTTAACCCCAAGGTGTGTCCACCAGATTCAAACCTCTCCACCCCCACTCCTCAATTTATCCCTATCCTGTAGAGCAGTGTTTCCCAAATTCTGGTTCTTGGACTTCAATTCCCAGAAGGCTAAATCAGTCCACTGACTGATCAGTGCTTTGGGGAATTGACTTAGGCTCCTGGAAATTAAAGTCCAAGAACCAGAATTTGGGAAACACTGCTGTAGAGGATTTGGAGAGCCCTGGGTTGGAACTCAGGAACCCCAGTTTTGTGGCCAGCAGGGCTTTGGGCAGGAGGAAAGCCTGCAGAAAGGCAGTGGGTGGGTCAGGCCAGGCAGGACTGGGAGGTGGGCTGACGGGGGAGAGATTTGGGCACTCGAGGCTTCATCCTGCCACCAAGCCTGGCTCCTGCCTCTGCCTCCCTTCCATTAAGAGCTCAGAAGGAATCTCATTCCCAGCTGGGGCAAAGCAGTTGCTTGGATGGATGGATGGATGGATGGATGGATGGATAGATGGAAGGAAGGAAGGAAGGAAGGAAGGAAGGAAGGAGATTCTTCCTTTGGCCACTCTGGGCACCCTGGCAATGGAAACATGTTCTTTGGCCTCCTCCTCCTCCTCCTCTTCCAGTAGGGAAAAGGAGCCCCAAACCCAGGAGTTTGTGGGACTAGCCCTGCTGCCCTTCTTTGGAAAACAGGAAGGGCGGGTGATTCGTAAACCAGAGCACCAGCCGCCACCTCTAGGCCCAGCCCTGGGTGTTTGGGCTTCATCTCTCTTCTCCTAGTGGGGTGTCATCATCAGAGGGACTCTGGTGGGTATTTTGCTCCAGTAATGCTTTTCCTGTCTTAAGGGTGTCATTTCCGAAGGAGGAATAGCCAATTCTAGACCTCACTTGTACTCTCTTGTTGGCTGTGATGATGATGATGATTAAATTTCTATACCGCCCTACGCGGTAGGACCGACTCAGGGCGGTTCACAACACATGCAAAATTACAAGTTCATAAACACAACATGTCAATAAATCATGAATAATCAATATCAATATCACATAACAATATAATGCCAATATCATAATAGATCGATACACAATAAATCAATACACAATGACTAAAAGTGCCTCATGACTATCAATACACAACATACTGGTAACTATCTGGGGGACCTCCCTGGGTCGCCCTGGTGAGAAGGGTGGTATAAAAATGTAAATAAATAAATAAATAAATAAATGGACCCAAGTCTGGTAAAGGCGACGGCACGGATTTATTAGCCTGCCACCTCCTACAGCTGAAGTCCATTCCTCCTCCCGGCCAGAGGACGTTTATTTATTTATTTATTTAAAATTTGTTTATCGCCCTCCTCCCTGAAGGGACCCAGGGCGATTCCCAACACAACAGCATAGACAACAATTTAAAACCAATTTAGAAATTAAAAGTCTTAAAAGTTTTAAAAGGAGCTTAAAAACTTAGCATTAAAAACCAGGCATTATAGCTAGGAGGCACTGAGTGTCAAACCATCCAGCCAGCTGGGGAAATTGATCGATCCATTCCCCAGACCTGACCTGCCAGCCAGGTTTTCAATCCTTTCCTGAAGGACAGCAGCTCTGTTTGCAGGCGTAGTTCTATTGGGAGGAGGTTCCAGAGGGCCGGAGTGGACACAGAGAAGGCCCTCCTTCTAGTGCCAGAGAGATGCGCCTCTCTGGCCAATGGCACAACCAGAGAGCCTCTCCGGTCAACTCTGTTGGGATGGACAGATGTCCTTGGGACGATGCGGTCTCTTAAGTATCCTGGTCCACTACCATGTAGGGCTTTAAAGGTAATAACCAGCACCTTGAATTGCACTCGGAGGCAAACTGGAAGCCAGTGCAGCTCCCTTAGCAGCGGTGAGGCACGGGCATAACGCCCGCACCCCAACACCACTTGTGCAGCCGCGTTCTGGGCCAGCTGTAGCCTCCGAATGTAGCCTCCGAATGGTCACCAAGGGCAGCCCCATGTAGAGCGCATTACAATAATCAAGTCTGGAGGTGACTAAGGCATGTGTGACCATGAGCAAGGAGTCCCGGTCTAGGAGCGGGCGTAACTGGCGAATCACACGAAGTTGTGCAAAGGCCCTCCTGGCCACAACTGCCACTTGCTCTTTGAGCAGTAGTCGCGAGTCCAGGAGGACCCCCAAGTTATGTTAGCCTTATCCTTCTCTGGGCAGGTAGAGCCCAGAGTTAGGAAGTGGAAGCTTCTACCTAAAAACCTTAAAACTGTTAACATTTAAAATTTAAATCTAAAAAAGATTAAAAGATACACCGGGATGGCTCTCTTGCTCATCAGGTGGCCCTCCTGGAAGGGCTGCCTCGTGTCTCTCTCTCTGCCAGGGGACCAGGCGGTTGGACTTGATTTGCTCTGGCTATGGAATAGCCACAGTCTCCTCCTCCTAAGTCAGTGCATTGGCTGATCTGTGCTTTGGGGAATTGACTGAGGCTTCTGGGAATTGAAGTACACACAGTAAACCCATTTGTGTGGATTCACAGAGCAGTTTCCCAAACTTTGGTTCGTGGACTTCAATTCCCAGAAGCCTCAGTCATTCCACTGGCTGATGCATGCTTTGGGGAACTGACTGAGGCTTTGGGGAAATGAAGTCCAAAGACAAAAGGTTGGCGAACAATGATCTAGATGAGTCTCCAAAGCAAGAACAAAGATGGCCTTGAAGAATTTTGCACCTGTTGAACTTTGCTGCACCTTTGAAGATACCCGAGATGCCTTGAAGAGCCATCCAGTCGCTTGTGGAATGTTTGTGTTACCGTTGGTAGCTTTTAAAAATAATAAGTGTTTTGTTTTATGTTTATAAAATAGAATAAATGAGAAATGGATAAAATAATAAAGAGAACCATCCCATTGCCATACTGGCTTTCTTTCTTTCTTTCTGTCAGAAGCACCACCAGCACACAAGAATATACAAAGCTAAAATTAACACCTCTGAACCAAACAGGAATTTGATGGCATCCACCCAATATCAGGCCACTTCGACCTCATCTCCTTTTGGCAACCTAAGGCCCTCCTCAGAGCACGTGGAGTGCCATCATGTGCATTGTATCCTATGGGAGAGAGTGTGCACTTCCTCTCCACATCCCCACAGACTGTCGTCCACAGGGAAAGCCCATCGTCTCAGATGAGCCCTTCAGCTCCCTACCTTGGCACACTCAGCCCCTTTGAAGCTCTCCACACAGGCCAGGGCTGTTCTTGGCTTAAAGCATCTTTAGTCCCTGCCTTCCTGGCTCTTTTCTTCTTCTTTCCACAGGGCTGCCCAAGGTTGGGGAGGGGAAACCCACCTGTGCCCCTCCTCCCAGTCCTGCTGCCATGGGCTTTGCTCTCCTGGGTGGGAAGGCAGCCTGCTTGGCTACCGTTCTGCTCCAGAGCCCTGGGCTGTGCTGGCTTTCCCGGTGCATCCACAGGAGGCCCCATAAACTGATGCGTGCTGGCAAGATCCCACCAATGATGTGAGGAAGCGGAAGTGGAGAGCATAAAACACCAGGCCTGGCTTGAGAGAGAGAGAGAAGTGGGGAGGCGAGGAAAGAAAGTCAAGGAGAGGAGGAATGGGGAGAGAGGCTGCCTTTTGCTTCCTCGGCTCTGCCCAGAGCTGCAAAAATGATGGATTATGTGCTCATGACACTCGCCTCCTAGGAAGGCACATGAAGTGTACATGCCATCCCATGGACTCAGACAACCCAGGGAAGGGACCTGATTCTTCTGGTACAGAGCTTGGCTTCAGCCGCGAAGGGCGTTCTGCTCCTTTGATGGGCCCTGCCAACCCCCGGATGCCAGAGATGGTGCCCAGAGCAAGGGGGCATTGCTCAAAAGCCAGTCGTATCTGACCCTAGGATTTGGTGCTCATCGCCGTTTACACCCAAAGAGACAGCACTGTCTGCGTCTGCAGATGTTTCCGTGGTCATGTGGCAGGCATGACTAGAGGCTGGAGTGAATGGAAGGTTGTTCGCTTTCCTGCTGAAGCGGTGACCTATTTATCTCCTTGTCTTGTTCTTCTCACCTGGTCTTGTCCTGACTAGACCTGGCCATCTCTTCTGGAGGCAACCCCATGGGTGAGAAGTGGAAGGACATGGGCAGGGTCTACACAGATGCCACGTGGGTTGAGTTTCTTCTTCTTCCTCCTCCTCCTCCTCTGATGTCTGAGTCTGCATAAACACCAGGAGAGAAGGAAGCTGTCTGAGTGGCATCAAGCAGCAGGGAGGGAAGGAAGAAAGGAAGACAGAATTGCCTTTTCCTGATCTGTTCCCCAGCCACCATCTCAAGGCTTCTCCTTGAAGTGGCTTATCTGAAGCTTTGATCAGGGCTGGGGCTGTTTTCAGAGCATGTTTCTCTTTCCTCTGAGCAGCTCAAAGCCTGTCATCTGCATCCATTAATCTGTGCATATCTATGAGAGGTCACAATGTCCACCATTAGAAGAAAAGGAAAGGAAGGAATGATTGAAAGGGAAGGACTCCAGGAGGCTCCGAGAAGGCCACCCCAACCCCTTCCCCACAGGGTACTGAGGTTGTTAGCCCAGGACGGCCCCCACCAAGGTCTCATGGCAATGGCCCCCCACGGAGGAGGAGTGCTTCCTGGGTCAGGACTTGCTAAAGGCAGCACCCTGTGGTGCCCTTTAAACCCACCGTGTGGCATCATGGAAGGAGCGCATGAGGAACCCCAAGGTCCCCCTTTGTGAGGACTACATTGCTCTGGTGACCACCAGTCCCACAATGTGGTTTTTCCACCTGAAGCTCATTAGCAATTCCTAGAGTCATGAAATAAAAAGACATTTACCGGTACTTCTTGGTAGGCAAGCGATGAGAAACCTGGGCAGCATAATTAAAAGGAGAGCCATCGCCCTGCTAACAAAAGTCTGCCTAGTCAAAGCAATGGTCTTCCCAGTAGAAAGGTATGGATGTAAGAGCTGGACCCTAAGCAGGGCTTTGCCCACCCTGACTTAGCTGCTTGCCCACCCTCAAACTCCCAGCTGGTTATCTATATGACACACACACATATATATGACATTGTTGCTCATCCTGAAAAAATATCTGCCCACTCACAACTGGAATCCTGGCTTTGGCCCTGACCCTAAGGAAGGCTGAGCACAGAAGACTAGACACCTTTGAACTCTGTGGTGCTGGAGGAGACTCTGGAGAGTCCCCTGGACTGCAAGGAGATCAAATCAGTCCATCCTGAAGGAAATCAACCCTGACTGCTCCTTGGAAGGACAAATACTGACTCTGAAGCTCAAGTCCTTTGGCCACCAAATGAGAAGAGAGGACTCCCTGGAGAAGGCCCTGATGCTGAGAAAGACTGAAGGCAAAAGAAGAAGGGGCAGCAGAGGATGAGGTGAATGGATGGTATTATTGATGCAATGGGCATAGATGTGGTTGGGCTGTGGAGGATGGCGGAGTAGCCTGGGATGCGGTGGTCCATGTGGTCATTGCAAAGGGTCAGACTTGACTGTGTGACTGAACAACACCAGAAAAGAGTCTCCCAGGAGGCAGAGCTCTGAGGGTTCTTTGGTGTCTCCAACCTTCTTGAGGACTTGGAGTGCTTCTCTCAGGAAGGATGTGGAAAGGAAGCCACTGGCACGGATGTTGACCAGAGTAACCTTGCTCCTCTCGTAGCCCAAGGGGGTCTGGCATCACAGGCCTAGCCAGGAAAGCCCTCTTCCACTGATGGTGTCCTATTAGACTAATGGTCCGCTCCTAAGACCATCTCACAGGCCTTGACTGGCAGCCTCCATTTGCCCTTCGGAAGCACTCTACAAAGTTGAAGGTTTCCTGTGCTGTGGCGAAGGCTCTCTGGTTCCCAGGTACTTTATCAAACAGCTAAACACAAGGACAAATCACAGTGACCTCATGACTTCAGAGATAAATTAGCCCTAATTACCACACTGGGTTCCTTTCAAGTGGCATCCCCCCCCCCAAGCTGTTTGAGCTCCTGAGTGGTCCTGACCTTTAGGTGCCTTGAACCATATTTCACTTTCCCTCTTCTTTCCTTGTTTTCCCCAGTGGGGAAGTTTGTTTAGCTGTTCACACTGAAGGCATGGAGGTCATTTCACAAAAGGGCAGACACACACCACACAACAACCAAACAGTCTAGGAGGGCCATGATGGCTCAGTAAACCAATTCGTGTGGATTCACAGAGACTTGGGCTTCTGGGAACTGAAGTCCAAGAACACCTGGCGTGCCAAGGTTCACCATCACTGGTCTAAGAGAAACACACCCACACACCCACCCACACCGTTGAGTCTGTGGGACTGCTGCAGCTCCTGGAATGTGAGGTTTTTGCCTGAAGGTCCAGACATTGTTGATAGATGGAGGTGTCATTCCTACTTTGAGCTAAATGCCATGAGAGTAACTCCTAAGAGCACAATCTAGATAAACCACCAACTCAAAGTCTGTGAGCCACAGAGATGGAGGAATAGCCCGTCCTCTCTTGCTGAAAGCCATCCTTTGGTGCCACCACCAGGAAAGCTCCGTCCCAGGTGAGCCAGAAGCCACCTGAGATCTCACTTGTGGCTGCTCAGTCTGGCTTCAGAGTCAGGGTCTGGCTGGAGCTTGTGACCAGAAAGCCAAGGACACCAGTTGGGTGTCCTCTGGGGAGGCAGGAGGGGGAGAAACCAGAAACTGAGCCCTGGTGGAGGACCAAAGGCAGGCTTGGCTTTGGTGTGAGGTGGGGGATGAGGGAGGGAGGGGCTCTCTCTTCTGTGGTGGAAAGGTTAAGTCCCCCACCCACCCCAGGCCAATCAGTCCATGCTGCCCGTCTCAAATCTGACCTTGGCCTTCAAAGAGGTCTCTCTCTCTCTTTCTGTGTGTGTGGGGTGACAGGCAGGCTGGCTCTTCCTGTGGCGGGGGCTCTGCATCCAGTGCGTCCTCAGGGAAAGCCCAACCGCAGTCTCTGGGTGGCCTGCCTCTTAATTACGGGGTTAATGGGATGTTACTATCAGAAGAAGTTTCTTAACCTGATAATGAGTAGGAAGCAGCTGGAGCTTGGAAAATGGAATAATTGCAGAGTGGCACGATCTAATTGCGAGGTGTGTTATCAACCGCTCCAAGCGTGTTTACTTAGTGCCAGAACAGCCTCAGTGGATGAGAGATGGACAGAAGGCAGGGGGTGGGTGGGCAGGGCTGGGGGGGGCACAAGGTGACCCACATCCTTCAGCACAATGGGTGCCCCCCCAAGTTTCTGTTAAAGATCACAGAGTGGTTGAACTTTCCTCCGCCTAATGCTCTCCGTTCTCTCAGCTGCCCTCCCCGGTCCCCACAAACTCAGCCCTGGTAAGACGAGGGGCGTTGGCATCCACACCAGGCGTCATTGGAAGGGGGAGATATTAGGGAGGCTTCAGAGGGCCCCCCCAGTCCTAGAAAGGGGTCTTTTGGGTGTTGATTTGCACCATTTGCAGTCCATGGAGAGGGTGGTGATGGAGGAAGAGGAAGCCCACTCTGTTTGGGAGGTTCTGGACTGGAATCCTTGGTTTTGGGCTTGAACTGGCCCTGCCTCAGGTTGGCCAAGGTCACAAAGCCAAGAGCTAAAGGAGGTTCCTAAAGACCCGTCCGCTGACGGTGGTTGGTCCCCCCTCTCCTGCTGCTGCTTCTTCCCTTGCACGGAGGGCGTAAGGCCAGCCGGCCTGCTGGGGTCTGTTGCCAAGAAGAGTGATGCCTCCAAAACCCTGAAGCCGGACCCTGTTACATAAAATTTGAAATTCACCCTTTAGTTTAAGACATATTTATTTATTTTTAAATAAAGTTATTTGAACCCTTTGGTTTCCCTTGAGATGGCCCCTGAAGTGATCATCACACGTTCATATTCCCCAGAACACAGACCTTGATGGCAGACAATGCCTGCATCAATTAACACCCATGTCCTGGTCGTACTTTAATCTATGCCATGGCCACAAGGAGGAGGGAAGGAACACTCCCTGCCTTAAGGTATAGTTGTGTGTCTGTCTCTTTGTGTGTATTGGGACAACACAACATCCATTCTCCCCATCTGAGGCCGAGGAGGAGGAGGAAGAGGAGGACCAGGGTCTGCCTCCTTCCTTCCGTAAATCATCTCCATGGCTAGTGGTTTTTATGTACCCCATTTGCTTCTTTTCATTAAAGACATTTTACAAGAGTCCATTTGCATGGAAAGTGAAGCCACTGCAATTAATAATTAATTAAACACAATCCATCCAGCACTTTCTCTCTGCTTGCACTTTATTTATTAAAATAATTAGCCTCAGATCTGCAAAACTCTCCCCCCCCCATGGCTGCTGTCTGTTCGCAAAGGGATCTGCCGTCTTTCACACCCTTGTTATACAACTGCTCAAGCCCAGTTTTTGAGAGATGGGCTGGAGTTTCTCTAACACTCAACTTGAAAGTGTTTTCCCACTGGTGTGAAATTACACAAAAGGAGATGTTTAACTTAGTAACAAAAATGCATTAATCTTTCATACAAATAGAGAATATATATAAAGGCAATTCATTCTTCTTTCCTCCACCCCCCTACCCAAGTGGTGAATCTTAATCTGATGGAGAGGATCCTCTTCAAAAACAAACTGTTATAGAAGACACATAAGAAAGCAACCGCACACATGAAATGAATTTCAACATTAAATGGGGTCTCAGTGCATTTAGCTATCCCATGTAACTAGAAATAACCCAGATTGTTAAAGGAATTATTACCTCCATCAAACCGATAGCTTGGTTTATGTCTGAAATTGCCTAAAAATATCTGTAAAATGGCAGATTAAATTCACTTTCCCCATTTGCACGTCCCAATCTGAAGACCCCTAAAGTTCCTAAGGTTCCTAGCTGAGCAGTGGTACTGCAAAGACCCCCCCCCTCAAAAAAAGGGGACGATTGACAAGTCTCCCAGAGTCCACCCCTTTCTCATTAACTTGCACTCAAAGTCTCAACAGCGCACTCTCATGCATCTGTAGGAGAAAGATTAAAAACATCTCTTTGCTTGAATGTACAGATGTGTGCAGGGGGATTTCTATACTACAGACAACCAACAATGAAACAACTGGCACCAACTGGCCAAAGAGAGGGAAGGAATACAGAGGTGAGAGAAGAATTGAGACTCTCTTTGGATGCAGAGTCTGAAACGAATGAATCACAGTCCCTCCAAACACAGGTAATAGGTAAAGGGTGATAACGCCCTAACCCAGGGGTGCTCAAACTATGGCCTGTGTGCCAGATCTGGTCCCCAATGCCAATTCATCTGGCCCATGCCACCCTCGTCACTCCCAGAAGTGGAAATAAAATGCACCTTTATGGGTGTGTTTTACTTCTGCTTCTGGGAGTGACGAGGGTGGTGTGGGCCAGATGAATTGATGTTGGGGGATGGATCTGGCCCACAAGCCATAGTTTGAGCATCCCTGGTTTAAGCAGAGAAAATGGTAGCTTAAAATCTATCTAATCCTGTTGCAAAACATTGTAAGGCATGTTTTATTTCCTCTTCTGGTGGGAGGAACCACGTGACTGGCCCGCTGAACCACAACCGGCTCACTGAACCATGTGACCAACCCATGGACTGAAAAGTTTGGGCATCCCTGTTCTAACCCATTCATCACGATAGCAATTCCCAGCCATCAATATCAGCTCACTCCTGGTTATTTTGACCCCCCTGCCTACCTGTGGTTCCACAAGTCCCCAAGCAACACACAAATACTTTGGACAATTACTTTTTTATTTATTTAATAACGAGTAGTACTGGAGATAAGGAAACAGCTATTGCAACCCCTCTCCAGAGTATGTAATGAGCTGGGAAATTTTCAATATATATTCAAATCACTGCAGCCGCAGCTTGAGAGTTGAAGATTGCTTGTGTCCCTCAGCAAAAGGGTTCTTCGCTGTCAGACCCGTCTTGATTTCTCCCGGCCACGGGAGGAAGAGGTGCCAGCCGGCAGTGGTAGTTTCTGAGACTCAACCAACCAGACTTCTCTGTTGGATGCTGTGGTGGAAGACCTGCTCCTTCCCCAGAAGGCTGGTCTTTGGGTGGCCTGGTTTCCTTCCCAAGGTCTGGACTGGAAATGCTTGTGACTTTGTAGCTCTGAAAAGCTGTGACCCTTCACGTCCAGGTCACGGTGAGCAAATACGGTGGAAGGGATCTCCCGGTGGGAAAGGGAGGGTTGGGGAGACCCAGGAGATGGGCAGGAAGTGAGCCTGAGGTGGTCAGGGAGAAAACCTTCCAGGGGAGGAGGAGGGGGGAAAGGAATCACAACCCACCCCCTACTAAGACCATTCTTGTGTGGTGGCCAACGCTCCTGAGACCCTCTCTTCCACATTGCCAATGGAGGAAGAAGAAGACCATTCCAAAGGAAGAGGCTGAGACAACCTTGTCCCCTTAGTCTCACGGATAGAATTCACAATGTTTTGGCCACAGTACAGGAGGTTTAACAACTTTTTCTTCTTCTTCTTCTTCTTCTTCTTCTTCTTCTTCTTCTTCTTCTTCTTCTTCTTCTTCTTCTTCTTCTTCTTCTTCTTCTTCTTCTTCTTCTTCTTCTTCTTCTTCTTCTTCTTCTTCTTCTTCTTCTTCCTCTTCCTCTTCTTCCTCTTCTTCTTCTTCCTCTTCTTCTTCTTCTTCTTCTTCGTGGTCTCCCATTTGTGTGGAGTCACAGAGACCACAAAGAAGAACTTGAGAGAACGTAGGGGCAGAAACAGACATTATAGGTAGCCCATCATTAGAACATTGTTCTGTTTAACGTGGTTAGAGCAATAGCAATTCTACATCTCTACCCTCCTCTCCTTAGCACTTACTGCCACTCACAAGTTAATTTGCATCTTGCCCCCAACGTGCTGGGGACTCATGTGGCCAACCACATAAGAGGGAAGTGGCTGAGTCAACCTGGTTCCCCATCAGGATTGAACTCACCACCTTTGAGCAGCAGGACAGCCGTTTAAACCCTGGGCATCTTGTTTGGCCAGAGATGTCATCATTCAGCCACTGTATAAAAGAGGAAAGGCCATTGCAGTGGAGGAAAGCCGTGGGTTGCTGTGGTCTCTCTCAAATCAGGGATGGTAAAACCTTTGCCCCTCACCACTTCATGTCCTCCCCCCGCCCCCCACAGGGTCCTTCGGCTCAAAGGCTAGGCTTGTTGCCTGGTGTCCCCCAACAAAGGACTTGAGCAGCCCTAAGTTCCAGCTGAGTAAACGCTCCCTCCTATTTCATGAGCATTTCCAGAGCTGCTGGGCGGTTTTGCTGTGCAAATACAACCCCAGCTTTCTCCAAGGCATCCGGCTTTGATATGCAAAGTCTCCAGACAGGCTGAAGAGGGAGTGAGCTTTCTGTGGATGTGAAAACACTGGGGTGCAGCATCACATCCCTCCACAGAGGGCAAAGAGACGTCTAGATCTCCCCTGGGTGAAGACCCGGAGTGAGTCTGATCGAACACTGGTTAGAGCTGCTATTAAAGTCTACCTTGTGGCGATAGGAGTGGTGAAATGTCAATATTTCACCACCCTCATTGCCTCTGCAGATAATCGCCCAGCCACCCTGTTCCGGGTTACCAGATCCCTCCTCGGTAGAGGGGGGTCAGGCCTTGGCTGGCAGGGATCTGCTGAGGATTTTGCTGATTATCTGATGGAGAAAATCGCTCAGATTCCCTCTAAGTTTAACCCTAGCGTGGAGAAGGTAGAGCTGTTGTTGTCTGGAGTGCAGTCTAGCCATGTTATCTGGGATCGGTTTGATCCAGTTGTCCCTGAGGAAGTGGACAAGCTCCTTGGATCTGTTCGTGCTACTGCTTGTGCACTGGACCCATGTCCCACCTGGCTAGTCAAAACATCGAAGGCGGTAACAGGCGGTTGGGTCGAAGCAATCAATAATTCCTCATTGCGGGAGGGGGTATTTCCAGCTACCTTAAAACATGCTTTGGTACGCCCCCTCCTGAAAATAAAATGCTCGACCCCACGGTGCTTGCAAACAATCGACCGGTGTCCAACCTGCCCTTTTTGGGCAAGGTTTTGGAGAAGGGAGTGGCATGGCAGCTACAGGGAGTCTTGGATGAAGCGGATTATCTGGACCCTTTTCAGTCAGGATTCAGGCCCGGATATGGCACCGAAACTGCATTGGTTGCGCTGGTGGATGATCTCTGGCGAGAGCGGGACAGAGGCCATCTGTCTGTCCTGGTTCTTCTTGACCTCTCAGTGGCTTTCGATACCATCGATCACGGTATCCTTCTGGAAAGGCCCCAAGGATTGGGGATCCAGGGCACTGTGTGGTCCTGGTTCTCCTAATTTCTGAGGGGCCAGACCCAGTCAGTGTGGCTGGAGGACGAGGTTTCCAGCCCTAGGCCGCTCCAATACGGGGTGCCTCAGGGCTCGGTACTCTCTCCTGTCCTATTTAACATCTACATGAAACCACTGGGTGAGATCATCCGGTCCCATGGGGTGAGGTATCATCAATATGCGGATGATACCCAGCTGTACATCTCGGCCCGTGGTGATCCAAGTGATGCAATGGAAGTCCTTTCCAGGTGCCTGGAGGCGGTCAGGGTCTGGATAGGGGACAATGGGCTTCAGCTGAACCCTGGCAAGACTGAGTTGCTGTGGGTCGGGGGTCCTGGGCCATTGCGGGAGCTACCATCTTTGGTTCTGGATGGGGCAGTTTTGCCCTAAACACACCCGGTGTGTAATCTGGGGGTCCTCTTGGACTCACGACTACTGCTCAAAGAACAGGTGGCAGTTGTGGCCAGGAGGGCTTTTGCACAACTTCGTGTAATACGCCAGTTACGCCCGCTCCTAGATCGGGACTCCTTGCTCATGATCACACATGCTCTGGTCACTCCAGACTAGATTATTGTAATGCGCTCTACATGGGGCTGCCCTTGATGACCATCTGGAGGCTTCAACTGGTCCAGAATGTGGCTGCCCGGGTGGTGATGGGGTGTGGGCGGTATGCACATGCCTCGCCTCTGCTTTGGGAGCTGCACTGGTTGCCAGTTTGCCTCCGGGTGCAATTCAAGGTGCTGGTTATCACCTTTAAAGCCCTATATGGTAGTGGGCCAGGATACTTAAGAGACCGCCTCACCCCAAGAACATCTGTCCGTCCCACCAAGCGGACCGGAGAGTCTCTCTAGTTGTTCCATCAGCCAGACAGGCACATCTCTCTGGCACTAGAAGGGGGGCCTTCTCTGTGTCCACTCCGACTCTATGGAACCTCCGACCAACTGAGCTACGTCTTCAGATGGACTTGCTGTCTTTTAGGAAGAACCTAAAAACATGGCTGGTGGGACAGGTATAGGGTCCTGGTGGTACCATGACCCCAGCTCTCTGGCTTGTTTGAGCTCCCTCTCCCCCCTGGTCTTTTAATCTTTTTAATCTTTTGTTTTTAAGTTTTTAAGTTTTTAAAATTATTATTGGGACCTGTGGATTTTCATAAATTTTAAAAACTTTTTAAATTTTATAATTGTAATTTTGAAGTTTTAAACAATGGGTTTGGGTTGGGTTTTATTATGCTTTTATGATGTTGTAAACCGCCCTGGGTCGCCCCGGCGAGAAGGGCGGTATAAAAATGTAAATAAATAAATAAATAAATAAATAAATAAACAAACTAAACTCAGGAAGGGCTCGCCACTATCTCAGAGCTCAAAGTTCTGGAACCCAAATCCCTCCCTCTCTGGAGCCTGAGATCCCGGGCAGGCAGCTCAGCCAGCAACAGTTCATGCTCCCAAACAGCCGAGATGGTCAGGAAAGCAGGAGGTGCCTCTGTTTTTATGGGCTGGCTACGCTGGATGAAGACGTATCACTGGAGGTGGCCTCATCTCCTTTTATGTGCCTTGGTGACACCTGAAAGCACGGACCCTTTGGGAGACTGATACCTGAAACGGTACATATTTTGGGGACTGAAGTCCAAGCACACACACAGTAAACCCACTCGTGTGGATTCACAGAGACTTGGGCTTCTGGAAATTGATGTCCAAGAATACACACAGAAAAACCATTCGTGTGGATTCCCAAGGACTTGGGCTTCTAGGAATTGAAGTCCAAAAACACCTGGAGTGCCAAGGTTCACAATCACAGCCCTATTATATCCCATTGTGCAGGTGTTGCTGAATGAAGGTGTCTCCCCCACCCCACAATTTCACAGAACACATGCAAAAGGCTAGGCATGTCTAGATCACAGGCAACACACTGCATCGGTTTCTGCGTTCAGCCTGGAAGGAGATGATGTGCAATGTACGAATAAGTGCAATAAACGCATGAATCCAGGAATAAAGACATAAAGATACAGAACCTGAGCAGAGTGACTTTATCCACCTCAGTCCACTTTCTGCTGGGAGGCCCAGTCTCCCAGGTTGCCCTGTGCTGCGTTCATGCATCCAAAGAGGGTCCCCTTTGGGGTGTGCACCCCTTCCCCCCAGATTTCAGTCCTGCCACCTCCCCAACAGTGGGGATCCATGGCCAACAAACTCCTTCCCTGCCCCCTCCCCTAATAGATCCTCCTGTCTGTTTATACAAGCTTGATTTGGTCTGTATAAATATAGTGTGGAAGAAACGGTTGGCTATGGATTGAGCCCTGACAACTGAAAGACGAAGGGCAGCCATTAAGTCATTCAGCTGCTTGGAAACCTTATGCAAAGCACACACACACCACACACACACACCTGAAAGACATCATTGGGGTCCTGTGGGAGGTTTTATCTCTTTATTTAGGACTGGATTTCCCCCAGCCCACCTACTCCTCAAGTAACAGAGCAGCCCTCGATTAAGTATCCTGGGAAAAGAACTTACGGACTTGGAGCCAACATTGTCTTGATTAGGTCCTAGACATCTGATGGCCAACCTTGCCATGCCAGATATTCATGGACTTCAATCCCCAGAAGCCCAAGGCAGCACAGCTGCTGATCAGGGCTTCTGGGAATTGAAGTCCAGGAACAGCTGGAGTGCTAAGGTTGGCCACCCCTGCTTTAGAAGGTCTCTGAACAGGGTGGTGGTGGGTTTTCAGTGATGTCAGGAGAACAACCTTCTATGGTAATGCTCAGATGATCAGCCAGAAGATGAGGAAGACAAGGGGAGCCTCTGGCTCTGCATCCCAATCAAGGATGGAGCTCAACAGGTAACCAGAGGGCAGGTAGGCCATAACGGGGGATAAGGGATCATTTTTAGGTGTCTCTGTCACAAGTCTGGAGGCTTGTCTCCTTAAGAGAGGCACCTTCTCCAAGCAGCTGACTCAACTTGCTGGAAATCTCTCTCCGGCACTTCCTATCCAATCCAGCACCCTAAATAAGAGCTCATCCACCGTAAAACATTCATGAGCAAGTTTAAAATAATAAAAAATTAAACAGCCTTTCGCTATAAAGTATGAAATATTTACGGAGCTGCTGTTAGCTAATTGCCTATGGAAACTACCCTAAGTGCTTCTTTGTAGGCCTGGCTTAAGTGGCTGGATCAGAAGCCGGTGGCAAACGTCCAGATCTTTATCTGACCGGGTTGAAGAGCTGAGCCAGGTTCCTCCTAGGGGTGGTGAAGACAAGGAGGAGGGTCAGCATTTAGACAGGCCAAACCCATTCCCAAACCCAGGATCCGAGCTTGGATCCTGCCAGATGCAGGATCTCTCAACTCTCTTTGGGGTGCAACTTCTGCATAAGACCACCCTGCGTCCCACTGGATTTTGCTCGTCTCCCTCAGACCTCTCTTTCTTCATTTATTTAGCCACGAAAGACCTGCTGTAACTATTCACATGTTTACTTCCTTCGTGACCAAAGGGTGTGAGATTTCTACATTGGACATATCTTACGGTTTGGACTCTAGACACTGGCTTTTGTGTGCTTCTTCATTCTTTCTTCTTTCCTGTCCTGGTCAAACCAGGGACTACCACAATGAAGTCATTTTTTGGCTTTGTTGTTGACCAAACTTAAGTCTTCATTGGTGAATGTTTTGGAAGTAATTGGCAGACCAGGGAACGAGCCAGACTTACTTACTTACTTACTTGCTTTCTTGCTTGCTTACTTACTTACTTTTCTGTTTCTCTCCACATTCACGTAGTGTGTTGCTGTCCACCATCAGCCCCCACTTGAACATGTTGGTCTAACATTTAGAGAGTCTGACCCTCAGCCTATTCAGAGTCCTCCATGCGATATAAGGGAGGTTGAGTTCCTCAGCTGTGTCCTCCTTTAATGTCATTCCTTGTCCAGTGAGCGCCTTCCTCCATCTTCTCATTTGGTTTTGCTCTTGTGTACCCTCAAGAATATTTGTTCTTGCCATAAAGCTCTTCCTTGATCTGAGCCGGCGGACTTGCTTCTTCATGGATACACAAAAAGCTGCTTGATACTGATAAAGATGTTGAACTCTTAGATCCTGCATGAAGACATTGGAAGGAGAGAGGGAGAGAGAGAGCGGGAGAGAGAGAGCGAGAGAGAGAGAGAGCTCTTCCAGAAGGGGCCTCCTCCTCCTCCTGTCCCTGTATTGGCCAGAGGTTGAAGTCCACCTGGGGAAACACGAAGAGAGAAGCCAAACGGGTCCTTCTCTTGGTCATTCATGGCTAGGCTGAAGAGATCCTGCTTTTTGCTCCTAAAGGAGAAGGAAGGGGAGCCTGGGCTGGACATTTCCACAAACCTCCAGAGCAACCAAATCCCTTCCATGCCTGGGCGATTGGTCTGGCAAGGTGCCACCTGCTGAGGGGTCCGAACACTGGGTGCTTTCTTCCAACCATCCCACCCCCAATGCTCAACCCCTCCAGCTGACCTTTGGGCTGGTAGTGCAGTGTCTGATGGTTATCCTAATTCTGCCTTCCACATAGGAGGGAGGGAGGCAAGCTAAAAACAACCTCTTTGAAACGTGAGCTTCCTCCATGCATTCCAGCTCCGGCCGCTGCCGAGAAGGTCTGCCCGGTTCCCACAGAGCACGCCTCTGCCCAGCCATGGCTCTCTTTAGCCAACAGGCCCTGCAGAGGAGAGGCCGGCTTTTGTGCTCTGTCCAAACCACAGGGTGTGAATGCAGATGGGGTTCCAGAGAGAGAGGACGGAAAACTCTTGGCTTGCAGAGGGAAAAAAAGAAGAAGAAGAGAAGGCTTATGCATTGTTCCAAAATCCCATCTCTTTTGTAGGTGGCACATTTCTCTTACCAAACAAATGTGTTTCTCCTCTTTCTTTTCTGCCCATTTCTCTCTCTCCCCCCCCCCCCCCCCCGTCTACCTGCATCTCTGCATTGGGCGATATTGCTCCTCTCCACGGACTCTGTCCAAAACGAATGCTTCATCCACTGGAAGGTGGAGGTTGGGATCCAGTTGACAGGGAAACATTTCCAGACTGTTGACATGGAAGTGTGCAGGAAGGGGAGCTGTGCATCTGGTTTGGGTGAGCTGAGCTGAGCTACTTGGCGTTGCTTCTGGTAGTTGCCAAGGCTTCTCTGCAAAACCACGAGCAATGCAACTGGATTCTAGTGGGTCAAGATTCACCCCCTGAGAAGAAGGAAAATAACAAGGGGAAAACGATGCCTTTCAAACAAGGGTTTCCAACCTTTTCAAGCTGGAGGCCGAGTCATGTTCTCTCAGTCAGCTTCGAGGGCCACATGGCCATTATGCCCTGCCTGCAAGAGGGGGTTGGTGGCCAATTTGTCCCAACAGCTTCAAAGGGATGGCCACTTTGCTTCTTGAATGCCCTTGGAGGGTGGGGTCCACATGAAATGGCACCACAGGCCAGATCTGGCCCTTGGACCTTAGTTTGTGGACTCCTGATTTAAAAGGTTCCTTTCTCTGAACCTGCTAAGAGTAGTGACAGGTCAACCTCCTAATCCTATGGCATGTTCCCTACCATGCATATGTACCTTTTATGCGTTGTTTGGCCATTGTAGTGTTGAAAGCAACCTTGAGTTCTTTTAAAAATACCAATGGTTGATGGACTTCAATGGTGGATGCTCATATGGGATTTATATACTGTACCCCCATGTCCTCAGGGAGCCAATGTTAGCAAACATGGTCTACTTTAAATCAGGCTAGACTTTAAAACAGACATGAGAAAGTGTGAACCCTTGATTTCCCTTCCACTGAGCCCAGTAACGAATGACTTAATTGGAATGTTATCTTCTAACAAAAATATACAGCGGCCCCATGACCAGCCTCCCTACCAGAGGACTGGAAAGCAGCCAACTCAACCTTCCTCCCTTTCATTTCAGAAATGCCCCTTAACAAAGGATGTGCCCAAATGTGTCAACACAATGCAACTCCCTTCCCTTCCATCTTTGTGTTCAACAGATAACCTGTGAAGGCCTTGGGGCACATTGGGCCACTTTGTTTCTTGCTATCTATGGGTCAATTTGAGTTCTCTTTCCTTGAAGGGGCCCCCTTGACTCCTTCCCTCCCCAAAGAATTGGCAACAGGAACAGACGGGCTGGTACCTTCTTTAATTGGGAGATGTTCAGGCTGTTGAAGGAGTTTCAGGAAGTTTATCCCTGCATTGCCTATTATGTGCTCTGTGTATAAGTTGAATAAGCAGGGTGACAAAATGCAGCCTTGTCTTACTCCTTTTCTTATTCCAAATCACTCTGTCATTCCATATTCTGTCCTAACTGTTGCTCCTGTCCTACAGGAGGAGAAATGTTGACGGCCCCACTCACTTATTGGAGGCAATGCTTTTAGGAAAAGGCAGAGGTGGCAAATGATCCCTAGGCCAGTGAAGTTAATAGGAAGTGCGTGGAGAGATACAGGTATCAAATACAGGTAGAAAGAAGAAGTGGTCTTTCTGAGGACAAATCCAGTTGGCCCCTGCCTCACAAACCCCTCGGACTTATTCAAGACTCTAAACAAAGATATGGATAGAGACAATCTAATCAATGCTGGATACCTGACTGTCAAAGACAGCCGTCGCCGCCCCCGCCCCCAACATTTTGTGCCATGGACCAGTCATGTGCTTCAGCAGGCTGGTCACGTCGTTCAGTGGGCCGGTCACATGGTTCCTCTCACCAGAAACGGAAGTAAAATGCACCTTGCAATCTGTTTTTCAACAGGATGAGATAGATGTTAAGCTTCCATTTTCTCTGCTGAAACCAGGGGTGGGCAAACTATGGCCCATGGGCTGGATCTGGCCCTGGACACAAAATCATCTGGCCCACAACACCCTCATCGCTCCTGGAAGCAGAAGTAAAATGTGCCCATATGGGCGCATTTTACCTCCGCTTTCAGGAGCGACAGGGATGGTGTGGGCCGGATGAATTGGTGTGGGGGCCCATGGGCACCCCTGGCCAAAGATGTCAAAGTCCCTGACCAAAAGTCCTGCTTAAAACTAACAGTCATTGGCGAAGAAGTAATTCACAGAAGTATTGAAGCTAAAAGAAGATGATCACTGTCTTAGAAGCTTTTATGAATCTTTTCCATCCTAGCTATAAAACAGGATGAATCCTTCCTGGAACTGGGCTGCGATGAAGCTTTATTACCTTTGCCAAACAACGACTGTAGAGTCAAAGGCTTTACAAGCCCCTTGCATTCACTGTCCTTGAAAGTAATATGTGGCAAAATTTGGAAGAAGAGGGAAAAAATGCCATTAGGAAATAGGCCAGCAGAGGTTCAGAGAAGATTCTGGTATCAGCCAAAGCCTCGATCCAGCTACTCTCACTGGGTTAAAAGATGCTGTCATGTGAACATGATTGTGTCCATTTACTTTCGTGGCTACACCTTTGGCAAATGCTGATCCAGCCGGCTGGAATTGCTGTTGAACAAGCGTTTTGATTCAGGAGGCACTGGTGTGACTGGAAACCTCTCATAGGTATGAACCATTGCAAGGAAGGGTAGAAATCAGAGGATCAATGCCTGGCATTTCCGAGACCAGCATCTTCATTTTTCTGGTGATCTTGTACTTTTGCAAGCCTTGCCCTTCAGCTTGGAAGAACCCAGATGAGCAAACAAACAAAACATGGCAAGGCATGTTGGTTGAGACAGACCATCTCCATAGGATCACATTCCCTTTCTGTGCATGCCTTTGCCAGTGGGGAAGACATAGAAAGAGGGCTCAGCGCATTGGTTATATCAGTGTCTCTCCGCTGACGAAGGCAGAGCCAGGCATGTGGGGAGGAGGAGGGAGGGGTCAGTGGAACTCTACCCCGGCAGAGAGGAAATGATGGGACGATGAAGCCCACAGCTGGGCTTCTCGGATGTGACTCTGGTTTCCACGAACAGAAGACCTCGTCATTACAGCAGAAACGAACCAGGTGGGAAGTCAACATTTCCAGGTAAATGGATGTGCTTGGAACCAAGTTTCCAGGGCAGATGACGTCCGGTCTTCTCACAGAAACACACAGTGGAGAGTTTGAAGCAATGCAAGGAGATGGTCTTGAGACACTGGTTTGACGCTGCAGGAAACGACCTCATTCTGCTTGGATAAATTTGCAGCCGCTCCAGAGCGTTTGTAGCCGACTCCTCTCTTGCCTATCCTTAGAAAGGAGACAAACTGCCCCCCCTCCTTAAAAATGCATGTTAAACACCCCTTCAAAGAGGAGTCCAGCCTGCCAAAGGCTGGAGGAAGAGCCACAGAGGGTTTCGTGCAAGGCACACGTTTCAACCTGGGCTTCTTTCTTATCGGTTTCTTTTCCATTCAATGGATGTGGCTTGTGTTTATTCCCCAGGAATGTTGTAAGTAATATGCAGGCACAAGGGGTTAAAGTCTCAGAGCACCAGAATCAGAGCAACAGAGAACCTTCCCAGGGGAGACTGAACACGACCCCCCCCCCCAACACACACACTTCATGGCAGGGTCCCTTTGCTTTCCCTCCTTGCCCACTGGCCTCACTTCTGCCCACCAGGAGCCAGCCATGTGCAGAAGCGGAGGGAAGCCCAAGGGCGTCTCATGGGTCTGACTGTGGGAGCCATGGGGGGGGGGGGAAATCTCAGCAAAACCCCAAAAGTCAATGCATATCTGCATTTGCCCTCCCCCCTCCCCAACTGGGAAGGGTGGGGCCTTCAAGAGACCTCTCCTTCCATCCCTGTCCAAGCGGCTCCTGCAAAGGTCGGTTAGGCAAAAGGCTTTCCTTGCTTGAATGCCAGTTGCATCTGACGTGAGTGATTCGATGCCGGAATGCACAGAACACTGTAACCTTTCCCGCTGAAGTGGTACCTATTTACCTATGTACAGATGACGGGAGCTGACAGCATTGAGGCCTCGAACTGCTGACCTGCCAACCTTCTGGGCAGCAAGTTCAGCATCTTCACCACTAAGCCACCCTGACCCATTAGAAGGGGCAGTTGCCCCCTCCCGAATCTATTCTTGGCTCTAATCTAATGTATATCGGCAGAGCCCCTGTCTGTGGGGTAACACGCTGGGTGTGCAAAGCCACACCATGCCGTTGTACTCACCTCGAGTCTACACACAATCCAGTCCTTTCCAGTGACTTGTTACCAGGGCCGTAGCCAGGATCCTAGAAGCGGGTGGGCAAATAGTTTTACATGTTTACAAGTTGTTACATGTAGTTCATATGTGATTTCCCTCCTCATTTCTTCCATGCAATGCCAGAGTCTGACTCTGGGGGTGCCAAGTCCTAGTGAAGGTGTCCACTTTCATTTCCCCTCGAAGCCATCTGACCCGTGAGGTCAGTTTCACCACCGCTGCCCTTGTCCAGGACTCACCTGTCAGGCTCAGGTGTGTCAGAGGTGACCTGGATTCTTCCGTCTTGCCCTCCGCAGTTCCCCTCCTTCCTCCATTTCCTTCCTCTTAACATTTCTCCTTCCATTTTACTTCTGCTTCTCCCTCCTTTTTGGCACAGCGGAGAGGAAAAAGCCTCAGGACAGAAGACAAACACGTCAAATTACAACTACAAAGACTGAGAGTGGGATAACGCCCAGATGGGTGGTACAGAAATTCAATAAAATGAATAAATGAATGAATGAATGAATGAATAAATAAATGAGTGACCAGAAAAACAAGTCTGGGAGAAAAAGGGTAAAACAAACTCTAGGTGATTTCCCACACCCTTTGATAGGAAATAGTTTTTCTGCTCCCCCCTAACCCTTCCTCCCAGTCGTCCCTAATCTACAGTTGATTCTGTAACTTTTGGCACCGGGGCAGCCTGCTAAGAAGATACGGCAGAAGTTGGAGGTGCCATTATGTTCCTTTTCTATGGGAACCTCTTTCCCTTTTGTGGGGTTTATTCCTCCCTTCTTGCCTCTGATGATTTTATTCAAATGCAACAGCAGGAGCAGAAGCTTGACAAAAGGCCCTTTCTGGGGCATTTTTATGTTTCCTGTAATCTTTGTACTTTGAGGCATGTCGGGGTGTTTAATGGACTAATTTTTCCAGCTGTTTGAGTATAAGAATGTGTGGGCAGAAGCAGCCGTGTGTGTGTGTGTGTGTGTGTGTGTGTGTGTGTGTGTGTGTGTGTGTGTGTGTGTGTGTGTGTGTGTGAATGAGAAAGTTCTCACCCACCTCTAAGAAACAAAACTATGGCACAACATTTTGCCACACATGCACACACGCACACGCACACGCACACGCACGCACGCACGCACGCACATACACAAAACCTGAAGACTGGAAGGATAATCAGTTTGAGACTCAAAAACTGCATGATGGAATTTGCTCCTGTCTCTGTCCCAGGTCCTGCCAATTTAGCAGTTTGAGAGCAAGAATTTGCAAGTGGATAAATAGGTACTAACTAACCTGACCACCCTGAGGATTAATGGCCTTTAGCTGCCAAAGTCCACAGGGAAGTAAGGGTGATGAGGGTCCCCAAGTAGATTAAATGGTCCCACTTGAGTCCCTCTTGATGGAGGGCAGCAGCTTCATCCATCCTGGCCTCCTGGGGATGATGATGATGATAAGGAGGACGAGGACTTTGTGTGCCAAAAGGGCCCAGGACCAGGAAGTGACTCACCCAGAACTGGATCCGTGGTACAATGGGTGTCATGCTGCGATGTGGAAGGCAGATGAAAGCCCACACCATCCTATTCTCAGGACAGTCTTCATGGCTGATTGCCATGATGATTGCCTATATTTGGATTCAGATATGGCAGAAGAAGAAGAAGGAGATGAAGGAGGAGGAGGAGAAGTTGATGATGGTGACAAAGAAGGAGGAGGAGAAGAAGAAATAGGTCCAGCTTTGGTGGGAATGGTAACAGCATTCCGGCAACTAGTCATGCCTGCCACATCGCCATGAAAAGGTCTGCAGAGACAGACAACGCTGGCTCTTTGGCTATCAACAGAACCGCAGCGTCGTCTATGGCTGGCTTTTGACCTTACCTGCCCCTTTGTGCTACAGTTGTCTCTGGCATCCTTTGGAGAGGAGGGCCAAGCCAAACCTCTCCCTGCCTGGGTGTGTGTGTGCTAAGCGATAGGAGAGGGGGGCATCGGGGAGTCTTGTCCCTGCATTGAGTCTGGGGTCTTTCCAAGCCCTTCATTTCCAGATCCTGGCCTAGGGGACCATCCTGGGAAGGCCACCCTCCTCCTCCGCTGCCCACATTTGACTCTTGCCCGCCTGGGAAGTTGGGCTGTTATTGCACCCATTCCTTCCGTTGCGCCTCGCCAGAGAAAGAGAAGCTACTTCAAGTAGAGAGCAGGTCGCACAGGCAGAAGGTTTGCAGCAGGAGGAGGAGGAGGAGGAGGTCCGACTTCTATCCCCTCTGGGCCATTTCTTCTCCTGCCTTTGTTTCTGGGGTTGGTCCCCCCCCTCCGCCCGCCTGCCCCCTCCTGCATTTGACAAAAGCATTATTTCCCCAGTAAATCAATATATTATGTACTCCGGTCCCAGCCTTAAGGCCAGCGTAAGCTCCGTAGCAGATCTCGGAAGCTGTGCAAAAGAGACAAATAAATAATGAGCAGCACCGATCTTTCCCTGGCACCAAATCTTTGGGCTTAGATCTAGATATATATATATCTACAGTCTATTTGTTAAGGGAGGGAGGGAGGGTGTCGCTGCCACTAGAAGGCCTGTAAATATTTCTCTCCTGCTTTGAGAGGCTCCCTTTGTTGCCAAAGCGCCCAAAGAGATGCCCGCTGGTCCTATTACCATACTGGGCTCCTTGCCACCGGCTTCCCCTGCCTGAACAACCTGCCCGGCGGAGGCCGCAGACGGCGGCGAGGCAGCTCTTTCTGCACAGAAATATGTTTTTAATACCCCGATGATGGTATCTAATATACAATAATTACTGTAGCTCAATTTTTAAGATGCACTTTAGATTTCCCCAAGCAGTGATTGGATGCAAGCGAGATGCAAATGAAACATTAAAAACATATTTATAGCAGGGCTTCCGCGGCCGCTCCAGAATACAAGGCAGGCAGCAGACCTCCAGAAGGGGTTGGAGGGTGGGGAGACCTTCCCCCCATCACCTGGGTTTAAAGCAGGGGTGGCCGAACTTTTCAGGCCATGGGCGGGTTACGTGGTCCAGTGGGCTGGGCACCTGGTTCCTCCCACCGGAAGCGGACGTAAAATGCTCCTTGCCATCTGTTTTGCAACAGGATGAGATAGATTTCAAGCTGTCATTTTCTCTGTTACACCAGGGGTGCTCAAACTATGGTCTGTGGGCTGGATCCAGCCCCTGATGCCAATTCTTCCAGGGCCGGATCCAGACCGTTTGGGCACCCCTGGTTTAAAGCAAAGCAAAACAAAGCAAAACCCCACTTATATACCACCACTACCCGTCGTGTTTGACATTAAGCCACCTGGTGCTGGGGTTGTCCAGCATGCAAATCCCGTGATGGAACCGAGGGCTTCGCTCCTGGTGCCGGACATGGGGGTCCAAGAGCAGAGCTTGAGTAGGTACCAGGCGCTGAGCTGAAGGGAGTGTGTCTGCCTCTTCCTGCTCTGATCAGGGCAAGACCAGCCCAGACAAGGAGGCGAAGAAAGTGGGCGCCAGAATCCATGCCTTTCCCTTTGTATCCTTTTCATGGAACAACTGCAGAAAAGGTGTGTCTCACACTGAGTTTGCTTCCAAGAATGTGCACTTAATTCCCCAGGTAGGACTCATTCGGGAGCCTGCCCAGGTGGTGACGCCGCTTGGAAAACCTGAATGCGTGGGCTGCTCACGGGAGAGCATGGCCGGGCTTTCAGGGCTTCTCTCTGCCTTTCATTCTTAGTCACAAGCGACATGGGCAAGAGAAAAGGACTGGAAGGAGAAGGGAGAGAGAACTGGGTTTCACCTGCAGCAACTCATGGCCTTGGGTGCCAGGGGAAGGGCAACCTGAGGAGCCCCCCCCCCTTGGTCTCCCTTCTCCCGGAGAGGTCCAGCCCACCCTTGGCTGGCAGCTTTATCTAGGGCAACAAGCAGGGCTAACTGTTTTCCTCCTCCCTGTCAAGGCAGGAGCCGGGGGGTTTCTTTGGGTGGATGATATCACCTACCTCCAAGCTGCCTCTTCAGAGGCCTTGGAGAAGGGAATGAGCCATTCAGATCATGCAGACTGCAAACGTGCCTCTGGCCCTTTACACCCAACCATGGAAGGATCTTTACACCCAACCATGGAGGGACCCATCTGTTAGGCTGTAGGTAGACCGCTGGGGGTGGGATGTTGTCCACTAAAGACCAGGTCCTGGCATGCAGAATGATGGAGTTCCAAGTCCCCAGGTGAGGTCAGAAGAAGCAGACAATTGGCAGAGATGGTGGAGGAAACATACCTGAAGAAGAAGAAGAAGAAGAAGAAGAAGAAGAAGAAGAAGAAGAAGAAGAAGAAGAAGAAGAAGAAGAAGAAGAAGAAGAACTAGAAGACGACGACGACGACAACAACAACAACAATGGGGATGCATTGTGAAGGTCTGAAGGGTGGGTGGAGTGCCACATCTGCCCTACCATAACGCCCAGTCTCATACCACGAGGTTTCTGATCATCTGGGGCTTTCTGTGCATGTTCCACCAAACACACGTCGAAGAACATAATGCTGTTCACAAGTGTGATGTTTAGACCTTTGCACTAGATGGCAAAGGGCCAGGAAACAAATAAGAACAGGAGTGTGTTGTGTGTGTGTGTGTGTGTTTGGGAAGACAGGTCTAGCTGCCTCCACTCCCAGTTCTGATCCCCACAGGGGAATTCCTGAGCACACCTTCTGTGCCTTCTGAAATCCCATAAAAACTCCCAGCCATTTTTTGGTCCCAAGATGCCTCTTTCCTTCCCTCCTTCCTTAATTCCGTGGCCATGCTGTGCCCTTGATTTCATGGAGAATCTGCCACCATGCTGGACAGGTGAGCCCAGGAGAGGGCCAGGAGTGTTAGAACCAAACCCATCCCTCATCCCTTGGCTTCCCAGAACCTGTGAGGGTTCCCTGGAAAGTGTCAAGTGAGCAAAGTCTCTGGGCAGGAGGGCAGGCGAGTCCCTTTGCCCAATGTGCTTCTTTCTGGCTTGGGCTGCCTGGTCTCCAGGTAAGTTGGAGCTGTGAGCTCATCTTTTGGCCGAGGCTCCTCTTAGTGAAGTGACGAGAGCCACTGGGCTGGCCAGAGGAGGGAGAGCCAGGTGGCTTATGCATAGAAGCACAAGTGGCACAAAGGGCCTGCTTCTGGCCCACCAAGAGGCGGTGGAAGGCCAGCCACACTTGCCCAGGTCCAGCCTCCCCGCGATCTGAGGGTGTCATTCATGGCAAGGCTCTTACAAAACCAGGATCAGGCAGGAAGGAGGGAGGGAGGAAGAGAGGGAGGGAGCCCGAGGAAGAGGCCGGTGGGGGGGGGGGAGTGGGCCGCTTGAGAGGCAGTCCCAAGGAGCAAACCTCTCCAGATCCACCTCCAAGGTGGCCTTTCCCCTCCGTGACATTTCCACGCTCAGCAGATGGAGGGGCTACCGGAAGTGCCTCAGGGAAATTGGCTCTCTTTCATAATGAAACAAAAATGCAATTAAAGCCACCACTGCAGAATGGGTGGTGGTATATGCTCTTCTCCCAGCTCCTGCCAACCTGGTAGTTCGAAAGCAGGACGTTGCAAGTAGATAAACAGGTACCATTTTGGCAGGGAAGGTAACAGCAATTCTGTGTGCTCCGGCGTCTAGTCCCGCCTGCCATGTGACCAGGGAAACGTCTGTAGACGCAGGCAGCGCTGTCTCTTTGGCAATGGGATGTGACTGGCTTTTGAGCAACAGAGACCTTGACGTGTAACTCGTGGTTTGCCTTTACCTGGACCCTCGGCAAGGAGGGCAGGGAAGTCTTTGCTCCCCCCACACCCCCCCTACTTTTATGCCACAACTGTCTTACTAAGATACACACCTGTTGACACAAGACATGGGCAGACACACACACACACACACACAGATGGAAAGGACATACACACAGAGTGGATGCTATTTAACCTCCCCCCTACCCGCACTACAGACACATTAAACGCAATCAGACACTTAATGTGCGTAGCATGCCGTTTCCCACCAGAGGAACCACACAGATATATGGGGCAGCAGGCAGGCTCCGAGCCCCAGGGACTGGGAGAATTAAATCTCCAATTACAACCTTGATTTATCCTGACCCCCCCCCTCTCTTGCTGGCTGAAGTCTGAAATGAATCCTCCTCTAACGGGGAAAGGGGGCTGGGGGGGGGTATCTTTGTGTCATGTTTCCAGGGCTTGCTTTGCTGGGGCTTGATGGGATGGATGCAAAAGGCTGTAGGATAGATAGATAGATATTTGTTCTCCCCCCCACCTCATATGTTCACAAATTGAATTATTTAAATGCATTGTTTGGCCATCTTAAATCCAAGCAGCCTGCACTTGCTTCCTGCATCGTCTTGGCCATTACTTTCCTATTTCTTCTACTCTGGTGCTTCCAGGATCAGTTTCCACAGAATCCAATGGGGTTTTTTTTTGGAAACCCAACATGACTGGCCGAACGAGCTTTTGTTCTGTTCTAGAACTTGGACACCGATTCCTCTGTGCCTGAGCTGTGGGTGGACTCAGTGGATCATGGGTTTCATTCTTCATGACTTTGTGTTTCCACAGCATTTCTGATGAAAGCCAGTCACCTGCATCAGCCGCTGTGTGTGACAATGGAGGAATAATCAAAAGCGCCAGCTGTCACATGAAACGTCAACGCTCCCAAAGTGAACTCAGAAAACGTGTAAAGATCTCAAATTCTTGAGTTTCAGGTCCAAATATCAATAGAGCCATTTTGCTTTAGCAGGGATTCTCTATGGTCATATTATCATTCTATGGTCATAGGTCTACTCTATGACCATAGAAGCGTCAGGTGGTGGCTAACTAACCTGATCACCCTAAGGACTAACGGCCTTGGGTGCCAAAGTCAAGAGGGAAGGAAGGGTGATGATGGTCCCCAAGTGGATTAAATCCCACTTGAATCCATCTTGAAAGGGGGGGGCAGCAGCTACATCCGTCCTGGCCTGGGGCCAATGAGGACTTTGTGCGCCAAAAGGGCTCAGGGCCAGAAAGTGAGTCACGGAACTGGATCAGTGGTACGGGCATCATGCTGTGACGTGGAAGGCAAATGGAAGGCCACTGCATTATATTCTCAGTACTGTCTTCATGGCTGATCACTACGAGGATTGTGAATATTCGGATTCAGATACAGCAGCAGAAGAAGAAGGACATGCAACCAAATGAGGCCGACACCCTCATCAGATCACCAAAGAAGGTTCCTCGCTGTGTGTAAACTGCCCAACACCTGTGGAAACTGAAGAGGACGCTGGCATCAAACCATTTTCTGGCTCTTTGTCAAGGGTGAAGGGATCCAGCTACTTCCTTCTTTGTTTTGCCACATGGGATGCAAAACACATTTATGACGGGTCTTCATACATACAATCAGTGGGTGAGGCGGCAAGAGCAGCGTTCACGTTTCCAGCAAAGCCAAAGGTAATCTTGGGTCTATTTCCAGGAAGTCATTTTGTAATCGCTGTTGCTCTCTGTTCCAAGAGGCATTAATTCCTGACTGTTAATGAAGACATCCGAGTGCCATGTTGCATCTCATGCCTTCTTTCATGGGGTTTTATCTTAACGACTTTAGGACTGTGGACTCCCAGAGTAATCTCCACCACTCCACAGGCAACATCATCTTCTACGGCTGCCAATCTCCAGCATGGCTCCAAGCGGTGGGAACAGAATGAGCCGTGTACATTTGTGTATGCATTAATATAAAATAGGTTCAGTAAAAGATGAACAGCCCAAAGGTATTAGAACATAGACATCTTGACTAAGGCTTACGAGGCACTTTTGATGTACCTTTGCTCAGTTGTGGAAGAGAACCTTTCCTTACAATGGGGATGCCCAAACTATGGCCCATGGGCTGGATCCGGCCCCTGACAACAATTCATCCAGCCATCAATGCCCTCGTCGCTCTTGGAAGCGGCAGTAAAATGTGCCTGTACGGGCACGTTTTACTTCCGCTTCCGAGAGTGACGAGGGCATTGCAGGCTGGATGAACTGCCGCCAGGGGCCGGATCCAGCCCATGGGCCATAGTGACAAGCCCCCTGAACCACGTGACCAGCCCATGGCCCAAAAAGCTTGGGCACCCCTGCCCTAGGATGATGGGTTCCAGGTGAGGAAATGAAGGGAAGCCCTAAAAATCGCCGCGTCGTAGCACATGGTGATGTTTCTCTCACTCCCTCCTCCTGGGGGGAAAAGCCAAGCCAAGGACATCGGGAGAGTCCAAGGAGCAGTTCTAAGATCTCCCCCTTCCCGCCCCACTGTTGATTCCCCACCCCTGCCCCACCCCACCCCAACCCCCATGCAAGCATGTCTGTGAGCAGCTGGAGGAACAACTTCAGATAATAATGTGGCAAATGCTGCATAATTAACAAAACGAAGAAGACTTGGGGAAAAAACATGTCGATAAACTCTTCCTTCCGTCTCTCCCTTTCTGTGCGTTTATGATTCCATTTCAGAGGCAGACGGGAGCCGTTTGCTCTAGCAAGCGTTTGTTAAATACACATCAATTATTAACGGGCTTATAAATTATTAAGACCAGATCTCCCCACCCCCCCTAGCCCCTGTTAATGCGGTACTCCATGAGATCGGTGTCCATTACTGACTCATTCAGATGTCTGGGAAGGGATCATAACCAGGGGTCACTTCCACCCATCTGGGCCAGAGGCCCCTCCTTTCACTTCCTTCTTGGGCTCAGGGATGGCTTAAGCCAGGGTTTCTGCTTAGCCAGGTGCTGAGCAGGGAGAAGGAGTTGGGCAGGGGAGCAAAGGGGACCTCTTGACTGGCCAGTGGGCATGGCCTGATGGATGTGGAAGATGAGGGTGGTTGGAGGAGGGATAGGTGAGCCTCGGCACTCCATATGTTCTTGGACTTCAATTCCCAGAAGCCCCGGAGTGCTGACTTGGACTTCTGGAGTGCCAAGGTTGTGGCCAGCCCTGGGCTAGGCCATGGTGGAGGAGGTCTGAGTTGGTTCCCTCAAGCATAAGCCTCCAGGAGCCACAGGGTTCTTGAGCAGCCTTGCAGCCTGATCCTTGGTTCCCACCTCCCACCCCCTGCATGGAGAGATCTCCAGAAAGCAGCATGTGTCAACTTGAGAGAAAACCCCCCTGTGGTTCCTGCTGGCGTTTGGGGGCCTTTCCAGGGAGGCAAATGTGTTTCTTATTCTGGTGCCAAGCCAGTCAGTTTGATTCTCTGAGCCTCTCAGAGGTTTCCAGGTTTTTATCTGTAATTCTTGTTCCAGCTCTGGGATTTGTGCCTTTTGTATCCTGCGTTGGTTTTTCTACTTTTTTCCCTTGGAAATTGGCTGGGAAGCTGAGCAGAAAGAGAAGTTGACAAACCTCACTGAGCCAAGCAAACCTTTGTAGGGGAGGTTGTGCCATTTGCCCTGTGTGGCCTCACCACCACATCTCCAGGATTGATCAGAAGGAGGACGAGGGTGATTTGGGGTGGGCGTAGACAGCTCCCTCCTCCGACCCCATTGCCAGTTGTCCATCCATCCATCCATCCATCCATCCATCCATCCATCCATCCATCCATCCATCCATCCATCCATCCATCCATCCATCCATCCATCCATCCATCCAATGACCTGTGGTAGGAATGAACCTGCACTATTTTCCCTCAGGGAATACATCTAGTTGTTTGCTAAATCCTCCCTCCATCCCTGTGGAAGGATGAACTCCATGCCTCAGCTGTACCAGATGTGAGGAGGAGGAGGAAAGAGTTCCTTCCAGCTGTCTTCTGCCTTCTTGGCTGAGTCAATAAAGTCAAGGGGAAAGAGCCCAAATGGAATGAATTAGCAGTTGGGCACAAGCTTCCTTGGGTTTCAATCCACTTTGTCATCCACAGACGCTCATCCTAAATAAAAAAATAAAGGTGTTTCCCAAAAACTAAAAAAAAAAAAAAGGATTCTTCCTCAAATGAAGCCCAAGTATCTTGAATGAAAGATGTTGTACCAAGACTAAGAAGAGGCAGGATGTGGCCGCAGAGTGAAAACCAATGTGTTGAGTGTTTTACGTGAGATCAGGGGCATCATTTTAAAAGTCTGCTTTCCTTTTATTTTCCTTCTAACATTCATCCTGTGACTGATCTTTATCTTTTAATTATTCCTGGGCAAGAAATGCTTTCCTATCATCCATGAAACCAGTGACTATCTGTGGGAGCCTTGGAACTTCAGTGGGGTCTCATGGAGGGGTGTAAATAGCTGTCCAGAGGTTCTGTAGCCACAGCTCCATCCATCCGTCCGTCTGTCCGTCCGTCCGTCCGTCTGTCTGTCTACCTATCTATCTTGTCTGTCTGTCTGTCTGTCTGTCTGTCTGTCTGTCTGTCTGTCTGTCTGTCTATCTATCTATCTATCTATCTATCTATCTATCTATCTATCTATCTAGTCTGTCTGTCTGTCTGTCTGTCTATCTAGTCTGTCTGTCTGTCTGTCTGCCTGCCTGCCTGCCTGCCTGCCTGTCTAGGCTGTTGTTGTGGCCCCTTTCTTCCCAGTGGGGAGTTCCTGTCTTTGACAAGGGACAAAGCGCCCTTGTCGTTCCCTCGTCCATCCCTTGAGCAACGCCACTGCCTTCTGCGCAGAGCAGCCACTTTGCTATAAGCACACCCAGGTCTGAAAAGAGGCTTCCCCACCTGTCCTGGGTGTGAGTCAGGAGCTTCCTTCCCAGCTCAAAGGCGGAGAGGTCTTGAGGATCCAGCCTTGCCAAGGGATGGCTTCTGGCGTGAGTGGCATTTTCGTTGATTAAAAAGGGCCCCTCCTCAGCTACCGGCAAGGCGGCGGCAAGAACTGGAACCGTCCAGGCCTGTTCCAAAGCAAAGGAGACAACCACCACCACCACCACCACCACCACTGCTTTTCTTCCCCACCAGACAGCCCTCAGAGGTGCCCTGCCTCTTTTGCGGAATTCCTTGCCATCTGGGTTAATTAAATGGGTGCCGAAGGGCTCCGGCTGAGACCAGGCTCATGCGTTCAGCACTCCTGTACACAAAGTCCTGCCCCGCTCCGGCTCCTCCACCCTGCCTGCCTCTCCTGCACAGGCTACTCAGGTTCATGGCAAATGTGGTGCCATGATCTCACCTCAGCACAGAGGAACAAGTGCACCAGAGGCCCAGCATGCCACAGGTGGCAGAGGTTTCCTCCTTGATTTTAGGGACCTCATAACTGGACACTCCAAAGCACACAATGTGTTTTGCGCTGGAAAACACAAAGCTCTGCCCGTCTCAAGGCCCCGCCAAGTGAATCCTGTGTGGAAAGAAGCCCCTTCTGCCCAGGAATTACTCCAGGAGGTTTCTTCCACCCTTTCCAGGCAACTTCTGCTTAAGAAAGCAGTCCTTCCTAACCAGCAATTGTAGTAATTTCATATAACCTGCTATTTCCTTAATTAACTGAAACAAATAATTAGTCAGTGAAACTTTTGCAGAGTCTTACAGGTTTTAATGCTGGGTTTCTCTGCACAAGAAGGTCTTGCATCAGGAAAGGAATCTGTCCGTGAGAAGCAAAGCATGAGGACTGTTTTTGCCATTTCTCTCTGAGAGCAAGAAAGATTCCTGTCCCTGAGGACTCCTGGCAGAAACAATGGGAAACAATGGAAGTTGTTGGGGAGCTTCATATGAAACACGCAACTCCTGCTTGGAGGGAAGAAGCCGGGGTAGTGGAAGGAGGAGGGATATTCAGCTCATATGATTGCATTATATCAGATGGATATTCCAGAGGCTGGGAGAGAATGCAGCAGAACAAGGCATGTCAGACTCAATCGGGGTGAAAAGAGGGATGAGGCAGAGGAAAAGGAGAGAAATCTGGAAGGCTCCTTCCTTTGCAAATCATTTCCGAGCCGTGAAATTAGGGAGGTGCCCTTCGTCTCAGCTTCCAAGGCAGGAATTAGTTGGTTCCAGAGCTGCCATGCCTGCCGCAGGTGACAGCAATAAATATTGGGAGAGAAAATGAGGAGGAGGAAGAAGAAGTGGCAGCCGCAGATGAGATGAGACATTCCTCTTTCTCCTCACAATGGACGCCGGAGAGTCTTTCTTTCATTGGGGGCCCTTCATGACATCCAGATCTTTCCAAAGGCTCGCCAGGAGGCTGGGATGGTTTCCAAAAGCACATCTCCTTACAGCTGTTTATAGTATCAGCGGCAGGGCCTCGCTTTAAAAGAACGGCCTTTCATGTCTTTTCTAATAAAACCCACGCACAATCAACGCATTCCGGGAACCGTTTGCCGAATCGTTCACTAGGGTTGTAACTGTGTCCCATTCAGAGGCCTTGGAGAAGGGAATGAGCCATTCAGATCATGCAGACTGCAAATGTGCCTCTGGCCCTTTACACCCAACCATGGAGGGATCTTTACCCCCAACTATGGAGGGACCCATCTGTTAGGCTGTAGGTAGACCGCTGGGGGTGGGATGTTGTCCACTAAGGACCAGGTCCTGGCATGCAGAATGATGGAGTTCCAAGTCCCCAGGTGAGGTCAGAAGAAGCAGACAATTGGCAGGGATGGAGGAGGAGGAGGAGGAGGAGGAGGAGGAGGAGGAGGAGGAGGAGGAGGAGGAGGAGGAGGAAGAAGAAGAAGAAGAAGAAGAAGAAGAAGAAGAAGAAGAAGAAGAAGAAGAAGAAGAAGAAGAAGAAGAAGAAGAAGAAGAAGAAGAAGAAGAAGAAGAAGAAGAAGAAGAAGAAGAAGAAGAAGAAGAAGAAGAAGGACCAGCCAACTTCTGCAACCACAGTCTGGACCAACTCTCAAGCGTCCATATGGTTCTGCCCAGACAGACCCTCATAGCTCCACGGTGTGTGTGAATCATCTGATGTGAAGGGCTGAGGAGGCACAGGAGAATGTCAGAATCCTGGCTGTAGCTACCGCAGCTCTCTCTGAACCCTTTGTTGCTTATGTAATCTGACAGCCTTGTCTCCCTAATTCATCCAAGATGGAGCCTCTGACCAGCTTGAGAGCGATTTGAGACTTTCCCTTTGGCTCAGGAACACAAACAGCTTGAGTCTTGCGCCAGAGGAGGGCTGTTGTCTGGAATTCCATCTGCCCCCTGCTTCTGATCAACGAGAAAGAATGAGGCAAGATGAAGCTGTCTTTGAGTGGGGCTTTGAGAAAGTATTTCTGCTCCTCTCCAGACTCAGCTGGAACAACCAAGTACAAAGTCAGCAGAAAAAAAAGGTGGAGAAGAAGAGCAGGCAGAGCTTCTGTCTCCTCAGAAGAAAAAGCCTCTTGGAGAGAACGCTGGCCTTCCGTGTGTCGTGACACTGGCCTTCCCTTGGAATCCACTGAGGGAGGTGGGTGGAAATGTTGCTTTTCCAACGAGCCGAGGCGATTTCCTTCCGGGAAGCCTTGGTGAGCCTCGCTCAAGCCCTTCGCCCTGGCCCATCAAGAACTAGAAGGCCAGAGAGCGTCCATGTGGACATTAGCCACAGAGTTCACCCTCCCAGCTCTATGCCACGTCATGTGTAACCACCACAAATGCATCAGAACGTGAAACTGTTATGACATGTGTTTCATTTATTTGTATGGCTTGATTTCCCCTCTATTCGTTCAGATTTATTTGTTGGTTTATCAAACAATTATTATTAGTTACTAGAAACTATTTATATGCCACTAGACTAGAGCCTTCAAAAGTAGGCAAAACAAAACCCCAGTCATGTTCACAAGACTATAAAAACCAAAGGTCTCCCTTACTCGAAAGCTAGTTGTGTCTGACTTTAGGGTTCGGTGCTCATTCCTGTTTACAGCCAAAGAGCCAGCGGTGTCTTGCATCTGCAGATGTTTCTGTGGACATGTGACAGGCATGACTAGACACTAGAGTGCATGGAATGCTGTTACCTTTGCCACTGAATTGGTACCTATTTTTCTACCGGCAATTTCTTGCTTCTGAACTGTGAGGTTGGCAGGAGCTAGGACAGACAACGGGGACTGACTCCATCATGCAACTTTTGGGTCTTGACCTGTTGACCTGTTTAGCATCAAGTTTAGCATCTTAACTCCTAAGCCACCACAAAAGCAAGGCAGATTTTTTTTAAAAATGCCCTTTAGCCTGATTTGTTTATTGGTGTGTTTCATTTTGCTCCAAAATATGAACAAAGCTTTATTAAAGTAGATTTAATCATCATCATCATCATCATCATCATGAGGGGAGGAAGAAGCCAGGGCAGGATGAGGACCTTGCCGCCCCTCCCCCTGTGCCCACCCCAACATATTGTATTGTAATGAAATGTAATGTATTTTTTGTAAGCCGCCTTGAGTCGCCACTGCGAGTGGGCGGCAATATAAATTTGAACTAATAAATAATAAATAATGAATAAATCATCATCATCATCATCATCATCATCATCATCATCATCATCATCATCATCATCATCATCATCATCCAATGCTGTCAAATCCATTCTGACTGTCAGTATCCCTTTCCAGGGTTTTCTGGGCAGAGAGTATTCAGAAGTGGGTTTCGTCCGGTGTGTCTCTCTCTCTGTGTGTTTGTGTGTCCTGCGACTGTGCAGGTTGCCCAAGGTTGCTGGATCTTCTCCCAGGAGTCACAGCAGGGGAATCGAACTCCTAACCTCACGCTCTGCAGCCAGAGACCTCAGCCCCTGAGCTCTCTATCTAGCCAGGGATTAAATAAACCCAACCTGAATCCCTGTTCTCTCTCATTTGCAAAGCTTATTTCTTCAGCTGCATGTGGATTTGCAGAGAAGGCTTTAAGCCGGGCAGCAACGTGGTGTGAAGAGAGATCCGGTGGTGGTGGTGGTGGTGGTGGTGGTGGTGGTGGTGGTGGTGGTGACGGAGTAGCTTCCATGCTTTTATGTTCAGAAAAGGAGCTCAAGTGGTGGATTGTAGCCTACGGCCTGAAGGCTCCTCTTCTGGTCGGGAAAGAACGACTGGTTCATGGGGTTTCAACATCCGACGTGTGCCTTCCCTTCCACCCAAGGCTGTCCTCCCTGGAGGTGCCTCTTTCCCCACATGGGCTTTGTAGGGATGAGACTGGTTTCTCCTGGGCTTCTCAGGAAACACTTGCTTCTGTGAGGCCACAGGAGAGGTCGAGGGTTAGCTCTGCCTGGTGAGGTCCTAAAAGATTGAAAAAATGTGCTCGCCCCCCCTCCCCCCATTTTGGGCTATGGACTGAAAGGTCTCCCTGTGAAAACGTTCCCTTTCTAAAGCCCCCCACCCCTCCCCTCTGACGTTGCTGCTTTCATAGGAGAAGAAAGGGTTTCATGGCCGATCCTATCCCCAACTGTTTCAAAATGAGATGCAGTTTGCTTGGGACTTTCACTGCTGCCTCTCTGGGAGTAAGTCATTGGGACATGGAGAGGAGAGGTGGAGAGAGAGATGAAAATGAGGGAAGGGAGAAAGAAAAGACTTCATCTTGTGCCGTATCTGAATACTGGCGATCCTCATGGAGGTCTGCCATGAAGACTATCCTGAGGGTATAATGCAGTGGCCATTTATCTGCCTTCTGCATCACAGTGTGACACCCATAGTACCATGGATCCAGTTCTGAGAGTTACTTTCTGTTTCCTGAGCCCTTTTGGCATGGAAAGTCCTCACCATCATCCCTCAAGAGGGATTCAAGTGGGGCTTAATCCACTTGGGGACCCTCACCCTTGTGGACTTCCCCACCCAAGTCCATTAGTCCTCAGGGCTGTCAGGTTAATTAACCGCCACCTGATGATTCATGTTGAGTCGCTGGCAGTAGGGTCTACTCTATGACCATAGCAGGATCGCCTGGCCAGACTTGCAAGAGAAGACTAGGAGGTTAGAAAGAGGCAGCCAACTCAACAAGGCTGCTTGGAGTTTTCTTGACTCAAAGGGGGGGTCACCTTGTCCAAAAGGCTCCTCTGTCTACACCGCATGCAGGTCTGCTTCCTGGTGGACCTCAGATTCAAAGAAGGGAAAACACATTACTGTATTTCATAGCTTTATGCAGATGGCACAGGGAGGAAGGAAGGAAGGAAGGAAGGAAGGAAGGAAGGAAGGAAGGAAGGAAGGAAGGAAGGAAGGAAGACATTCCACTTCTCAAGCTGGTTCTACTGATTCAGCCTCTGTTTCTCTCTGCTCAGAAGAGCTACCAAACTCTTCCTGTGAAGGAAGTTGACTCAGAAATAGACGCAAGTATCTCCTAAACTGAAGCAACGAAAAACATTTGGAAAATGTTTTATAAATACACACTGATTTATTTAAATGTTCTGGGCTGCACCAACAGAAAACGAAGCCCTGGCACTTTGCAGCAGGAGCAGGAGCAGGAGCAGGAGCAGGAGCAGGAGCAGGAGCAGGAGCAGGAGCAGGAGCAGGAGCAGGAGCAGGAGCAGGAGCAGGAGCAGCAGGTGTGGCGAAGAGAGTCAGGCCAGGCCGTCTTTGCCTTTCTTTGCCTCCCCTTCTTTTGGTTTCTTTCCTGGCTGGCAAAGGCAGCCATTTCCGCCACGTCAAGCATCACGTAGGGCCCCTCCCTCCACTCCTCACTCTGGGCACTAGGCTTATCCTTCAGATGTTTGGGATGACAATTCCCTTCATCCCCTGACGGGACGCTGGGACTTATATTCCAAGATGCCTCCCTCGATCAAAGGCAGGCCACCCCCTTTCTTCTGTTGTGTTGGCAAGCAACCAGGTAAGCAAGAGAGTTCGCTCCTGAAACGTCCTCATTCTACTGCTGCAAAGGGTTCTGTTTTGTTTTCCTTGTTAGGAAGAAGCAGAGAGCCAGGCAGGAATTCACCCGGCTAAATAAAGCGGGTGTGATACAAATGCCTTGAGCCTCTCCTCCTGGGAGAAGAAGGGTGAGGCTTCGTGATTTTTCCGTCGGCCTCGTGGTTCTTGCTGTGGACAAACACGGGATCAGCCTGGAAACTTCCTCACCCAAATTGGCCCCTAAGTTTTGGGCATCCTAAGAACGCCTCCATTTTCCCATTCAAAGCTTTTGAATGGTGTGGAAAACATTCCCAGCTTCACACCATGTCCTCCTGTTTCATGGTTTCCCCACCCCTTTACCAACGGCTATGAATGTAGTGACAAAACAATGCGCAAAAAGCTAAACCAAACTCAGCTCCACACTGCTTTCTAAGTACACTGCATAGCAAAATGGGAAAGGCTTTTAGTCCTTGGGATACTAAACCCACAGGAGGGGCTTCATCCAGTGAAGGAGGTGACTCAGCTGGACGTCTGGCATATGGGGACAGATCCTTTGAATTAGTGGTGGAGACACTGACTGGAAGGTTGGAGTTCGATTCCTGGGTACTGAATGACAGAGTGAGGTCCCATCTCTGTCCCAGTTCCTGCCAACCTAGCAGTTCAAAAGCAAGAAATGGCAAGTAGATAAATAGGGACCGCTTCGGTGGGAAGGTGAACAGAGTTCTGTGCCTAATCATGCTTGCCACATATCCATGGAAAAAACTGCAGAGGCAGACAGGGCTGGCTCTTTGGCTATAAACAGAGATGAGCACTGAACCCTAGAGTCAGATACAACTGGCTTTCGAGCAAGGGTGACCTTGACTCTTACTTAGTGGTAATGTGGAGGCGGATAGTCCTTACTATTGTTGGTTTATTCAAAATATTTATAGACTGCCTTGAAGGGTGAAATCCGACTCCGACTCCATCAAGACCATTGCGTTTCCAATACAATGTAAGACATAAATCAAAACACACTTCAACCAAAACAGTAAAAGAGCCATCAAGAATAACACAGCTGTGACTATTCAGCTTAGCAAAAGACTCAAGTCCCAGGAAGAGTTTGCAGCAAAGCCATAAAAGTTGTGCAGGGATGAGGGAGTCTTTCAGGTCTTTTCTGAAGGCCCTCGGGGCTGGGGCTGGGGCTGGGGCTGGGGCTGGGGCTGGGGCTGGGGCTGGGGCTGGGGCTGGGGCTGGGGCAAGGGCTGGGGCTGGGGCTGGGGCTGGGGGCTGGGAGGTAGAAGGGTAACAACAGCTGGGAAAACACAACCCCTTCCAGTGTGTGCCCATCCAACACAAGTTTCACCCACTCATCCATCCACGGGCTGAAATCCTGCTACGTTCCCACATCTTTCTAAACCTGGAGAATCTTGACGGGTCTCCAGTGGGAAGAAGAGTTCAGTGTCAAAAGCAATGGCATTGCTTTACGGAGGAAAAATACCCAAGACTGAGTCTCTTTGGGGGATTATAAGATTTGGAAAATAATAATAATGACGATGACGATGACGATGACGATGACGATGACGATGACGATGACGATGACGATAATAATAATAATAATAATAATAATAATAATAATAATAATAATAATAATAATAATAATAATAATAATAATAATAATAATAATAATAATAGCAGCAAACTACATTACAGAGACATATAATACAACATGTAAAGCTATATACCGTATTTGCCGGCATATAAGATGCATCAGAGTATAAGACAGACTCCATTTCCCCCAGTGTATTTTAAGGGGGAAAAGAGTCTCTATACACTGGCAAATGCAGTAATGCTAAATATACAATCTGCTTCTGGAATGTACTTTCTCAGGAAGGGATTGTTTTGTTTTGTTTTGTTTTAATGCATTGATCCATGATCAATGCATCAGTGGATTCTCTACAAAAGACATTGCATTATATATATAAGGGGGAAATATACATACATATATATTTTTTTCTTGTATGTCACCTTCCCCCTCTCGCCCCCAACCCCACCCTTTCTCCTCCGTTATTATCTTTGAAGGGCTGTAATTTCTCCAAAGTTTTATTTCTCATTAAAAAATAAATACCACAGCTATAATTTACTGTGAGTTTAATTAGAAATGAATTACGTGATCTAAGTGTTAGGATTTAATTGCTCATTCCTAAAACAATTTTCCTCATCTGAAATGCCTCCGGTTAATGATCATTCATTAAATTTGATTTGAGTCTGTTAACTGGAGTTAAAAGGACTGCAGCTTCTTTTTTAATGGCCAGTGGCAAAGAGAGAGAGACAGAGAGAGAGAGAACGACGGATCTCCCTTTCCAGGTGGGCCACTTAGCCGTCCTGATGACCACTGGGCAGAGGCAAGGAGAGACAGATACACTTTCTCCCCGAGAGGGGATTTTTACCCTTTCATAATTTAGTAACACAGGGGGTTTAGCAGGGCATTTCCAGAGGCGGGGAGGCATTTGAACCTCAATCTATGCCAGGGATTCTCTAACTGCAGCCTGTGGGTCAGATGTGGCCCACTGCACATTTCATGTGGCCCTCCACCACCTCCACCACACCAGGAAGTGCCCTGTGGTGGACGAAGGGCAAAATGGTTGTCCAGCTCCTGGCTTAAAAAGGTTGAGAAATCCGGATCTCTCCCTTCCTTTTTTGTTGGGACTTCACAGGATTCACGAGAAGTTGAGATGAAGCTTATGTGCTTTGAAAGGGAAATCATGTGTCCCCTTAAGTGTTTCTGCTCTAGTGACCAGTGTGACTTTGTTTGCCCGCTATTGCCAAAAGCTCTCCCAGGGAAGAATAGGATTCAGGTAGTGATGGGATTGTCAAAAATTTTCCTACCACACCGTGACGTCACGGACGTCATGGGTGTGGCCAATGTCATGATGTTGTGGGCGGACCCAATGTCATGATGTCATGACATTGTGGGCGGGGCCAAATAAATAAATAATTTTTTTATTTTTTTTAATATAAATAAAATTAAATTAAAATACACACACACACACACCTCAACCCACCCACCCAATCAAACAACCACAACACAAACCCGTAAATAAATAAATAAAGAAAATAAAAATTAAATAAAAATACACCCACCCACCCACCCCAAACACAAATAAACCCACCCTCCCACACCAAACACAAACCCCTCACTTACCCTGCTTGGAAGTAGCAGAGGCAGCACTGCGGCACTGCAGCAAACCGCTGTGGCGGCAAACCGCCGCAACAGCGCAGTGTCCTGGCGGGGCCAGGCGCGGAAATGCCGCCACCGCTTCTTCAGGTGCTCCCTCCGCCCTTCCTTTCCTGGCAGCCAAAATGGCTGCCGGGAACTGCGCATGCATCAAACTTTCATTTGACACGTGCAGTAAAAAATAAATAAATAGAACTGACATCCGCTACTGAGAGTGACTCTTTTAATGGAGGGTGTTGGGTGGGCGCCTCTTCCCTTCATGGCGTAGATTCAATCCCTGGAAATAGCAATTTGATTTTGGACCTACCAGGTCATCCTGGCATTAGACCATCAGAGATGCTTCTTTGGGAATCTTCCTCCAAGTCTTTTGTAGGAACATTGAGCATCAGAGGTGCAAAAACTAGAATCCTGTGGCCTTCCTCTCCAGACTTCCACCTTCCAGAAGTGACCCACAGCTGTTTATCAGCACCCAGTTCAACCCTTGAATTTTGACCACAACCTCTTTCCACCCTATTTAGTAGCTTAGGGATGTCGGCCATCTCTCGCTAACCCTCTGGACATGACTTATTCCTGGGCTGTAAATCCTTGCTTCTCCCTCCCCCCCCCCAAGTTAAACACAAGTGACCAGAGAGAAGATGGAGGCAAAATGGAAACAGAAGCCTTCCACCTTCTCTCCATCACCCGTTAGACTAGGGTTTTGCAATCTCCTTTGCAGCAGTGGACGGGCCCTGCCATAAAAGCCGACAAAGACTCTTGTGATGCTTTAAAGATTAACAACTCCTGTTTTGTGTAAGCTTTTATCGGTTGCAGACTATTTATGCAAGAAATGTTGATAGCCTTTAAGTTGGTGCAAAACTCTTGGCTGGATTTGCCACAGCGGGTTCACCCTGGATGTTTCTCCCCCTCTGCTGCTCCAAAGCATGGATTTTTTGATTTGTTTTTCCACATCCAACCCACGCCTCAACTTCCCTTGATGCTTCGGTGTTCAACACCCTCTTTTATTCGGTTGGTCTGCTGTATTCATTCATGGTCAGATGTCCCTTTCTCCGCCTCTCTCCATTTTGAGCCTCTGTTGACCAGAGAGCGCCTGGTTTGGCTGGCTTTTGTAGCCAGTAGACTAGCCCCCAGCAGCATACTACCTCTCCACCTCCGCCCGAGGGAGAGCTTCCTTTAAGCACCCCACGCTTCCTAAACACAGACACTCTGGAAGCCATGGGATCAGCCCATGGGATCAGCTCTGGTTGAAATAAAACAGGTGAGGCATGTCTGTCTGGGGCACCCAGCTGTTCCAGGATGTTCCCCATCCCTTCCCATTGTCTGATCCCTCCGGCAAGGTTTGAAAAAGGCAGAATTAGGAGGGAAAGGAAGGGGAAGAAGCCTTTCGAGGCCAGGAAGCCCTTTGGCTTCGATCGCTCCTTTCTTCCCCACCACCAGAGCTTGAGTTTCCTGCAGTATCAAACCTACACGAGAAAGAGGAAACCCCAGAAACCCCAAACTCTGTACCCAAAGCACTTGGTCTGTTCTCAGGAGGGAGCAAAGGGAAGGAGAATCAGGATCTGGGAGAGGCTCCGCTGGAAGCCCTTTTGCTGCCGCTCATCTTCACCAGCAGAGCAAAATGCTACCGTCCCTTTGGTACCCGGTGGCCATCTCTGCCCATCCACTGTTGGTGGTTGACAAAGCTGTGATGAGAGCTGGAGGGGGTTCTTTGGAGGAGGAAGAGGAGGAGGAGGGGAAGGAGGAGGAGATGGTGACTTCCATGTCTCAGGTTTCCAGATAAGGGTTTTTATTTTGCCTCCATCTCTTGGCCTGTAGGACGTCATGCATGGATGCAGGGGCATTCTATTACTCTCCCACTGTGCAGTTCAGCCCCTTCAATGGTGGGGAAGGAGCCCTTTGAGGGGGCTTCTTCTGGGGCAAAATCCCCCCCCCCAGCCAAGTCACCCCGAACATCTCTTCTGGTGCAGGGTCCAAACAGCCATGGCGCTCCAATGGAGAAGGGTGCCAACATTGTGTCTGGTTTTTCCTTCTCACAAGACATTGTCCTGTCCCCGAAAAAGATACCCGAGTCTTGGTGGAAGAGCAGAAAGAAGGAAAGCCACAGGGTAGGAGGAAACCCAACCCCAGAGGGCTGACTCATGAGTAGGGATGCGCATGGCTTCACTGACTTTGTTTTCTGTGGCTGAGAATGGGGGTGGTGATGGCGGTGGCAGTGGCAGGAATCCCCAAAGATTTGATCCTTTCTGGGCAAAGGCGAAGGCAGATTTTGTGTGCGCGCATGCGTTGTTTTGCATGTTGGAACTTGTTTCACAAAAAAGGCACAGAACTTGATTTTGCATTTTAAAAAACACCTTGTCTATTCCAGAGAAAACTTGGAATTTTGAGAATAAGAATGTAACGACCGACCGACCGACCGACCAACCGACCGACCGACCGACCGACCGACCGACCGACCGAACGAATGAACGAACAAACAAACGAACAAACGAACAAACGAACAAACGGCTTCTGCTCAAGGATCCCCTGCAGGTTGTTCAACCAGGCAAATTCCCTCTTGCTGCTAGACTGGTTTCTGAAGCCCAGAGTCCATTCCAGCACCCACTGCTCCTTGGTGCTTGCTGGAGTCCAGGCATGGATATTTCCCGGCCACCATTTCCTAAATAAATGGTTCCTTCTCTACCTCTAATGGAGGGAGGCGGTGCCGGTTGCCACATCTCTTGGAAAGGAGGGAGACCCAAGGGGCAAAGCAAAATTTGCACAAAAGAGGATTTGTGGATGATTTATGTACTGCTTTGATAGACTGAGCTAATCAATAGTCTGCTTGCCGATCAAGTTCCGTCTGGGTTGCCGTTGACTTCGCTTTGCTGCCAAGTGGCTTCCAGCTGGAATATTTCAGGGCACCCTTCACTGCTTGGCACGATCTCTCTCCTTCTCCCGCCTCTCCTGGGGCTATTCTTGGTTCCATCTACCCAACATCCAAGACCAAAATGAAGTAACCCTGGAGCAAATCGCTTCTCCTTCGCTAGCCGAGTCGAGTCTCTGTCTTGCTGTTGAATCCTCTTCTCTTTGTCCAAACACCACCCTCTCTTTGCTCCAAGGAATCTTTGTCCCCGTCTTCTGCTCCTCTTCCTCTCTGATGCCCCCGGGGGGCATTTAGTTCACTGAGCAAAGGTGCCCTGCAAATGTCTCGGAAAGAGACCTGTCTTTGGCCTTGCCTCCAATCCTGGCATGGAAACCAGACCTCTCGGATGGATCATTCCGGGACGGGGAAGAAAGCCAAGAGGCAGGCTTTGCTCCATTAGTGGCCATTGATCACCCTCCCCTTTGTATAATCAGGGTTAATCTCAGGATTAATTGGAGGGATTTGCTGCCGGTGGAAGCGATCGACAATTTGTGTTAGTTACCCATTCCATTGGCCTCTAATGGCTTAAGCAGATTACACGTTAAAGGCTTCCCCTTGAAGAGGGTCTCCCTGGAGTTTCCCTGGGAGTCCAAGCAGGGGGAAGAAGACCATCCCAAGCACGTGGCTGCCAGATCAGCCAGTTCAGTTCACCAGGCAGGACAGAGCCCTGCCTGGCATGGAGAGACGATGGTCTGTCAGCACAGAAGGGGCTGCAGCAGAGAAGGCGAAGGGTCTTCACCCTTGGCTGGTGGGGCTTCAGCCATGGAGGCTCAGCCCAGAGGACCTCTTCAGAGGCTGAGCTCTTCAGAAAGAAAGACGTAGCTGTGGAGGGAGGGAGGGAGGGAAGGAAGGAAGGAGGCTAAATTCAAAGGGGCAGTTGACAAGCTAAAACTCTGGAATAAATCACTGCCCCCCCCCCCCCCGCCATCCCTCTTCTGTGCTCCATGCCTGGAGATAGAAGCAGAGCCGTAGCAGCTCTTGAGTAAGACATCCATGCTGAACATGACAGGAGTTAAATAAATCATGGGAAATCATTGTACAGGACTTGTTAATATGCTCAGATCAATCCCTGCTGAAAGCAGCCTCCCTGGACCAAGAAAGGAGGAGCGCAGCAAAGGCCAGCTTGCAGCAAGTCCCTCCATCCGTCCGTCCATCCGTCCGTCCCCACCTCAGGCTGCCTGATGGCCTTGGGCTGGGCTCTCCTTTCCTTTTCTTAGGGTGAGGCCAAGGTCTCCCTTGCCCAAAAGCCAGTTGTGTGCTCATCTCCATTTACAGCCCAAGAGCCAGAGCTGTCTGCGTCTGAAGATGTTTCCGTGGTCATGTGGCAGGCATGGCTAGACACTGAAGCACATGGAATGCTGTTACCTTTCCTGCCCAATTGGTACCTGTTTATCTACTTGCAATTTCTTGCTTTCGAACTGATAGGTTGGCAGGAGCTGGGACAGAAGACAGGAGCTCACTCCATCATGCAACTCTCAGGTCTCAAACTGCTGGCCTGGCGACCTTCCATTCATCAAGCTCAGAGTCTTAACCACTAAGCCACCACATACCTCTTCTGACACGTGTGCTTAATATGGCCCTTCTGAAACTGGGCCTGGGAGCCAAACATGAGCCAGTCCAGATGGGGCTCCATTTCCTGATGACTCCCCCGTTGTCGTCCCCCCATTCTTCTGGGGAAGTCATTCTCCGCTCTTCCTCCTCCTTCTTTTTGAGAAGGTCACAAGACACCCACCCTGCGGCCCCTTTTGAGATGAGGTGTCCTGCTCATAGGCAGGCAGGTTGCCTTCAAGAGCCCTTCAAGTCCCAACAGTGGGCTTTCTAAGCTGAGGGAGCAGCCATAACTCCTTGGCTAATAAGAACAGGCATTCAGAGGCATTATCATAAACACACAACGACCCTGGTGCAATTCTACATCTCCCAGAGGTTGGAGATCAAAGGATGGAGAATGGAGTTCCAGGAAAGGAGGACAAGGCAGGCACCTTCCATGAGCCAATTTCCCCCTTCATCTAGTGGAGAGCTTTCACTCCCATCCATCACTGGGGTGGGGGTGAGGGTGGGCCCCCTCCAGGCCCTGCCTACCATTTCTCCCCCCCCCCCTCTAATGACGGTCTCCAATGGGAATGGTTGGCACTGGAGCTGGCAGTGGGCAGTTCTGCCAGGTGCAGCTCCTAACAAGAGTTGGCAGGAAGGACGCGGCAACATGGTCTGGCCAGCCTTCACTTCATGGAGTTTGGCGCCTGCTCCTGAGAGTGAGAAGGGGGCTGTGGAGTCTTGCCTGGTCTGAGTGCCCCACCAGCCCTCAAACTGGATCTGATGGGAGATAGAGAGGACCATCCCATTTCTCAGAGCCTTGGGCACAGAGCCATGGGTTTCCCCATAGGTAAACAGCACCTCTTTGCCTCCCATTCCCTGAGCAATGGCTGTGTCCGTTCGTGCTGGTGTCAGCGAAGCACCGCACACTCAAACCCATGGCACATCCGAGTAGCCAGTCCTGCTGGAGCTTCCCTGGTGGCTTAATGGTTAAGGCACCAGGCTTGGAGGCTGAAAAGATGGGTTCGATTCCCAAGAGCTGCATGACGGGGACATGAAAGGAGCCTCATTCGGGTGCGCCTTGCAAAAATCCTTTCAACCCAGAGTAATCTCTAACATGAAGATGAACAAGCTGAAACACACACACACACACACACACACACACACACACACACACACACGATTGTGTTGGCATGGCCACAGGGGAGGGTGTTGCAGTAGAAAGGGAACCCCCCCCCCCCATGCTGGCTGGGTTAGGGTGCTGAGCTCTGCAGCCTCAGAAACAAACCTTTCTACACACCTTCTTCTTCTTCTTCTTCTTCTTCTTCTTCTTCTTCTTCTTCTTCTTCTTCTTCTTCTTCTTCTTCTTCTTCTTCTTCTTCTTCTTCTTCTTCTTCTTCTTCTTCTTCTTCTTCTTCTTCTTCTTCTTCTTCTTCTTCTTCTTCTTCTTCTTCTTCTTCTTCTTCTTCTTCTTCTTCTTCCTCCTCCTCCTCCTCCTCCTCCTCCTCCTCCTCCTCCTCCTCCTCCTCCTCCTCCTCCTCCTCCTCCTCCTCCTCCTCCTCCTCCTCCTCCATTTTACACTCTGGGTTCACATGCAAGCAGAGCGGTTGCAAACCAAGGTGAAGAATAATCCAAGCAGGGAAGGAAAAAGCAGAAAAGACCAATGTCTTGCGTGAGAGGGAAGAGGAAGAGGAGGAGGGGGCTTTGGACAAAGAAGCCTTTGGGCAGAGCATGGACCTTCTTGCCTTGGCCTCCAATAGTGGACGTTGAGGTGGACCCAGACCAAAAACACATGGCCTGCTAGAGCAAACCTTGCTTGTTCAGTGCATTGGCCAACCAGGTCCTGACCTCTGGGGAGCTCACAGGGAGGGCGTGAGCACAATTGCAGAAGTGTGCACATGCGCGCCCACAGAACCAGACTTCTTCTGGGAGAACCTGGCTTCTGATGGCTCCTGGCCCCTACGCTGCAGGTTTAGCAGCCTTGCGCTCTCTCTTCAGGGCTGCTCGTGGCAAAGGTGAGCATGGGGTGTCTGTGCCTACACAACAAGAGTTGCAAACCATTCTTCCCTCCAGCCCAGCCGGTGTATGTGGGACCCAGGACTGGAGGCTTGATCTCCTCACAGTAGCCATGAAAAGCTGGATAAGGGATAAGGCCAGTGTCTGTGAGAACAACTTAGTGTGTGAGTTAATCTAAACTAATTTAATTTAATAGATAGATTTATATGCTGCCCTAATCCGATGGACTCTGGGCACTGTAGTACAAGGGGCTCCAACTTGAATCTTTGCCAGCAACATTAAAAACTATAACCATTGAAGCCCAGTCTGAGACATCTTTACGGCTGACCTGGACATTGGGATGTTGGCCAGAGGGGCTCATCGCTGAGGCTGAAGGCCAGGCCAATGTCCAAGGTGAAACCTGAACTGGGAATCCAGCTGGTCTTAGAGGCACCTCCAACTCGTGCGCAGAGTGACGCCTTGTGAATCTGTCGTGTCTCGCAGCAAAACCAGCCAAAGATTTATTTATTTGTTCATATTTATCCTTCCCGTTTTAAAGACGAAGCAATTCTACTTGGCCTAAGTTTTAATTCAGGTCCTGGCCCTTGTTCCCCATTTTGCATAAAGGGTTTGGCCTGCGAAGGTTGTCTTCCCTGCACCTGGAAAAAGGCTGATGCCCAGCAAGGTTGGCTAGACTTTGTGGCACCACAAGGCTTTGCACAAGGGCGGGCATAACCTTCCGCTGGTGTGGGTGACAGTTCCAGCCAGGGAAGCCCTTGTGAATCAGAAATGGCGCAGGGGAAGCGACACAGATGTGTGTGTGTGTGTCGGGGATTTTGATGAGACGTCTGCGATCACGGAGCCCCCATGTGGCTCAGCAGGTAGACATCCTCCTTGCCCCCATGTGGATTCCCAGGTAGCACACAGGACTTCTCCTGGCAGACCAGATTGCCTCTAGGAGGTGCCAGCCCTCTCCATCCGTTCCAGGTGTGCATTGCTCATGATCCTTAGCGTCCGACTCCTCCTATTGCTATTACTACTACTTAACTACTACTGCCCATCAGACTGCATGTTTCTTCCCATCTCTTCCACTTTCTTCTGCTGCATTTCACGAAGAAGGATTCAGAGAAAGAGTTTACAAGAGAGCCACGTTGGGCCCTGGCATGGCTCCTATGCCCACCATCTGTTGCTTTTCAGCCGTGTTGAGCCACGCTCGGCTGCCGATAGGCCAGGCTGCTCCATGCTAAATGGAGGCTGGCTGTGTCAAGAGAGCCCAGCGGATCCAGAATTAGCCAAAGCATTCACCAGGTCCCCCTTTGGAGGAGTGAGCCGGGCAGGCCGTGATCCAGCCCCCCCCCCAAGGCCCCCTCCCTTCATCATACATTAAGGAGCCTTTATGGAGAGGATGCACCAGTCCTTTTGAAAGGAATCAGCCACTTGCCTTCCCCTTCCCTCCCTCCCTCCCTCCGCCCATCTCCACCCTCTACCCGAGCGCCTGATTGTCGCTGACAGCTCTACAGAACTTAATTGGCTGGCATGAAAAGAGGAGATGACATTAATTGGTTGAGCCTGCTCCCCTGTCGCACAAAGCTGCTCAGGAATCTTATCTGGCCCATCGCGGAGATCGGCAGCGGCTCCTGAAACGACACAGCTGCCAATTAGGTGGTTTGAGTGCCAGGTCCTTTTTTGTGGGTCTGCAGTTTCCTTCCTTCCTTCCTTCCTTCCTTCCTTCCTTCCTTCCTTCCTTCCTTCCTTCCTTCCTTCCTTCCTTCCTTCCTTCCTTCCTTCCTTCCTTCCTTCCTTCCTTCCACTGAATGAAGTTTGGTTTGGGATTTTCTTTTTTCCATGGAGCAGCCTGTAATTCCTGGGTAGAGGAATGCAGAAGGATGGAGCGAACATGGAAGTGATGACAAAAGAGGGGACCGGTTCCAATTCCCCAGGACAATTCAGCTATGTAGAGGACACAGTTTGTATTGTGCAAGAAGGAAGGCAAGAAGGAAGGAAGAACTGGCACAGTCATCTAATACTGTTTTTGGAGAACTGTAGATCTTACAGAACTAGAACTGGGGCACCTGGATTGTCTGGCAGAAGCTTCTTTCCCATTACACAAAACTCTTCCTTAAACTGGGAATACTGGATGGCTAGACTTCAAATAAAGCAAGCTGATTTGCAAGGTATGAGAGCTCAGGCGTGCGCTCATCCGATGTAAACCAGCTTCACTCAGCAGATGTTCAAATGGGCAGGAGAGGCTCCGTCCCTGATCTTAAATTCCAATAACCTTTTACTGAGACGCACCTAAGATTTAGGGGTCCCTTAAGCTGAGAGACACCTTCCACCCCTCCTATGCTGTGCTGCTTCTAGGCCATTGAGCCTCCCGGAATAAAGGAAACCTGGGCTGATTCTTCTTTGCACATCGTCCAAAACACAAGCCTCACAAAACGTCCCCCCTCCCCTCCCCTTCTAGCACCACAAACGTAAAAATAATGTAATAATGTACCCCAAAAATAAGGTAATAATGTAATGACAAAAATAATGTACAATGTCATTCCATTGGCTGCTTGCAAGTCCCGGCCCCCAGATGAATTAATGGGGCTTCCCAAAATGTTTTGGATGCCTGTTCTGTGCAGTCAAGGATGCTGATCATTTGGAGAATCCTCTCTGGGTCTAAAGGAGTTTATGTTGAGACACAAAGAAGAGGGGCTGCATACTGAGCTCAGCGGAAGGGGAGGCCGAACACCACCCTCTTCTCTCTTCCCAGGCCTTGTTGCTCAGGGACTTCCTGCCCTTGGCTTGGCTTCTGGCACTTCTCTCAGCCAGGGAGAGGCGGAGGCCAAGGCAAGAGGACCCGAGGCAGGAGCCTGGAGCCTGGCATGAGAAACACGACAAAGGCAAGCTAAGCAGAATCAACTCCCTGTCTGGTAAGGCAAGGCATGTTGGTGTGACATTTGAGCTGGCAAACCACATCAACAGACACAACCATTGCTTTAGCCACAGGCTGGGCTATGGTTAGAATGTGGGCTTAGCAAGCAAAATGACCAGTCGGTGTGTGTGTGTGTGTGTGTGTGTGTGTCTGTGTCTGTGTCTGCGTTTGCATGTGCAAAATTGCACACTTCATGCAATTTTGCAGATTGTGCAAATAGTCCAAAATGAGGTGGACTGCGGCCTCATTTCAGAATGTGAAGCACTGGATGGGTTGTTTGTTGCCCTCTGAACAATCGTTCTCAGCACGTTCTACATGGAAAGAACCACAGCTGCCGCCCCACTGGACTCCGCCCTTCTCCTGCCTGGCTTTCGGACCGGGGAGAGCAGGAACAGCTGTCTTAATTTTGTAATTGTGATGGGGGATTTTTTTTCAAATGTATATGATATGTGATGCTTTGATGTGTTGCTGATATTTGATACTTTGTTGTATGATATTTTGATGTGTTTTGTTATGTGATACTGTATTTTGTGATTTATGCTGTTAGCTGCTCTGAGTCGATTCGGCGAATAGAGCGGCATACAAATACAAAATTTAGCAAGTACTGTATCTTTCCCATCCCAGCACCTGATACAAGGCTGGCACTGTCAATGTTTGAGCACACAGCACATGCCGAGCCTTGTTCTGCTAAGAAAGGGTTTTCCCCCTCTGTTTACACCAGTCGGAGCTCTCTTGATCAACAGAGACAAAAGGAACCCTTTCTCTCTCCCCCCCCCCGCACCTGCCCAATCTGTCATGTTCCCCATCACTAAAAAGGAGAAGAAGGCGAAGGAGGAATCTTCTAATTGCCTGTTTGCAAATCCCAGCCAGGGGTGTATTGTGCAGGTATTGTGTGCAAGGGCCACGTTTCAGCGTGGAAACAAACTGTTTTCCAAGGGGGCTTTCATTGCCTTTCTGGGTGGCTCCGTGTAACTCACAAACCTCCGTCCTTGTGCCTTGAATGGGAAGCAAAGCGCCTTTGCCATGGGGATTCCGCCCCTCGCCTCCCCCCCCCCCGAAGAAGAAGAAGGAGAAGAAGGAGAAGAAGAAGAAGAAGGTGAAGGTGGAGAAGGAAATTTTAGAAGGAAAATTTTTATTGATAAAATTCTTACTACAGAACCATCTGTCGAGGTGAACTACATAAACTTGTCATCACTTTCAAATACCTGTACTTAGCTCAGTAAACATAGTGACATATATAGTGATTGTGGAAGGAAATATACATTATATACAATACCAAAAGAACAATTATATTTACAATTATACAGTAAAACCTCAGATAACACTAAAACCTGGTTCCACAAGTCTTGGTGTTATACAATTTTTAGTGTTATCCGATGCATGTTAAAATCCTATGGGATCCATAGAGATACATTATAACCACACAGGCTTTAGCGGTTGTTATCTGATGCATCCCATAGGATCTTAATGTTATCCGATGCAATTCTTCCCCCCAGATTGCTTAATGTTATGCGATTTTAGTGTTATTCGATACTAATGTTATCTGAGGTATTACTGTACTGTCATTTACATGAAACTTAACTTTTAACATTCTAAGTTATTCCCAAATTTCTTTCTGTCAACCACTGCCACCATTTGTATCTGTCGGGTTCCTTCTGTCTCACCATCATTCTTTTAGCATATACTCTGAGCCTTGCCATCACACTGCCCACCACTTTTTTGGGATCTGCCACCTTTCCCGTCTTCCCTTCCTGTCCCCTTTGGAACATCAGAGCGCATAAGGCAAATAGATTGATTAATCGAACCAAGGACCAGGGCACTTTCCAGTTTTACAGCTTCCCTTTCTTTCTCGGGCCCTTCCACCCCTTTCCTGGCTCTGTTTGGAGGAGAAGATGAAGGAGAAGAAGGAAAAGGAGGAGGAGGAGAAGAAGGGGAAGGTGGAATCCTCTTGGCAAGTGGTGGTTTCTCTCTTTCGTGCTCCTTTCCTTGGTCTTCCTTGTTCTTGCTCATCGCAGTCAAGGCCAAATCTGTTCTCTTCATGGGTTCCCTAGAGGAGCAGACCCTTCGTTTGATGAGAAGGCTAACAAAGGTTGGCAGGGGGGAGGGAGAGGGAGAAGATGGAAAGAAGGCACACTGGGAACACCAGAAACTCCGTGCCCTTTTCCTCCTCCTCCACCATCACCACCCCTTACAAACACCAGAAGAGGTTTGTTTTTATCCTTTCAGCAGCTTGTCCTGCAGGGTTTAAATGTCAAGTCTATATAATCTTTGAGTTTAGGTGTGGCAGGAAAAGAAGCCCATATGTTTTCCGTCAGTTCTTTTCCGTCGGGTCAAAAATGGTCCTGGCCATCATGTCAAGCATCAGCCTAGGGCTTTGTGGTATGTTCCTGTTCGTGCCCATGGGCCAATGCACAGGGGCATGAGGGGTGGGGTGGGGGTGGGGAAATGCATCTTTTTACAACTCTTGCTAAAGTTGTACTTCTAGAGTGTTGGGCACCCCACCCCACCCACTTGCCTCCTTTCAGCCAAGGATCTGGTCCAGGAGGGGTGACTTCTCCTTCCTCTGCTGGCATCTCACATGACTTGACAGATATTCCGCTTCCGGCTGGAGATGCCTTTCATTGGAGATACCTTTCATCGGAGCCCATTGGGACACTAATGCCTGGGCAGAAACCCTTGGAAAGGAGGGCTGGAATGAGCCACCTGCAATGAACTTCTCTCCCACCCACCACCACCCTTCTCTCTCTCACACATGAACACACATATAACACACGCTCTCTCCTGTTTCACCATTGGGAAGAGGCAGGGGCAGGGAGCGTATGGTAAATCCATCTTCCAAAGCTGCTCCGTGAACAGGAAATAACCCCCTTGCGCTGCGCACCTGTTCCTCTCCAAGCAATATCCTGGTGGGGTTGGGGGTGAATGTATATAGACGGTAAAAGCAAACCAGGTCCACCCCATGTCTGGCTGAGTCATTTCATTATTATGGTTTTTTTTTTTTTAAAAAGGACAAGTCATGTGACATTCACTTCATCCTTCTCAGGCTCTTCTAAGCTTGCCACAGTCAACATTAGGAGAGAATCCGCTGTGGAAGGCCATATTTGGCCCCAGCTCAGTCGTGTGTTAGAATCCCACCGATCTTTCCCTGCTGGAGGCAGATGTTGGTCTCTACACCTCTGGCAGATCTTTACCTCCCTCTTCCTACTGGCCTCAGACCACCTTCTCACCTTGGTGATAGAGGTGGGAACTCGCTCTCCTTTTCCTCCTAGGCATGTCACACTTACTTATGGACAGTGGTGGGTTGTCAAAATTCCCACTACCCCACAGTGACGTCATGAACATCTTGGGCATAGCCGACGTCATGACGTCGTGGGCGGAGCAAAAAAATAAAAAATGTCTGCACATGCATCAAACCTCCGTTTGATGCATGCACAGTTCTTTTTTTTGTGTGCATGCATCAAACCTCTATTTGACGCATGCGCACGAAAAAAATAGAACTGCGCATACATCAAACGGAGGTTTGACGCATATGCAGTTCCGGGCAGCTATTTTGGCTGCCTGGAAATACATTTTTGGAGAGGTCTGGAGAGGTGACCAAACCGGCCCCCCGGGGTCCCCCCCCAATGACCTCTCCTGATGGGGTGCTACCGGTTCAGGCGAACTGTTCCGAACCAGTAACATCCGATCACTGCTTATGGATACATAATGCTCTACTTCCCACATGACCCATGGAAACCCAGTTACTTTTGCTCAGCCACTTGCTCTCCAACCCCCAGAGATCGGCATGCAGCCACACAACTATTGCATTCGGTTTACACGGTGACACGATTCCATTAGCCTGCTCACTTATTTACTGCAGCATTTGCCCCCATTTACATCCTTGATGCATGCCTAGGACCATCCTGTGGCATCCTGCACATCTAGGAATCCCGACCGGGCACATGGTTAACACCGGCTGTCTGTTTGAGATGTTCCCTGGCAAACAGTTTCGGTGACCCAGTAATGTTATCTTTGCAAAAAAAAAAAAAAAAAGGTAAACGTTTAGGTTTAAGGGCTGCGTTGAATGGATTTGCGGACAAGTTATTGGTCGGCGCTCAGCAAGGAGTCGGCGTTTGCCTTGGCAGCCGCTTCGCTCTCCTGGAACCTGCTTTTCAAGATTAAACATGATACTCAGCGATACATCCAAAATGTCAATTATGCCGAGTCTCTGAGGTTTGCAATTACAGAATGCAAGTCATGTTCAGCATTTTGGGAAACTGCTTTTTTTGGCAAGGCCGGCCATGCCTTTTTATTGTGAAAAATAACTTTCAAATCGGAGCGTATTAAATCAAGGCAAAAACTCAAGGCTAGGAAACGGGGGCTTTTCTTCAGCTGAGCTGCAAGTGATTACGCAGCAGCTGAAAACGGAGGAACGCTGGAAATGGGGGCGGTGGGGGGGAGAAGCCTTGTCTGTTTTCTGTTTACACAGAACCAGAACCCAGAGTGACAAACCAGGGAAGAGGAACAAGGAGGAAATCCCCCCTCTCTGTTGCAAAGATCTAATCTCATCCAGGCAGCACTAGGTCCCACCATCACTTTGTAATAAAACTCGCAAGGCGTGCATGGCAGGCAGGGGCACCAGATGCAGAGAGGTCCCTCCTGGCACAATGGAAGGGCCTCTCAGAGCACGGCTGCATTGTCTTGCCTATAGCATGTTCTAGTACATTCTGGGCCATGGTTCAGAGGTCACATGGTTCCCACCACCAGAAGCAGAAGTAAAACATGCCTTGAAATCTGTTTTGCAACAGGATGAGATGGATTTTAAGCTGCCATGTTCTCTGCTTAAACCAGGGGTGCCCAAACTATGGCCAGATATGGCCCCTGACACCAATTCCTCTGGCCCACACTGCCCTCATCACTCCTGGAAGCCCAGAGTATCAGAGCTTTCCTTGTTTAATGGTCTTATTTATTTTATTTTATTTTACTTTATTTTACATACTTATATGCCGTCCTCCTCAAAGAGACTCAGGGCGGCTAAGAAAAGCTTAAAAAGATAAATAAAAACACAATATAAAATCCAATTTAAAAATTATTAAAATATTGAAGCAAAACAAGTTACAAGATTAAAAAATTCATACAATGAGAGAGAGGGAGAGGTCAGATGAGCCAACAAACTGATGCAACTGCCTGACCCAGACCCCATACCTGTCCCGCCACCCAGGTCTTAACCCCCTTCCTAAAGGGTAGCAACTCCGACTGGAGATGTAGCTCAATTGGCAGGAGGTTCCATAGGGCCGGGGCGGACACAGAGAAGGCCCACCTCCTAGTGCCAGAGAGGTGCGCCTTTCTGGCCGATGGCACAACCAGAGAGCCTCTCCAGTCCATTCTGGTGGGACGGACAGATGTTCTTAGGGCGATGCGGTCTCTTAGGTATCCTGTCTTCAACAGTTCTTGTTCTTTATCCGTCTGGCACAGGTGAAGGAAAGAGGGAAACTGAACGAGGAAGGTGTCAACCTTTTGATCCTGGGGGACATCCCTCAGGGGGCCTCTGGTTCCTGTCCTTGAGGGCAAGAACATGACCTTGTATTTTATTTACTTCTTATAAATAGTCACGGATCCTTTTTAAGCCCACAAGTACCTCCAAAACAACACACGAGGAAAGATAAAATATTATTTGTCAACCAGATTCTGCAAGACTGTTGCTGAAAGCCAGTTTTAAACATGGCACCCTGTTCGCCATGTTTCCCCGAGAGCTCATATGTTTTTCAAGAGTAGCAGGACCAGATTCAGTGCATTACATGGGAGTCTAATTAGGAGGTAATTAAGGCATGGGTCATGTGAGAGAAAAGCTGTTCTTCTGAAGGCACAGTTCAAGCAGAACCTGCTCCTTGCGAAGCTACCAATGAAACTTTGCTCAGTAACGTCGTTATGGAGGGTCCCCTCTGCACTGTCACTCCTGTGGTCCACAGGATGTCTCCTTAGATAAGCAAGGATGCTCTTCCCAGGAGCCACCTCTGCTCTTATGACTCTACATAGCAACATCCACATTTTCACACAGGCATTACAACATGGGTGGGGCATCCTACTCAGGGGAGACGCAGTAAAGGACTGGCCTCCGCTTCTAGTTATTTGCTTCTGGACTGGCTTCCAGAAATCTCATGCAAAGGCACGTAATACATTTATGTTTGGGCAGGTTTATAAGTCCCCAGTCTTTTTGGAGAAAATTGATTGAGAAAACTCCGTGAGATGCAAAATGTCAATGATTGTGGGAGAGAGATGTGAATCTAGCAAAGCCATTAGACTTCTCTACCTGCCCCATAGAATCTAGCAAAGCCATTAGGCTTCTCTACCTGCCCCATAGAAGCGCTCCGGGTGCTCTCTGAGCACTTAACAAGTTCATTAGCATTTTGGCCCCAATACGCTGACCAACTTTGGAAGGCTGGAAGGATAGGTCCACCTTGAGTCCTGTTCAGGATCAAACTCACCACCTTTGGTTTGCAATACAGCCATTTTACCACTGCGCTACCAGGACAGCTTTTAGATCGTTGTGGTACATGCACCTGTAGGTGTGTTTGTGTATCTTTATTTCTGTGTGCGGCTCTTTGCCATGTTCAGGTGGATTCTCTGCACACTGGGCATCCACAGCATTTTAGAACTATTTGCTTAGTGTTTGGGAGGGCTGGTGCTGGCACCCGAGGGAGTTGGCGCCCATCCAGCCGGGGATGTTTATTCATAAGCCCACCATTGTTCCATTTTTCATATTTCCTTGGAAAGGGCTGAAAAGAAACCTCTTTCATCGCCGTCTTCCTGAGAGCTTGGCCTCCCTCTTTATCCCCCTCCGTTGCCACCCCTCGCAGGAGGCTGCCTGTGGACGCCCAGGGAGGGCCCCCCCATCTGCTCCTGATTTGTGGACAATGGGGGAACCATCAGCTCTCGGCGCGCACAATCTGTGACAACTTGACGGTGTGCCAAGGCATTCGGCAAGAGCCGCACTTATCCACAAGGAATGGATATTGTCAGAGCCATCTTCAAAAGGGAGAAGCAAAGGGAAGAGAAGAAAAAGAAAATGGGGGACACAGAAGTGTGTGTGTGTGTGTGTGTGGGGGGGCTGGTCCTTTAGGTCAGGGATGCTCAAACCTTTTGTGTGGTGGGCCTGTCACGTTGTTCAGTCACGTTGATCACATGATGTCTCCCACCAGAAGGGGATGTGAAACGTGCCTTGCAATCTGTTTTGCAACAGGATGAGATACATGTTAGGCCAACATTTCCCCTGCTTAAACCAGGGGTGCCCAAATGATGGCCAGTGGGCCAGATCTGGCCCCTGACACCAATTCACCCCACCCATGTTGTCATCCTTGCTCCAGGAAGCAGAAGCTTCCACGAGCGATGAGGGCAGCGGGGTTTGGATGAGTTGGAGTCAGGGGCTGGATCTGGCCCACAGGCCGTAGTTTGGGCACCCCTAGTTTAAGCAGACAAAAGATTGGCCAAAACCCATGGTGGGCCACATGAAGGAGAATCGGTTCCAGGGGAGGAACAGCAAGGACACAACCTTCTCCCTGGCTCTCAAGGAATCAAGTTGGGACCTTTGAGTGGAGGCAGTGGTGGGTTGTTAAAATCTTTGCTACCCCACCGTGACATCATCGACATTGTGGGTGTAGCTGATGTCATGACGTCATGGGTGGAGCAAAAAAAAAAGTTTAAAAAATGTCTGCACATGCGTCAAACCTCCTTTTGACGCATGCACAGTTCTTTTTTTTTTTTTAGTATGCATGCGTCAAACTGCTATTTGATGCATGCACACTAAAAAATAGAACTGCGCATGCGTCAAATGGAGGTTTGACGCATGTGCAGTTCCGGGCACCCATTTTGGCTGCCTGGAAAAACATTTTTGGAGGGTGCCGGAGAGGAGACCGAACCGGTCGCCCGGGGTTTTACCACCACCCCAGCGACCCCTCCTGATGGGGTGCTACCGGTTTGGGCGAACCGGTCCGAACCGGTAACATCCCATCACTGGGTGGAGGTCTTCCTTCTGGTGGAGGGAAGGCCTAGATTGGTGGTCAGGAGTGACCGGAAGCCCAGGACTCACGTTCTTCTCTCCCCCACCCCTCAGATGGGACTCCGTGTCCTTTAAGGTCGGAAGGAACATTCGAGAGGGAACTTGGAAGTTGCCGCTGGAGACAGAGCCCTCCCTCCTGCCTCACACTGTCCCAGGAGGCTTCCACATGAGACGCTCCTCTGGCCACCATCCAATCTTTGATGGGCTCAGTGTAATGTGAGAATGAGTGCAACGCAATGTGGGTGCCAGTTATCTGCAGTGCAGGTGGGTTCTTCTGCCAGAGACACTGTTCAGATGGTGGGGGTGGGGGTTCTGCTTGCAGAGGTACCCCGGCTGCCCCACTTCTCTTCCTCCTCAGGAGCAAGGCATGCTGGTCAAGATCCACAGGCACATTTTATCAAGGCTCTTGTAGGGGACTTGAACCCTGACCTCTATATCAGAGATTCTCAACCTGTGGCCCGTAGCACCATTTCACGTGGCCCCCACCTGGAAGTGGCATGTAGTGTAGGAAGGACAAAATGGCCATCTGGCCCCTGAAGCTGTCTGAGGGAGCGTGATCCGGCCCCTGGCTTTAAAAGTTCGAGAACCCCCTGATCTACAACCACACTCCAGAGTCTATAAATAGGTTTAGGATTTTTTTGGGTGGGGGAGAGGGAGAACTGTCCTTTTTAATGGGCCATGGTGGCTTAGTGGGTAAGACACTGAACTTGTTGACCGGAAGGTCGGCAGGTCAGCAGTTCGTGACCCAAGTTCTGCACGATGGAGTGAGCTCCCGTCTCTGTCCCAGCGCCTGCCAACCTTACACTTTGAAAGCAAGAAATTGCAAGTAGATAAATAGGTACCACTTCAGTGGGAAGGTAAACAGCATTCCATGCACTCTGGTGTCTACTCATGCCTACCACACGACCACAGAAACATCTGCAGATGCAGACAGCTCTGTTTCTTTGGCTATAAGTGAAGATGAGCACTAGACCCCAGAGTCAGATACGACTGGCCTTCAAGCAAGAGAGACCTTTACCTATCTACTATTTATGTATCATAAAATATGTTTTGAACATCTCATTTACTTGGGAAGAAGTGTTTCTTGCTTCTCATCCTCGTGAGGAAGGAGAATACAATCAAGGTTTGGCAAAAGTCATTCCTCCTCCTCCTCCTCCTCATCATCATCATCAACTGCAAGCCTTCTTCCGCCTTTGAAATAGATCTCATCTCAGCAGGCAATGGAGAGGGATGATGGTCTTGGGATGCACAATGGAGACCAACCCATTTGCCAGCAGTGGGTTTACCACACTGTCCCCTGCCTGCCCTCTGCCTTGCCCAGGGCCTGAGTCTGCCTGTCGGTCTGTCCGTCCGCCTGTGTGCGTGCTCCTTTCCACAAAAACAGACTGCTTTGAAGAGCAGCAGAGTGATGGGTAAAAATAGGTCAAATCCAATATATCTCACACCATCTTAAAACAAGCATCTCCAAATTAGACTCTGGGGATTAATTACATGAAACAACAGTCTTGTAATGGGCCTGATATAAATCTACAAATGAGATGTTATTCGGGATTGCCTTTATCGGTAGCCAAGCCTTTGGTGATTTAATTGGGCAATTAAAGGGTGTCGTGGAATCCTCTCCTACCAGCTCAAGATATTGATACCATTTTGTGTCCCTCTCTAAGTGGCCCAGGGGAGAGAACGGGCTCTTGATCATTCAGGGACGCACTCTGGTGCTCTCCTCTTCCTTTCTGTTCAAAGGCAGCAGAAGTGGAACGCTTGGAGGGGGCAGGAGCTTTACCGCAAAATGCTCTTATGGCAAGCTTTTTCTCAACATAATTGAATCCATACCACCCGGTCAGCCCTGCTACCACCACCACCCCTGCCAGTTGCCATTTTCTCCCAGCGAGCAGGGCCAACACTGAAGCGAAGGGGTTCTTGCTCGCATAGAGGCTCCACGTGAAAACGATCACTTTGGGAAGCTTGTGCAGGTTTTTGTGCATGAAGTGCTTTTGCGGAAAAAGGGCTCTTTCCTCTGCAGATGTGTTTCTGCTCTCAATGAGAAAGCCCAGGAAGGCAGATGTGGAAATTTACTTTTGGCCTTTGATGGGTGGGCATTTGAGCCAAGATCCATCCATCCATCCATCCATCCATCCATCCATCCATCCATCCTTCCTTCCTTCCTTCCTTCCTTCCATCCATCCATCCACCCATCCATCCATCCATCCAGCTGCTAATAACTTTTCCCTTCAGGCCTAGCCTGTATTGACATTGCTGTGTGAAAGCAGCAGACCCTGGTGTGAGTGACCCAGGTAGAGCCCCAAGGCCCCCCCTTTGTTCTGTGAGGTGGCCTCTGAGGCTACGGATGAGGGGTTGCCATGGGCAGCTCCTGTCAGTGAGCCTGTGCTCTGCCAACCATGCTGGGACACCAAACACATCTTTTCCCTCTGCTTTGCCATGTCAAGATCCCACAAAGGGAACCATGAGGATTTCTTCAGAGCATGACTCCCACCCTCCCTCCCCCAAACTTGCTTTTATCACATTCCACCCATGGATGAGATAGATGAGTTTCCAAGCCTTTCCCTTACATTTTTCAGTTGGCCTCATAAAGGTTATCCAGGGCACAGATCTCTGTCGCTAAGCGGTCTCTGGCTTGGCCGAGACCCAGCTGGGTGATCCGTGTCAGCTGATAAAGGACTCTCTGCTGCACCAAAACTCCACCTGCGCCTCCATTGACAATGATGGATCTCTGAGCGAGAAGAACCCCTGGGGAATGAATGCGAAGAGGGTTTGGGAAATGCAACTCACAACTGTAAAATGGAAAGCCAAGCCAAGCAGGCAGCTGTACTGGTCTAGTGTTCCTCATATGCTCTGAGATGAGATTGTCGAGAAGAACAGTTAAATTTATATTATAAAAGGGTCACCAAAACTGCATGCCTCTTTCTGTCTTGAGCGCTGGGGTTGGAGTGAAACTGGGATGGAGTGGGCTTGGTGTGTGTGTGTGTGGGAGAGATGAGAGCCTCCAGGGAGGTTCCTTTGATTGGTTTCTCTCTCATTCTTCCAGACCAAGCCCCCACCACCACTCCTGTTTCCACATGGATGGAAGGATGAGAGAAACCGCTTCGGACGCAACGTCCAAACACTCAGGAGAGACCTGGCTGTGGAGTTGAGATCATAAACCTTAAATAGCCGGCTGATTATATGTCTTCCTTGAAAGGGAGAGAAAGAGAGAGCAAAATCCCATCCGCTTGATTGCAAGGCCGGCAGCGGGCTGGAAAGTTGGCCCACTTCAAAGCAAGCCCTGAGCCCGGTGGGAATGGTGCAGGTGAAAGGATGGATGGAGCATGTGGGCTGGGGGCCGGGTGGGCTTCCAGTTAGCCTGACTCATCCCAGTTGGGGGGAAAACAACCCAAAGCTTGATTCTGGAATTGTGGAACTGAGCTCTTTTCAGCAACAAGAGTGGCAATGGGTCAACCACCACGATGTAATATGGCCAGTGGCAGAGCCAAGAAAGTGGCTTCCTTTTGGCAATCCAAAGTATCATCTGGACACGGAAGAAAAAGGTAATGTGCAACAACTACAGTATCTGAAAAATCTTGGCCTTGAGAATAGCCCTTGTGCAAGGTATTATGGATGGGGTGCTTTTGAGGGGCCCTTCTTATAGATTCATCTGCTTTCACTCAAGAAGCCATAAAGAAATGAAAGAAGCATTTGTCATATGTGCGTGTATAGAAAATGTCAGAACTTCCATGAAACAGCGCACAGGAAAGGAGCACTACACTGAATAAATAAAGACCAAGAAAGGCACGGATGTGATTCGACTTGATTTATTTAATTTATATACCACCCATTTAATATGCATGGATTCTTTGGGCCAATAACAATGAGAAATAGAAGGTGCTGAAGCGGATTGTTCAAGGGAAAAACAGGTGCGAAGGGGAGACACGTGGAAGAGGAGGAGGCCACCTCAATGAGAAAACTGTAGGAACCAAGGGCAATGCAGAGGCAGGACCAGAGCCAGAGGTGCCCCAGGGCAGGCTTGGCCCACCCTGAGTTGGCCCACCTTGACAAGGGATGGCTTCCCATAGGAATGCATTGAAAAGAGGCTTTGTTGTCCACCCTGAAAAAAAAATTCGCTCACCCACCTCTAGAATCCTGGCTACGGCCCTGTTAAGAGGTGCTCCATCCAGAGTCAGGATGACACTAATGTCCATGGAGGGAAAAGAGGACGAGGAAGAGGAGGAGGAGGAGGTCACTGTTGCTGCTGCTCTTCACAATAAATAAATGAAAATGAAAATGAAAATGAAAGGAGAGACTTCCTGGTTCCAGACCTGACCCTGGGGCACCAACCCACCACGACTGTTCCTTCAACCAGAAGGACCACAGGTTTTGCCTTCCCACCCCCGTCATGCCCCAAGCGTTGCGGGGATGGGTGGGTGGGTGGGTGAATCATCATCATCATCATCATCATCATCATCATCATCATCATCATCATCATCATCATCATCATCATCATCATCATCATGATATGCTGCCACACTACATACCCCTTCATCCCCAGTTGGTCACCAGAGGATCCCAAATGGGCTCCCCCCCCCCCGGCCATACAGAACAGCCAAGATGTTGACCTTTGGCTTGAAGACAGTTATCCTTAGCTCCTCATTTTGCTTCTCCTTACCCTGGGCAAGACAAAATGCAAGTGTGTGTGTATATATATATATACATACATATATCAGGGATTCTCAACCAGTGGCCTGCAGGCTGGATGCAGCCCACAACACCATTTCACATCGCCCTCACCGGCTCCACCACACCAGGAAGTGCCATGGGGTGGAGGAAGGGCAAAATGACCATCCAGCCCCCAAAGCTGTCTGAGGGAGCGTGACCCAATGGCTGCCGGCTTAAAAAGGTTGAGAATTCCTGGTATATATATAATATATATACACACACAACTCTCCCCCCCCTCCCATAGAGTATATATCCTTCTGGCAGCTGGAAGTTTCTTAAGGCTGCTCCTCTGATGTTCGGGTGGGGAAGGGACGGAGGGTGGGAGAGAAAGGATGGTCTGGAACGCGTTATGGATCAAAGAGAAATGGGTGGGTAAGAAGAACCCAATGGAGACATGAGAAATGAGGTCACTCCTAATACCCCCCTCCCGCCATCCACCACCCCCTGCTCTGCAATTGAAATTTCCCATCGTGTTGTCTGCAGACACTAAACGGGGGGGGGGGGGATGATACGGTAGGCCCAGTGGCTTCTCCGGCTTCTCTCTCTCTCCCCTCTAAGCCTCTGTCTTTATCGCATTTTGAACATACCTTCCACTTGACTTAACACTAACATATGTATGGCCGACATCTCAGTAATGCCTTACAAATTGACTGGGCGAGATGGAGAGATTAGTGGCTGAGAAGGAGGAGGAGGAGGAGGAGGAGAACCCCTTTTTCTTCTTTTGCTTCTTCTCCACCCAACGGTGGAGGACAACACGCACTCGGGGATGCCTTTGCCGAGAGGAAAAGGGGTAAAGAAATGGGTCTCCTCTACACAGCCCAACTCTCTTTTCTCCGCCCTTCTAGAGTTGTTTTGAGTTGGGTGGCTGTACACATTGGAAAAATAAATAAATAATAAATCAATAAATAAATCTAGGGGCACCTTGTGAGGAATTTGTCACCTACTGGCTCACCCTTTCCCCAGTTTTCTCCCTCCACTGCCTAAGACAGGGATGCCCAAAACTTTCCGGCCACGGGCCGGTCACATGGTTCAGTGGGCCGGTCATGTGATTTCTCCCACTGGAAGTGGAAGCGAAACGTGCCTTGCAATCTGCTTTGCAACTGATATGTTTTGCAAAAGGGTGAGATGCATTTTTTGGCTGACATTTTCTCTGCTTAAACCAGGGGCACCCAAATTATGGCCCAAGGGCCGGATCTCGCACCTGACACCAATTCATTCAGCCCACGCCGCTCTTGCCACTCCATACAGGCACATTTTACTTCCACTTCCAGGAGCGACAAGGGCTGCGTGGATTGAATGAATGGGTGTCAGGGGCTAGATCTGGCCCATGGATGATAGTTTTTGCACCCCTGGCCTAAGGCTACCTTTCCATCCCACCCCCTCATTTTTAATGCTGTATTAGCTCTCATCTTTTCTCCTTCTCTCCCTACTTTCTCCTAACTCCAACGCCTCGTGCAGTAAGTTCTCAAGTGGAAAGTATTGCACAAGGCCCGGGAGGCCTCCCTTGGGTTCTCTTTTGCCTTCATCCTGAGCCCACCTTCACAGACGATATGGGATCTTGGGCCGTTCTCTAGCTTGGCCCCAGGGCAAAGTCTGTGCAGCACCCCAGCCCTCTCCTACCCACTTGCTAGGCTTCTGCTATCTTTCACATTTCTCGGACGACGAACTTGGCCACCTTGGATCCCTTTGGGTGTGTTTGACACCATCCATTCCCCCCCCCCCCCCGACAAAATCCAGCATTTGATGTCACTGGCTGTTATTTTGCTCTTCAATCCTCTTCCTGGATTTTCCCGATGACAGAAACCGTTCCAAAGATCTCATGCTATATATATACTGTATCTAGGGAATCCCTGGCGGTGTTTGGTTCTAAGAACTTCCTCCATAGAAGATCCTTCCAGGTGTCTGGAAAAGCCGGTGAGAAGGCAGGGAGGGGAAGGGAGGGGGGAGGAGGCCACCTAGGGCTTGATGGGGAAATGAGAAGAAGCAGGTGGCAGTGGCAGATGATGACAGATGATTGTCAAGCTCTCTGGAGAAGAGAGACCAGGGAAGAATTCCTCCGATTTAACGAGAAGGAAGCAGGTCTGAAACATTGGCAGCGCAGAGAGTCCTCACCTCACCTCCACTGGACGCCCACCCACCGCAGCAGCCTTTGCTCTCCCTTCCATGCTCATCAGCACAAGAGCAGGTTGCTTCCTAGGTTTCCAAAGAGAGGAACTGTCAGGCGTTGAGCGAGAGCGAGAGAGAGAGCGCACAAATCCCCGAAGACCAGAGAGGAGCCTCTATCACTTGCAATGACTTTATTATGGGCCTGCCTGTCCATGGGCATTTATCGGCAACAAACCTTCGGGAGTTCTCTGTTTTGGTGCCTCTCAATCAAAGAAGGGCAGTTAATAACCACAAGCCTGACAGAGTAGGAAACAGTTCATACTGAGAGGCTGACACGAGGTCTACTCCTCGGCCAAACTCCTGCAGGAATCTTCCAGCCTAAACCGGAAGTGGAGTAACCAGCGTGCGAGATCTTTATGGCTTGCTTGTGGCCCACTTTGGCATAACCCATATCCTGCACTTGGTTGTGCACTGGGTCACTCCTTCAGGCTCTGAGACTGCTGGGCAGAAAAATTGAAGTGCCCGATTTTCTTTGCTTAGATGGTGCTTCGTAACAGGATTCTGGCCCTTGATACGGTAACTACAGGGGATTCTTTGGATGCGTGCCTGCACTTTAGAAAAATCTTCTTCTTCTTCTTCTTCTTCTTCTTCTTCTTCTTCTTCTTCTTCTTCTTCTTCTTCTTCTTCTTCTTCTTCTTCTTCTTCTTCTTCTTCTTCTTCTTCTTCTTCTTCTTCTTCTTCTTCTTCTTCTTCTTCTTCTTCCTCTCCTCCTCCTCCCTCCTCCTCCTCCTCTTCTTCTAGGCCAGATAAGAAACTGCCAAACTGAAGCCTCTTTTTGTGAGTTCATTCTGCAGTTCCTTTCACCTGACCTAGTGTCAGGAAGATGAACCACCAGGATCTGCCTGATTGTGGCTCAAAAATACCACCCTCTTTGAGGAGGCCAGTGGTGGGATGTCAAAATTTTTATTACCTCACCGTGATGCCATCACAGTGTGGGCGGAGCTAATGTCATGATGTCATGGGTGGGGCCAAAGAAAAAAATAAAAATAAAATAAAATAAAAATAAGCACACGCACACACACACACACCTCAACCCACCCACAACAAAAAACCCGTGAATTAATTAAATAAATAAAAAAAATAAAAATTACATTAAAATACACCCACCCACCCAAACACCCACCCACCCACCCCAAACACAAACCCATCACTTACCTGTTAGTATAAGTACCTCGGCAGCACCATGTTGCAAGATAGATATGGTCATCGTACCAGTTCTCTAGGATAATATGCCTTAATGTAAATGTAAAACAGCTGTACCTCCTTAAGGGTTCTCCAATTGGAACAGCAATTGGAACAGCACAGGCGTAGCTTATTGATGAGGTAACTCCAAGACTTTGCTTAAAGACCCCAAGCCAGGCCGCCAGGCCTTTTTAGGAACTGTGGTAGTACATCAATATAGGTAAAGCTATTAAATACACATTAAAATACACACAGACACACCACATCCAAAGGTGAGTCACTTACCCTGGGGAGCAGGCTATAGGGAGCTTCAGGCTAGCAGCTTCTCTTCCTCCTCCCCGCTTGGGAGGACAGCATGGAGGCTGTGCAAAAGCGCCAAGCACTGTAAGCTTGCATGCACACCAAGTGCTTGGCACACATGCACAGTGGGGGAACCAGTGAAAAGGTAAGCCCAGAAGGTGGTTCCCCCCAAAAGCTGCTACCGGTTCTCCAGGACACTGGGACAAGTTACTACCGGTTCTGGCAAACTGGTGAGAACCTGTTACATCCCATCGCTGGAGGAGGCCCTTTCGTCACTTCAGGAGCAAAGTGTTGTGACCCAATTATGCTGCAATTTCAAAATTTGCCCCCTGCTGATAGGTAGATCTTTCTTGAATGGGGAATGATTATTGACTTACAGCCCAGTTCATGAACACCTCTTTCATGAAGCTGCAAAATAGTAGCTGGATAAAGTAAGATTCTGTCCTACTGGCCGGCTGCCATTGCTTCTGCCTAGATGTTGAGAGAGACCTCGATGTCTTCCTGTGGGAGGTGTGTGTGTGTGTGTGTGTGTGCGCGTGCGCGCGCGTGCACATGTCTGTGCATGTCTGTGTGCATGTATGTGTTCCTCTGCCAGGCTGCCTAACATTTCCCCATCAACAATGACTTTCTTAGGCATACAGGAACCCTAAGCAGATGCCAACTGCTCTCGTCCCTGAACAGCTCCGGGCAAGGTGACTTCCAAAGCCTTCCCGGGTACAGCTTGTTCCATCCTCTGAGATATTTATAGGGTTGTATAAGGAAAACTCTTGTAAATATTTAGCCTTATTTTGGCCAGCTGCGTTTCAAGGCCCTTTAATGTCTTCCTCTGACTGCATGCGTAAAGGAAGGCAAATACGAGGCTCAGTGCAAGAATACGTTTCCTGTTTTACTGAGTGGCATTTCCAAAAGTATTTAACATTTTCAGAATTTTCAGTATAGCGCCTACGATGCACTAACAAGAAGTGTTCTTAGCTAGCACAGAGCACTGGGTACCCAGAAAGAGCATCCTCGAAGAGGGTGGCATTTTTGAGCCACAGTCGGGCATCATACCCTGATAACAGCAACCTTGTGTTACTGACTGAGCTTTCTCACACTAGGTCAGGCAAAAGGGTCTGCAGAAGGAACTCACCAAAAGGTGCCTTCATTTGGGTGGTTTCATGTCTGGCCTAGACAAGGAAGCAGTGGCAGCACAGATGCTCCACCACAATGGTTTCCTTCCTGCCAGTTTGACATTCGACTCAAACTCGCCCCCGGGGGACCCCCAGGGACATTTCCAGAGCCCCAGGGAGCTTTTAGCTTTCTCACCACATCCCCGGGCAAGAGGCAGCTTGACAGCTCTAGGCCACTTGAGCCTGGAATATTGCACTCTGCAAAATATTTCAATCTCTCTCTCTCATTGTTGTGCTTGTCCGTTCCGGGTGATTCACGCCAGTCCCTTTCAAAGGGCTGCATTGATCAACAGCAAAGGATACAACTCTTAGCAACCAGGGGCCAGAAATGGATGAGAGGTACCAAGAGATGCACTAATCCCTCGCAGCCCCATGGACGTAGGCCTGTGATGGAGAACCTTGCCAGTCCAGCTGTTCTTGGACTTCAGTTCACAGACGCCCAAGTCTCTGTGAATCCACATGGATGGGTTTACTGTGCATATACTTGGGCTTCAGGCAATTGAAGTCTAAGAATACCTGGAGTGCCAAGGTTCACCATCATGGGCCTAAGCGGAAGCAGCACTAGAGGATGGCCAAGCGTCACCTTGCATAGGATAATAGGGAGAAGGGCAAAAAGTATTTCCCACGTGGAGCCCAGAGCGGCTGGCTGTACAGGGAACACGGCCACACATTGCCCATGCTCTTATGGCTTCTCAGGCCTCTTGCTCCAGATCAGACGGACCCTTCCATAGGTGTCCTGTTTCCACGGTTAGCAGATCCCTCAGTTCCTAATCCTTAGCCACAGGGAGAAAAACGCCCTGACCATTCTTGTTCCAAGCGGCTGGGACTTATTCTTCCATTTCTTTCCCTGTGGATCCCTGATGTTCAGTCCGGCATTCAAGGCACCATAATCGAAAGTGCAGAGA